>WOVY01000395.1:1067500-1667500 GCA_013436015.1 Rhipicephalus annulatus | reverse complement strand
CCAGAAACCATGTCGTTTCTGTTCAAAATTTATGATGCTTTAAACATGTGCATGCTGAGTACCAGCATTTATTATATTTTTGTTGACGTCATCATTTTGTGGCATTCACAATACGCCCAGACCAGGTATATGTCAACTTCAGCAGCCAACACGATTGAATCTTGATTATGGGTGTTAGTCGTCACGTAGGAGATGTGTCACTTGGCGTCAACGTGGATACATTGAAATCAAATGGTGCTATAACTGCTAAATAACAAAAGATATTGTACGAGCTCTTTTATCATCATCACCATCAGCCTGACTACGCCCAATGCAGAGCAAATGCTTTTCCAATGTTCCGCCAAAAAAAAAAACAATCCTGTGGTTTCTGCTGCCAAGTTATACCTACAAACTTGTTAATCTCCTCTTTTCCCCTAACTTCCTGCCTCCCTCTTACGTGTTTGCATTTTATGGGAATCCAGTCAGTTATCTTTATTGACGGGCGCTTATCCTGCCTACGCGCTACGTGTGCGGCCCTAGCCTTCTTGATTTCAACTATGATATCCTCAACCATGCACCGTTTGTTCCATGACCTACTCTTCTCTCTTCCTGTCTCTTAAGGTTACGCCTATAATTTTCTTTTCCATCGCTCGCCGTGTCATCTTCAATTTAAGCTGAACCCTCTCTGTAAGCCTCCAGTTTTCTGTTCCGTAGATATTTACCTGTAGGATGCAGCTGATATGTACTTTTCTCTTGAGGGACATCCCTCATATATCCTTACTCAATAAAAATTACTTGTGTGAAGACACGTCTCACTTTCATGTTATACCGATTTCTAGGACAGACGCATCAGCCATGTTTTTTTGTCTTCTTCTTTGGCAAAATTTATACGTGTGCAAGATGCACTGCCTTTTTATGCTCAACTTACAATTATGACTGCAATAAATGGTCATGTTCATACACTAAACCTAATAAAGCCAGGGTTTTACAGACCAGAGCCATGATTGTAAGCTAGGTCACAGTAGAGAACTTCCGATAAAGTTCTAGCACTTCGGTACTCCTAACGTGCACCTAAACTTAAGTACAAGGGCGTTGACAGAAAAATTGCAGAGGACGATTGAGCGACACCGTCAATTGTAGAACGCAATAGTGTAATCGGAACCCGTGCGCATCCCTTCGGTCCTCGGCGCATGCCTCAACCATGCCGCAAGGAAACGAACGACTGGGCGCCTATCATTGGCCGTTTTCACCACGTTTCCTTTTTGTCAATTAACGATGGTTCCACTACACGTTCAAAACCCAACACGCGAACCTATGCAGCTCCTCACTTCGTTGATGCTTTTGAAGCTCCTGCTGATTATTTACGCCTAAGTGCTTTGTTAGAGGTGGGCCTTTAAAACGCCCACATACAGCGTAATTCATATATAGGTTCCAACTCCTGCCACTATTCTACTCTTTTGCCGTGTAATATTACATGCATTAAGGAGACTCCTAACACCACATGACATACATATATACCGTGTGTATGTGTTTGTGTGTGTATGTGTCCTAAGCAGTTTTAAGCTTAGCGTGGCTTGCTCTCTAGTAGAACAACTGTTTGTCGCGTACATGACCTGGGTTCGATTTTCATTCTGAGTAATGTTTAGATGCGAAGCAACTCTTTTAGCAGCCTGTGTAACTCTGTCCCTCCATCCGCACCGCTGTCCCTTGGCCGCAGGTGTTGGGGCGGTGCCAAGTAGGCCACGCCTTGCCTCTCAAAGTGCGCGTTGACGTCACTCTCTCCCTAGCCTGTCGCCGATCACTGCGTGTTATCTCATTCGCTTCACTTTCTCCACGACTCGCAACGTTTGAGCTCACATCGAGCGAGCAGTCTCTATCTCCGATGAAACTTACACGAAACCTAAACCACCTCACCTCTCTTTGCGTTTCGAACAAACGTTTACTCTCGCAAACTCTTCACCGAGTTTCGCTTCAGACCATTCTGCCAGCACTCGCGTCGGCGCCCCTTTCAACAAGGTAAACGCGGTGCGCACCGCTGTGGCTTCACATCCGATCAGGATTCCCTTCGGGGTGATGGTGCATAATTTTATAATTATTTATTTTGTTTTTATGTTTCTCAATTTTTTGTTCACACACAAGGTGATTTTTCCGTCACAACCAGCAATGCCGAGGCGTAATTATAGCTAAATGAGCCCCTATAACGTGTGGACCAACCGGTCTGCACCGGTCTTCACCGGCTCAATTGGACGCAGATGCCGCTTGCCATCCAGCGGCGGTTCATCATCTGCTGCCGCGACTTGGTTTGTCCCGAAGAACAGCCTGCTTCTGCACAAAAAAACCCTTCGGTGCTCCACGTGTGCAGTGATTACTCCGCGTGCGTCAGACTCGCCGAGAGGAGGTTGCGCTCAGGAGAATTTGTGTGGGCGCCACATTGACCCCTGCTATCCGGGCTACATAGACCTCCGGTGCACAGCCTCCCCCAAAGACATGCCCATTCTGCATTGCTCAAGCCACGCAGGCAACGCTCGATCACCTATGGGGGAGCTGTCAAGGCCTTCGCCAGGCTCACACTTGTTACCTATGCGGCCTTCATCACCACCCCCGCTGACCACCTGACTTGACGCCCTGGATACACGGTCAACTGCATTGTCCACTCCTGGCCTTCACACAAGAGGCAGAACTATTCCATTTAGGGCCGAAGCTCCTTATAGAATAACCTTGTCACTAGGCACGCATAACCAAGAAAAGAAGAGAAGAGAAAGTGAAATTATTGACCATTTCTGGTCTGATTTCCTAGATGGCGTTACTCTGCCGCTACTCTTCGAACTGTCACTACTCTCCGATTGATTGCTGCGCACGCTTTGCCTGAGTTCGCGAACAAATGCCTCTCTCATGGCGTATTCAGTTGGGCGTTTTCGAGCGCTATAGAGCGCTCTGAAAAGTGGCTGTGCCTTCGGTTTGTAGAATTTGAGCGCGCGGACTACCTTCGGTTGGCTATTTCAGAGCGTCGGCTTCTGACTCTAAGTGCTCTCTACCGCTCTGACTTCGAAGTGGGAGTGTGGTGCGATCTGACCGAGAGGACGGATTACGTGACACAAGCTGGCCAATCACGTGGCTGCCGCCATGTGAACGAGATGAAGTAAGGAGCGTGAGCGTGCATTTGGGATGAGGGCACGAACGGGCGCGTAATACTTTGTGCAGGGTTGTTGTTAATGACATTTTTGCGGTCTTGTGGGACTAATTCACATCTGCGAAGCCATAAACGCACCATGACAATAACAAGACGGTTATCGAAGGTGGAGGAAACGTCAATGTTGTCGTTACAGCAGCTCGCAGCCAGCCTTGAGATTTGCCTTGAAGATAGCAGTTCAGACGAGGACGATCGCTAGATTTATGTGGACAACTCAGAAGGCTTTTATAGGCCCAGAAATGTCAGAGAGAGAGGAGTATAAAAGTCATACTTGTCAAAGATGTCCACTTTACTGATCGGCACTATTATTTGACGTGGCGCAGCAATGTTTATGCGGCAGCTTTCCCCACTGGTTGCACGGTGGCGCTACAGGCACGCTGCTCTAAGCGCTCTGAGATCACCGATGTATTATGTTAGTGCGCAGCCTTTGGCGCTCCTATTGCTAGCTGCCTCTGCATCTGGCGACCCTAAGCCAGAGGACCAGAGCAGCCAACCGAAATTGTTGGTGGGGCATGGACGGAATGGTTGGAATGGGCATGGAAGGAATGGGCATGGTTGGTGGGGCATGGCCGCGTTGAAGACCACGCTTGCGCTCGGCTTCCTTGGCTTGCGTCTCATCGGCGTTACCCACGTGCCATCTGCATTCTCGAACACGATCCGACACATTGTTGCATGGACGGACGGACGGACACGCGGACGGATGGACGCTTTGCCGCACTCGACAAAATTCACTCCGTGGATATGCTGTGATTTTTTAACTGATGCCATAGGGCATACTAGCGTCAATAAAAAACATAACGTTATCACGTAAAAAAAACAAATTTGCCACCAAAACGCTAACTGCTTGTTTCGTGCAGTGGAAGTGATAATATGATCTGGGGTTTAGCATCCCGAAACCCTTATATGATTATGAGAGACGCCTTACTGGAGGGCTCAGGAAATTTCGACCACCTGGTTACTCTTTAACTTGCACTGACATCACACAGTACATGGGCCCCTAACATTTTGCCTCTATCGAAATACTACCACTACGGTCGGGATCGAACTCAAGACCTTCTGGTCTGCAGCCGAGCACCCAAACTACTGCACTACCATGGTGTACATGCAGTGGAAATAACACAGGTAAGTGGCGATTGCTGAGGAACTGATGTGAGTTCCAAAGAAATTAAGGAGCGAAAGTAACAGATCTCTACCTGAGGAGAAATGAATGTGGTAAATATTACTAAGGCAAGCCCGTGCGACTATTGTTGGAAAAGATTGATTGATTGATATGTGGGGTTTAACGTCCCAAAACCACTCTATGATTATGAGAGACGCCGTAGTGGAGGGCTCCGGAAATTTAGACCACCTGGGGTTCTTTAACGTGCACCCAAATCTGAGCACACGGGCCTACAACATTTCCGCCTCCATCGGAAATGCAGCCGCCGCAGCCAGGATTCGAACCCGCGCCCTGCGGGTCAGCAGCCGAGTGCCTTAGCCACTAGACCACCGCGGCGGGGCTGTTGGAAAAGACAGGGCAAGTAGAAACAGATGTTCAAGACAGTTGGGCATGCATTATCTGCAATGGTATGAAATCAACCAAGCCGATTACAAACCAGCTTTATTGAGGAGCAGTCTCGCACGCGCACTATACCTTTCAAAATGATTCAGATCATAAACAAGTGTAAGAATTAGGTCTACAGCAGTGCGGCAAGCATAAATTAAACAGTAATTTTTCTTCCTTTATAAATAATACACGTTCACAACCTTCCTTTTTTTCCTGTAGAAAGGTACGTGATGATTAGAAGAAAGGGTAGTGACGAAGAAAAGTTGAAGAGGTGAAACACGTACGAACCCGTGTATTAGAGGTGAAGTTAAACGCGTACTTAAACGCGTAACCCCAATATCAAATATCGATTTGCGAGCACAGCTTCAAGCTTGAATCGGCGTGGCTTCTTTTCAGAGTGGCCTTTCATGCGGAGAAACTGGATGGCGATGACGATTACTGGAAGTTGGGTCATTGCTCCCGTGCTTCGTCAATAATGGAGGCATCACATTACAAACTCGTCAGTAGGCACAAAAGCAGCTAGAAAAATACGAACATGAAAGTCTTCCTCAAAATGCTCCCCAAAGTTGAGCGTAATTAAGGCTACGGAACATTTAGTACAAAATCGACAATAAAAAGAAAGACCGGCATAAAAAAGAAAACTGAATGTGACGCTCGATGATTTCACCGGGGCTCTTTCTCAAACATGATCAGCATTTTTTCATTTGGAGACTTTCGCTTCCGGCCCACAGGATAAAAATACCGAGTCAGTAAACGAGGCGTTTTCTATGGCTTCTATCGTGATTCTTAAAAACGATAGTCTTTCTTGGGGACCTTCGACGCAAAAATTTTGGTCTGCCTGTCTGTCTGTCTGCACATTTGTCTGTTTGTCCGCCATAAACGGTACCCTAGCAACACTAAAGAGGCCAAACGATACTCCAAACGGTCAACCCCATTTGTAGCACCCACCAATATTGCTCAAGCTTCAGCGTTTATATTTGTGTAATTGTCAATTAAAAATCAAATATTGCGCATATCTTAGGCACCATAACAACACGTCAATATTCTGTACGTGTGTCTTTTTACTAGAAAAGGCAGAGATAAGTAGTTATAAGGACCAGAGTGTTTATCACGCTGCGCTAACCATGCAACGCTTGCACGCAAAGACAAGTGTTTCCAACGCTTTGCTAAGATGACACGGTGGTGGCACCTACCCATCGCCTTGCGTTTTACACCTTATTACTTCAAAGACGGGTGCACAAGCCACGCACTTCGTTTTCCAAGATAACTGCCAGATAGCGCTCATGCCTCACGTGTGACGTGACTTGATGCGCTCGTTCGCCTCCACTGCACGCTCGAGGTACTCTAACGCAGCGCCTCCAGAATACCATTCACCAATTTTCTTGCGCAGAACATCAAATAAACGTTTTTTTTTCACTCTCTCCAGACGCAAGACTATCGTCTTTCGACGACATTTGCAGTGTAACACGCAGATACGGGGTCAATTTTGTTTCCTTTCGGTTTTCTGAATTCGCCCTCGTCTCCGAACTATAGCAGCGCGCTCAAGACGTAATGGTTTCTTTCATCTCGCACAGGTTTACGCACCGAGTACTAAAAGTGAAAAGGAGATTCTTGCAGTGCCTCGACGAAGTGGGTCCGCATGAGCAGCAGCTTCTTCGTGGATAGCATCATACGCCGCTGGCTCGACATAGTGCTACACATCCCTGCAGGGAGGCTCTTGCATGCGTCAGGGCCAGAAACGGTGCGCAACTAACGACTGCCTCTCGGACACTCCGTCAGCATGTCGCCGCCGCGATTAATTTCATCGCAACCTAGCTACGCAAATGGAACTTGCGCCACGAACCTAAGCTCGAGGCGTCTTTGGCGCGCTCTGCGAGTGGATGCAATTACGCTCGAAGGAGGCGCGGGCGTATAATTCTTCGTTAATTCTCTCAGCGAACAAGCCGCCTGTACGGGAAACGCGCCGTCTCTTGACGGAAGCGTGTCCTGGCCGAGCACATCTAATGAAGACGACCAGCCTTCCTCGTTAGAGTGTGCGCTACGACTGCATTTGGGGGATATACATTCCTTGCCGATTGAGAGGCTCCGGCGTGACGCTAAAATTCAGAGAAATAAAAGGAAGCTCTGTGGTCTTATATAGCTGCCGACAGTCATCTGACGGAGTAATGTGGCGTGTATATGAAGTGAGCTTGCGTGAATTCTTGCGTTCCTCGGATTCTTGTAATGGGCGTTAAGGGATACCCTAATGCAGTCCAAAATGACGATCCATCTTTTTACCGCCGTAACACGAGTGCGTGCCTCGATGCTTTTTATATGATACTAGAGATGAATTCATTGATTTTTTATTGGTTGGCTTCGCGGATATAACAGTGGTTAACGAAAACGCGATATAGAAATTATTGCCGCTTGACAAATTTATGCAAAAACGAGGCAGACACACTCGGATAAGAGATAATTAGAGACCTACGTAATATTTAAACAGCGGGCTTCTAGAGTTGTGGATCGTGGCGTTAAATAGAGAAAAAGTGTCGCAGAAGGGGCAGGCCGCAGGTGTGCGCATCACTTAAAAACTAGCAAAACTGCATGAACTTGCGCAATGTAACATGGGTCATCATCTTTTCTTAAGTATGGATTGATAGCCGTCTTTCCTTTATTCACTGCACAGCCGCGAGGACACATGACTTTGTGGAATGGAGCGACATGAAATGCAGCTAGACGCCCTAACAATTAAATCCACTTTCCCTTTCTACACTACAAAACAACAACAAAACAAATCATGATACAGCCTAACTTCGAGATAGCAAGTGCTTGTCACAGCATTCAGCACTTATATAATAACTGCAAGCTGCAAATGAGAAGCTAATAACTTTACTACCAAGAATCTTATCACTACAGCTACCAGCTGGAGAGAAGGAGTAACGAAAATTTATAAACTTTACTAGCATTACGGTCACTACCTTGTTTGTACAGAACACTAGTGAACTACAATTACCAAACTATGGGTTTACATCTAATTGGTCAATGTGTTTCGTTGGCACTTTTCATAGGAAGTCATAACTGTTACAAAAGCATATCGAATAATAAAATTAGAAGGTATGGTAATGTCTTCTTACACAAATTAGTAACGGCGAATTACTTCATGCGATAACTATAATAATTACGCACCACAATAACATTTACATAAGAATGTGTACATATAGGCATGAATTAGCTATAAACACGAAGACAGAAGCTCACACAAAGTATCAAGGCATCTACATTACATATGTTCTGATAGCAATATTAAGTCAATATGTACCCTAGTTATTGGGTACACACGTTGTACAGGTGAGCATCTATGAGCTTGGACATGCACATTTTGGAGGTTTCAGGACTCACACCTTGCAAATATGTATGCTAAAACGTAGCACAAAGCTGTTATTCCAACACAATCAGTAAAACTGAAGTTCTGCCTAAATGTTCCATAAGACTGTCACAATTACAGCATCAAATACTACGGCAAATAAAGAGTAACTTTTGTTTACCCTGCAGGACGCCACTTTCACCAACCCTGGCACGCAAAGTATTGAGAAAGTTTAATACTTTTTCGTGTATTTGTATTGTGTAGTAAAATGTTAGCGACACGCTATAAGACACACATGTGGGTAGTTATACTAACGTTTCTCAACTTTTTTTTAATAGTACACAGTACACGAGATGGGGTTAAGTTAGCCAAACTTGTTGAAGACTAAAATGGTTCTGTGCCGTCGTCACACTCTAAAGCTTCTTTTTTTTCTTTTTTTTGTCCCACGCATGCATGCGTGTAATAGCTGAGTCATTGCAAAATAATGTAATGTAGAATACAGTGGCGAAAATTGGATTTGCGCTTCTGAAATGAAACATTTCTTTTGTTCCTGTACGCAATTTTGATAACTTTTTTCTGGAAACCATCAACTATCATCTTTAAAAGATAGAAACACATATTTTGTGACACAGCCTTAGCAGCGGGTTGCCAAATAAATTAAGACTGCTCCAGCATGTTAAGTGTGACACCAGAACACGATACGTGGGCTTTTATGCGTTCCACTTTTACCAAAATGCTGACTCCGCGATAGAGGTTAAGAGTAGATACGAATGCGTTTAAAATAGAACAACAAAGAACTATAGAAGAATAAAGCTAGTTTGAGGCCTGTCCTCCTGACTTTTGTTGTGTACTTATTTTTGGACTACCCGTCAATACGTAAATCTTGTCATCTATGCTGCACACAATCAAGCGAAAGGAACTTCATTGACGCGTCTATAGACAGCTCCTCAAGGGCCCCTAAATCACCCGGAGGTTGAAATTTAGTTGGGGTGTTGTAATTTCGCACATTTCTTCAACAAACACGTCGCCGCGAAATCTTTTTTTATCGACAGGGCCGTAATAGCGAAGTGACAGGCATTTGATGATTCAAAGAGGTCATCGCTCATTTCATTTTTTTCTTTCGCTAAGCTCCGTTCGTCGACTCGTCTCTCCTCCTGGTCGAGCGTCCTCACCGTGCGAGGAGAGAGAGCGGCGAGCGTGCGTACCTGCGAGCCCACAAACAGGCTCTTTTTGTTGGTTACATCACCAGGCACGAATGCTGACATCACGGCTTATCGATGCCGTGATGTCAAGCGGCTTTCGGTTCTTACGGAAAAGCCCATAGAGGACAGGGGATTCTTTTGGGGATTATGTGGCACGTCCGTGGCTCGTAACGCTGCCACGTTTGGCTTTAATGATCGTCACAGAATTCTAAGCTCGATGCAGGCATCTTTACTTCGATTGTTAAAATATTGTCGTAGGTGATTTATCAGGCATTTACAGGTGTAGTGAAAATGACTGCTACGTTCTTTTATTTCTTTCAGTGTCAAAAACCTTCACATTGCTGTCAATTTATGCATTGATGGCGTTATTGAGTCGATAGCGAGAAAGGGCTCGTTTTGCTGAAATTGCGGCGTCGGCGAAGGCATTGGCGTCGTTGGTTGTGAGCGCCAAATCAAGTGAGCAAAAAATCGCCTTTAGAAATGTCAAGCTCTGAGTAAAGATCAATCCCAGGCCGTTCAAGTAAGTGGCAAGAAGGTGTTTTACCCTACAGTCATGCGTCTGCTTGAAAAAAAACAGTTAAAATAACTTCTTCTGTGCTAGCAAGTGCCGTGAAAATAACGGTAATGCTTTACACACACACGTGCGCTGTATACAGGATTCACAATACAACATGATAATTGATTTATTGATAAGTATATGGGGTTTCACGTCCCAAAACCACCATATGAAGATGAGTGACGCCGTAGTGGAAGGCGCTAGGAATTTACACCACCTGGGGTTCTGTACCGTGCACCCAAATCTGGGTACACGAGCCTACAGCATTTTCGCCTCCATCGGAAATGCAGCCACCGCAACCGAGATTCGATCCCGCGACCTGCGGGTCAGCAGCCGAATACGTTAGCCACCAGACCACCATGGTGGAGAATAGAACATGCAATATCGCAGTAAATATTGCGTGGTACAGGCATACATTGCAGTGGGCGTCATAACATATGAATATCAAAACGACTGCGTAGTTTAAAATGACTACCCATTAAAAAAGCGCACTCATTACTGCGCGTATTCTCTTAAAAGATCCCTGACAGCGAAAGTTTGGTTTGCTACTTTTTTACGGTAATTTGTAGCTTTGCATCTGGTAACGTTGAAATGCAATCATAAATGCTCTAACGAACCGTGTAATGATTGCTAGCATCGTTAATTCACAGCGAGTTTGCGTCAGTTTGAAACGGCCACCAAAATAACTTAAGAAACTAATGCCTCACAGCAGGACAGCTCTTGAGACTACGTGCGCTCAAGCTTCGGTGATGCTGAATGTGCTCTTTTAGAGAGACCCGCTGCAGGCGGTGAAGAGTGAAACGATGCGGGTGGTTTGAAGGTGTCCCTCTAAGAATAAAACAAAAGAAAAGCATTCCTGGGGTAATGAGCCAAGACCACCTTGCGAGCAGCTAACAGAGCCAGAAGGGTGGCGGGCCCCTGTCTACGTCAAACCGCACACATGTCCATTGCACATGAATACTCGAACGAACATGCACCCGTACTTTAAAACCACATTAAAAATGTCCTATAGGCAACGCTCGTCACTAATAATTGGTCAGAAGACCACTTACAACACAACCATCTCTAGTTTCTAAATTTGGTGTTAGGGGTCCTTTAAGAGTCCGTAGTGGGTGCATAGCAAGTTTGAAAGCATTTCACATGCCATTTGCTCGCGATTCAAAGCGTCCTACCCAATACACAGAATGCCGCCGTATGCGAAAGCTTCACTGACACAAGCAACTTCAAACTCTATCGATTGCATTGTAGTAATCCACAATTTACACTTCTCGACTAACATCATACAATTAAAAGTATCCAGTAATTAGTTCAAATACGCACTGGGGACAAGATATCGCTATTTCATTCATTTCTTAAAGGCGAAAATTAAGATTGCCCATTTTTTAATTTTTTTACTCAGAGTTACTTCACAGACACCGAAAACTCCGCATTACCACACAACCGCCGCGAGACGGATGAGCAAGGCGCATTTATTTATTTTTACATTTCTGTCCCTCGAATTCCTTGAAGAACTTCGTATATCTGACTCGTTAAAGTACTTCAAACTGCAAATACGCATACAGCTGAGCATTCAGATGTTGGCGACTTATTTGCGGAGAAACCTATGAGTTAAGGGGTAATAAAGAAGTTGTTTAGAGATGCACAGCGAGTGCTGCTACCGAAATACCTAGATGTGGTAACATACAAGCAAGACATGGCTCTACGTGATCAGTTGCGCGCTATTTTTTAATAAAATACATAATTTTTTGCGAATTGAAATAAACTTGACTCTTTTAACACGCCCCAACCAAATTTCAGTTAATGAAGAGAGAACGGCAATTTTCTTCTGCAATTTAGCCAATTGAACAATTATTGCGATGAAGGCATACTATACTCACGACTGCCACAGCATATAGTGTAACTATTACAGAGCCACATTTCTTTCAAGTATTATCATTGGTATACATATGTCCGAATGCCTCCCTACAACAGTCTTGTGCAATGAATTACGGCTGCATTGTAGGTTCTCGGTGATGGCACGGAGAAAAATGTGAGTGGAAGACGTACAAGCAATACAGAGAGTTTTCTCTCTCTCTCTCTCTCTCTCTCTCTATATATATATATATATATATATATATATATATATATATATATATATATATATATATATATATATATATATATATATATATATATATATTGGCGTTGCCGCAGAAGCTGCGCCATGTCGCCTGGCACTCAGTAAGCGAGCACGCGACATTGTCTAACGGTGACAGGAAGGCCCACCTAACTTATCATCGTTAGCGTCGATCTAACAGGGAGCTGGATCTCGTCCGGCTATTATACCACAGGAGCAACGCTCTGTGAGAGAAACTATCATGCGCATCGCAATGTGTCGACGTGGTTTGATAGCGTCTCCTAAGCATACATCATGCGCGACATACAATGCTACAGAACCATAAGCAGCTCCAGATTTTACTCCTCTTTTTTTTCTCATACATGTTCTGGAGATATGTAGTCAGACTCAGTCGGACTCAGTAACTGAGTCTGTCAATCTCGGGTAAATGTAGTGCTGGGTGTCGGCGTCCATACGAATGGTCAACGCGTCCGCGTCAAACTCCGTCGTCATCCACACACGAATAGTGCAAAAAGTAATGAGACCTCTCATGTAGGTTCGGGCCAAGCAAGCTGCCCACAAGCTAAATCTTTACAAGAGTGTGATAAAGTGCCTGTGGGATAAAGAAGCGTCAGAAGGTGTTCTAACGAAACAGCTGAATTGAAAATGTGCTTTCACCAGTCAACTCGCCTTGCGTATGTCTTTTTGGGTTCCAAGTCTTTCCACTGTCGTTCTAACGTAGTATCGCCGTATGCAGAGCGATTGGTGATGCGAATTGCGGACGATTGGTGATGCGAATTGCGAAATGCGGACTTTCAAAAAATGAAAACTGACACACTCCCATGTAGGCCTGATAGCTCTCTCCTCAAGTCGTCTTAACGTTAGCTAAATGAATCAAGATTGTTTTTTTAAGATACTAGATACGCACCTGCTCACACGCCATTGTAGTCTCCTAAATATGGTGTAACTATTGAAATTGAACGTCGCAAAACCACAATATTATTAAAATAGACGCCATTGTGGAAGTATCCATAAAATATTTTAGCAAAACAGCCATTTGGACTAGTTGGTAACGATTCGTTATAAACTCACTCTCTCTCTTCTTCTCCTTGTTCCGTACTGCGCCCCACATTTTGCATTTACAATGCATCCGTTAATTTCGACCACCTGGAATGTTTCAACGTGCACCTGAGTATAAGTACATGGGCCTCGAGAATTTCCGCCCCCATCTAAAATCCAGCCGCCATGGCCAGTATTCAATTCTATGACCTGCGGCTCAGCAGTCGACTTCCACAACCTCTAGACCCCGGTGGCGGGCCACAACATGCTGCAATCGGCATCCAAGTGAATCACATAGTTAACGTGTCGAGAGCGTCTGTGTGCTGGCAGTTTCACGGTTCTCATTGAATTCGCTAGGTGCCCAGGCCCGTAATCCAAGCACTCTTACGGCATCCACTTTATACAGAGCGGTCTGATCACTGTTTCTGCGGATAGCAGCACACACACATACATACACACACACACACACACACACACACACACACACACACACACACACACACACGTGTCAGGAATTCGGTATACTTACAATATAGTTTTGGGGGCAATCGACAATTTAGTCGCGTTGAAATAAACGTATACCCAAGGACAGCCAAGAACATATTTAGGCGGGCATTCGCTTCGAGCACGCCCAAAGCGGTATAGCAGAAAGCAAGACAGCTTATGTTTCAGCGGCGTCTGCGCACAGTCATGACTTAAGTAATATGTGGTAATTCGAAGACGTCGGACTGCTGATGCACTGCCACCTACAGTGTTTACATGCGTATTAGCGTCCAGTCCAGGAATGGTTCCCTGTGTCAGTCGCTACTCAGGGCTTAGCCCGTTCCAGTAATATTTATCACTCAGGATAAGCATTGAATATGTTAATATCATTTTATCGACTTCGCCTACAAAGACGTGCGCCGAGCCCTCTATTGCAGACTATACAATAAAGCGTTTAACAATTTGCTTTTTTGTATCTATATTTCTACCATTCGCCGTTGTGTCTGATGAACATTTATTCAGTAGCATAATCGCGCTTTAAAATTAATTAGCTAGCTTTTGATTTTCGAAGTAGTGCATCAGCTCGATGGAATGTTCACAAAGCTATGCTGATTTTTGCCATCAATAAATTCATGACTGTCATATATAAAGCTCGTAGACTGCGTATTAACGTTAGGTGTTGTGCGTCTTTTTATCTCTTTTTATCTTCTTTACTTACGCTCTAACCACTGTTATTCAAAATTTTCTGCTTTCGTGGCACTTTTTAATGTGTAAATGGTTAATATTAATCATAACAATACTAATACTTCGTCCATCAGGATTTGCTGTAACACAGGCTTGTTAACGCTATTGTGTGAACATTTTCGGAGTCTATTCTTGCCATAACTTGGTTAATACATATTGTGAATCATGTTCGGTGCACACCCTCATACCATGGGCCCTAGCAGGTGGGCGTGGGTATCACGTGACTAAGAAAAATGGTTTCATGACGTACGCAATAAGCATGTAAAAGCGCCTTTGGTAGGCAAATGATTGCTTTGCATTTATATCTTTAAAAAAAACCTCCCCGTTTCACCACAAGGGCGAAGAACTGATTGCGACAGCAATGAATCACAACGTCATACGAAGAAAACCTAACTCTTTTGGATTCGGTCTCGCTCAACTCTCCGCCGCTCGACGGAGTGTAGCGGTTTTCGTACTGGCCCTCTTCTCAACGCGAAGTAAGTCGTGACAGGCTGACAGCAGAGCACGTTTAGAAGCCGTCTACTGATGTCCGTCGAGATAGCGTGCGCCAGTGCTCGCACCCTCGTGAGAAAGTTCGCAGTTGCTGCTCCAGCGACGCTGCCTGTTCACGCTCCTCCCGACGAAGGAAGGGTGGGCCGTTTCCTCTCCGCTCTTTTAGCAGCAGCTGTAGCAAGCGAAGTGATATGTCTGCTGAATATAGCTTGAACGCAAATTATCACGATGACAGCTGCAACAAAGAGCGATCAAAACCATTAGCAATCTGTGGGACCTTCTTTCCCTCTAGAGATAAACGTGTGAACACAGGCGACCACACCCTGCATGCAAATCAAAATGCGAACTTCCTCCGTCTCCTAGGTCACGACGAAACACGGCGGACCCATTCCGCTCAAAGCGCTTGGGCCCTTTGGATTGTTTCGTGATTGACCGTGAACAAGCCTCTGGCCCACTGAAGCACCTCTGCGATGTGCATAACACCAACGGTAAATGGTGTTTATAAACAGCTCGCCGCTTCTATGCTGGAGTAGAGGCATGAGTGATGGCATGAGATCACACCGCGAGGAGCGAGGAGTTGCGTGTTGGAATCCTGCACTTAGAAAAAAAAATACTTCTGGGCTTTTTTTGATAGCATATTTGTGACATATTTATACACGCGGGCAGAACGGCACTCACGGTGGGCTGCCGCCGGCGCCGGCCTAAATCCGCCTTAGTATGCAATATAGAGGTCACTTCAGCGCATGCCTTTATCGAATATTCGCTGTTATATCTTTCAAATGCTTTGAACGTTGCCAACCGACCTTATTAATCGTTGGGAACATTCATAACATTTGAAAGATATAACAGCAGATGCTCGATACAGGCATGCGACAGAAAGACGAGCTAAGTATTTTTCAAGTTCTACATCAACGCACTTTTTAAAAAAAATCTTGAGTGACTCGATAAATTATAAAACGATAAAGAAGCAGCACTGGCGCGGATGGACAAATTTATTAAAGCAGGAAAGCGGAGCAGCGAGTCTTTTAAAGCAGGAGAGCATAGTACGCGGTAATTTATTTTGGGTCTCCACATCGCTCAAACTGTTTACACAACAAAATCGTAGCCGTGACGCTTCATGCAACGGTATTTTATAAAGAGAAAAATACTTCCCAACCAATTCGTAAATGTATTCGGCATGGCAGAGCTGGAACAATCTTGAAAGAGCTTCAGCGACGGGGGGACGGCAGCACTACTGACTATTTATTAGCTGCTGACTTTGACGCCCCAACTTAAAACAAAGGAGTTACCTTTCAACCGTAGAGTAACGTTGCTTTCACTTAGTATAGGTGCACAGTGATCGCGAACGGATAAGCTTCACTAAGAGTTGCGATTCTTATGCCACACATGCAAATGTCCCGCCACAGCATTCAAACGCGCGAGCTTCGCCACTTTGAATGCTTGCACGGCGGCGAAGACTGTGAAATTGACTGTTGTTCCCCAGTGGACTGGCTCTCCAAACGTGGTCTGCGAAGCCAGTTCTGGGTGTCCGCCACAAAAAAAAAATGAGTTTTTGTTATTTTTTTGTCAACATAGATTGTTTTGTGATAAGGAACCCTATACATTTTTATGCTTCTTTGCATAACAAAATCGCACTGCGGCAAAGCTGACTTAAAATTCATTTCCCCGTGAGATGGTTTTAAAGCTTTTGTTGCCGTTTTCTGCAACATAAGCACGCCAGCATACTTTTCCTAAACTTGCATATTTGAAGCGCAAGCATAGCTATAAACAAGTTGCATATAGCTGCATACCACGCAACTTATTAGCGGGCTGTTGACTTTCAATTAGCGTGGCATTTTAGATTTAGTCTTTGCCAGGCAGAAACAAAAGGCACCTATTTAATGCTGCATGGTGTGTTCACGTATGACAACCCTCCTTCCATATTTGTCTCAGCGCAAGTGGTCTCTGATTGTTTCAATAATTGCGCAGTGGGTCTCCGAAAGATCCATCGCTATCACGTGAAAGCCACTGGCACAGACTGCTCGATGAAAGTGCCGCATCTGTGTAACACATGCCAGCCAAATTGGATATTCCGGCGACAATATTCACCTATAATTTGGAAAAAATACATAACATTTCTTACTGAAATACACAGAACTTTGACGGCGGCTTCGTGAGCACTACACGTAAAATTCTGTCCCCGAAAGAGATTCGAGACAAGAAGATTTTCAAAGTGGAAGGACGCAAAAGAAAATGTCAAATGATTGTTTTACAGGTGGTACAAATATAATTCTCATCATTTGGACTCGTTAGGGTTCGTTATGCAGTTCAACTGGCGAAATAACCATTTGATACTGAAAAAAGGGCATTTAAAAATATTTTCCTATTGTATTTGATGCAACAAAATTACAATAATGTAGGTTGGTAATCACACCAAAAGTAGGCGCGGCACCGGTATTGGTTAATGTGGCATTTAGGCAGAGTTGATGATACAGCTTGTCAAGAAGCTGGAAGAGGAGGAGGATATTTGCGGGCAGGAGAGTGAATCGGAGTTTCGTTATAACAGCCTTGATTGCATCAATAATTCATGGTGAATTACTCGTATAGGGGTGTTAGTATTTACCCCGAGGACGTGGTGGTAAAGACGGCGCCAGATTTATGTTCTTCTCATCAGTATCGATAGGCGTGTGGAGTTTTTGTTGCAAGCTACTTTGTTACTACGAGAGAGGGTTTGTTTAGCAGCGATATACGTTCCTCACATTCATCTACGAACACGTTTGTTTAAATAATCAACTCTGGTTTCATGTTTCGAAAACAGGTTGTACCTCTTTCTCGAGCACGAGCACACTGGGATACGTTCACGAATTGTTTCACGCTCAAAGCGCCACCTTTTTCCCGGTCGTTGAATCAACAGTTTAAAGAGGAGCAGCATTCCGAAGAGGAGCGATCCGAACCCTACATACTTCACCATATCGACCACGTACGAACCGAAATTTCAGGCCTATATTGAGGAGTTCCTTTTCAGAGGCGTGTGAAAAGAACCCAAGGTCGAGGGAGCGCGGGAATGTCGTCGTGAACAAAACGAATCAAATATCTGAAGCTGCGCGGAACTTTGCCATCATTTATTGGAGTTCGGCGAGGGTGCTTGGCAGCGGCGCTTAAATTAAACGCCCTTAGAACCAACGCTGCTGTCGTCCGGATGGTTTGCAAATGACGTCCACGAAAATTGAGCACGGTTTCTGATGGCGAGATCGATAATTCACGGACGCCTGCCCTCGTGCGCGGAGATTTAAATGAGAAAAAGAAAAGCAAGTAAAAGAAATTCCAATTGCTGCGGCTGAAAAGGATGAACTGCAAGACAGGGCTTAAACCACCTTTCATTCCAATATATTTTCGCTTACAGCGAAACCGAAGCCACGGCAACAGCACGAGGATCTCGAGTAGTGTCTGGACAACCGAAAACGGGAGCCGAAAATCAAGGGGGGGAAATACAAGGAAAAGCAAAGGCGCACACGGCACCTGGGCGCCCGTCGCGAAATCGATACGCTTCGTTCCCAACGAGGATGTTGAGGGGCGCCACGACGGCAGCGCGCGTTTGCCATGCATGCGCTGCCATCAGCGTGCACGTCGACTGAAATGCGGCGCAACGAAGTGCGCTTCGGTGACGTCTACTTGAAACACAATCAGCGGTCGCCGCGCTGCTGGCAGCGAACGCCACGCAGGGGATATAAAATGCGGCCACAGTCATCAGCGCGGCAAGAATGTTGCTTGACGGTTTGCCACCGCGCTTCCGTTGTTCGTTGCCACTGTTCTGCTTTTGAATGCGCTTCCTCCGTTTATTCGCTGCCGCATCCATCGATCCTATCTCCTTGCCCATAATCTCCGCCTGGCTGCGCTGCTACACTATACGTGCGTAAAAGCGCGGACGAAAGAAACGCCAGGAAACGCCGATAGATTTTGTCTACTTTTCACATGTGTGGCATAGTAAAAGCCTTGGGACGGGCTAGCGCTTGAGATATATGCAGAAAACAAAGAACGAATGAAGTGAAGGTGATAAAATAACACAGTAAGTTCGCACGACCGTTTTAGTCCTCGTTGTCATAGAAAAGCTTGCTTCAGCGTACCTAGAGTCCTGGGTGGTATACTTGCCACAAAAGATGTCACAGTGCCGTCAGGTCGCGCTAAAGACAGCACTGGAGAAGGTCTATGCTTTTAGGATGTTCAATAAATCACTGACATTTAGCGCCAATCGCCCTGTTACACGGAAAGCCAGTGAGCTCACTTTAGTACCTCTCACATATTGTATAAAACTCATCTCCCACTACACTGAAAAAAATGCTGGTATATATATATATATATATATATATATATATATATATATATATATATATATATATATATATATATGTGTGTGTGTGTGTGTGTGTGTGTGTGTGTGTGTGTGTGTATTTTGAAGGAAAGTATAGGGGATGGTATTAGTAGTAATTGCAATGTAAACGTGACGAAAGAAAAGTTGAAGTAAAGAAAACTTGCCGCCGGCAAGGCTCAAACCTGCGACCTTCAGATAGCGCGTGTTAGTGCTATATAGACGCACGCACGCACAGAGACGCGTGTGTGTGTGTGCATACAGGGTGTTTCAAAAAATTTCTCCGGCATCCTTTAGAAATCAGGAAAATGTGATATTTGTTCACTGTCTTCACAATTACTTTTCCTCAGCGACAGGCACCTTAAGATAAAAGATGGCTGGTGACATCATATGCGACAATAACTAGGAAAGGTAAATTAGTTAACCTATTATCTAGTGGAGTTAGGCAGTCATACCCCATGGGCGAATTGAAGATCTTTATGCTAATCATTGATTGCATCTTTTAGATTTCGAAAAACTGGCCTGCGGTAAAAATTTGCAAGTTATGAATTTTTCCCAAATTTGGCGGCGAAACCGAAATTAAGAGGCGGAAGAGCCCAACTGCCACATTTGTCTGAGGTGTCTAGAATGAGTGGGCGTCGTTATATCAATCAACAGCCGACATCGTTGTGTGGCGGGGCGGATTGCGCTTCCAATATTAACACGCATGATACACATACGTGAGCGAATGGGAAATGACTTCACATCTGTAATCGTTGTCGTGAACAGTGACGTCATTCTTGTTGTCCGCTTGTAGCGCTCATCAATGCATTGCTTTTGCTTTCGCCGTTGAATCTGCCTGAATTTCATTACGTCAAATATTTGATAGAGGCCGTCTTTTTATATTTAAAAGTTGCATTGGGTTTTTCGCATGAATACCTTCCATTCTCCCATTTCACCTAGCCACCTAAATCAAATAATTAAAAAGGTAAGTATTTTAACTTCAATTACTGTCGCAAATGATTTATGATGTCTTGAACCATCTTAAAGTGCCAGCAATTGTGGAGAAAGCTGTACAGCTGTCCACACACACACACACACACACACACACACACACACACAGACACACACACACACACACACACACACATACATATATATATATATATATATATATATATATATATATATATATATATATATATATATATATATATATATATATATATAAGCAGCATGCTTGTGTAACTTTAGCTTATAAGTCTCCTTTCACTCGAGTGCAACGAAAAGCTTGATGCACTTCACGAAACAAGCAAAAAAAAAACATCATTGGAGAGAGGTGGTTCGCGTTTAGAATTAACTTTCGCTGCAACTCCGGATACCTAGTCATAGTTTGGAGCTTAGTTAGGCATTTCCGTTTTTCTTATTTTTCTCCCGCAAACACAATGTTGTCGATGACGCCAAGAATAACTGGCTCCAGAATGGAGCAAGCGCGCCATCTGCGCCAGCAAGTTTATTGATTCCCTCAGCGTACAAATATTGAGATAGCTGTGCGAGAAGCTGTTTTCGAGGCACGCAACGTCTTCGACCATTTTTCTCAGGGTGCCTCGGGCCCGCCCGCCGATCATCCCGGCAACTGGAGTAGGCTGCAGATGTTGGAGTTTTGAGCGGGGGGGAGGGAGGTGCTGAAGTGGCGCTCACCTCCCCCCCCCCCTAGCACTTGCATTGGCCATGCCACGCAAGTGCACCCCACTCTCTCACCGCGCTGCGACACAGGTTTGCTACCCCCAAGAAATATCTTGCCGATGCCATTGTCAGAGCTATGTCGCCTTCTCGAGAACGTTTCCATATTGTAGGCAGCTTGCTTCAACGCTTCGCGCAGGCAATGTTTTATGAACGCAACTAACTAGTACTCACTTCGGGGACTATGCGCGTAGTTGAGGCAATCTTCACGAATCAACTTGCAGCTCTACCATGTCTGACACTGCGGAGAACCGTTGTACTGTGCGACAAATTTCGTTTACTGGTCAGGAATTTCCCCTTTCTCGCAAAGGACAAAGCGGGGAAACGCCGGCCTAGCAAATAAAACGTTGCTCACACAGACCACATTTACGTGTCTTTGAGGGAATAACGTATACAGCGTGTTACATCCCGCGTGACAGCGGCCGCGACACGTTTAAAATGTCAGTAACGCAAGCTTACAATGGTTGTTTTCATGCGGGCGCCGGCCGGCGGAGAGCTGCCTCTAGGTAAGACAGTCGACTCGCTTTCTGTGCGATGCGCTAGCCATGCACTCGCTGAAGGCGCCTTCGCCATCATTGATCTAAACATGCATCGAGCATTATTGCAATAAGACTCTCTCTCTCTATCGTGTTGATCTTGTTTACATGAATACGACGTGTCACCGTTTTATTCATGTGAAAGTAGCTGCAGAGGCGACTGCACTCTGGTACGCCCAGAAAGGCGTCCTCAGACAATCAAAGCACAGACCCCCTACGGTACGACACCCTCTAAATAAAATTTCGGCAGACGAAATAAGCTAATTGGTATGGTGATGGGCCAAGGGCTGAACATTGCAGATAAACATGGCAAATTGTTGTTGCATTATTATGACCAGCGATGACGACAGGTGATGCTAAAACTCAAGAATTTGTAGCGATATTATGGCTGCCCTTAATGTTTTTCTGTACGCGAGCATTCAGTTTTGTCAATTAAAAAATTAGCAAGGTGTCATACTATACAATTACAGAAAAACGCTCAAACGGGACCTATTTTATGGCGAGGACCACAGGTACTTTTTGAAAGCTTCGCCACAATTACTTCGCTGATCTAAAAGTTCAATTTGTTGTTGTTTATTTGTAAACATTGTTCAATCGAGCTAGTAAAAAAGCTTTTTTGTGTGTAGTCAACAGCAAAACTTCAATGTGCAAAAAAAATTTCACCTTTTTCTTTGCAATGACCAAAAATAGCGGCGTTTTCCAAACACACAAGTCATTACATTCCGCGCTTCGTAGACACAGCTAGAACTTGCTAAGCGCGGTTAATACAAGCAAGCACTTGTTCCTTCGTGAAGTTTGAAATCGCGGTGTGCATGTATACTCTTCTAGGTGGTCTCGCCCCAAATGATTTCAGCAAATACGCTTACTGCATTGCGTTATCCGCGAAGGGAAAGTATGAAGTGCAAGCCCCGCCTTGGTGGTCTAGTGGCTGCTGACCCGCAGGTCGCGGGATTGAATCCCGGGTACGGCGGCTGCATTTCCGATGGAGGCGGGAATGTTGTAGGCCCGTGTGCTCAGATTTGGGTGCACGTTAAAGAACCCCAGGTGGTCGAAATTTCCGGAGCCTTCCACTGCGGCGTCTCTCATAATCATATGGTGGTTTTTGGGACGTTAAACCGCACATATCATTGAAAGGATGAAGTGCAATTAGCTAATGCCTCCGACCTTTGTCGGAGGCATTAGCGGGTCAGAACCCTCGACCTGCGGGACACAAAGCCTGGCATACAAAGACTTGCTATGGACATGTTACATACGCCGCTCCTGGCCACCCTCTTTGTTCTAATGGGCCACTGAACTTTCAACAATGGTGCACAGCATAACTTCTAAAGAAGGACCGTTGTTTCCCATGATGCTTTCTGGGGAGTTTCGTTTTGAGGCGCCTAAAAAAAAGTGGATTGAACATGTATTTTCCAACACAGCAACCCAACGCTCTCACCGTTAGGATGCGATGGCATGCATACTTCTTACTTGCCAAATCTGACTAACTCTTTAAGACGTACAACGCGTGCATTTCGTTCCAGTTCTCGTATTATTTATGTTTAAAGGGGCGCTTACACCTTTTTTCAAAGTCGAGTTTTCTCTGCCATTCTAATCCGTATAAAATGCGGAATTTGGGCAAGTGTGACGCTTCGCAAATGGTGATATTTCATTTTATTATTAAAGTCAATTTTTTTCTTTCATACCGCAGCTACTGATATCAACACTAGCATTACATCAGGATACGTACTAATTCTAGTGACTTCACAAGGCAGTATGGCTAGTTGGGATGACGTCATGTACCGAGACTTCAAAGATGGCTGCTCGTGCGTCACCAAAACATTCAAATGATTGCTTGTGTGTCACCAAAGGAGCCAGGATGCGGAAGTGCTGTGGAATTCATCACTAAGTATTGTGCGAGCATGAGACGAGAAGCACATAGAGTGTTGTGATGTCATGGTACAATAGGAACCAACACTTGCTTTTAAAAAACATACTATAAATATTTTTTTCAGAGTGCACATGCCCTTAGCACTCAGTTTTCTAGGCTCTTCAGGGCTTGGCCCTGCATTTCACGCAAGAAAACAAAAAATGAAAATTTTTCGTGTCAGTGCCTCTTTGAGACATCGAGCTAAACTCAACTGACACCTAGACCAACTTATATTCTCCAGTATTCGCCTCGTAGCAGATGACGATATACGTAGTTGCAGGTATGAGACGTGGGTTTTCCTGGCCTGTCGAAGTCGGACGTGTACTATCGTTTTCCGCTGAATCCAAATGCAGTATTTCTTTTTCTTTCACACACGCCTTCTCAATACAACCTGACATTGGACAAGTCATGAACTCGAGCCGAACCATTGAGGTAGAATTCACGCAATCATCATCCTGATGCTGCTTTCACGTCGCTAATGCCGTAAGGACCACTGCTCGCAATACAAAGAAACGTTGGGCTACCTCGTACAACTTGACGGAGCATCTAAGGATGCTGCACATCCGTATCCCCGCGTATCTCTTCACGCAACGACCAACGCAGGTTCTCTTAATGGCCACACTTAAACCAGCGACTCTAAACATTTCAATGCGCTTTGAGTAGATAGGACGATCTATTCATTTTCTGTTTTTATTTGAGCCTGAAAGCGTGTTCCTTCATCTCGACTGAAACAGCCATGTCAGCACTTCTTCAGCACCCTAAGGCAGTGGACAGACGTTCCCGACTTCCATAGACAAGCTGTATTCAGCACCCGCTGCACGTGATACATGTAAACCACATACATTATTCGCATTTCCTCTACCTCTTTTTTTGCTGCTCCATCTAAACTTCTTCTAACGTGTACAATAGCAAAACGAACAAAGCCTGGTTAACCTCCGGGCTTTGCATTTCCGCAACCCTCATACACCCCCCGTTCTTGAAACAGCATCGTGAAAATACCCTTTATACAGTTGACATATAAGGCAAGACGTCACGTTAACAGATTGTGTGACAGAAGCGTGAAATCGCACCACACGTCTCACCATGAATTGCATAACGAGTGAATGATTGAAAGATACCGAACTATTACAGTAGGCACAGCTATTGTTCAACGTTGTCAGCCACAGGATCAACAAAGCGTGCGGCTATACGTAGGTGTGTGTATTATATAATGAACGCGTACTTCACAATTTATGGCTGTAGTGTTCTCTTGGAGAATTTATTGCGAACATTGTTTCACTCATAATAAATAAATGAATAAATAAACAAATAAATGATCACAGAAATTAGCAACTCATAGTTCTGCACTTCCTCTGTGAATGCCTCACTTTCGGCAAAGTGACAATGCTATGCGATGACGTCATTACGTTACGTCACATTATGTGTGAGGTCATAGAATGACGTCATAGTATGACGTTTTTTTTATTGCATCACTCATCTCCATGTCACCGACACTATCGATCACTTTTCGTGTTTGATCAGTCATCTAAGGCTTACGCCCTAATAAAAACGTAAAACATGATAATTCGCGGAATCGCTCATGATAACCACGTTACATCACCGCAAGTGTACCAACTACGGAGGTCATCCCTGACAGATTCACATGAGCGATTGTTATGCCAATCTGACACGCATTGACTTGGGCAGAAACAAAAGTGCGTTTAATAATTAGCCCTAAATGGGCGATTTTCATTCTATGAGCACTGTATCAGTCTCAATATAACCGAAATAAATGCTGCTAACGAGAAAAAACAAATAAAAAACAAAAGAAGTAGTCACGGAAGAGTACCCGCGCAATGAACACAAAGGCATAGACTATTGATTCAGTCACCGAACACTATAGGTCAAAGTTTATTTTTAAATGTACTACTTACTCGTGCGAAGCGGATTCCACGTAGAATACCATGTGAACACGTCCATCTATAGCATGCATAGCATTTATTTCTCTCATAACCAAGAGAACACTCTGTAATTCAAAAGAAAAAAACAATACATGATGAACATCGCACAAGCCTTGCCTATGCGTGAACCAGCTGAATAATGCCTCTAAGTACCTCACAGAGACAACTCCAGAATTTTCTGCATGGGTCAGAATGCATACAAAAATTCTAGTAGTCGTCTTCATAAAAGCACGAATTGATGAGAGAATACTTGACGAGATAGTCTCAATAGCTACCTTATATATATACCGGACGTTTCACGTAACTATATAGAAGCACAAATTTAACTATAAAAATTTGCCAACGGCACCTGAACGAATCCAACGGCATATGATTCGCCCTGCTGTGGCGCTCGTTATGGTCTTTTTTACGTTGCGTCGGACAAGTAACTAAATTCAATTACGCGAAATACAAATGTTCACTTTGGGGCCAATAGTGCGATTCGTTCTGTAGTAGAGGGCACTGCAAAATGAGTGACCCATCTTTTTGTGTGTGTTTGTGTGGCAATGAACATTATTTAGCAGTAGCATACATACTACAGGAACGCGGGCCGAAATTGTTGTCTGCGCCGACTCTAGCCGTCTGTTATCGGGAGCACTGCTCTGGTAAATACGCGGCTCTAGTGAATGCTCTCGACAGCACACTCGTGGCCGCTAGATGGCGTAAACGGCAATTTCGTCACTCACTCCCGTGGTCCCTTTACTTTTCCGCGTGGGTGTAACTGCTATGTGGATATTTTATTCGGCGTTTAAAGAAAGCTCCCGAAATATGAAAAATAATAGACCATCTTTCCGAAGGAAACCATGAAGAGATGCGAAGCAGCAGCGGTGTGCATGCCGTTGTTGAAACGGGTGTCGACATATATATATATATATATATGTGTGTGTGTGTGTGTGTGTGTGTGTGTGTGTGTGTGTGTGTGTGTGTGTGTGTGTGTGTGTGTGTGTGTGTGTGTGTGTGTGTGTGTGACGCAGGAGGCGTGATGGCTGTACGATGAACCATTTATTTGTCTTCGTCTTCCTCCTTCTCTACCATTCCACCACACCGTTCTCGTGTGCTTCGTCACACGCTTCCCCCCTCCCCCGAGAGAGACGTAGGTGCAGGGGCGGATGATATCGTTTAAGTCTTCCGACATGAACGATGTCAGTCTGGCGACCGAGTGGAGCCACGCTGCGGTCGATCTCGTAGTTAACTGCCGAAATCTTGCGTATGATCGTAGAGGGTCCTTCCATGATTGCGCTGAGTTTGCCGCGGTTCGGGTGCCAGGGTGTTTCATATAGAACAAAGTCTCCCACTTGAAGTTCTAATGAAAGGAACTTCTTGTCATATATGATCTTGTTTTTCTCGTGATATGCTACTGAATTGCGGACTGCGTTTGTACGAGCTTCTTGCAGATTTTCGGCAACGCCTTGAAGAAGATAGGGATACGATGGTGTGCCATACATAAGAAAGCAGGGTGGGTAGCCTGTGACTTCGTGAGGCGTTCTCTTGTACTCGTTGACAACGTCCGAGAGGAGACGCGGCCACGATTTTCGGGGTTCATCGTTGATCTTGCATCGGAGGTGAGTAACGATCGTCTGATTGGTGCGCTCGTTTAGGCCATTACACTGCGGGCGTTGTGAGCTTGTTAAAAGCTGATGAATATTGTTGTGCTTGAGGAACTGCTTAAATTTGCCGGCAGTGAATCTTGTGCCGCGGTCGGAAAGGAACTTCCGCGGCTTTCCCGCAGCGAAGATACTCTTCAGGCAAGAGATGTACGAGTCGCAAGTCTCATTCTTGTGTGCGAAAGCCCAGACATAACGGGTGGCATGATCAACGGCTAAGTGAATGAATCTTTTGGATGAGCCGTAGTTGCCAAAACCTCCGATAGTGTCCATGGCCAGAAGATCAAACGGTTGTTCCGCTGGTGGCAAAGACTCCAAGGAACCAAATCGTTTGTTCTTCGGTTTCTTGCAGCGCTGGCAGGTATCGCAGTGGCATATGTACTCGCTCACGTCGGTGATGATGTCGGGCCAATAGTACTGTGGAGAGAGAAGCCGCAGCGTCTTCTTTACCCCGACATGACCGAAAGCGTCATGAGCTTTTTGGAGAAGAGAAGACCGGAGGGCAAAAGGCACATAGACTTTTCGTATTCCCCTGCGTGTCACTATACTCAGTCCGTTCTCAATGGTATGCTTTCCGGGTGGTTTGTCGTTGTCATGCTCTCGCAGTTGCTCAGCAGATAGGAGTTGAACTACCGGGCTTCGAGATAGTGCATCAGCTTCAATGTTGTCAATGCCCTTTTGGTGTTTGATGTTCACGTCGTACATGGAGAGTTTCAAGGACCACCGGAAAAGTCGGCCTCGGGGATTCTTGATGCCTTTAAGCCATTGCAACGCTGCGTAATCTGTGATCACAGTGAAAGGTTTCCCGTGTGGATAGCAGTGCCATTTATCGATGGCGTCAATAATTGCCAAACATTCGAGTTCTGTGATGGCGTAATTAATTTCGTGTTTTAGTAACTTCCGTGAATGGTATGCGATTGGGTGCTCTACCTTCATCATCAGCCTGCTTCAAGACGGCGCCAATACCTCTGTTGGATGCATCGCAGTATAGCACACAAGGCTTAGTGGCATCGTAGATGTTAAGGATTGGCTCTTCTGTCACGCATTTCTTGAGCTGAGTGAAAGCCAGTTCACACTCCGCATCCCAGTTCCAGGGGGCGTCTTTGCTGAGCAGGCGCGTCAGTGGGTGAGCGATTTGACTGAAGTGGTCGATGTATCGCCGGTAAACATTAACAGTGCCGAGAAAGCGCTGCAACTCTTTAGGGCGTGATGGTGTCGGAAACCGTAGGATTGCGTCCACGTTGCTTTGCTTTGGAGTGACGGTGCCATGCGAAACCTTGTGTCCCAGGTACTCAATGGAGGTTCGAGCGAATTGACATTTCTTTAATTTCAGCTTGACGCCTTCGCTTTTGAAAGCTTTCAAAACGCCCTCCAGATGCCTCAGATGGTCTGGAAACGTGTCAGAGTAGACAACAATGTCATCGAAGTAATTCGTGACGTTCTGCAAACGGTGTTTTGCCAATACGAATTTGACAGCCCGTTCGAAGGTGGCCGGAGCATTCCGAAGGCCAAAAGGCATGACGAGCCACTCGTAGTGACCGGTACGTGTGACAAACGCCGTTTGCGGAATGTCATCAGGGTGAATCTTTACGTACCAGTAACCTGACGTTATGTCTAATGTCGAGAAGTACGTAGATTTCTCTAGAGAATCGAGAACGTCATCGATGCGAGGGATGGGTTGATAATCAGGCACAGTCAATTCGTTCAGCTTGCGGTAGTCGATGCAGAAGCGCGTGCGTCCTTCCCCTTTTTTCTCTGCCAGAAGTGCTGGCGCAGCGTATGGGGAGGTAGATAGTCGTATGACACCTTGCTTGAGAAGCTCATTGATCTGTCTGTCCATTTCAACGCTGTCAGTTTCTGAGCATCGATAGGGAGCTCTACGAATGGGAACATTGTTGTTGAGATGAATGCGATGCATTTCGCCGTTGATGCACCCAATGTCTGTCTGTGACTTGGAAAAAAATGTCATCGTACTTGTGGATAAGCTGCTTCAATGCCAACTGTTGAGTCTTATTTAGATGTAGTACATCACAAACTTCAACACCTTGCAAAGACGCGCCCTTGTTAACCGTGGTTTGGTTCTGTGTACGAGAATGGAGGATGTCTTTCCCTTGGCGTAGAGTCATAGTGTCAAGGTCCAGCGACAAGTTAAAGAGGCAAGCACTATCCAAGCCAAGAAGTAAGTTGCTCTTCATGCATTGTAGAACATGAGCCTGAATTTCTCTTGTCAATTTTCCTATCTGTACCTTTAGATTAACGCGACCCAAAGTTTTGGTAGATGATGTGACTTGTTGAACTGAGATGCATGAATTCCTCATTATTTGCAGGTGAAGTGCCTTCAGCACTGCTTCGCTGATACAGGTAATCGTAGCTCCGGTATGTAGAGTAGCGCTGACAGGGTACCCGTTAATGAGGGCATCAAACTGAATTACATGAACTCTGAGTCGCCCTCCTCGTTTGCCTCGTTGGTGGAGAGGGCGGAAACGCTTGCGCGTCGTGGGCATTCATTATGCCAGTGCATCTGTCGGGGTAAGCCATCCATCGCGCAGTGTTTGCACTCACGCACGGGTGTTCGTACCGGGGAATTACGTGGACGCTGACTAGTTCTGTCACTTGTTACGTTAATCTGTGTATTCCAAGCTGGTGGAAAGCGATGTAACTTCATTCTCTGCATGATTGACTCTACACGAAGTGCAGCTGCAAGCCATGCCTCTGGTGTATACGAGGTAAGCCCAGCAAGCGCCATCTCCATATGCGCAGGAAGGCCGTCGATGAGCCCTGATATAAGGTGCGTGTCCTTTAGGTCGGCAAGGCGTCCGAGAGACATTTTTTATTATAGTATTCCTTCAAGCTCTGGCCTGTTCGCAACCGGCAATGAAAGAATTGGCGAAAAGGATCCGCGACGCCAATCGTAAAGCGTCCCTTCATGCGTTCACATAAGCTCTCTCAAGACGCGTCTGCGTCGAAAACCTCGGTGAGAAACCATCGGAAAGCCTCACCTTCAAGGTAATCGGAGAAGTAGCACAGCTTGTCTCGCTCCGTCCATGCTGCGGCCGCAGTCCTCACCTCAAAGAGTCGGAGCCACTTGTCAAAGGGGACGTCCGTAGATGCTCCCGAGTACTTCGGGATGTTGATGACTTTCTTGAATGTGGCCATGATGAAGGGCACGGTAGATCCTGTCGACTAGTGTGACGCAGGAGGCGTGATGGCTGTACGATGAACCATTTATTTGTCTTCGTCTTCCTCCTTCTCTACCATTCCACAACACCGTTCTCGTGTGGTTCGTTATATATATATATATATATATATATATATATATATATATATATATATATATATATATATATATATATATATATATATATATATATATATATATATATATATATGGCGTTAATTCGGTGTGTGTTACGCCACATCTGTATATGACATGTTTATTCTTCATCGCATTTATTTCGTACGCATTCATGATTTGCGTCAGGTACCACCGTTATTTGTATTTACGAACCAACTTGGCAGCACCCATGCAAAAGCGACCACCCTCTTGTATGCGGACTTGCTCTTGCTACACGCTGACTGCAGAGACAGCAGTAAACAAATAATTGAATCAGCCAACGATTTGTTTCATCTCCCTTCGAAAATAAAGTGTCAGGTACGTTGTGTCGTTATTCGCGAGATGTGCTGCTTGCTTAGCCGCACCTGCTAAGCCTAACACGCCGAGAAAGTGTTCAGTCTGCGTCGCCAGACCAAGAACGCTGCACTTCCGAACATCAGACATGCAACTTCGCAATGTGTTTCGTGCGCGCCCGATCATCCTTCGGTGGATACAACGAAGAAAGAAAAAGAACGTTGCAGCACAAAATACCAAAGAACGCGTCGACGGAGGAGCAGTCGTACGAAAGCCACGAATAGCGGCAGAGAGAAACAGCCACAAAGTGAGATTATCCGACGGCATGAGCGTCTACCGATCTTCAGCATAGCAAGAAGTCCACGCTTGTTCAAGTTCTCAATGCAGTTGCTTGTTTATTAGTCTTGCTGAATTTTTAGGCAATAAACCAGCCATAATAACAACAATTCGGGGATAGACACCGTGAATGCTATGAGCAGACGACACGATGTGGATGAATACATGTGGAAAGGATAAGTGCCCGTCCTATTGGCTGAGGAGGCCGGTAGCCTCTACAGTGCTGAAGTGAACTTCCGAAAAGGAATATAGGTGTGTTGGGAGGAGCCCGCAGCTGCTGTGGGTGAGGGAGAGTGTGACGTCAACGCGCAGCCGTGACTTGACGTACTTGGCATCGCTCCAGCCACTGCGGCGGGGGGAATGCGGTGCGGCGCGTCGGCACGGATACATGGATGGACAGCGTTACACGGGCTAGTCAAAAAGCTTCTTCACATCGAGTATAAACATGTGCCAGCACTCATGCGCTGCCGTACTCCAGCGTCTTCAACCCTCCTTCGAGCGAAAGAACCATGTGCACGGACTGCAGCAAAATTAGCGGTCCCCACTCTGTACATAAGCATAAGCTTCAAAGATCACAGCATTTTTCGCATTAGCACACGACGAATAAGCGCAACTGTCGCTTTAAACAATAGGTTTACGATCAACTTGAATTATAGGGACTATTTTAAGCCCCCATACACATTATGCATCACAAACATTACAAGTACTATCTACTTTTTTTTCAATTCGACTATCTGTTCCTTGTTTATGTTGTTTTCTACATATTACAATTTATACTGTGGGAGCCCTTGCATTGCATATACTTGATTTTATAAGTGGAACTTCTACGCTTCAGTTACATACCTCACTACGTGTACATATATATAAACATGAATTAGTTACATTTATTGCGAATATAATAATGCTATAAGTTACGTAATTATGTTATCTGTTTATTTTCCTGTAATTACTAAAGTTCTATATGTTATATACTAAGAAATTTTGTTATTCGCTCAAGGCATTAGCATACATTATATTGCTGCTTGTTTACTATGTGCTTATTAACTACGCCAATATGTTTTCGGTATTATGCACTTCATACTTGCGTTCTAGCGTTTTTCTCAGCTGTCTGTTGGAGTAAAAGACAGAACGTAGCTCCGTAAGGCTGTCAGGTATAAACGACTTTCTTTTTCTTCTATTTGCATTATGTATGATCACTTGATACAAATAAAGATGAAATTTCAAACCAAGTGTACTGACGTAGCGCACTCAACACCAGGGTATCTAGAGCAACGAGAAAAGGCTGGAAAGAAAGCTTTATTAGGAGGAGTACATTGATGTTCTCCTCACAACTCAATGTGTAAAGCCTTCTTCAGATTACGTGTGCTACAACTGAATTGTTGTTGTAGTTTGCCAGCATAGCTGCAAGAAACTCAATGAGCTTGTTCAGAATGTGGTGTTTAGCGTAAAGTACGTAACGTTAAAAGCGTAAATGTTGGGAGGCCCGCGACATTTATAATGATTGCGGGCCCGACTTTATAGTATATTGGTCTTATCGTAACGGTTACATCTGTAATCCTCGTATACGACAATTACAGATGAAGCCGTTACGATACCACCAATGGGCAACGCAGTTTCGGTAGTCACTCACTGCTCGTCGGGGTATCTGTGAACACCAGCATAACCTAGTTGAATCCCTGTGCAGCCCAATTATTACATTTTGATTCGTTTGAATTAATTTCTTTTTTCGAATCACTCAATGTTGTTTCAAGAAAATATCTCGGGCGTTTGTAGAAACTACGCTGCCTTTTCTCGCCACATCCCGGCAGGACTAAGAAGTTGATGCATTGCTCATACAACGGCGCATCTCCCCTCTCAGCCATGGCCATACGCGCGAAAGACTACACTGCAACAACTGTAACGATGACACAACACACCGCTATAGGTCATTATTTTTGTAGTGCAAGAAAACTACCTTGTAGGTTTTTGCAAATCATTTATAGTGAAGGTGGTGCGCTTTCAGTTTCGTTGCAGCGTATCCTTGCCGCTGATGTTCTATGCTGACACAGCATCAGACGCTGATTCTAGAACGATGATTTCACGCGAAAGCATGACAATACATTGCAGGCGTTTTGCTGCGGTCGTAGAGCTAGCAACACCATACCGCCAGCGCACAGCTTTGCGAAACAATTGTGGAAATCATTGATTGATATGTAGGGTTTAACGTCCCAAAACCACCATATCATTATGAGAGACACCGTAGTGGAGGGCTCCGGAAGATTCGACCACCTGGGGTTCATAAACGTGCACCCAAATCTGAGCACACGGGCCTATAACATTTCCGCCTCCATCGAAAATGCAGCCGCCACATCCGGGATTCGATTCCGCGAGCAGCCGAGTACCTTAGCCACTAGACCACCGTGGCGGGGTGATCGTGGCAATCATCGTCAACTGACATAGTGTATCCTGAAGAATACTTCACACATCCACAATGTTCTAGGACTTCTCCGTCTGGGTCGGTCAAGCACGCTGCAGAGACGATGGTGAGCGATGAGCCTTGACTATCTCTTAACAGCCACTTGTCAATCAATGACACGTTGAAAAATACGAAACGACGTTGCCTTGAGAGCGGTGATTGGCCCGTCAAAAAAAAAGTATCTTACTGAGAAGCTCAATGTGAACATACGTGATGATTAGCTGAGCAAACGGGCGTTCCAACAGCTACGCGATGCGTCACTTATGGGTTATGATTGATACGTGTGCAGCCTTAACGTCGCCTTATGAAGAAAATAAAAAGGCCGACCCTCTTGCAATGTCAATGAGTACAGCAGCGTATGAGTCTAGCAATACCTTGTAACGTCTGAATTGTAGTGCTGTGCTCACACTTTATGAAGAGATTGACGCAGCAATATTCCATGGCTGGATTCATGATTTCGCAACATTTCCTTGTCCTCTCAACTTCGAGACACATAGTAACCTACCAAGACGTCAGTGATATGCTTCGTGTGTCTTGCCGACTTTCTACACAGGGCCTTGTTTGCGGCTAGGCTGCCTTCAACACCGTCGGTAACCGGTGTACAAAATGTAGCATCACGTATGATAAGAAGCAATATGCTGGCATGTGTCGTGAAAAGGTTTGGGATGGTCGAGAAGCATTACGGCTTTCAAAGTGAGTAGTTTCCTTCAAGCACTCCGATGTTCTAAACAAAATTAAAAACCATCTCCCTAAGTTCATTCTACAAGAAAGCGGACCAAACCATGCGTCGCTAAGTACTTTGACAAGAATGGTGCGACTATTTTAATCTGCGAGCTAATATGATCGCTAAGTGTTGTTTTTTATCTTTAAGTACAATGTTTTGGTGGTTTTACGTCCCTAAGCCATTTGACCTTTAAGTAAGTCACCATTTCTCTTATCCATTTTCAAACGCAGTTGTCACGCAAAGACCTCTGCATGCGTGCGCACTCTTGCAAAATCGCTATGCGCACTGAAGAGTCAGGTGAATGGAAAGCACACTTTTGTCGATAGGTGACAATCAAAAGTTATCAATGAATGTATGGGCTACAACGTGAAACGATAATGTTTTCAAGTTTCAGAGGGCCAAATAAAACGGTCAAATACTGGGCTCATTCGGCGAGCTCACTCAAGACAACATTTTACACATCATAAATATCCTGATGACGTTACAGCACTCTCTCGGTTTCAGCACATGACATGTTACTCCAAAAATGTTGTCGAAGAGTTTGATATAATCCTTCTTTACACTACTTTCTAATGTATGAACAGTCAGTATGCGAGTGCTTATTCTTATGGGCACTCATGCTCAACGCAGAGAGCCTGGTTCATTCATCTTTTTGGCGTCTACGCGTTCCTCTTCATGTACATCCATAAGAACTTCCCGAACGTATTTTTTTAAAGTCCCACCAATTTAGCCGCATGTAAACCCTTGTGCGAGTGGATAAATCGGCTTTACTACACTACTCGCCACGAAAGGCGTAAACAAGTTCATTTCGCAGCGCTGCCGACGATGAGAGCGGCAGTTCAGAGGCGGTTTGCTTTGTTTAATGTGCCTTTTAATGAATAACTTCAGCCGAAGTGCCTACATATTCACTCCATTTTGTTTTCTTCTCATCCGCGTGAGGTGCACTATACCGCAGTGCCAAATTGGCGTCAACACGCCGAATTTATCTCCGAAATAGGTCAACGCCCACAGAGAGAGCCAGATTTGTCCTGTCTCCTCCGAACTCTCTTAAGATCCTTTTCTGGCCTAAGCCTATAAGCGCCATGCATAAGCTTCGGCACGATTGTGCACACCACGGTGTAAAGTATAAAGGCAAAAATCTTTAGAAGGCGATTGAGCCGGATCAGAACAAGAGTTTGCGCCGACGCCAATTAAATTCGAATTTCTGCATTCTCTTCGACGGATAGCAAGTGTCTCATATAAAACCTAAACGTGTTCTTCGAGTGAAGTCTGTGTACCAAATAATTCTTCCAGTACAAATTTAGAAGAAGTACTCCACATTCTCCAGCCGTCATTTTGTTGCGTTTTATTGATTAGTTGTTTATTCCTAATGCTGCCGTTTTTTTTTCACATCCTATTTTTTATAGGGGCTTCGCTATATTCCCGCGCTTACAAAAGAGAATTGACAATTTTCCAGAAAGCATTTATTTGTTAGCAGGCAAACAAGGCTTTGTGTCGAATTTCTTATTGACACTCTCTTCGAAGTATATGCAGCCACTTCTAAGCGAGATGTTTAGCATATAAGCGGTGAGTGAGAGCCAGTCATCTAATTGTATGAAGTGTAACGCGCTCAATATTGACACAGAAACCTTCATCCTGTCAATTCCGCTGCGCGTGACATTTCGAAGACACGCGCATACAGAGACACGCACAAATTTAATGCGTCTGGCATCACTTTATCGCAATACGATTCTGCTCAGCAACGTCGACGTGCGTGTTTTTTGCTGAACCTGCGTCTCAGGACGAAACTTGACCAACGCAAAGGTTATGCGAAGAGCTTGTGCAGCTTCTTTGTTTTTCTATTGATAAGTCATACTTAAAATTGATGGTACAGATCGCATTACAGTAGTTCTAGACATGGAATACACTAATGGGCAGATATTACTTCAACAATGTTTCAAAATCTACAGTGCCCTAATTAACCAACATTCACAAACCGACTTTTAAATGGATACTTCCAGATACATATCGTGACGATTTTGGCTGCTGCGCTTTCAAGGTTTGCCCACAATCTGGGGGTAGCCCGGATTTGGAGATATCCGCTATCAAACCCACAATAATAACTGATGGGTTTTGACGTTCGAAAACCACGATATGATTTTGTGAGAGACGACCTAGTGCAGGTATCTGTAAACTTCAACCACATGGGAGTTCTTCAACGAGCACTTAAACTTAAGCGCGCGGGTCTCGAGCACTTTCGCCTCCACAGAAAGTACGACCACCGCGACCTGCGGCTCAGCAGTCGGGCGCAATGCATAGTCATTAGACCGCCCTGGCTAGTTAAACTCATTATGTAACTGTGGTTCCTGTACGTTTTCTGATGAACTGCCATTTTGTACACTTTGGGAAAAAAAGTAACTGGAACACCTGCATATTTCATAGTGCATTTGTGGAGTGAATGCCGCTAAACAAGTGTCACCCCGAAAATTCGCTCCAGGTAGGCACGCCTTGCGAACTCACCTGTCAGTGCCACGTATGATTCGTAAACTGCTGGTCAAGCCTTTTTAAAGCATGCAGTATTCATGCACCTTCGTTCGACTCTCGGAGTAAGACTACGATAGCATCAGAGCCGCCAGTTACATGAGCTATACCACTCGTCGTTTCATCCCTGCAGACAGACTGAACTGTCACGCAATGCGGTAAAAATGAGAAGTTATAACTAATCACTGGAGCATAGGTGGAAATAATAGCATAACTTTGTGTATAACTAAGCTGGCTGCAGAAAAGTTTGCCTGCCCACAGGCGTTAAAGAAGTCCGGAAGCTACCATAGAACTAAATTAACAGCCTTTTTTTCTTCGCCCCCTTATAATGTGGAGACCAAAACTGAGAGACACAACCGAGCGATGGCTACGGCGGCCGCATCTTTTGCTGCGCAGGCGGAAATAACAAGGTATGACATAGAATCTATGGTGAAATTAGGTTTGCAGGCAAACAAGCATGAATATAAATGTTTTGATGGCGGTATTTGAACTCAGCAGGGCATAACGAATTATGAACGGCCGTTGTCCTAACCACTACGCCTGCTGGCGCGTGCGTTGAGTTGCTTGGCGCGTTCTCACAATTATGAACGGTGCAAAAAACACACGGAACGCAGATGAAGAAGATGACACAAACACGGGCGGCGGCTCCGTGTTCCGTGTGTTTTGTGTTTTTTTTTGTGCCATTCATAACTATGAACCAGCACCAACTCGCCCAACTATCAGTGCTATTGAATGTTTTCATAACTCTGATCATTTGCCGTCGCTCTCACCTCGGGCATTTCGTGCATACACATCTGGGGTGCGAAGTCTGCGCCACGACTGGTGGTGCAGTTGGCCTCTCTATAGTCCAAAGTTTTTTGCCTGTGCCGGTGTCCAGTAACTCGACTCATTTCTCTCGCATTTACCGACTTATGGACTGCCACTTTCTTCCACTCTTTTCTGAAGTGGATATTAGGTGTTGACGTTTTACGTCGCAACACCATCATATGACAATGACAGACGCCGTAGGAGAGGGCTTATAGCATTTCGAGTTTCTGGTGTTCTTTAACGTACACTGACATCGACAGTATACGGGCCTCAAGCATTTCGCCTCCATCGAAATACGGCACCGCGACTAAGGTTTGACCCGGGCTCCTCAGGTCAACAGTCGAACACTACAACCTTTAAACCACCTTGGCAGTTTTTTTAGGTAGAGTAATGAACGAAATGATACTACCTTAAGTTCTGGAGATGTGGGGCCGGATTCACAAAACTCACTTACGAAAACACTTTTGCGCAAGAGAAATTTTGTTGCGTAAGTCGATTCACGAAACGAAAAAACGTCATAAGAGGCCATCGTTGTCACATCGGCCGCTGCAAATAAAGCACGCTGTGACTGCCCGGGAACATGTCAGCGATGGTGATGCAGTTGCTATATTTGCTTACGTCACGGAAAAGTGCTCGTAAGTGAATTCACGAAGCGAAATTGTGCGTAAAAACAGCATGGCTGAGAGAAAATCCTAATAGTAGTCCGGACCACTCTTAGGAACAATGTGGCTACTTAGAACCTGCTGCCGCGGCGGTATACTTTGGTGCCCTGGCTGATTTTGAGTTAATTCACGCCCATTAAGGGCTGCCTGATGACTGCTGGTGCGTTTTTATTTCTTTCGGCGCTTTGAGCTTCGCGTGTTGTTTCCCTTGTACGCAGTGGATGGTGTTGACAACCACCATCGTCCAATAAGTTCGAAGCCGCAGTAATTGAAAATTTTATTGGGCGTCAATGGCATAAAACTACGCATGTAATGATTTGTGGTTGGATGAAAACCAATGTGATACGTGAATGGTCGGTGCATTCAAACGCGGCATGGCATGGGATCAACCTTATTTGTTATGTTGTTGTGTTGCGCCCCATCTCATCCAATTAAAAGTGCGACTCGAGATCCTTGCCTCATTGGTGGAAATTACCACCAAAGAGGTTAATGGGAGCACATTCTTTGCACGCTATTGGAAATAAAAATGAGAGGAAGTTTTCAGTGAGTGGTTCATAAAGTTTGTGCTCTAGTGTACTTTCATTGGCTCTAACTGTCCAATGGTTGCGATCTCTGAAATACAGCTGTCGATACACTTTGGGACGATCTGGAACAAAGCGTACTTTGTAAACCAAAGCGTATTAGGGGTGCGCGTGATTACGCATGGAACTCCACCAAATCATGCATCTTCACTGTTCAGACACCGATATGGACCGTGATAATATGGCAAGCAATCGGAATGACATGACCATAGTAACTTTGTATGACACCGAAAATATGCAAACCCTCACGATTCTGGAGCAAACCTTGGCTGAATTCATCCCTGCGTCAATTACCAGCCATTTAACTTGGCGCACGAACATCATTCAAGGTAGAGCGAGCCACTGACATGTATTTTGTGCGACCACTTGACCTGAGAATAATAGCGTTGTGAAGGCGAATCCCCTGTCGCATGCTCTGATCGAAGCAGACGAGAAACGCGAGCAGACGACGGCTTGGCCGACAGGCACAGCTTGTGATTGGTTGTGAAGCAATACCCTCTACATCAGCTCACTCCGTGACGTTGCCAAAGCACTTCTTCATCTGGCACGCCTGTCCTGTTCGTCATATCACCCCCCTCGCACATAAGAGAAAATTTTGTCACGCCGTGAAAATAGTGCAAGTACTTTCTAAGAGCTCTCTTACGTGCTGCGCAGTTGTCGAAAACAACATGGGGTCGTAAACAGCATATCGGTCGGTGCGACTTCAAGCAAACGCTTCTTGCACTAGTTACTTCAGCGTTTGACCGGATGTGTTGTGATTACAGCAGCTCTTTCGGTGCGTGTAAGCAGTGAGGAAAGCTGTGGCAGTGCAATGGTGTACGGTGAAGCGCAGCGAAGCCTGTGCGTCGGTGTGGTTATCAAGCGGGGATCGGCGTCGGTGTATTGTCGACAACTAGCACTCGAGAAGCCTGCAATGTGTGTTTGTGTGCCGGTAACAGTTCGTTCGCTTGACTTTCCAGTCTCTCAGTTGGGTGCTGTGCGACATTTCGGATTGACAGCGTTTTGACACGTTACTTGAGTGACCCCAAGTACGTACGGAAACGTATGAACTACGCGCTCGGTTCTTGCTTCGCCACTACTTAGCCCGTACGCTTCTATTTACTTGAGAGCAATGTACTGTTCGGGAGTGAAACGATGTTCGTTGTGAACAGTGGTGCTGTGTTGACGTTCCAAGACTTGTGAACAAGCTGAGCTCGTGTTGCCGAAAATTGAAAGACAGCGTTGATAACTGTTTTGCCCTGCGAAGTTGTGGTGGGGAAGCTTGGCGCTTTTGTTTGTTAAGTCGTCACTTCTCCTTTTTGTGATAACCATAGTTCTAGCGCTGTGATGTGATCAACCAAAACTGCGAGATGCTATATTCCGTTGTGGATCGTGTTACTTTGGAAGCGCGCCTAGACTGTTCTTCGGTAACAACTTGAGAGTTCTATGTGGCAGCGAGAGCCCGTGAACGTCAAACTTCCCTCCGGCCCCCAGAAAAAGCAAAGATTTCACCGGTGCCTTGCTTTGGATGAAGTTTTAGGCCAATATCGCCTAACTACAGGTTTTCGAGTTCGTCTGGCCATCGTTTTGCACGGCACTAGAGCCTTGACAACAGCCGGTCATGGCCAGTTATTACACTTTATCAATGGACGTACACACCTGCCAGCCCTTAATTGCTGTCATTGGCAGCTTCCAGTCTGCAGATTCCCTTTGCCTGTTGGCCGTACTTGGTTCCTCATGACACCGACGGCTACTAAATGCTGCCATCGGTAAGTTCACCTTGCAGAACTAAATTTCACCGGTACTATAATTCACGCAGTTCTATAAGGAGTGCAAGTTTTTTAGCCCATCAGATGTAATGTTTCTCTATGGTAAGTTGAAGCATGAAAAATTTACTACTACTGTTATATACATACATATATTATGGCGCAAATGCATAAAACGTTTTTTGTGATTTGATGCAAGTGAGCTCTTGTTTGATTATGAGGTTGAGCCTGTCGATTGACCACGTTTGATAGTTGGAAACATAATGTGAATTTATTTTTCAGGAGCCAGGTTGCACTTAAAAAATTTATTTTATTTTGGAAAATTAGTTCCATAGACGATTACCGCTGTGGTAGTACTAAACTTCAGTAGGACATATATATTGCGGTACGTAAATTTTACATGAGGCTTCAGTTTATTTCAAAGTGATTATAGCAGATTGTGGTCACTTTAACGAAGTGATAGCTTCCTCAAATAAGTATTAGAAGTGAGTGCTTTTAATGATTGTTTTTAAATATCTCGTTTTTGGCTCTTCACAGATCGCAGAGATTGGTTTGTTGAGGTCCTGTGATGCATCGGTTGCACATTCTGGCACATCAATTCTCATCATTACTTGGAGCACCGGTACAAAAATAGGAAGGACACGTTCTCCCTAACTGTGCAAGCCTATGTCACTGCTGGGACTGTTATCATTCAGCGGATGTGGCGTGGAAGCATGCATGGCAGCCTCATCTGGAAGGACTGCGATCTGCTTGGGAGCTTCGAGGGCACAAAACTGCCTAACGGCTGGCTGCAAGGTTAGTTTTTCTTTAATACATACGATTACGTGAACACCACTTACTGTGCACAAATTGAAAACCCAAGCATGGTTGCTTTTAGTGGATACCTGTAATATTCTTACACATAATTCTTATTCAACATCTATAGAACTAAATTGCAAGATAATTGAGAATGTTGCAGCTGAAAGCCTGAAGCTTATGAATGAAACTCCAATATTCTGAGACTCAAAAGCTTGTGCTTTGAAACGAGCACGAATACTTTGATTCCTTATTGAGCTCCCGAGCTTGTGACTCCCTCTGTGGATCAAGTGCTCTGGAAGGAAATAGCAAGTGGGTGAAAATTGCCTGGCTGTTCACAACTTGCAAGGAGAAAGACTTATTGAAGAAGCCTCAGATGACATAGGGCCAGTAACTGCATCTTTTACCTAATGTAGCTTTTTCTCTCTCAGTGCTGTTGCTTGTGTTTCAGCCGAACATGTTCACCACGATTGCATAGTGATATATATTTTTCTACAAATTGTACCTGACCTAAGTATGCATTGTTGATCTCTAAAGGTGACGTTCAGCGTGTTTCAAAGCCATGACTTCTCATTTCTCTGTCTGTGGCTAGCCTATTTCAGCAGCAGAGCGATGCAGCTAGCACACATGCAATCCAAGTCATGGAGCGCTCCTTTGGTGCTCTGTGCAGGACGCAGCATATCCATCCGGCAAGACACTATCAACAATAATGGTGAGTGTTGGTGGCACCTGTAGGAGCCCGTTGTGTTTGTTGCGTGTGATTATTTCCCCTGATGAAGTGCATTTTTGAAAGGTTTTCTTCATTTAGAATAATAGATGTCAGCAACAAGCACACTCATAATCCACAAGTTCTTTGTGTCTTCTAGACTGCCCATTTGCTCCTATATGCGGTATGGTGAGCTGGCTATGTTAGACAGCCTTAAAGTTATGAACATTGGCTGTTGTGTTGTAATGCAGTCTAACTTGTGTTTCTTAGTGAACTTATTTGTGGTCTACTTTTCGCACCTAGTGTAAAGTCGAAATAGAAGAAACTCTATTGGCTTTTTATGTCTGTCAGAAGTTTCATGCCTTCATCTATAACATTGTAGTTTTGCTCTTGTATCATATTAAATATATTTTCAGTCTTCACTGTTTGTATGTGTGTATGTTGAGGCTTGTCATTGGCTTCTGAAAATACAATACCTGTAAATATGAGCACATAATTGACAACTATACACTCTTGCATGTAGCATGGTTGTAACAATGATCTGTATTTTTCTGAGTTCCAGCAGTCACAAAGGGTACGGTGCTCCACGGTCATGTACAGGGTATCAAGAACAGAGCACAGAAGACTAACAAGTATAAAGGGACTGCCAGTGACTGTTTTCCTGCTCAAAGTTTACAACAGCAGAAAGAGCACATTGTGGTGTCAGGAGCAGCTGCTGCTTAACTTCTTAGCAGTGCATTATTCAGCAGTTCATTTGCTTGCATTCGAAATTATTTAAATTTTGCATGGAAGATACGAAACTATGACACTAATTTAAAGTGTGCTGTAGTGTTAGTGGGCAAATATTTTTGAGCTGTAGTTTTTAACATGTGTGTTAAGTGCCTGCGTGCCTCTACATTTACATGCCAGAAATCACAGCATCCATGGTCGCCAATGGTAACAGTGTTTGCATTCTTTGTAGTACAAGACGTAAAGCCATGGATGCAGTAATCATGTACTTAGTCGATGTAATCCTTCTGTGTACACTCATTTGTATAGCAACAATGATGCCATGAGTGTATAAGCTCTGGGAAGTGAATCTATGTGGATTATTTTATTTGGAATGAAGAGGATCATCACTACTCCTAGTATATCTTAACAGTAGATTTTAGTGCTTGGGTATTATCTCACTGCCTGTCCGTCCTTCAACAGTCTACTTATCTACTGTGTAAGTTTAACTTTTTAAATGTATACTTTGCTCGGATAGGTTTGTTCATAATGTAATGCAAGTGACTTATCATCTATGCAGCTCTACTCAGACTAGAAATAAAAGTATTTATTTTTATATGTAGCTATAGCATGCATTCACTTGTGTTTTTCTAGGTGCCTGTACAATTTTTTAGCCCTACAAAAGTGCTGGTATACTTTAATATTGAATCTGGCATCTTAAATTAGTTTGTTAGTGGAAGTAAGAATGTGTTTACAACCAATATTACTATCCTCAGATGAACTGTGAAAACTCTGTGGAAATTTATTTACATATTTTGAACTTTGTGAAGGCAAATGTTGTTATGTTATTTTATTGTGGTCCCTGTTTCATGCAAATGACACATAATTACTTTGCAGTGGCATAATATTAGTTGTTATTTTACACATATGTGCTGAGCAACATCGCAGTTGAGGACAGCAGCAAGACATACATGCAGTGCACTGGAGCATCACCTCACATAGTGTACAGTCTTTGCCCACCAGTAAACTCAATATTTTTCAAGCAGACGATTAGACAGCTGTATGGGAACTGCGTTGATGTGCAAACTTTGAAGTCTTCTTGAGGAGTGTTTTTCATCATTTTTGTCCAAGTGAAGTAGCTACCAAAGGCCACAACTGGTGGGAATGTGGTGGTTTCCTCTCTCCAAAAGCACTCCTACAAGCTGCCTCAATGTTAGCATGGGGTGAATTCACGAACTGGAAAAATAATTGTTCTTTGTTTTCTTGGCCGAAAGAGTCACTTCCACCGTTGAGCCACCACGACGCGCCAGAATAGAAACTTTTAGCTAAATAAAGCTGGTTTTACTTTTGAGAAGTGTTTTGGGGAAACGAAATGGCACCTATAGCTGTCAATATAAACACTGTTTGCACCAAGAATAATTGTATTATTCATGTATTGTCTAGAATTTACTCGCGCTGTGCCAACTTTCAGCGCAAGTGTCCTAACATGCTTTGTTAGTGGGTTGTGAATGAGCCAAGCTATGTAAATAAACAGAGTGATATTGCAGACATGTACAAAATATTGATGCACAGCCCTTTTCTTTAGCATGACATTGTCAAGGACTTTATTCTTGTGTTTTTAGAAAAACTGCTTGTCACTGGGCAGCAGCGAAAAACTATGCATCAAGCTTTTGCGCGATGGTTAGAGAAACACCGTGTTCAGACATAACAGTGCCGGTGGATTTCTCTCGTAAGTTACTTTCTGTAGTATATTCAAAATGAGTGTATTAGAATTGTTGTTTTATAGTCATTCATTTTAATATTTACACCTGAGTGCATGTATGTATGTATGTATGTATGTATGTATGTATGTATGTATGTATGTATGTATGTATGTATGTATGTATGTATGTATGTATGTATGTATGTATGTATGTATGTATGTATGTATGTATCTTTTAAATGAGAATCCGTTTATCATTGGTGAAGAAGTTTGGTAATGATTTGGCTGAATTTGTTTCTAGTTATTTCTCTTTTGAGCCATTATACATTTCAATTTGTTTTGTACTGCATAAAAATAAATGTAACCTTACACAGAATATGTGTGTTCGAAGAAGTTGTTTCATTTACCAACCTACAGTCATGGGCAAGAAATTGGGTAAAATGGAACGAACCTGCGAAGATTAGTTGAGAGCATAGCTACTCTACATGGCACATCTCGTACACATTGCGTTGGTTGAATATGTCAATTTCAACCTTTCAATTTTAATCAGAATAAGCAAGCTATCACCCGTGGTTGTATATGTGTGTGATATTTATGCATACTGTGATACCGGTTCGCAATTACAATTAAGGTCACAAACCTAGTCAAGCTGAATACACGAATTTTGTCCATGCACCTTTCATCTGCACTGGAACTGTTGTTAATAAAAAATAAACTTCAGTTTAGAAACTGATTCTAGTAACCAAAAGCAGGGTATCTCTTTATCACACATATCAAATTGCCATTGTTCTGTTCCATTCTGGACGATAGGGGACCCTCTCAGCAGAACTCGATTAACTGTTATAGTTCATTTTAACCTTTGACAGCGACATTACACTGAAGCAAGCAGCACAACAAATAGCGGGAGAGAAGACACAAACTAATCACTCTGTTTGCGTCAGCTCTAACTGTCCGTGCTCTTTGGTCTTGCTGCATGTGATGATGCCCACCAAATTAGCACGAAAGCGTGTCCCTACAAAGGCAGTCAACTTGGCTGCAAGCAGTTAGCTCACTGCATATGTAGATTTTCTTCAAAACACCGTGAAGACTGATTGCTGGTCGAATATCCAAACACGTGAAAAGTAATATACCAGGTATGATATTGGTATTTCAGCACTGGACACTTTTGCGATAAGAGAGGATGGAGGAGAAAATTATGAACCCTGAATTGTTTAATTTTTGAAGGAGCATAGTACAGCGCTTTTGGGTCAAAAGGGGATTGAAAGAAGCAAGTGCGAAAGCCTACTTCTCAAAAAATTAGTACCCGCCACCACGCATAATGTCAGGCCGGGCCACCTCTTGAAAAAAAAAAGTGCTCAGTGATTCTGCGAATCGAACCAAGTACCTCCTAGATTGTAGTTGAGCAACCGCTCGTCCACTGCAGCAGTGCTTGCATTCGCCCTATTGCTGATATATCGTCATTCCTTCGAATGAAGCCAAATGCAAAAACTTCCGCTGAAACTTTGTCAAAAATAGAAAAAATAGTTAGAATGCGTTTGCCCAAGGTTACTAGAGGATAGAAACCGCTACGTGTGACTGTATAACCGTGCGCTATTTATTCTTGTACATTACTGTCATGACGTTGGGATAGCCGGCTCTAACGTAGGCTACCTTCTCATAGTTTTGTCAAATATAATTAGGAAAATAAAAATATATATGGGCCTGTGACAACGCTAATCAACTATTATGAGTTCACTGTCACTAGTGTCACTTTCACTAGATGAATGCTCAGTTTGCTTCCATTATCGTTATTTAGGAAAGTTTTGGCTCATTAATTCAACTCTCCTAATTAGCATTGTTTCTCACATCTAAGTACAGTCACACTTCATCTCGCTTTCATAGTGGCTGTCACTTCCATATAACGCGTACTCCACTTTTTTATGCTCTCCGAGCATCTGACGCTGCTGTGCGGAGACTTTACCTGACGTCTGCTGGGCCAGAAAATTGTCTTTATTATCTATCAATTTCAAACTTTCGCGAAGCCGAAACGAGAGTCTCTCTCTCTCTTTCTCTCTTCATCCTTTTCGCACGTGTGATAACGTCTCTCGACCTCAAGACTCGTATAGACGTCCCTTGCTTTGTTTGCGCACTCAAACAACACTGGACGAAATATTTGCACCGTGTTTTGTGAAAAGCATTAGCACTGAGACACCTCCCGACGAGTCTCCCTCATTTTACGTAGACTTATACCTAAGCGTAAGTGTATGCACGTTCTCGCATTCCGGCTTTATAAAAATTCTGCGGTGCATGGAACCAGCGAAATTGCGCTCACAATTTCATTTGATTACTGCTGTTATCTATTTCCGCACAATTCGTCTGCGGGCACCAAAGTCGCTCATGTGTCTTGTAATAAGAATATTGGAACAAAGACTACCTTTGACTATAGGTACAAAACACCCTTACGTTCACCCCTATACCGTGCTAGATTGCACCGAATTAGTTAAGTAGCAGCGCAGCTTCAATGAAATGTAAGGTAACTGATCGCGTTAAATAGGGGAAGACATTCGAGGCACATTTTCAAACATTGTATGCATCGATTTATGTGGTGCACCTGGAGTGTTGTTTACTTGTACTTGGCGAGATAGTGCATGGATTGCTCGGTGGCTTAAGGCCATCGAGCAATTGTTTTTTTAGCTACAGTCGTTGATTAAAGGCGAGTGTGCTTCGCTTTGCACAGCCCACCAAAACGTCTATTACAACGTACGTGGCATCCCGTAAGCGCTGCAGCAGACGCTCGCGGAATTGAAACTTAGATGCAGCAAATCATTGGCTATCATCGTATACTCTCGATGCTAGACGCTTTGCGTGCTACCTTGATATTATCGGCACACACTTCTTTCTTTCCTTGTCGTTTCATCGGCTATCGTGTGTCCTCCTTGCCCTCTTAAGTGCCGAATAAGTTAAATTCATACCCGCGCTATAGTAATCCCTCCAGATAAGAGAATTTTTGGCTAAGAAAATGCGTAGCCAAAGAGAAAGCTTTGTGAATTCAGCCCCTGACCCGAAAATTCGAAATATTGCATCCCGGCGTAGGTACCGGACACCGGCAGAGGCGGATATTAGTAGGTGTAATCATTGGTTCGAAGAACAGACCACGCATTCTGAAGGACTTCTATTTATCTATCTATCTATCTATCTATCTATCTATCTATCTATCTATCTATCTATCTATCTATCTATCTATCTGTCTAGCTATCTATCTATCTATCTATCTATCTATCTATCTGTCTGTCTGTCTGTCTGTCTGTCTGTCTGTCTGTCTGTCTGTCTGTCTGTCTGTCTGTCTGTCTGTCTGTCTGTCTGTCTGTCTGTCTGTCTGTCTGTCTGTCTGTCTATCTATCTATCTATCTATCTAGCCACTTAAGCCTGGGTGCTCTCGTGGTCACCCCCTTAACTTGGCGTGAACCGAAATTAGCAGGGGCGGGTAACACGGTTTGACGAATTAGATGCGCTGGCCAAGGCATGAATAATGTCATAATCCCGTCGCGTACATCATGAAACACTTCCCGCCAGAGAGTGGCACATACGCATGGGCTGGTATGTACCGCTGGTGTGCGGGTATGTGCCGCTGGTGTGCGGGTATGTGCCACAGGTGATTGACACTAAGTAACAACCCAGGAACGAGGAGAACACACATGGGAAATTTTCACGCGGGAGCGTTAAAAATTACCCGACATCGGCTTAGCATCGACCCGACGAATGCAAAGAACCAGTGTCAGGGTCTCAGCTGGAATCAAACCCAAGCATTCTGCGTGGCAATGAAGCATCGTATACCACAGAGCAACGCCATGTCTCAGAACTTCTTTTCGAATAGACGCTAATCTTCCTGAAACGTCAATATTAGTTGCAGAGCTGCCTCCCCAATTTTATAAACAATACGTATGTACCCCTTTAATACAGCCGTCACGTCGGGTCAACGTCAATTGTGGTTAGTTGCCATGCGCTGAAGTAGATTTATGTAGCCGTGTCTAGGGCCAGCATCCTCACGAGCATCAGCGCTTCATATCAGCTTCCGGTGTTGCTAATATGCATGTTTCAGTTGGCATCGTTGCGCAAATGCAAACAACAGGTTATATGAATATCTGCAACTCTTCAACGCATGTCTGTGCATGCGACATTTGTATATATATTTAGCGTCATTTCACGACGTGTCGCTCAATAAAAAAATTGCAACATGGTCACATGCTCTCCGCATTCTTAGCATAACGTCGACTGTCAGGTACGTGTGATCTGCCAAGTTCTTATTAATGCCATAGGGGGCACCAATCCAGTGTGGTAGCAGCACTTAGCCAATGATTATTTCGAAAGGGCTTTGAAAAGCCGCTCTTCTAGCTTTCGCTGTGACTGGGCTGCATCTTCCGCGCAGGCCTGGCGTTTTTTTGTGTATTTTCTGTATTGGACCAGCCACCAGCAACGTAGGCTATTCGTCCAAATAATATGTACGCAGCTTTTGTATACACAGCTTAATAAAGTCATTTTTATTTTATTTGGTTTGATTTGCAAGGCCTTGGTTAGATCCACACTAAGACCCAGAAATTTGTATTATTTATTTTATTTGCACCTTTCTCCAATTTATGGTCACGCGAAGGATGATGATTTTTCACTGACTACCAACCACGCCGACACCGAAATTGCTGCGAAACAAGCTTTTTAAGGCTATCGCGTTAATAATGCTAATCTACCATGGCGAGTACAGCTATACAGTGGTGCATAGAGGTTACGTGGTTTTGGTCGTTGCTGACGACGCGGAAGTTGATTCGCCTTAACGTCCGCGAGGGTCACATAGATCCACGGGAAGGAAACTTTGAAACGAAGGTGTATCATGCATTCGGTGCGCCTTACGGGCAAAACGCTATGAGATTTAATCCGAAACCTTCATTCTCTATGACATCCACCATGACCCACTCTACCCTCTCGCTACTGTAAGCCGGTACTTTAGTCATGTAAGGTTACTCACATAGGTTTCTCCTCCTTGATCGTTGAATTGTTGCACTGATATATTAGGTCTATGGATCTGGCTTAGTTAATCAAGACAATACAAGAGTAAAAATGCTTTAACACGCAATAAACATTATTAGCAATCTCAAATTAGTTTTTACTTTTAAGGGAGCGACTCAGCTCATTAAAATATGCACCTCACCATAGTTGACTGCGAGGCCAGTGTTTACGTAGGTCATTCAACAATGAAAGGTAATATTAACCAATTCAACAGTGAAAGACCATTTTAACCAGTAATTGAGAGGCAACTTCATTATAGTAGGTTACGTCAGTCCTAGGAATCTCAGAAACATCAGGAAGAACAATAGATCTGTTTGAAATATTATTGAATGCTGGGGTTTTACGTGTAAATTTCTCAAGATTACGAGGATATGCTGGACCAAACCGGGTTAATTTTGACCGCTTGGCGTTCCCGAACATGCCATTTAGTCTAAATGTACGAAGGCGTTTTATTTTTTCGCACCATCAATAAATACCACCGCAACAGCCTATACAGTTTTTTATGCGAAAGCCATTTGCGACAGCGAATACTCCCTTGGCGTTTATATGAGTTCAGGCAGCTGAAGTTCTGAGGTTGCCCAGAGCAACGGAATTACGTGTTCAGGTGGCGTGTTCACTTGTAGAGCCCGTAATGAGGAATAAAAGACCCCTCAGAGTGACAAGAAACACGCAATGTCTTCTCCTCTACACTGTGCAAACAAACGCAAAGCAGTGCAGTGCTGCAGTGGGCGACGAAAGCAAGCTCACATTGAAAAGGTTAAAGTAAGGTCGAGAAATTCAACCAACGAATATAAGCAAAAGATATCTACAGATTAATTCATATTGTTCTGAAATTTTGGCTCATAAAAGTTTGGTTTTTAATTAACATAATGCTTACGCGGCAAGGCTGTTTGTAGCGGTAAATTAGCCAAGTCTCGTGCTAAGTGGAGGCAACCGACCAGTGAAAAAGAAAGCTTACGCAAGGAGAGCAATCAGTTTCACCCCAAAGCATTCGCACTGACACAAATTTCCTTACGTAGAACCATTTCCTTGTGGGAAAAGATTCGGATGTTTGGAGCTTGCATTAAGGAACAGCGCGAAAAGGAGACTTAACGCGACTATTACACTAATCGTATATACGCCAATCACACATAACTTTTGTACCTATGGGACTTGCAAGGACGATATTAGGCGACTTTGGACTTGCAAGGCATATATTAGGCGTCTCACCGCCACTTCGTAGCGTAGAGACGCATAATATTGGTAAGTGACTAATACCAGGACCTTCAGAAATGCTGCCGTCTACAGCACATTCACAGCGTCAGTGGCAGGCCTGTAGCCCGTGGGGGTGAGGGGGCCGCGTTCTTAGGGGCCTGGTCCCCTCCACGAATTCGGATAATGGGGCGGGGGAGAGGGGTGCTGAGAATCTATATTTTAAATGGTGTTTTTCAAGTTCTTCAATAAATGGGCACACCCGAAAAGAATTCCTGGCTACGGTCCTGGGCAGTGGTATGTGAATTAAGATGCTGCAGCTATTGCGTGTGCACTATAGCTCCAGCGCCACATATTAGGCAAGCTTAAGCACGTCATGCAAGACCTCATCCTGACCCATGTGCGTTCGCATTCAATGCTCGCCATCTTCACGAACGCACGGCAGCACTGCAGAGCGTAGTCGGCCATGTATACGTGGCGCCGCGTTAGGCAACTGAGGCCCCTTTCTTCGGTCGCCAGCTCAGTAACGATGCGCGGCGACCTAATTTCGCATCAAGTTCCTGAGCAATCCAAGCTCATCGACATCGATATGGCTGTTTTCCGTCAAACAGAGCATGATGACAAAGAGGGGGGGGGGGATCCTCGTTGGGTCGCGGGGACTAGAATCTCGGCCGTCCATGAAATGAATCAGCCCTTTCACATGCGCTCACCCCGTCATCTCAATTTCTGTTATTTGCCAGACTCCGTTCGTAGCGTAATTTCGGTTGCGCCGAATTATAAGTCCAACAGGATGCGAGCAGCTGCGGTGGGAGCTGAAAATTAATAACAATATATGTTGGGCTTGTGCGTCCCTAAACAACGATATAATTGTGAGACTTCATAGTCTGTGTGTGGGGGAATTTCGACTACCCGCCAACCGAGGTTGTTTGACTGAATGTGAATCTAAGCACACGCGACTTTATTATTTAGTCTCCATCAAAACGCGCGAGCCGCGGCCGGGATTCCATGCCGCCAACCAGGGGCGTAGCCACAGGCTGGCACTTCGGGCACGTGCCCCCCGCCCCCCCCCCCTCCCGACTTTTTTTCGCCATAGCATAGAGAACAAAAATGGCCATTTTAAGGGGCTGCCCCTCCAGAAATCAAGGTGGTGCACCTCCCCCTCCTGAAAAAAAAATTTCTGGTTATGCGCTTGCCGCCACCTCAGGGTCAGCAGCCAATCACCATAATCAGAACACCACCGCAGCGACTGGTACTGAAAATTAGCTAGAGAGTGGGTACGGAGTACTTTTGGTGGGGAATGTCCAGTAGAAGAGCCACGAAACGCAGGATACACTACCACTTTCACTGCACCTTAAAACTGTGGGTATGCCCAAAGACAGTATGGTGCGCATGCCGCACTCACTCTTTTTAACCTTCGGTGCACACGTACTTTGTAACAGGCAAGTACAACAGTAATAGCTCTTTGAAATTTCTACAGCATATACTTTTGCATTAGAAAACAAAAATTGTTAAAGAACAGAAAATCGGTGGGGATGTGGCACGCATACTAGCCTATCTGAGCCCAAGTTCACAAAGCTTCACGTTTGGAAATGAATCTTGCCTTTACGCGGTCATCTTCGTTGATAATATATGTGACCTCAGAATTTGCGGAAAATTGATTTTGTGAACAAGTATGACGTAAGAGCTTTTTAATGTTCATTTTCTCAATTTGTTTTTTCCAATGGCTGCTTTGGCAACAAGGTCTCGCACTAGATTCGTAAGGTAAATTTCTGCCCATTCAAGACGTGCTTGACACGTTATTAGCGAAGGCCGTCGGACAATAACAAGGCGCACTTGCAAACCAAATGTTCTTTGAGTTTAGCCACTGAGCCCCTATTCACAAAAAGACATCCCACACTATGGAGAACTTTGTGTGAACAAATTATGCCAATCTTCATGCCACATTATTAGCGAGTGTGGTCAGCAACTGGCAAAGATCACTAACGAACAAAAAACTTCTGGGGCCAAATGCACAAAGCTGTTCGGTCGTGACAGTTTTGTCATTGGTCCACCGTCAATGATACGCTCAGCATCCCCATCGGCTGGAATTTGCTCTCACAAACGATATGATATTGTATAAAATAAGGCTTGCCCAATTCTTGATAGTGCGTAATTGCGTGAAGAGTTTTGCATGAAGGAGCTCAAGTTACCAATAGCTTGAACAGATTCACTGAACAAAGACTGAAGAGAGTGCGTGCTGGTTCACAACAATGGTGGACTTTTTTTCTTTTTTTTACGATGGAGCACAAGCTTTCGACAGCCTAACAGCCTCACTGTTAGTGAGAATATCTGGAGTGTTATGATCCAAAACCACGATATTATTGTGAGGCAAGTCGTAACGAAAGGCTCCGTGGGTTTTGACCATCCGGTGTTTTTAACGCGCACTGAAACGGCACAGTAGGGTTCTCACTTGCATATCGCCAGTGAGCCCTCTAGCGGGCTCACTGGCAACTTGCCACCTTCAGGTCAGCAGATGATGAGTGCCGTAAGCATTGTACCACTGCGGCTGACAGGAGTTTCTCACTACGGCGTGCCTAATATTCATGTCGGTGCTTTGGCGCTTGAAACACAAGAAATTCTTATTCGTTACCTATTTGCTCCTCCCGTGTACTAGTTACCGAAAGCAGCCGATAGTTCTGCAGTCGTGCTTGAGCAGTGAAATGCCAAGAAACTCCATGCAAGGGAGAAACATATCTGAATTCAGACATCACAGAGGCAAAAAAGAGGGCAGCCCTGCTAGTCATAAGACGAAACACGACACCGCGAGAAGACAGCATCTATTATGCACTATTATATATACGCAATCTGGATGATAATTTTATCTATTCACTTATTGACTCCTATATTAAACATAAGAAAATGAAACATTTCCTCAAGAATGGCGCATACCGAAATCATATTTCTGATACCTCGGAAACCTTATTTCCTTGAAAATATGAAACCAATATACTTGACATCGTGTGTCAGAAAGCTCTTCGAGCACATTGTTCTAATGCAAAACTGAGAGTCGAGCGAGTTGCTACTGATCTATAACAACGTAAATGTAGCACGAAAAGACACGGACAAGAAAGGGTACATCACAAGCGCTTTTCGTGTCTTCAGCGTCTTTTCGCGCTACATTTACGTTGCTATGTTCTAACGCCCCGACAAGATTACCTCGAGACGACCGACTTCTTTCCTACCAGCTTATTCGGTTACCACGCTAATTTGTCGACACAGGACGTACTGCTACGACTTAAAGGGACACTAAAGTCAATTAACAGTTTACGAAAGAGTGAAAGTTCAATGTATGACAACATCTAAAACGACACTGTTATCAACAACAGAGCCCTAATTAACGAGAAGTTGAGGTATATGCACAAGAACACAGGTGCCGCAGTAAGACATTATCAAAATGATCCCGATGACATCAAATAGACCACCTACAATTAATCACTAGTAATCGTTCTAGCTGCACCAAATGAAGAACCTTCCGTGCATCAAGATATGCAATAAAATGCTGCTTGTTCTTTTCTGTTTGATTCATGAAAAGAAGAAGCACCCGACATTACTATAGAATAGGCGCAACTGGTTCGAAACTTCAATTTTCGCGTAGTTACACGGGACATGTAATGCCATCTAGCTGAGTGTAATTAAGCCAAAGAACATCTGCCATGGCCCCCGAGGGCGTGCACGCGTGCCCGCCATCTCGGAGGTCATTGTTGTTGCTGCTATGGCTCCCCCTCATTTTGGTCTCCTGCTACTTGCGCAGTAAAGCTGGACAACATTGTGCACGGCAACATTGACGTGAGCTGGTCCAGTCGGTCCACTTCTTCATTGATATGTGAGGTTTAACGTCCCAAAACCACCATATGATTATGAGAAACGCCGTAGCGGAGGGCTCCGGTAATTTCCATCACCCGGGGTTTTTTCACGTGCACCCAGAACTGAGCACATGGGCCTACAACATTTCCGCCTCCATCGGAAATGCAGCCGCCGCAGCCTGGATTTGTTCCCGCGACCTGCGGGTCAGCAGCGGAGTACCTTAGCCCCTGGAACACCACGGCGGGTCTTGGTCCGCTTCTTGAGGCGAGTAATTTGCAGTGTGCTAACCCAAGGCGAAGCACTAAAACGTGATTTCATTTCAAAATTGGCCCTTCCTTGACACAAAGGTAACACTACAGTTTCTGGAGCGCTATTTAAGCAATCAACGTCGAATTAGTAGTTGTCTTCAGTGTACCTTTAAAGAAGATGTCGTGGATGCCCCAAGTCCAGCTCAAACCAGAGCGATTTTGGCCTTGGATCTCAAGGGGGCACTTTATAATGTCTCCCATGACCTCCTTTTAAACCTAGCCTCCTCCAGATGTGGCAAACGCACCTACGATTACGTTTTTTCCTCACGGCCACCATTGACCTTGGAGAACTTCGGTCAGGTCCTATAAGGCTTTTCGGCCGAGGCACTCCGCAATGTTAAGCTTAGCCACCTACCCAGTTTAACATAGCCATGGGGAAGCTGCCGCCAGTGCTAGACAAAATTCCGAACGTGCAGCGTACATTCTACGCCGATGACATCACTATCTGGGTGAGCAAAGGGTTGGACGGCGTCATTCCAGACGCACTACAGGACGCTGTCAACGTAGATCAAGTGTATGCCTCAGCCAGAGGATTCACTTTCGTAGCTGAGAAGTCGGAACTCCTTCTGGTGTTTAAACGCTGATAAAGGACAAAAATACCACTGTACGTTACCGTTCATCTGAATGGAAAGCTTATACCAAGGGTAGACTCCGCATATTAAGACTTCATATCGAACACAACGCCAAGGCCATACATGTACCCTCCAACTACTGCGCAAACAGATCGTCCAAGTGACTAATATGATTAAACGCATTATTAATCATCGACATGGACTTCTCGAAAAAGATACCCTCCCGTTGGTGCAAGCCCTCACCATAAGCAGGTTGACCTACCACATCCCGTACCACAACCTTACTCAAACCCGACAAACGGGATGGACATCCTTCTCCGCATGGCATTAAAGGCTGCTTTGGGACTGCCTCATTACGCATCAGCGCAGCTGCTTCTACGACTTGGCGTTCACAACACCATACATGAACCAATTGAAGGACATCGTAACCGCCAAATTGAACGCCTCCGGTGGACGAGGCAGGGTTGTCCCATTCTATCTCGGATGAGATACAGCGTGCCAAAGAAACCGCAACAAGAACTGAAACATATTTCATTGTACATTAGGAGGAAAATTCAAGTAGCCCCATACTCTGCAATACACAGCCTGATCGACACAAAGGCCGGAGGCGGGCAAGAGCTCAAGCTCTAATGTGAGTCGTAGGTGACGGTACATCTAACACACCAGTCCTTACACAGATTTGGCCAGATATACACAGAAATGGCCACGTGTCTCGTCGTAGCGGACAATAACGATTCTGTAACGGTATCGGCCACGCCTAAAACTGTAGACAGTGGCACGGTAGATAAGTTTGCTATCACCCTTGCTATCATACATACTTCACAAATACTACTACCACACGAACTAATCACAGTGGTTACTTACTCAGAAACTACCTGTTAAAATATTGCGAAAAGAATGGTCACACCCTACACACACAGTATCTTGACCTTTGTACCACTTTGTTACACAGGGTGCGTATCGTCTGCACACCTGGACACGCCTCCCTCCATGGCAATGAACGCGCTAATGCGGTAGCTCGAAAGCATACAAACCGGGTGCCATTGGAAGATCTGCCCAACCCGGACCACGCAGCAAATGAAGCATTAAACTGCATTGACACACTACAGTATTACCGACATACCCGTATGTACTTCTGGTCATCACACAAATCACTCAACCGAGAGGGGTGATTGCCTGGCGGCAGCTTCCAGCCATTCATTCTCCTGCCTTTACAAGATTCATCTCTTCCAACCAACACAATATCCCTTACACTGCCCCTATTGTGGAGCAAAATCCCACGGTTTACCACTGCACCTGGGAATGTCCACAACCACCGGGCTACCACCCTATTCCTTCACCCTCACATTTTCCCTGCGAGACTGCGCTGACCAGCTGAGAGCCACAGGACTAGCGTCGGCTGATCCAGTGGGCACGTGGTGTGGCGCAAGCTAATAGGGCCCAGAAGTAAGGGCTCCACCCAAGGAGGACGATCGTTTCGGCCTGAATGAATAAAATATTCTCTCTCTTTCTCTCTCAGCAGTGACTACCACAGCCAATTTAAGGTTTCATATCGTCAGCACAAATACTACGTATTCAAGCTACTGCTTGAATAGCAATTGCGTGTGACTTGCACCCCTTTTTATTTGATGGAATGATCGTATAGTAGAACCACAATTAAACACATAGAAACGTTTCTTACTTGTTTTTTTTCCTGCTTATTTTTGATACGTTGTGGTTCACAGTATGTAAGCATAGATCTGGAAATGAACAGCTTCCGCGCGCTTGGTGCGTGAAGGCAAAGCACTGACAGAATGCAGCGTTACGAAAGTCATGGCCTCTAAGCACTACAACCCGATGATATGTTATTGGGAGGTTAATACAAATGATACGACGAGTTCTATCTGTAGCACAAGAAAGTAACAGTACTTGAAAACGGGATGTTTCAAAGTCTATTGGTGTACGGACGCTACCTGCAAGTCACCTTGCGTTGATGTCTACAAAAAACATTTGTTGCCATGTTAAGGCATTCCAAATGGGGCTGCAGCACATTACGCGATATCTCAGCGTTAAGACGTATTTACACCCCACGCTCACGTAACATCAGCCACGACAGAAATATGCTATTAATTTGTTATTTCTACAACATAATAGGTTGTGCGCATACGAGTCTGCAGTAACGTGTATAGTTATATACTCCCACAACGGTGGTCTAGTGCTTATGGTGTTCGAATCCTGAGCCGAAGGTGGCCGGACCAAATCCCGAACGCGGCCACCGCCATTTTCGATACACGCTAAAATGTTAGAGGTCCGTGTGCTTAGATTTAGGTGAACGTTACAGAGTATCAGATGATACGAACTCCCGGAGCTCTCCACTACATCGCCCCTTAAAATCGTATTGTAGTTTTGAAACGTTAAACCAATTACTTGAGTATATGTAATAATAACTGTCGCGGCTTTACGTCCAAAACCCACGATGTGATTATGAGGGACTGCGTATACTAGGCGCTTCGTAAGTTCGAACCATTTGATGTTCTTTACCGTGCACCTAAATCTATGTACAGAGACCTTTAGCATTTAGCCTCTTTCAAAATGCCGCCGGGATTCGATACCGCAACGGACGTGTCAGCAGTGGATCACCATAACTCCTAGATCCCAACGGTGGGTCACGTGTGTTATTGAACCACGTGACCCACCGTTGTGTTATTGAGTGTTATTGAACACTTGGAACACCTCACACAATGTAATGCACGCAGACCTCTATTCACTCGGTTTTCATCTTCGTATTGTGCTCAGAATCGCATGCCTGAAAGAATTGTTTTGCGGGCCACTGAAGCCCCGCTCTACTAATCAACGTACGCTAACATTGAAAGAACGTTTAAAAGTTGAGCGTATGTAAGGCGAACATTTTTTTTATAAAATCTAACTATAACAGTAATCACAGTGATCAATGACAAAAGTGACTAATACAGTCACTCGCTCAAACACTCGGTAAGGCCAACGACAAAAGACAAATAATTAACTCCACAGAATGGCTCAGTCTATTTTTTTTTACTTCAGAACACATTGGTTGCGAAACAAGCTTCATGAAGCCATTAAAGGAAATCTGACACTTTTGAATGATGTTCACGGATGGCAAAAAGAACCCGCATTTGGTCGTTTTTATTTGTGCACGCTTTTTGTAGTTGAAACAACCCTTATAATCATTCGGTTCCTTTTTCTTCTAGTAGGTTTTCTCCAAAGTATTTAAGAGTTAATGAGACCAATAACTGTTGCAAGACGAGCCGATAACGTATATGTTTGAGTATGGCAGGTAGCATTGCGGATAATACTTCGCTGTGAGCCCAAACAACAAAACGTTCGGGCGTTTCTTTGTAATATAAAATGGTTCATGCGAAGAAACATGCTATCAGTTATATCAAAGTTACTGGAGTACATTCTGGTTTTTTATTATACCTAAGAGAAAAAGAACGAGTTAAGTTTACTTTGCCAAAAGCAGGTTCATCATAAATACTCTCAAGATAGAGTAAAACATAATATCGGATTCTCTTTTAGTGAACTGTTCGTTACCCTGGTAATCAAGTGATGGCACTGAACGGGTGCTATTTTTTTTCACCAGATGCGTAGGATGCGCAGATAGAAGGAACAAACAAAATATGAAGACTAGCCAATTCACATACATGACGACTGCTAGAAGATCCGAATCACGAAATCAGTGCACAAAATATGACGGGGCTACAAGAGGTGCACGGTCGGAGTGTAGAACCGTCCTACACTGTATCTACTGGCGATATTGTGCGCGGATACATTTGTGGTGGAGATCCGACCAGCGCTGGAGTGAAACAAGCGAGTCGTATGTGAAGTGTAGACGTGAGCTGGCTCCGCGGGGCCTGCTTGAAGAAGGCTGCGAACGCCAGGCAGCCTTGCCCAGGCAGACCACCGACAAAGGACCTCGCCCGGCGTCGTTGCCTTCGAGAACAGCTGCTGACGCATCACAGCGGGAGCTTGTGTGCTTGGTCTGCCTGCTAAGCCTGACACGACTTGGCTGCCGATCAGAAAGAACCATTGAGAGGAGACGCATCTCTCTTTGACGCTGGGCGATTGCCGCAACAGGCATGTTTGTGCGCTCCGCCATCACCGCCAAGACGGCGTCGCCACCGACCAAGTTCACCACCAGGGATAAAAAAGAACCGTAATGGGAACAAAGATGAGCTCACATTGTTGCTTTTGAGGAGCCGTCAGTCACTCCCAGCTGGACTAGTGCCGCTTAGCGACGACCTCTGTCAAGCAGGCCGCAGGTGCCACGCCGCGGCTGAGTTGCTGCGCGCCTCGCACGGTGGCTCGTCGCGAGACCAGTGACCGGTCCGTCGCCGACGACGTCGAGGACTTCGCGGCGAGCCGGAAGTTTCACTGAGGCCTCAGTGGGCCAGAGAGAGCCGGGTGCGCGCGAAAAAGGTGCTGCTGAATTCGGAAGTGACGTCGTAGAGGGGCTCCGAGATCGCATGCGCGGACCGGAGCTCCTTCCTCCGCGCCGATCGATGGCGCGCGGCTCAGCTCGTCACTCCCTTCGCGACCTGGCACTTGGTGCTTGTCAACTGTGTGCTGCGGCCGGCATTGCGAAATCAATGCTGCGCCGCCGTCACAGTCGCGAGCGGCGCGCGTCCCTTAAAACCATGCAGCGCCGGTCGCTAACTTTGCGCAGCGTCCGTCACTGAGACAGCCACCAGCTGCGCCGCGCCACCAAGGGGCCGCTGATATGCAAACACGTTTTCGGTTAGCGGCGCCATTGTTGTAGGCCCTGGGCAGTTCCAGTTAGTCGAGACAATTGTCCCGAGTTAACATGTCCATCCAATTATTGGGGGAGGCGAGGCGTAAAACCAATGCGTTTAAATACACAATCTTATGTGCATTATCACCTGTTGAGCCAAATGCGGCTCGTCAGTGGTATTCGAGTAAATAGAAGACATGTACATGAGGAAAAATAAGGCAGGCGTCAATGAAATTCGGGCCTTGATGAAATAGCTTAGAATAATCCAGTTGCGGCAAATGAACCAGAATGCGATTGGCTATCTTTGTTTCTCAAAACTAATTATCCTGCGAATTTTGAAATTCGGCACGTATGAAGTTTAATTAGTTTTTCTTATGTGCAAGCTCAAGTGGCCCCAAGCAAACAAAGAAAAACACTGCCAGGTAAGCGATCTTGAAACGCCTAAACATTCAATCGTTTGGATGTGGATTGGAACTTATGCTGGGAATGAGAGCATACCCTTCCCTTCAAAGTTGCGCGACCTCGTCTCCAGCAGAAGTTTCTTTGGCCTACCTACTGATATAAACTACATACTGGCAAATTGGCTGGAAGTAGTAGACTTTTCATATATACATCAACATCATCATTATCAAAATCATTATCATCATCATCAGCCTGAATACAGCAGGGCAATGGCCTCTCCCATGTTTCGCCAATTAGCCCTCTCCAGTGATTTTTGCTACCACGTGATACCTGCAAGCTTTTTTATTTCATCTGTCCACGTAAATTTCTATCTCCCTCTCACGCATTTGCCTTCTCTTGGAATCCAGTCAGATATACTGATAAGTCCGAATTTGTGAGCTCTATACTTCTCGACCTAAAGTAACAGTTAGGAATATTACCATATTCTTATTCCCGTCATTCAAGAAAACTGGTCAACTCGCCACACTTAAATGCAACTGTTAATTGGAATCTAGCGTCATATCGACAACGCGGTAAGCACTTCCACACGCTTCGCCCTGACGAAGATGAGGGGGTATTTCAATTTCGAACAGTGGAGATTCCTACGTTTTTGTCTTCTCCACTGTCATTCAGATTTCTATTGAAGCATGTGAATATGCCGATAAGATTTACTTTGAGCCTGTCATACAGTGTTAGAAAAAGAATAGAGAACAGTGATGCCTTTATTTCACATACTTTACAGAGTTATTGTGCTAGTTCATTTGACGACTCGACATAACATGCCACTTCCTGGTGGAATCTCAAAGCACCGATGACCGACAAGCGCCCATACCCCTCCAAGAAATATTCGGCAGTTATACTCATGCGTCACATAGAGTATGGCGGGCAACCTGTTTACTACATTCAGTTGCTGAGGTTTGCAACTCATACTCTGCAAATATAGATGAGCCCTTCAAGTTTTATTTGATTTGATTGGTATGTGAGGTTTAGCGTCCCAAATCAACCGTACGATTATGGAATACACCATAGTGGAGGGTTCTTAAAATTTTCGACCACCTGCAATTCTTTAATGCGCACCGAAATATGAGCACACGCGCCAACAGCATTTAGCCTGCATCGAAAATGCAGCCCAGTCTTTCAAGTTTAACATAGCAAAACACTAAGGCGAAAACTTTACACTCATCAAATGGGAAATATGTTGTTTTGTAAAGAAGGTGATGAGAAATATTATGATGATAGTGACAGCAACGAATGGCTTTCGCCTTCCATTCAGCTTAAATCACAAGTCTCACACATGTGGCCCATGTACCTTTCTATATGGCGGCCTTCATCCATATTTTGCATCGAACACTGTTGATATCACAAAAACTCCAGACCTGCGCTTAACGGGCAGCACAGTCACAGCGAAAGCTGGAAGAGCGGCCCTTCTAAAGCACCTTCGAAGCATTTTAGGATCTAGGCTTGTCCGCTGTCCATTGTACGTTGTCCTCGACGGTGATGATGATGATGATGATGATGATGATAAAGAAGAAGCGCATTAGCCCATGCACAGCCCTTGCAAGGTACCAACTATACGCCATGACGATCACAATGACGCTGGTGACGTTCAAGACACACATTAGCACATGCAAGGTACCCATTGAGAATGACGACCATGAACATTCTCTCTCTGCCAAGAATGAAAACGAACGTAAGGCGCGGGAAGCTGAGGCAAAACTACAAAAACGCCCAGTGAACTCGGAGTTCAGGGTTCTCGGATACTTCAACACTGGCATCACGGAGAACGCCTGGCTTGTACAGTATATGTCCCTTCGATACGCTATACGATGCATTTCGTATGAATGTGTAATGAGAGGCAGCCTCAAGCTTCCCAGCATAAGCGACGCGAGAGAGGCGGCACTAGGGCTGAAAATCGATAATGGTGATGAACGTTGAAGATGAAGGCGCTACATCTGGAAACGACCTACAACAACCAGGGGTACGTGCATAAACCTTGTCTTTGCCAACTTCAGGCTAGATCTGACAGTACAAGAACCACTATAGCTCTCCAGTTCACGGACTGCCAAGTAGTAATAATTAAGGCAGCACAAAATCCACACAAAATATAATTAACGATCAATAAGCATTTTATATAACTACAAAACTGTCTCACTCATTTACATGCACGACTGGTTACTGTCACAGGTTATTTACTGTAACACCGAACGACCCCACTGCTTTGCCCACACATCATGGTTTTCTTCGCTACGATGCCGCCATCTTTTTCAACCCTTTTGAGGCAACTACTACAAGTACTCTTGCATGGCACGCATTACGCAATAAACCATCATAATTTTTGTGAAGTAGGACAGTAATTATAGCTTATGGCGCCGGTGGCGTTTTCTGTGCACTCGTGCCGTGCCATACGTTCGTCAGGGCAACACGCGTGCCGTGACACATTTTCGACTGGGCCGGCCACGATGCGAGTGCAGGCCACGACGTGCAACGCGGAGGTCGACGGTGGGTCGTGGTGCAATCCCATCAGCCCGCGCGCGCTGGCAGACGACGCGGTGACATTCCACCATTGCAGGCATAAATTACAGCTGGCGCAGCCGCAGAACACGGCTGGACGGCACGAGAAACGTGCGTGAGCTTACACCGTCCGACCGTACTCGCAAAAGCCTACTTTTGCTGCCAGGATTCCACTGGACACCGAAGGTGATGCGAAGATTACCCTAACCCTCGTCGAGTTGGTACAGAATCGATGCAGCACAACCGCCTGGAGAACAGGGGCCGGATTCACAAAGCTCACTTACGAAAAAATGTTCACGCAAGAGAAATTTTATCCTGTAAGTCGATTCACGAAGCCAAAAAAAAGTCGTAAGAGGCCACCGTATTCACATCGGCCACTGCAATAAAGCACGCTGCTACTGCTGAGGGACATGTCAGTGATGGTTATGCAGCCAGTGTTTGTTTATGTCACCAAAAATGCTCCTAAGGGGATACACGAAGCGAAACTGTGCGTAAAAACAGCGTGGCTAAGAAAAAACTTTTAAGAGTAGTCCGGACCACTCTTAGGGAAAATGTGGCTACTTAGAGCCTGCCACCGCGGTGGCATACTTTGGTGTCCTGGCTGCTTTTGTGTTGATTCGCGCCCTTGTAGGGCTGCCTGATGACTGCTGATGCGTTTTTATTTATTTCGGCGCTTTGAGTTTCGTTTGTTGTTTCCCTGGTACGCAGTGGATGATATTGACAACCACCGTCGACCAATTAGTTCAGAGTTGCAGTAATTGAAGGATTCTATTGGGCGTCAGTAGCTAAAAATTATGCATGTAAAGATTTGTGGTTGGATGAATGCTAATGTGCTACGTGAATGGTCGGTGAATTGTAACGCAGCTCGGCATATGATCAACCTTATTTGTTATGTTGCTGTGTTGCGCCCCACCTCATCCAATTAAAAGTACAACTCGAGATCCTTGCCTCATTGGGGGAAATTACCACAGAAGAGGTTAATAAGAGCACATTCCTTGCACGCTATTGGAAATAAAAATAAGTGGAACCTTTCAGTTAGTGGTTCATTAAGCCTATTTTGTGGTTGTGCTCTACTGTACGTCATTTGGCTTTAACTGTCCCATGGGCACAATCTCTGAAATACAGCTGTCGATACACTTTGAGATGATCTAGAACAGCCGTGTACTTTGTAAACCTAAGCATATTAAGAGTGTGCGTGATAACACATGGAACAACAAACAAATCAAGCGTTTCCGCCTTCGCTGTTCCGAACCGATATGGGCCATGATAATATGGCAAGCAGTCGGAATAAATGACCCTAGCAATTTTAAATGGCACCGGAAATGTGCACACCCTCATGACTCTGGAGCAAACCGTGGCTATATTCGTCCCTGTGAAAATTACCAGCCATTTAACTGGGCGCACGAATATCGTTTGAAGGTAGAGCAAGCCATCGACATGTATTTTGTGTGAAGCAGTGACCACGTAACCTGAGAATAAATGCGTTGCGAAAGTGAAACCCACGTCGCATGCTCTGGTCGAAGCAGACGACAAACGCGAGCAGATGGTTGCTTGGCCGACAGGCGCAGCTTGTGATTGGTTGTGAAGGAATACTCTCAACATCATCTTATCCTATGACGTTGACAAAACACTTCTATCATCAAGAACCACTGTCGTGTTCGTCATATCTTCCTCCTTGCACATAGGAGCAAATTTTGTCTCGTCGTGAAAAACGCGCAAGTGTTTTTTTTTAGGAGCTCATTTACGTCTTCACGTGCTGCACAGTACTCGAAAACAACATGGCGTCGTAAACAGTTTTGGTGTGTCGCTGCCGATTTCAACAAACGCTTCTCGCATGGGTTAATTCAGCGTTAGACCGGATGCGTTGTGATTACGGCTGCTCTTTCGGTGCGTGTAAGCAGTGTGGAAAGTGCGGCAGTGTTACGCATCGTATACGGTGAAGCGCAGCGAAGCCTGTGTGTCGGTATGTTCATCAAGCGGGAATCGGCATCGGTGTATCGTCAACAACTAGCACTCGAGAAGCCTGCAATGTGTGTTTGTGTGCCGGTAATAGTTCGTTCGCTTCACTTTCCAGTCTCTCAGTTGAGTGCTGTTCGACATTTCGGATTGACAGCGTTTCGGCACGTTACTTGAGTGACCACAGCTACGTACAGAAACGTATGAACTACGCGCTGTGTTCGGTTCTTGCTTCGCCACTGGTTAGCCCGCACGCTTCTATTTTCTTGAGAGCAGTCTAGTGTTCGGGAATGAAACGATGTTCGTTGTGCAAAATGGCGCTGTGTTGACATTTCCAAGACTTGTTAGAGGCTGTGCTCACGTGACCGAAAATTGAAAGACAGCGTTGATTACTGTTTGGCCCTGTGAAGTTGCGGCGATGGGGCTCGGCGTTTTTGTTTCTTAACTCGTCACTTCTCGTTTTTGTGATTACCATAGTCCGAGTGCCTTGAAGTGACGAACTGAAGCTGCGGGATGCTACATTCTGTTGTGGATCGTGTTACTTAGGCAGCATGCCTAGACTGCTCTTCGGTAAGAACTTGAGAGTTATATGTGCCAGCGAGAGCCCGTGAACGTCAAACTTCCCTCCGGTCCCCAGAAATAGCAACGATTTCATCAGTGTCTTTCTTTGGATGAAGTTGTAGGCCAGTACCTGCTAACCACAGGTTTCCTAGTTCGTTTGGCCATCGTTTTGCTCGGCACTAGAGCCCTGACAACAGTCGGTCATGAGCAGTTCTTAGGCTATATCAATGGACGTGCACGCCTGGCCAGCCTTTCATTGCTCTCATCGGCAGCTTCCAGTCTGCAGATGTTCTTTACCTGTTGGCCCTAATTGATTGATTTGTGGGGTTTAACGTCCAAAAACCACCATTTGATTATGAGAGACGCCGTAGTGGAGGGCTCCGGAAATTTCGACCACCTGGGGTTCTTTAACGTGCACCCAAATATGAGTACACGAGCCTCTAACATTTCCGCCTCCATCGGAAATGCAGCCGCCTCAGCCGGGAATCGAACCCGTGACCTGCGGGTCAGCAGCCGAGTACCTTAGCCACTAGACCACCGCGGCGGGGCTACCTGTTGGCCCTAGAGCACGACGATAGTTATTGCGCGAGAACAAAACGACGACACAGAGACAAGAAGGACACGAAAGACACTCCTTCTTGTCTCTGTGTCGTCGTTTTGTTCTCGCGCAATAACTATCGTCATGCCATACCAACTAGCCCAAGCTGCCACACCCCTAGAGCACACTTGGTTCCTGATGACACTGACGGCTACTAAATGCTGCCATCGGTGAGCCGACCTTGCAGAACTAAATTTGTTGCTATTCATGCAGTACTATAATTTGTGCACAGTTTTAAGCCCAGCAGATGTAATGTTTCCCTATGTTAAGTTCAAGCATGAAAAATTCACTACTACTGTTATGTATATACATATATTATGGAGAGGCGGGCAAATACATCAGCAGTTTTTTGTGATTTAATATAGCTTAGCGCTTGTTTGATTATTAGGTTGGACCTGTATATTTAGCACGTTTGATAGCTGGAAAATGAATGTGAATTGATTTTCCAGGGAGCCAGGTTGCACTAGAGTAATTCATGTTATTTTTTAAAAAATTAGTTCTATGGACGAATACCACTGTGGTACTGTACTTCACTAGGACATAAAAATTGCAGTACGAAAATTTTACATCGGGATTCAGTTTGTTTTAAAGTGATTATAGCAGATTTGATCACTTTGACGAAGTGATAGCTTCCTCAAATAAGCACCGGAAGTAAGTGCTTTTAATGATTGTTTTTAAATATGTCGTTTTTGGCTCTTCACAGATCGCAGAGATTAGTTTGTTAAGATCCTGTGATGCATCGGTTGCACGCACAGGCACATCAAGCCTCATCATGACTCGGAGCACCTGTACAAAAATAGGAAGGACACGTGCTACGTAAATGTGCAAGTCCGTGTCACTGCTGGGACTGCTATCATTCAGCGGACCTGGAAGTGGCCGGGAAGCTTGCATGGGAGCCTCATCTGGAAGGACTGTGATCTGCTTGGGAGCTTCAAGGGCACAAAACTGCCTAATGACTGGTTGCAAGGTTAGTTTTTTCAATACATACAATTAAGTAAACACCACTCACTGTGCACAAATTGAAAACCCAGGTATGGTTGCTTGCAGTGGATACCTGTTATATTCTCGCACATAATGCCTATTCAACATAAATAGAACTAAACCTTCAGAGAAGTGTGGTACCCTCTACACACCTGTAAAATATGCGCACATTGTTGATACTGTGGCTGATGGTGATGAATAATTATGGCTCAGGCTTTTGTAATGGTTCAGAAGCATTCAACGAGTCACCCATTACTCAATTCGTATCGTGACACTTGGTTACTACTTTAGTTTTATAAAATGCTTCACTACACTGGTTAACCTGATTCCTACACCACCATGAAGCGTGCATAGGTTCTGTTTTGAAAGGTTTCCAAGCACCAGCATAGCTCTGTAGTAGAATACTGGGATGCCACGTAGTAGGCTCGAGTTAGATTCTAAATGTCTCGGGTCTTTATGGGGCTACTTCAACACAAAATTTTGGCCTGTCTTTGTATTGGGATGTGTGTCAAACGATTAATCTACCCGGCGAAAGCTTAAGCCCATGCTCAACGCTCAGCCATGTTGATCTGGTAGCTGCTCTCAAACTTTTGAACATTGTAATTAAAAAAAACAAATATTACGCATATTTGAGGCGTGGCGTGATAGCGCAAATAATATGCAATGTACGTTTTTATTTAGAAAATGCATAGATTCGTAACTCTAAGTACCACGGTATTTACTACGTTGTGCTGATAATTAATGCGGCGCTATGAACGAAAAAGCGAATGTTTCCTACGCTTCGCTAGAGTGACTGGGTGCTGCTACCTACCAGTAGCTCACTGTTTTTAAAAACTCTTGTTTCTTCATGTTACTGCCAGATGCCGTCGTTATTAACGCAGCACTAGAGTTACTATTTGCTACCTTTACGTAGCATATACCTAAAGGCAGTATATACAGTAACTCTACACAGCACTCGCCAATCGTCTCACGCTGAATGTCAAATAAACACGGAGGAACATGAAAGAAGGAATAAAGTGCAGAGTAAAGAATAAAAGCAAAGGGCATGTCCAGCCAGTGCCCTACGTGAATAGTGTGGAGGAAATGACGTCATGCTAGCCATAATCAGTGGGAACAATGGCAGTGTTGCTATGGTTACGTGTTGTGCAGTGGTGCAACTGGTCGAGCAGTGAGAGAGAGAGAGACAGAAAAAGACTTTATTCACAGGATCCTGCGTGAGGTAGGTGCCGGCCTCGCAGGGCATGGTCTATCCTTCTAATGTTCTAGTCTATGCAGTCCTAGAAACACTGGGCCAAGAACTCCAGGGTTCAACCTGACCCGACAGAAAATACTTAGGTTCCCGCGCTCCGCACTTGCGTGTCACGAGTTCCCGTTCTCCTCTGCCTAGCCAGGGCCCCCTCGAGCCGCTGGATTGCCCATTTCTGAGATTGGCAGTCCACCGAGCGGATCTACCACTCCATCTGCGCTGGCAGTTATTGGCGGGTAGTGCTGTAGTCGGAATCAGTTACTCCGCCATGTGATTCCCCAGCCCTGCCGCACACATCACCGTCGGCACCATCGCACGAACCACCACCCGGTATCGCTGCACTGTCACACCTCACTATGCGTCCTAGTGTCGCCAGTTCTTGTTCGCATATACTGCACACCGGGTATGCGAACATCTCGGGACATATGTGGCGCGCCATCGCCAGGGTTAACGCGCACTTCACTTGTAGGTGACGAAGCAACACTGACTCCGCTCGGGAAAGTTCTAGCAGTGAGCAACGGCGGCTGGCTGCGGCATGCGCGCCGCCGTTAGTTTCGTACTGAGCCGTGGCGGACAGCATCCGGGCTCTCTCCCACGTTGTTGGTTATGCAGTTTTTTTTCGATGCAGTTATTGTACTCTTAGTAACCTTTACAAAACCTTTTGTTAGCCACGAGGCCCCAACAGTGCGCAGAACTGGCGCATATCTACACAGTAAAAATTTTTACATCCAAAAGGGTGTAAAAAGGGTGCTTTTACGAGAAAGCACCCTTTGCAACACCCTTTAACACCCATAAATGGTCGATTGAAAAAAAGCACCCTTTTGTTTGGGTGCTTGCCTCGATAGCACCCTAAAATAGGCTCTAAGGGTGCTTTTATGCCTGAGAAGGGTGTAGGTGACGATTCATCAGATGGAATATTCAGCATAAGAAGAACACATAATTATAATACTTCGGCTTTTACGTCTCAAAAACCTCGATATGATTATGAGGGTCGTCGTAGTGGAAAGCTCCAGAGATTTTGACCATTTAGTGTTATTTAATGAGCGCTGATATCGCACAGTGTACAGCCTTCTACCATTTCGCCTCCGTCTTAATTCGACTGCCATGGCTGGCATCAAACCCACGACCTTCGGATTGGTGGCCGAGCAGCGTGGCTACTGCACGAATATGTGGACCTTGCGTTAAATGATGGCCTAGACTTGGAATGTGTGAAGGTGGTCTCCGAATACAGCAGAATGCCAGCAGAAGCAAATCGCGTTTCATCTATAATGGCAATTAACTGCAATCCATGTTACGAAAGCTTTCCTTAGCGTTGGTTATAAGCTACATGTTTGCTATGGAATATATACAGGAACATAATGTTCACCCCAGTATGGGTGTGTGTGCGTGAGCCTCATGTGTTCGTGTGTAAGCGCGATTGTGTGTACACCCGTGCACGTGTGCGTGCGCGTGTATGTGCGAGTCCGTGCTTGTGTTAAGCGTATCTGTGCACATGTGTACGCCCATGCAGGCGTGCGTTTACGGTCGCGTGTGTGTGTGGCCGTATGTGTGTATACGTGTATGTGTGTGTGCCTGTGAATAAGTATGTGTGTGTATCAGCCCGTGCGCCCTCGAATTTCATGTGTGTGTGTGTGTGTGTGTGTGTGTGTGTGTGTGTGTGTGTGTGTGTGTGTGTGTGTGTGTGTGTGTGTGTGTGTGTGTGTGTGTGTGTGTGTGTGTGTTTGTGCAGGAGGGGGGCACTGCTTCGTAGTGTTTAAGGTCCCACGCCTGTTCAGACTGGTAGTCTGTATGGGAGGTGGCTTAAGGAATGGCGGTGGTCAACGCACTGTACACGGACTATTCAGTACATGGAAAACAGCTTCACATTGTCGTGCCTCATCGTTGCTTGCGAACTTGCTGTGGTAACTCATTAGCTCCGTTGAGGTGCTTCTACGCTCGAAAACGTGAATTATGACCAATTTACACGGAAACCTGTCACTGTACTTATGCACAACCATCGTTTATATTAACAACGTTTAACAAGAACGTGCCCTGCCTTTGCTACAGGTGCTTAGCTAGCTCATTGGGCAACCGCATGGAATTATGTGCTGATCATGTGGTCAGCAAAAAGTCTGTTATAACAACCTCGGCAAGTTTCGTGGTGCGTGACAAGCCTTCTAAACATCCGCGACTGTGGATTAATTTGTTCCAGCTTCGACTACGCATTCAGTGTTTGCGGCACCATACGCGGAATCGCCAGACACGGACAATGCGAAAAAAATTCCTCTGAAAAATGTGTAGCGATGCTCTCCCGCTAATGCCACCGAGGACGAAATAATTATTGTTTCTGGCCGTTCCAGGGTGCATTTTGTTTTCCGCAAGTTTTGCTTCACTATTTTTCGCCCACTGCAGTCGCATTCCGTCAAAATACTCAAAGAACCCGAGGCTGGTAAATAACCTGCGTCGCTGTGCGACTGGCTGGAAGGAGACTTGCCATTTACAAGGAGTCATTCCGCGACGAACGGCCGCCCGCCGTATGCACCACAGCGTTTGCCTTTCGGTGCCGTTTTGGCGGGTCCTCCCCCCCCCGCTCACCCGGGCCAGCCGTCCCCTCCTCCCCCGCAACGGCGGTGTAGATAAGCGAATAGTTGCGTCACCGAACACCTGCGTCGACAGCTGCGGCGCCACCACGCCGCCGCCAGTGCCTCCTCCTCCTCTCTCTCAACGTTGCTCTCTCTCTGTCTGACCGTCTTTCAAATGCGTTGCGTTGGTCTGGGGTCGTGGTCGCTGTGCGAGTTCTAGCGAACAGGCGCATCTTCAATGGTGGTCACGCATGACACCGTGTTCGAAGTGACGCTCGGATTAAGGAATATTCATGGAGCGGCGGACGCGGACAACGTGGGCCTGTTAACGGTGAGTGTACTGTTTTCGTAGGTAGTAATCATACAGCGCTAGCTGGGCGCCTGCAGCAGCTCTGCCGAAGTAGGCTGCCAGCCATTTACAACAGCATGCGTTCGCGGGCCTGTTGCAGATGCCCGATTAAACGTGTGACTTAACGAGTTCACACTGCTATGCGCGATGTTGTGTAAGTGCCTGCATCACTCATACAGTGAGTGATGTGATCACTTAACAGGGGCGCGATTAGTTGCTGATCGCACATTGTCTCTACACTGCTAAAAGTGATTGATATTGTTTCAAGATGCGCTTTAGGCTACATCGTAATAACATTTCTATTAATACTGAAATGTGCAACGTGCTTCTGTAGGTGTAAGCGTAAAAAAAGAAAGAAAAGGAAAAAGTTATGTACAGAGGCGCACTGTACGAAATGGCCTTTTTTTTTTGCTTAAAGGCGGTACAGTTTGAGGTGCTGATATGCCGCGATGCTCCCAGCCCGTGCGCCTCGGTCTTTTAAGCTATTTAGGACAAGTGTCACCAGCAACAGGGAAAGCTCTAGTAGACTTCCAAAGGCGCGTTGTTGTGGCCATCGCCGTGCGTGGTTTTCCCTCGTTTCTGTTTGCTGTTTTCGTGCTTTGCTTTTATCTGCGATAACGTTCGGCGTTACAACAGAATCGGGAGAGTATACGTGACTGTGGGAGCTATGTGCGGTAGCTCTAGCATAAGCAATGGCTGCTGCAACTCAGACGGGGTCCGCGCGCATTGGTGTCGTTCGAGCGCTCCTACTTGCTTGATTGTGTTTAAACTGAGTATTTAGGCACGGGTTACGTTTGTAAATCCCGTGGTCAATAATCGCTAATAACGTACCCCTGATTGCAATCAGAGGATGGGCTTGGTTGTCGAAATATGCTAGACGCTTTTTCTGCAAGGAAGCTTTAAGATTTTTTTAAGAAATACTTTCATACGTGCTAGGCAGTGCCTATTGCAGGCCCACATCTATTTAAAAACTGGACGAGCTATCACATCTTCTATCAAATTACAATGAATTAAGATGCTTGAATTATAGATGACGAATTTCCGTGCTAGATTAGGTGCACAAAATACATGTTCGCAGCCCTACGTCTAGAAAGCAGGCGAATAGGAAGCACAGCGTCAAATTTGGATTAGATGCCATGGACGGAGCTTCTTGTGAGGGTAGAAAGAACGAGAAAATTGTTCATTTTTGATGCCCTTATAGAGGCAGTCAGAATTGCACTGATTGCTGAATTGTCACAATTGCTCAACTTGTTAGAAGCGTGATTAAAGCCAGTAAATCTTTTACTTTTTTTGCAGACCTCCTCGCTAGTTCCACGCCCAAGATCATTTGTTCCCATGTAAAAGAGAAAGCAGATATGCCTTCACTGTTTGTACATCAAGAGGTAAGTTTCTTGTGCGTTCTGATTAATGCTACACGTTCTGAACGTTGTACTTTAAGAACTGTTTTTCACACTGGCTCACTACCCTATAAGGAATTTGATTCTTAGGTGAGTTCAGGCTTTCGTAAGTGCCATTTTCGAGCTGTAGTCTTACACTTCACCTCAATTCGGGAATTCGCTGCATGCTGGAAAACTATCTTATCTTTATCATACGAAATTATTGAAATGTATGGGTTGTATGGTTCGAGTTCAGTGTAATGTCAATTACACGCCATTTCAAAGGATACACACTACAGATTCTTCATATATGGTGCTGCCAGAACAGCACGAACATCATTTTATGAGAAGTAATATTTGCTCTTATTACAGGACAAGAGGGCGCCGCTGACGTCCTACGTGGTATACCCCAGCCCCAGCCTAGAGCAAGCCTAGTTCCTGAACCTCCACGTGGATGACCGAAAAATCTTCCGTGTCAGTAATGACGAAGAAGGAGTGACAGCACTGATGAGTTGATTTTTTTTTTATTTTCAACATTGTCTACGGCCGCAAGGCCTTTAACAACCACCGTGATAGAGCGGCTTTTTCTCGGCGTGAGTTTGGCGTTTATCAAAGAAGTTGTTCAGGCAGTACGGCACTGAAAATTTTAGTGTCACAATGCCTGAACAACTTTTTCTAGTGTGGTCATGGTAGATGAACAAATATTGTTACTTGTGTAAGTTATTTTGCTTAAATATAGCTGGACCATTCCATGCCAAATGTCTCAGCCACTTTGGCGACAATCTGAAATGTATTTAAAAAAAATTGTGCTGACTTACTGCGTTGAAAACAGTGAACTGCCGGAATATTTCAGTGAGAAAAAAAGTTTTCATGTGGCTGGCTTATAACTTCCTGGCATAATGCCGTCTCTGTGCTGTTTGTGGAAAATTTTGTTTTAAAACTACCGATTATTTTTTTCTAAAGCAAATTCGGTCTACCTGTTAAGTAAATGTGCTTTTGTAAGGTATTTGAAGCTCAATAATATTAGTGCAATTTTTTCGCCACATTTGCTTCCAAGAATAAAGCCAAAATGTGTTATGTTTGCATTTTTTATTGCAATATTGCACTTTGTATGAATATCTGAGCAGTGAATACTTACTCCACAAAAAGTATATTTTGAGAAAAAAAATATCTTTAGACCTCTCAAGCTGCTGAAATATATGAGAAAATATCACGAATTTCACAAAATCGTGATTTTTGTCCGTATTGAGATGCAATTTGCTCCATGTTGTGATACAATGAAAACTCATCATTAAGCTAAACTGTAAGAAAATGAAATTCTTTCTATAATAAAAATCTTATCGCAAAAAGGACAGGAAAGAGCGCTGTCTACTGAATTTTTTATTGAAGGTGCTACGAGCGTTTTTATACTGAGCACAAGAACAGGGCTCATCTGCAACAACACGTGTGTGACTATCACAAAATAATTTTAACCGAGAAAAGAATACTCGTGTTCGGAAAAGATAAGTGAAGGTGTACTGATGCATTGATCCTTGGCCTCCCTGGTAAAAAGTTCTAAAATCTCTCATTCTTTCTGCTTGCTTTTTTTTCAAAAACCGTGTTTTATGAAACCTAGGACTGCACTTACATTCTTTACGGTGTCCGGCCATGAGACTACTATAGCCATTCTTAACATTCAAAGCATGCTGTCTTGCTCGATCATTGAAGAATTGCCCAGTTTGTCCTATGTTTACTTTTCCACATGTTAGCGGTATCTCATACACAATAGATTGGCATTCAGTAAACCTATTCTAGTAATGAATGGTGCAAGATTGACTATCCCTGTTGCTGTAAGTACATGCACTTTTGAAAGCTTCCAAGGGGTGGGAAACAACAATGTCATATCTGCGGGCTCTTTTCCTAAAATTGTGAGACACCCTATGTACGTAGTACCGTGTAACATGCAAAGGTCATTGGTCATTCTGTTTTTCTTTTGGTCCTGTTTCCTTTAACTTTACTTTCTGCAGGAGGGTTTCACAAATGAGTGTAATGATGCTGTTTGGTATTGGCTGGTGCTATCAGCCCAGGAGTGCTAAGAATGTTCTGCCTTTTGATAGTGGGCATTCAAAATTAGTAAAAAGAGGAATTGATGCCACATGTATTCAGCCCACCCTTCAGAAGTCATGTTAGCACGAGGGTGAGGTCAGGCTTAAAAACCAGATTAAATAACTAAAAGATGCTGGATATCCCAACAGAATCATCACACCCGTTTGCGTAACCCTCCTGCAGAAAGTAAAGTTAAAGAAGACAGGACCAACAAAAAAAACAATGACCAAAACCTTTGCATGTTATACCACATCACGTGTCTCACAATTAAAAAAATAGCCAGCAGATATGATATTAACGTGTTGTTTTCAACCCCTTGCAAGCTTTCAAAAGTGTGTGTACTAAACAGCAACAGAAATAGTCAATCTTGAACCATTCGTCACGATAATAGGTTTACTTAATGCCAATTTAACATTTGTAGAAGTATTTTTTATCAGGTAAACCAAAGATCAGTGCATCATTCACGTTCACTTATCCTTTCCGAGAGGGAGTATTTTTTTCTCAGTTAAGATTATTTTGTAGTGGTCACACGTGTCGTCACTCATGAGCATGGTTCTTATACTCCATATAAAAGCGCTCGTAGCACATTCATTAAATTCAGTTGACAGTCGGTGCTCTTTCCTGTCCTTTCTGTCTCTTCTTGAAGTTGTTGCGCTGTGACTAGCACACAACCACGATGAACCAACTCGCCCAAATTAAACTCTTGTTACGTAACACGTATACCAAGTTTCGTATAGAAAGAAGGAGCGGTGCTTTTAAAATAAATTTTTTCACATACAACACCTAGACGGAATTCCAGAAAGTTCAGAAGGCAGCCACGTGACCAAATAATTTTCCTCTTTTAAATATTCCAGAAGTTCACTATTTTCAATGCAGCACGAGTTTTTCGAATACATTTGAGATGGTTGCCAAAATGGCTGGGACATTTGGCATAATATGACCCAGCTGTGTCATTAGCCGTAATTATGCATTACCTCTTTTGTTTTTTGTGTGTCCCGACTCAGTTTTGTGTTCGGTTTTAGCTTATTCTGTTTCTGATCATTGTAATGGTTTTTTTTAGTATTCACTAAAGTTATATGTGCAAAAACCCATATATGTTTGCATGTACATCATTTCTCATAACCAATTGTTATACATCCAGGAATACGAAGCTTAAACCACTGTGATTGTATACATTTGAAAACACTATCCGTATATATTTTTGTGTGCATCACTTCTTAGGAACGATTGTGTACATGAAGGCGTATATAGTGAAATCATGGTGATTGTATGTATTTGAAAGAATTATAAGTATATATTTGCCTGTGTTTCATTCCTATATATTAACCGATTGTGTACATGAAGGAGTATTAAACTGGAAACCACTGGGATTGTAGATAGTTGAAAGAATTATAGGGATATATTAGCGTGTATTTCATTTGTAGTCTCTATGTACTTAAAGTTGTATACTAAACTGAAACCAGTGTAATTGTATGTTTCAAAGAATTGTCAATAAAGTGAAACTAAAAAAATATAATAAACATTTGAGGTATTGCGTGTGTAATGTACGTATACGTCAACATGTTACACATCTGGTGAAAAAGTTGTGAGGCAGAAGAAAAGTTTATAAGTTTTATTTGCCTATTAAATAAATGCAATATGCAAGGGCAGCAAGGCTTTGTTTTCTGTAACGTTCATTATGCATATCTGTGAAGTATATATAGATCCAGCAGAAGTTCATACACGATTGTTCGTGTTTATATTTTTGCCCACGCGCAATGAATGGAGCTCGACAGGTGGCGCACCATTGATAATCAGGACCACTTTCTTCAAGTAGTGTGTGATCAGTGCATGCTGATATCTATTAGTGCAGTCTAAAAGAATACTGGCACCCCTGCCATGGGCACTCAACACCCTTTCTTACCCTTCTCGCACCCTCCTCAGAGGGTGCTAAAAAGTGATGGACATCGAAGGCACCCTTCCTTAAGGGTGTTTTTGTAACACCCTATAGTTTTTTTACATGTACAGCATGCACCCTTTTTGGAAGGTGCTGAATTAGCACCCTTAGGGTGTCGTCCATGGGACAAGCTCATTTACACCCTTCTGGGTGTAAAAATTCTTACTGTGTATGTGCCGTGCGGAGGATGACACAGATGAAGTATTTGAACAATTTAGCAAAATTTTGTTTTGGCATCATGTTAAAACGAAAAAAACGACGAACACCTTGCAGGTCAGTGAAGGTTGTACAGTGTTCCCCCTTGTGACAATGCATGAAGCTTTTGGCTCAGCAAGACGCAAAAAGGAACAATGTGCACACACGTAGTTTCGTGTTTGATATGTGTACAATAATAGCTGGCATGTGCGCATTAAATATATTTTTTTTATTTTTAGCTTGCTACGCTCATCCCCTGCATTGTTCATTCGGCGTTAAAGCGACCGAACTGAAGTGGTCTAGTCACCACTGTGCTCAAAGTCGCCGTGGTTGCACAATGCTGTCGCCGGTTTTACATGGAACACGGGCATGCTGACTGGGTGCCGCGTCGGCTGCATGAGAGACAAAATGAAACCGTAGAAGGCGCGGCGCACGGCCGACCGTGATGTCCGTACAGTGCGCGAATTAATGGCGTGAATACACTCACACCAACTCACCGTTGTCACTGCATCTATAGCGCACGTTCTCCTGCGCTTGCTTCGTTGTCGGCAAGCTGTTACTCTTAGTACTCGGACGAAATCATTTCACCAACAGTGTCGCACCGGCCCAGCGTGTTGAGCCCCGTTCTGCTACTTTTGGTTGGCCACGACGCACGTGCGCGCTGTGCAGTGCACGTGGTTTTCGCACCGGAGAAAGAGTCGCGCCTTCTACTTCACATTTCGGTGTGATCAAAAGAAGAGAACTCGCCCAGTAAACTCGGCCGACTTCCGACTTCACAACGAGCGACGTCAGGGGCTCTCTTGAGTTTTTTTTCCTTCCTCCATGCATATAAACATTTATTTTCTCTCTCCAAACAGAAGACTCATCTTTCGGCGTCCTTATTTGCAGAGAAAAACGCATTAACGCGGCCAATTCTTTTTCTTTCGTTTACTTCGCACGATAGTGGTTACGGACATCGGCGGTGGTGGTGGAGGTGGACAACTATGGTGCCGAAATTTTCCGATGTTGGGATTTCATAACATATTTCAGTGTAAAGCAGCCATTGTTGAGATTTCATAAAAGCTTTCGCTGTTACAACGGCCCTTTTTGGCGTTGTATGTATGTATGTATGTATGTATGTATGTATGTATGTATGTATGTATGTATGTATGTATGATTGATTGATATGTGGGGTTTAACGTCCCAAAACCACTATATGATTATGAGAGACGCCGTAGTGGAGGGCTCCGGAAATTTAGACCACCTGGGGTTCTTTAACGTACGTGCACCCAAATCTGAGCACACGGGCCTGCAACATTTCCGCCTCCATCGGAAATGCAGCCGCCACAGCCGGGATTTGAACCCGCGCCCTGCGGGTCAGCAGCCGAGTACCTTAGCCACTAGACCACCGCGGCGGGGCGATGTATGTATGTATGTATGTATGTATGTATGTATGTATGTATGTATGTATGTATGTATGTATGTATGTATGTATGTATGTATGTATGCATGCATGCATGCATGCATGTAAGTATGTATGTATGTATGCATGCATGCAAGCAAGCATGCATGCATGTATTCTGTCGATATGTAGCATCTCATACATAATTCCTACTCACCAAACCAATGTAATCTACTCACCAAACCAATGTAATCAGCGAATCGCAGGTTACTAAGATACTCCCCATTAACTCTTATCCTAACTGTTCCCAATTTAGGGTCCTGAAAACTTCCAGTAAACATGCGGTTAATAGAATTAGAGAGATCGTGGATGCCTGCCTTGCACCCTTCTTTCTCGTGATTCTTTCGCTTTTTTATGGAGAACTATTGCGGCTGTGAATTCGGTGTAGATTTCTTCAAGTTTGTTATTGTAGGGTTCGTTGATGCCCTGATTCCGAAGTGCCTGCATCACTGCTGACCTCTCAACTGAGTCAAATGCCTTCTCGTAATCTATCAAGGCTATGTTTAGGGGTTGGTTGCATTCCGCGCATTTCTGTATTACCTGAATATTTGTATGAATATGGTCTATTGAGGAGTAGCCTGTAAAAAATTCCACTTTGTCTTTTGATTGATTGAACTCTAATGTCACCTTAATTTTATTGATAATATTTTTGTAAATAGTTTGTAGACATAGAAAAGCAAGCTGATCAGCCGATTTTTTAAATCATTGACCTTTCATTACTTACGGATTAAACTATAGTGAGCGTTCTTCCAATTTTCTGGTACACTTCGCATTAAGACACACTTTGTATATGAAGTGGCCAGTGTTTCCAAGGAATATTCTCCGTCATCTTTCAGCAGGGTCATTCTTATCTTATCCTCACCTGCAGTTTCACCTCTTTGCATTTCCTCTTGGGTTTTCCTTACTTTCCCTATCGTTACTGCTAAGATGTCGGATTTCTCTGGGCTATTATTGCTGCTTACAATATTATCGGGGTTGTTTAGGATTCTGTACAGCTCTCTCAAGAAATCCTCTGTCATCTAAACTATCCTATTCATATTGGTTATGACATTGCCTTCCTTGTCTCTAAATACATACATCTGATTTTTGCCCATGCACAAGTTTGCTTTTGCAGCTTTTAGGCTTTTTCCACTTTTTACAGCCTGCTCAAAGTTCTCCATGTTTTACCTTCTGAGGTCGGCTACCTTGCAGTCATTGATTAACTACAAAAACTACACTAGCTCTATATTGTCGGTTGCATTTGAAGCTTTCATTGTTTGTCGTCTCTTATTGAGACTTTTTGTCTCCTGAGATAGTTTGCAAGTTTTTTGTCTAGTTATTGTGCCTCCGACTTCTATTACACTCTATTTGATGATACAACTAAGATTATTGTTCACTGCGGTAATACTAACGTCTGTTACTTCGCTTAAAGCCTCGAGTGCATTCTGAAGCAAAACGCTGAATTTCTGTGCTTTCTCTTTTACTGCCAGCTCATTTATTGGCTTCTTGCGTATAAGTGTATGCATCTGCTTATTTAAATCTAGGTGAATACGAGCTGTTACCATTCTATGGTCACTGCATCGGATCTTGCCAACGATTTTTACATCTTGCACAATGCCTGGTTGTGCTCACAGAATGAAGTGTTTTTCATTTTTAGTTTCGCCAATCAGGCTTCGCCACATCCACTTAGGTTAAGCCCATTTCCTGAAAAAGTATTCAAGATCCATAAATTATTACGTTCTGCGAACTCCAATTAAAACTCCGCTCTAGTATTTTCTGGACTCAATGTGATATTCCCCCACTCCATTGTCTCCGCCCTGTTTCTTGCCTACCTTGGCATTAAAATCCACCTTCAGAATTGTATACGCAGTCTTTATTAATGGCTGACTCTTCGTCTTCGTAGGAGCGTTCAACCAAATGTTCATCATGGCTCGAAGTAAGCGCGTGGGCCTGTACCACCTTCATCTTTTACCTTTTGGTAAACCTAACTATGATACTTTTCACCCTGTCACCGATGCTATAGCATTCCTCTATGTTGCCAGCGAAATTCATCTGTATAAAAAACCGCACCCTAGTTTTGTCAACCAATCCACGGTAGCATTAGACTTGTCCGTTCTGCAGCACTGTACAAGCCTCTGAAGTCCTGCTAACTTTGCTGATCGCTGATATACAATTCATTAAGCACCTTTTCATTTCTCAAATAGCACAGCTAGACTAGCCTCACATAGCATTCTAGCATTGAACGTAGCCGAATTCAGAATACAGTGGCGGCCAAGCTGCCCGGACCCAGAGATGCTTAGCAGTCTCCGCTGCGTTGCAGGTCTGACCACCGCCTTGGACAGTTGCTTCCCTGCCGCTGGATGCTGAGGGCCAATGGTTAAATGCTGTATTTATGGAAAGTAGTTGCGAAGTACTGCACCATGATAGCCAGTCCTGCTCTGGTGAGGAAGCGCATTACCGGCAGGTTGTCACCAGTGAGGTCGCACCCCAGGCATCTTTTTTTATCATTTTTAACGATTTTGTTATCACGTGTTTCAAGTAAAATTACGATTCGGAATGGTTCAGCATCTGCATACGAACCGAAAGCTGTCATTGTATGCCAGGCTGCTGCGCTATCACTGAGTACAGGGTTATGTTGCACTTTCTGAGCACAGTAGAATACCACCTGACCACGTATCAGTTTTCAACTTAACATGACTCGCAAACAGCTCACCTGGTCTTCTCATAACTGTTTGAAACTGCACATTTGCATTAAAAAAGCATTAACTAGGCACGCCTCTAAACCTTGCGAGCTTAGACCGGCTTAGTGCCCTGGATGACCCTCCTTCTCACGCATTTATTATCTCCTAACTTCGTCTTGTCTCGCTCAGTTTTGCATTGTTGGCGTCAAAGTAGCCGCAATGTCGGAGTTTTGCTGATTTCGAGTGGTCATACTTCTACTTTGACGTTTCCTGGCAACTGACGAGTTGCGCACTCCTGCTTTGCGAACTGATCGGCTACTGCTATGCGATTGTTACGTTGAGCGTATACCTCGCGGGTGGTTGGAGTGCATGAGAAGTAAATGCGGAAAGTTTCTAACTGCTCAAGAATGTACTGTCGCTGACTTTATTGTTGTATCCTATTTTGTTGGAGTCTTGGAGTAGTAACTAAAACTCTAGTCAATAGATATTCTATCAACAACACCAGCCAAACCTTAAAAATGGCCACCATGTTGTGAAAAACAGCGTTCCCTCCATAGCCTGCCATGCCTATATACTACAGAGTCCAGAAAAATGCTCTGTCTCTTTATCTGTAGCCCTCGCAATATTCCATCGCTTCTTTTACGAAGCGTTTATTTCCATTTTTTTTTGCTCGTGTTTGAGAAAAAATGACACCTGTGCAATTTTCTCATTTCAGTCTGTGCGAGAATAAAGAAAGTTCATAAGCCTTGAAGGGCCCAACAGAGGTGCGTAAACAAATACTTGCGAAGCTTCCTCGCAAATGTTACTTTTTATTGTTATTACTTTTACTGATATTTTTCCAGGAAATGGTGCCTGACACCCGTGCGCACACGCTAAACGAAGGAAATCTACCACGAATCCAGGAACACATGAGGACAAGCAGAGCATAGTACAAAGTGACATGAACGCATAAAATACTTTGAGCGTAAAATGCAGAAAAAAAAGAAAAACATTACCTAAATCACTAAAACTATATATTAAATAGCTAAAACATAAGACCTTGGAAAAAAAGAAAAACTTACGCTGCTGAGCAATGTAAATAAAATAAAATATACAACGTCAATATCACGGCTGAAAATGTCACATTCAGTATCCAATGGTATATTTGTGTATAGAGTATAGAGTATACGTTCGATGGTTTTCAAATAATATCGAAACAACAATTTCACGGCCGATGTCGGCCGCGAGTTTAAATTCTTTTTTATCCACTTTGACCGACTGTGAGGTCTTTCTATTCGGCGTTTGACTTGTACAACATCTTCAAAAAATACTAATGACACTTTATGCGCAGTTCTTCGCCATAAAAACTATTTCAATAGAGTACAAACTAGCCGTAACATATGTTGCATTATCTTGAGGATATTCCCAACTTACATATCCTTTCATGTTTAGAAGAGTGCTGCAAGACTGTCTACTGCCAAAGAGTTTGACCTGAATAACGTCTTGACTACCGAACAGTGCACCCTACAGTTTGTCATTCGTTTTTTTTTTAGAACGCGAAATTTAATGCTTAAAAGGCGGTCGATGGAAGCGCTGTGAAAGGTTTGTCAAGCATGGTCTTTTATAGAACAACTGTTACTTATCTTGTCTCGTTGTCCGCAAAGGTGCTCGTATAAAATAGATGGGCAGCTGAAGACCTGCTATCTTTGACAAGAGCTTAACACGTGAAAGAAAAGAAGTTATCTGGCTCTGCTGCATAGTGACGTTAAATTCCGGTCTCTTTGTGTACAGCTGGGTCGTTGGGGTTGCATCGGTGCCGACCTCCGTCTTGTAGCATGGTGCGCCTTCGGGTCGAGGAATTGGTGCTCAGAAGTTGGGAAAACAGAAACAAACAGATTTATTGGCACTTTTTATCATCTGATTTACATCGTGAAACGCTAAGAATTCAGGGACCAGCGAACTCAAGAGCAATTATCCCAGAGTCAAAGTGTCTTGTCTTACTGGGCACCATCGTTATAACATCTCGGGCTGGCTACTCTTCCTAGATTTATTTATTAATACTGTAACCCTCACTTGAGGGTCATTACAGGGAGGAATATAAACACAAAACAAAAACAATACACAATGACAAAACAGACATTACGTTTCATGTTGCCGGTAGTACAATTCTAGCGAACACTCAAATGCTTTGACATTTGCGCTAGTAACAGCGTACTCTGGAAGTCTATTCCACACTTCTGTACTATACGAAAAAAAAAGAATTTTTAAAGCCATCCAGACGCGCCCCAAAAGGCCTTATTGGGTGACTATGGTTCAACCGAGCTCCTCGTTTGGGTGCAGGTTGTATGTATGTGTCTTTATTTATTTTCATTTCGCCTCTTATAATTTGAAACAGGAGTTTTAACCTTTGCTTTTCGCGGCGCACTTGCAGGGGTTCTAGCACACATGATTTTAACAAATTTGTGACGGATTCTGTCCTCCGGTAACGCGAGCAAATGAAGCGCACTGCTAGCCTTTGAATTTTTTCTATTTTATCTCTCATTGACTGCTGATGAGGACTCCATACAGAAGACGCATACTCCAAAAGATGGCGAACAAATGTCTTATATGAAAGTAATTTGACATCTCTAGGGGCATGTTCGAGTTTTTTACTCAAGTAAAACAACTTCCTGTAGGCCTTTGAACACACGTCCTCAACATGAGTGTTCCACCCCAAATAGCTCGTAATAGTCACCCCCAGGTATTTAAAGCTGTGTGTTCTGGTCATAAGGCTGTTTCCGATTTTATAATCATATGCGAGTACGAATTTTTCCTTGGTTATATGGGTGAAAGTAGTCTTTGAAAAGTTAATTTCCATCCCCCACTGGGCGCACCAATTATGCAAGGCTTGCAGACAGCGATTAATTTTGATTTGGTCGTTTGCGTTAGTTACAGGAGCATAAATTAAACAATCGTCTGCAAAAAGTTTGATTTTAACCGGGCTTTCGACAACTGCAGAAATATCATTTATAAAAATTAAAAACAAGAATGTACCCAGCACTGACCCCTGTGGGACACCAGACAGTACTTTCAATGAACTAGATGTGCAATCATCTACACGTACTTTTTGTTGACGGTTCTCCAAATACGGGGCTATCCAATTTAGTATATCTGAGCTAAGTCCTAGTAGCTGAAGCTTAAAAATTAATTTGCTATGAGGAACTTTATCAAATGCTTTGGCGAAATCTACACAAATGACGGCTATTTGTTGTTGACCTTGGAGAGATAAATAAAAATCATGAACTGTTTCTACCAGTTGGGTAACAGTTGACAACGCCTTCCTGAATCCGTGTTGATGGGGATAAAAAAACTCTTTTGACTCAATAAAAATAATATAGTGCCTTGTTATGAAGTGTTCTATGATTTTGCAACACACAGAGGTCAGTGAAACGGGGCGATAATTCTTCACATGAAGCCGATTGCCAGCTTTGTATATAGGCTTTACAATTGCAGTGCGCCAGTCTTGCGGTAATGCGGACGTTTCAAGAGATTTCCTGAAAATGATTGTTAAATAAAAGGACGACCATTCGGCATACCGTCGTAAGAATTCACTGGGAATTTCGTCTGGTCCGGTTGCCTTTTTAGTGTCAAGCCCTAGCAAGTGACTGAACACCTCTTCTTGCATGATACCAAAGGGCTCCATTGCGCAGGCGCGCGGGCAGGCCTGGTCAGCATCCTTCTGATCGGTTTCATCTCTAGTGAAGACCGACTGAATAAACTGGTTGAAAGAATTTGCTATCTGCAGTTTTTGCCTCACTGTCTCGGGTCCAATTTTTATCTGTTCAATTTCTTCTTTTTTATTCCTCAAGTGAAGCCAACATTTTTGAGGGGAAGTTTTAATGAAGTCAGTAAAGGTTTCGGCTTAAACTTTCGTTTGGATACTTCTAATGCTGTCTTTAATTGTCCACGCAATTGTACGATTGCTACCGAGTTGGTTTTGTTTTTCCGCATGCGTTTTATTTTTCGTTTGATATGGACGATTTCCCGGGTTATCCACGGACTGCGCTGTTTCGTTTTCTTTTTACGAGTTGGAACAAATTTATCCGTACAATGCTTTATAATGATTTTGAAACGTTGCCGTAACTATTCTACAGATTCTGAGACAGAAGCAAGTTCAAACTCCTGAAGGGACAATTCCAGATAATCAAGTATAGACGTGTCATCAACCCGTGCAAAATTTTTAATCTGAACCGGGATAAATGGCCGCTTCTGCGGCTTTGCGTCTAGTTGGATATTAACAGTTATCAGCTTGTGGTCCGATATTCCCTCTTCGACCGATAAAGTGCTATGTGTCACTCTGCGTGATAGGAACACTAAATCAAGCAATGTTTCTGAATTAGCAGTTACTCGCGTATTTTCTTTTACAATCTGTGTTAAATATGAGAGAACAATATTTCCAACATTTTATCACCACTCAGAGTATCTATATGTCCAGGTATGACACTTTCCCAATTTATATGCGGTAAATTAAAATCGCCAGTCAGTATCAACCTCGTGTTGCCATTCTGAAATTTGCACAAGAAACTAATCAGTTGGTCTAGGAAATCAGGCGTGGTACCAGGGGGCCTGTAAATTGCTCCGACAATAAAAACCACTTTTTCAACGAATATTTTGCACCAAACCGTTTCGGAGAGGGAGCAATCAATTCTTTCTGTCGTGATAGGCGACTTCACAAGAATGGCCACTCCACCACCCCGTGAATCCCTATCCCACCTGTGTACAAGATATCCGGGGGGAATAATACAATCGTCGGGAATTGAAGGGCTCAACCATATTTCGGTTATGACAGTAATTTGTGGGCTATGTGACAGCAACAAGAATTCAAGTTCCGTGACCTTAATTATAATGCTACGAGCATTTAGTACAAGCAGGCGTAGCTACGATTTTGGCGCAGAAGTGGAAGGGGAAGTGTTTGACGCAGATGCGGCATTCGAGCGGGTAGCAGGGGCAGCTCTGCCATCCTTCTTGCCTTTGCTGTTCTAAATCGCACAACGCTCATTCTTGTTCTGATCCCAAGTGTAGAGCTTATCGTTTATTTTGAGCTTATCTTGATTCAGGGAAACCTTCAAACCGCTATCACGCTCAGCAGCCGCACTTTGCCATAACTTCCTCCGCACTTCCACTGTTTCACTCGCATAGTCATTACTAATACTTATGCAACTTCCCTTCAGCCTCGCACAATTTTTCATCACACGCTCCTTTTCCCGGTAGTCATCACACGCAGCCAATCGCAGCAAAGATGGTAGCCAATCACACGCAAGACACCACCACATCCCGACGCCAGCCAATTCCACAACATAGTAACTAATGAGTAGTTGCACTCGTCGATGCAGCCAAGTTCCAGCCGTAAATTACACTCACATGGCGCCAGCCGGGGAACGGGAGATTGGACTAGTTCCTCCACCTCTCCACAGAAAAGAAGGAAAAGGTTTACGTTGGCTTATATTTGCTGTGGCAAAAACACGCATATCTTGTGTACTTTTAGCCACTTTAAACAAGCCATAACTACTCATCGAGAAGGTGACGCCAGCTTGACATCGCCCCACTATTCATCAAGCTCGCACCGTTTTTCTGCCTTTGTGGAACGCTCCTGCTCGCAGGGAGCCCGTCCGCAGGAAAGGTCAAAGTCTTTCAAGTTTCATGGGAACGCACCACCAGCCGACACTCGGAAAAGACTCATCGCCAGTGACAGTCTGTGGAAATTTCTGTCTGCCTGTGAGCGCGTGTGTCGTCGCATAGCTGAGTGAATCGGATGACATGGACGCAAGGCAGCGCCGACCTTGTCAAGATCGGTGCACGCAAACACGGACGAGTCGGCATTACATACTGCCTATGCTCAACAAAACAGAAGGAACAGAGGAGAAAAGAACGGCAGGAATCTTAAACCCTATATAATAACTGGTGTTCTGCCCTACATTGAGAGAAATTATGAGGAAGTTCGCACTTGAGAGGCTGAGAGAAATAAAAAGAGTGAAAGAGAGGGAAGAAGCATACACACAAAGCTGTAGTCCTCATAGTCGGGATATCAGTATTGATCTATGACCGCTTGTACAAGTCTCCTATCTCCAAGAATTAAAACAGTGTCTTCGTCGCCTGAATCCACGATGATTTCTCAGAAAGACATCCTAAAATGGCTGCTTCCGACACCTGTCTGTGGTCAAGGTGAGCTAGAGACACGACAAGTAATCATCATTGCACACTGCAGCAAGAACATTTGCAAAAAAACGTGCTGCAATGTCTCCTCGCCACTACAGCTTTCGAAGAGAAGGGTGTCAGCCTTTGAAATGCGAAAAGTGAATTGCTTTTTGATTGTGACTCTTGGCTATAACCACCAAACCAGGGACTGGACTCCACCTTTTCGGTAGAGTCCAGTGGGAATCTACAAACGAAGCAGTGTTCGGGTAGTGGTGCCCGTTGCTTTTAATTCTTTGTGTATGCCAAGCAAAATGTGCAATATCATGTACTCGGGTACTGGTGCCCATTGCTTTGAATTCTTTGTGTATGCCAAGCACAATGTGCAATATCATGTGCGATCAATGGAAGCTGGCTCACCGCAGAGAGACCGTGACATTGGTAATGTGCCTACTTTATCGCCTTGAAGCAGCGTTATTGGCGTGCCCGTTGCTTTGAATTCTTTGTGTATGCCAAGCACAATGCGCAATATCATGTGTTCGGGTAGTGGTGTCCGTTGCTTTGAATTATTTGTGTATGCCAAGCACAACGTGCAATATCATGTGCGATGAATGGAAGCTGGCTCACCGCAATGAGACCGTGACATTGGTAATTTGTCTACTTTATCACCTTGAAGCAGCGTTATTAGCGTGCCCGTTCCTTTGAATTCTTTGTGTATGCCAAACACAATGTGCAATATTATGTGTTCGGGTACTGGTGCCCGTTGCTTTGAATTTTTTGTGTATGCCAAGCACAATGTGCAATATCATGTGCGATCAATGGAAGCTGGCTCACCGCAAAGAGACCGTCACATTGGTAATGTGCCTACTTTATCGCCTTGAAGCAGCGTTATTGGCATGCCCGTTGCTTTGAATTCTTTGTGTATGCCAAGCACAATGTGCAATATCATGTGTTCGGCTAGTGGTGCCTGTTGCTTTGAATTATGTATGTATGCCAAGCACAACGTGCAATATCATGTGCGATGAATGGAAGCTGGCTTACCGCAGTGAGACCGTGACTTTGGTAATTTGTCTACTTTATCGCCTTGAAGCAGCGTTATTAGCGTTCCCGTTCCTTTGAATTCTTTGTGTATGCCAAACACAATGTGCAATATTATGTGTTTGGGTACTGGTGCCCGTTGCTTTGAATTCTTTGTGTATGCCAAGCACAATGTGCAATATCATGTGCGATCAAAGGAAGCTGGCTCACCGCAAAGAGACCGTGACATTGGTAATGTGCCTACTTTATCACCTTGAAGCAGCGTTATTGGCGTGCCCGTTGCTTTGAATTCTTTGTGTATGCCAAGCACAATGTGCAATATCATGTGTTCGGGTAGTGGTGCACGTTGCTTTGAATTATGTATGTATGCCAAGCACAACGTGCAATATCATGTGCGATGAATGGAAGCTGGCTTACTGCAATGAGACCGTGATTTTGGTAATTTGTCTACTTTATCACCTTGAAGCAGCGTTATTAGCGTGCCCGTTCCTTTGAATTCTTTGTGTATGCCAAACACAATGTGCAATATTATGTGTTCGGGTACTGGTGCCCGTTGCTTTGAATTTTTTGTGTATGCCAAGCACAATGTGCAATATCATGTGCGATCAATGGAAGCTGGCTTACTGCAATGAGACCGTGATTTTGGTAATTTGTCTACTTTATCGCCTTGAAGCAGCGTTATTAGCGTGCCCGTTCCTTTAAATTCTTTGTGTATGCCAAACACAATGTGCAATATTATGTGTTCGGGTACTGGTTCCCGTTGCTTTGAATTATTTGTGTATGCCAAGCACAATGTGCAATATCATGTGCGATCAAAGGAAGCTGGCTCACCGCAAAGAGACCGTGACATTGGTAATGTGCCTACTTTATCACCTTGAAGCAGCGTTATTGGCGTGCCCGTTGCTTTGAATTCTTTGTGTATGCCAAGCACAATGTGCAATATCATGTGTTCGGGTAGTGGTGCACGTTGCTTTGAATTATTTGTGTGTGCCAAGCACAATGTGCAATATCATGTGCGATCAATGGAAGCTGGCTTACTGCAATGAGACCGTGATTTTGGTAATTTGTCTACTTTATCGCCTTGAAGCAGCGTTATTAGCATGCCCGTTCCTTTAAATTCTTTGTGTATGCCAAACACAATGTGCAATATTATGTGTTCGGGTACTGGTTCCCGTTGCTTTGAATTATTTGTGTATGCCAAGCACAATGTGCAATATCATGTGCGATCAAAGGAAGCTGGCTCACCGCAAAGAGACCGTGACATTGGTAATGTGCCTACTTTATCACCTTGAAGCAGCGTTATTAGCGTGCCCGTTCCTTTGAATTCTTTGTGTATGCCAAACACAATGTGCAATATTATGTGTTCGGGTACTGGTGCCCGTTGCTTTGAATTTTTTGTGTATGCCAAGCACAATGTGCAATATCATGTGCGATCAATGGAAGCTGGCTTACTGCAATGAGACCGTGATTTTGGTAATTTGTCTACTTTATCGCCTTGAAGCAGCGTTATTAGCGTTCCCGTTCCTTTGAATTCTTTGTGTATGCCAAACACAATGTGCAATATTATGTGTTTGGGTACTGGTGCCCGTTGCTTTGAATTCTTTGTGTATGCCAAGCACAATGTGCAATATCATGTGCGATCAAAGGAAGCTGGCTCACCGCAAAGAGACCGTGACATTGGTAATGTGCCTACTTTATCACCTTGAAGCAGCGTTATTGGCGTGCCCGTTGCTTTGAATTCTTTGTGTATGCCAAGCACAATGTGCAATATCATGTGTTCGGGTAGTGGTGCACGTTGCTTTGAATTATTTGTGTGTGCCAAGCACAATGTGCAATATCATGTGCGATCAATGGAAGCTGGCTTACTGCAATGAGACCGTGATTTTGGTAATTTGTCTACTTTATCGCCTTGAAGCAGCGTTATTAGCGTGCCCGTTCCTTTAAATTCTTTGTGTATGCCAAACACAATGTGCAATATTATGTGTTCGGGTACTGGTTCCCGTTGCTTTGAATTATTTGTGTATGCCAAGCACAATGTGCAATATCATGTGCGATCAAAGGAAGCTGGCTCACCGCAAAGAGACCGTGACATTGGTAATGTGCCTACTTTATCACCTTGAAGCAGCGTTATTAGCGTGCCCGTTCCTTTGAATTCTTTGTGTATGCCAAACACAATGTGCAATATTATGTGTTCGGGTACTGGTGCCCGTTGCTTTGAATTTTTTGTGTATGCCAAGCACAATGTGCAATATCATGTGCGATCAATGGAAGCTGGCTTACTGCAATGAGACCGTGATTTTGGTAATTTGTCTACTTTATCGCCTTGAAGCAGCGTTATTAGCGTTCCCGTTCCTTTGAATTCTTTGTGTATGCCAAACACAATGTGCAATATTATGTGTTTGGGTACTGGTGCCCGTTGCTTTGAATTCTTTGTGTATGCCAAGCACAATGTGCAATATCATGTGCGATCAAAGGAAGCTGGCTCACCGCAAAGAGACCGTGACATTGGTAATGTGCCTACTTTATCACCTTGAAGCAGCGTTATTGGCGTGCCCGTTGCTTTGAATTCTTTGTGTATGCCAAGCACAATGTGCAATATCATGTGTTCGGGTAGTGGTGCCCGTTGCTTTGAATTCTTTGTGTATGCCAAGCACAACGTGCAATATCATGTGCGATGAATGGAAGCTGGCTTACCGCAGTGAGACCGTGACTTTGGTAATTTGTCTACTTTATCGCCTTGAAGCAGCGTTATTAGCGTTCCCGTTCCTTTGAATTCTTTGTGTATGCCAAGCACAATGTGCAATATCATGTGTTCGGGTAGTGGTGCCTGTTGCTTTGAATTATGTATGTATGCCAAGCACAACGTGCAATATCATGTGCGATGAATGGAAGCTGGCTCACCGCAAAGAGACCGTGACATTGGTAATGTGCCTACTTTATCACCTTGAAGCAGCGTTATTGGCGTGCCCGTTGCTTTGAATTCTTTGTGTATGCCAAGCACAATGTGCAATATCATGTGTTCGGGTAGTGGTGCACGTTGCTTTGAATTATGTATGTATGCCAAGCACAACGTGCAATATCATGTGCGATGAATGGAAGCTGGCTTACCGCAGTGAGACCGTGACTTTGGTAATTTGTCTACTTTATCGCCTTGAAGCAGCGTTATTAGCGTTCCCGTTCCTTTGAATTCTTTGTGTATGCCAAACACAATGTGCAATATTATGTGTTCGGGTACTGGTGCCCGTTGCTTTGAATTTTTTGTGTATGCCAAGCACAATGTGCAATATCATGTGCGATCAAAGGAAGCTGGCTCACCGCAAAGAGACCGTGACATTGGTAATGTGCCTACTTTATCACCTTGAAGCAGCGTTATTGGCGTGCCCGTTGCTTTGAATTCTTTGTGTATGCCAAGCACAATGTGCAATATCATGTGTTCGGGTAGTGGTGCCTGTTGCTTTGAATTATGTATGTATGCCAAGCACAACGTGCAATATCATGTGCGATGAATGGAAGCTGGCTTACCGCAGTGAGACCGTGACTTTGGTAATTTGTCTACTTTATCGCCTTGAAGCAGCGTTATTAGCGTTCCCGTTCCTTTGAATTCTTTGTGTATGCCAAACACAATGTGCAATATTATGTGTTTGGGTACTGGTGCCCGTTGCTTTGAATTCTTTGTGTATGCCAAGCACAATGTGCAATATCATGTGCGATGAATGGAAGCTGGCTTACTGCAATGAGACCGTGATTTTGGTAATTTGTCTACTTTATCGCCTTGAAGCAGCGTTATTAGCGTGCCCGTTCCTTTAAATTCTTTGTGTATGCCAAACACAATGTGCAATATTATGTGTTCGGGTACTGGTTCCCGTTGCTTTGAATTATTTGTGTATGCCAAGCACAACGTGCAATATCATGTGCGATGAATGGAAGCTGGCTCACCGCAATGAGACCGTGACATTGGTAATTTGTCTACTTTATCACCTTGAAGCAGCGTTATTAGCGTGCCCGTTCCTTTGAATTCTTTGTGTATGCCAAACACAATGTGCAATATTATGTGTTCGGGTACTGGTGCCCGTTGCTTTGAATTTTTTGTGTATGCCAAGCACAATGTGCAATATCATGTGCGATCAATGGAAGCTGGCTCACCGCAAAGAGACCGTCACATTGGTAATGTGCCTACTTTATCGCCTTGAAGCAGCGTTATTGGCATGCCCGTTGCTTTGAATTCTTTGTGTATGCCAAGCACAATGTGCAATATCATGTGTTCGGCTAGTGGTGCCTGTTGCTTTGAATTATGTATGTATGCCAAGCACAACGTGCAATATCATGTGCGATGAATGGAAGCTGGCTTACCGCAGTGAGACCGTGACTTTGGTAATTTGTCTACTTTATCGCCTTGAAGCAGCGTTATTAGCGTTCCCGTTCCTTTGAATTCTTTGTGTATGCCAAACACAATGTGCAATATTATGTGTTTGGGTACTGGTGCCCGTTGCTTTGAATTCTTTGTGTATGCCAAGCACAATGTGCAATATCATGTGCGATCAAAGGAAGCTGGCTCACCGCAAAGAGACCGTGACATTGGTAATGTGCCTACTTTATCACCTTGAAGCAGCGTTATTGGCGTGCCCGTTGCTTTGAATTCTTTGTGTATGCCAAGCACAATGTGCAATATCATGTGTTCGGGTAGTGGTGCACGTTGCTTTGAATTATTTGTGTGTGCCAAGCACAACGTGCAATATCATGTGCGATGAATGGAAGCTGGCTTACTGCAATGAGACCATGATTTTGGTAATTTGTCTACTTTATCGCCTTGAAGCAGCGTTATTAGCGTGCCCGTTCCTTTAAATTCTTTGTGTATGCCAAACACAATGTGCAATATTATGTGTTCGGGTACTGGTTCCCGTTGCTTTGAATTCTTTGTGTATGCCAAGCACAATGTGCAATGTCATGTGCGATCAATGGAAGCTGGCTCACCGCAAAGAGACCGTGACATTGGTAATTTGTCTACTTTATCGCCTTGAAGCAGCATTATTAGCATGCCCGTTCCTTTGAATTCTTTGTGTATGCCCAACACAATGTGCAATATTATGTGTTCGGGTACTGGTGACCGTTTCTTTGAATTCTTTGTGTATGCGAAGCACAATGTGGAATATCATGTGCGATCAAAGGAAGCTGGCTCACCGCAAGGAGACCGTGACATTGGTAATGTGGTTACTTTATCGCCTTAAAGCAGCGTTGTTAGCGTGTATATTGACAATCACGCTTCAGCGACTTCGCAACCACTGTAATGTCATTGAGCGTCCCTTCTCAAATGATCTATGGAGAAAATAGCTTTCCAACTTTGCTAACTGAACGAGTAGGAACAAAAACGTTTTACCTTGTGTAATATTCACTGTTATTACTATTATATAGGAAATAGCTATGTTGAAATATAGGCAGATCCCACATCCCGTGGGAATCAATTTCGTGCGAAGCAGTGAGCAGCAAGCAACCCCATTGTTTATACCGCCTTATTTTGGCTTTGAGCTAAGCGTCAAGAGATGACTAAACGTATTCTTGCAGATGGAGCAATTACTTGTGCATGTTGTTCGAGACACGTGAACAAGCCCACCGTGCAACCTTAGTCGACTACACTTGTGCACCGTGGACTTACCAGTCGCATCGGCTACAATGACGTTTAAAGGGTGAATTATGGTTTGGCGTAACGTTAACACTCACGTTACAGCAGTGAGGTCAGTTTTACTGAACCATCGCGCTCATTACGTTGTGATGTCGTTATTATTTTGTCCGATTATTTCTCAGGGATCGAGAAACGCTTGATTATAGTTCTACGAGTCATAGTAGGACATAAGGAGTGCTTATTGAACAGTTATAAAAGCGAAGCGAACTCTCTAACCACAAGTGATGTCAATCCGACATGCTACTTGCATTGAAAGAGTACATATTTACTTCTTATTAATTTTTTATAAAATTACATAGCCAGCCCTGTAACTACATTTCACATCGCAAGGGCAGGACGCCTGCATATTGTCATTTTCCAAAGCAGTTTCAAAGCCTGACGTGAGTCTGTGGTAGAATATTTGACTGACATGCACATGCTTTGGTTCGATTTCTCCTAAGATCCTGATTTTAAATGCAAAGTATTTCTTAGCATATCTCACCAACTTTGAGCGTATCTATCTATCTATCTATCTATCTATCTATCTATCTATCTATCTATCTATCTATCTATCTATCTATTTATCTATCTAACCACCTACGACTTTTAGCTCTCGTGGCCGTTTCAATAATAGTATCGATACTAAAATTGGTATGGCGTAACATGTCTGTAGGACGAGTATAAGTGACTAGTCATAAGCTTAAAATCATAACACGTATGGCATGAATGTCATAATTTACATTTCATGGCCTTCCTGCTTTTGCAGTGATTTCGTTCACATGACATTGCAAGACTTGTATGGTATGACACGACTGCAAGTCAAACATAACTGACTGACCCTAACATGGAAATCATGACATGCATGTCATGTAAGTCATAACTACACGCCATGCTCATGGGGCGCTCGCGTTCGTTTCGCTAGCTTCCCATATACCAAGTTTGGTATCACGCGACGCCAACGGACGATGAAAGTAAATGACATGTTCAAACATAAAAATTATGATATCGGTGTCATGTAAAATTTGATTATATGCTACCCTCATAGCGTTCTCGCGGCCGTTTCGCTAGCTCCACATATACCAAATTTTCTATTACGTGGCGTAAATGACGATGAAGGTAAATGACACGTTCAAACATGATAATCATAATAAGCATGTAATGTAAAATATGCGCACATGCTACGCTCATAGCGTGCTCACAGCCGTTTCGCTGGCTCCACATATACCAAATTTAGTATTACGTGACGTGAATAGGCGACGAACGTAAATTACAAGTCAACAAACACAATAATCATTACATGTAAGTAATGTACGATATAATTTACGTCCGCCTCGTAGCGTTCTGCTGATCTTAAAGTGATATATCGACCTTCCTCAGTCATGCTTCACATATCTTCGCCACTGTACTACGAGGGATCTGCCAATTTTCTTTATTGTCTGCATTCGTTGGGCCCAAGGTGCTGATCGCGGAGTTTTTCAGCGCTTTTGCATATAGGTCACCACTATCTGTTCTCGCCACTCCTATATTCACAAATATATATTGCGATTTACATATTTAAACCGCGAATCACCTGTGGCACATACCGTGACCCATGGAACATCGGTATGCCTCGCATGACTGGGACAAAGGGTTTCAGATTCCGAAAGGTTAGGGATAAGAGTTCATGTTCATGGAGAGTACTTTGTAACCTGCGATTTCCCGATGACATTCATCCATAACTCCGGAGACAAACTAAATCTGATGATGACTGAATTTGACCAGGAAAGCGGAAGGTCTGATAATAAATATGCGTCAAACTAAAGTAATGCACAGCAGCTTCAAAATAATATAGCGCTTTGCGATCAGTAGCGAGGTATTGGATGTTGCAGAGGAACGCGCCTACTTAGGACATGCGATAACCGCGGAGCGGAACTATGAGAGGAGAATACCTAAAAATATATGTTTGAGTGAAGCACATTCGGCAAGCATTACCAAATCATGAATGTAAGTTTACAACTATTCCTTTAGAAGAAGGCAGATGACGGTGTCATCATACACGTGCTTACGTTCGGAGCAGAAACATGGAGGCTTACAAAAAAAGTTGAACTCAAACAGGACGACGCAGCGAGAAATGAAAAGGAAAATGACGGGTCTAACCTTAATAAAAGTGAAGAGAGCAAAGTGAATGAGAAAACGAACGGCTCGGTAGGAAGTACATTACAGTTAAAAACAAGAAGAAGAAGCAGAAATAGACAGGTCAGTTGGCTCAAAAATAGGAGATTTGCTGGTCACTGAATACCAAGAGAAGGCAAATGTGTGAGGGGAAGAAAAAATGAGATAGGCAGATAGGTTTACGTTTGCTTGTGTAACGTGACAGATTCTATAACATGTCAAACTGAGTTCTGTATCTGTGAAGTGGAGGTGATCATTACTACATCGAACAAAAAAGCCATTCATTTAAGTTACTCTGCATCCATTTCATCATTCTTTTAAGGACGAAGCACCTGAGGTTTTATAGGCTTGTCCGTTGTCCGTGTTCACGATGATGATGACGCTAATGACAATGCAAGGTACTAACATTGCGCCATGACAATGACGCTGATCATGTATATTAAGCGCGTTCTAGACTACACATTCTCCCTCTGCCACGAATGACAACGAATGTGAATGTGTTCTTCCCGCGAGAGGTAACGCCGACGCATACAACAAGCTACCCCAAAGGCAAGACCTCGTGAAGAGTGGCAAAGCAGCAGCGCCCGCAACACTCTGCTACCCCGGAGTTGAGGGAGCGGGAAGGAACGGCTCAACAGAGGAGACAATATATATACTGTTCACACGCGTTGTCGCTCATTGACATGCGCAATTGGGCAATGCTACGGGTGATTTACAACAATTAGAATGATCCCCAGTGCTTCACTACTCGTCATGATTCACTTTGGGGAAAAGAGTGACGTTTTTCATACTAAGCTGTATATGTTTAAGATGCGGGCGTGCGCAAAAAATAACACCAACTCCCGCAAAAGGAAACCTAGTGTAGATGCGAAGCAGTGGGCACTAACACTTACACTAGTGGCGACGTTCACGCAGGTGCGCATCGCGGCGTAGCGCAAGACAGAAACCTTGGGAGGCGCAAAGCGTGCAGTGATGGACTGGTGTTTCCTACTGATACACGTCAATAGCTGCTAATGTAACACAGAGATCCGCAGCGCACTTTTAGATAACGCGCGCGCTGCAAATTTCGACTGTTCACAAACGCACAGGAGAAATATCCCACTGCCACTACCTTGAAGGTCAAGGTACAGTGCCTATATATACGGGGTGGCCAGTGAACGGTTGTTCAGCGCTAGCCCTCGGTTTGTTTGTTTTTTCTGTCAAGAAGCTCTCTAGGAGACGCTGCTAACGTCGGCGTAGTGAGGCGAGAGATGGCGGGAGCATAGAAGAGGAGTGGGAGGGGACGTGCACGAGAAATGGGTGTGTAAACGACGTTGGGAGAAGAGAGAGGGGAGCGGCGCAAACTAGCAGACGCTGACTGCGTGGGCGTTGCGGGGCGAGAGAGGGGGAGCAGCGGATAGGAGAAGAGTGGGAAGGGACGCGATGAGTGGTGGTCGCGCCGCACACCGGATGGAGCTTGACCCTAAGAAGCTTCGCATCTAAAAACGTATGTCAGATCTACTACTGTGGATACTGGGAAACTTTGTCGTATGGGCCCCCATCGATTCCCAGTCGTATAGTCTCCCCTGCACCGTTCACAAAGCGTCAGTGACGCCACCGTTTGAAGTAAACATGTAAGGTTTACCGGGAAAGAGTAGAATCTCAATACGCAGATTCACAAACTTTTTGCAGTGTTTTATTGACTTCCTGGTGGTTACGGGATAGTTGAGATGTGCGTGTCCTGCCGAACTTCCGTCAGCCCGATTGCTTCCCACATCAACATAGGCGTGCGATGGTTCCCCTTTAGGAAAGAGTTGCGGGTGGCGTAGCCCAAACGTGGGACACAAAGCCCGTAGGCCCCCATTCCGCCCCTCCCCATTTTTTTTTCACAGTGGCCTAAAGAGTCCAAAATCTGAAAAAATTCTGCCTACACTTTCAGGGACGGGGCGAATGTTCGTCGCATTTCCCCCTTCCTAATAAGTCAATTGATGGGACTGACATACCAAACCCCACACAAGTCACAGCCCCCCCCTCTAATATTGATGCATCGGGCTGACTGCTACCCCTTTTTATGTGACAAAAGGCGGCGGCACCCCGCCCCCCCCCACCCTCTCACCGTACCCACGCCTATGCTCATCAGACGTAGTCACGTAGCAACACAGCGACTCGCCGGCGCAACGCGGCTGCAGAAAGAGGGGCATTCGGACAGTCGGCGAGGTGGTGGAGCCTTCTCCTGACCTCAGCCGGAGTCTGTTGCATCTTTCCGAAACAAGTTTCTTTATTTAGGTCACTTATTGCAATTACTTCTTGGGTACTTCTGTTAAGTATACTATTTCAGACCTTGTTCGCTTCTTTAAACCCGGGTTTGAGTATTCGTAGCCTTGTAATGGCCTGTATTGAGCGCTATAATGTGAACGGGATCACCCCATATGAGATGTATAGAAGACAAGCTGGGCGCCTTAACTGCTCCGTACTTAGACGTCTACGTACTTAGTTGGGCAAGTTAGTTGTGCGCGTCGATGATGTGGGTGGCTTTGTGCGGACAAGGAAAAGATAGGACAAACGTGGTGCAATTTTTCAACTTGTTTTTTTAGAAAGATGGGAGCTTCCACACTCAGCACGTCACACAAGGCCTGCTGCCTGACATACGACATCATCTGCTGTAGACGAACATGACCTACTAGACTCCGAAAAGTTCACCGATGCCTGTCCATCAGTACCTTTCACTATATTCTGTCGCTGTTTCACTCCATGTCTTCATTTTTCATTTCCCTTGCGTTGAAGAAATAATGACACTGGTACGACGTGCCAATTTTCATCTGTACGAGAACAGAGCGAGCTTATATGCCGCCATGGGCCCAACAGAGCTACCCAAACAAATACTTCCGAGTCTCCGTCGCAAGCATCAGAAGTTTTACAGCGAAAGCTGTTATGAGATCAGAACACGGGTCAGGCACGGCGCCGTAATTGTGCGCCGCCACAATCGGTGTTCGTAACCAGTAACGAACGAAACAAAAAAACTTAGTAAATAAAAAACGCAAACGACACAATGAGATTCGAAACCGGATCCACTGCGTGCCAGCCCAGCGTTCTACCACTGGGGCCACTCCAGTTTTTTGGTCTACTTCTGGTAAAACTTCACGCACGAGAGATAACATAAATATATTATGTTTCAGCCAGGAATCATACAAGGCGAATTGCGTAACGAGTGGGTCGTCCTATGGTCCAACCCATTAGAAAACTTGTTCTTGATCACCTGTTAACTGTGGCGCATACCCACTTCAGACATCGTTCTTCATAGTCGTCAGCCACTGCATAAAAAATTGCACAAAACTCCTAAGAAGTGTGTAGCATGCAGACATCACGCTTCTCCAAAGGATGACGAAGGATGAAAGAGCATTTATAAAAAGCTCTGAAAAGCCACTCTTCTAGCTTTCACTGGGACTGTGCCACGCTTTCCCCCCAGGCCTGGCGTTCTTTTTCTATATATCTTGGTATCTTTGTTACACTTCGAGTAGGTGACGGACACTCGTTCTCAAAAAATATAGGAGAAAATAAGTCGCAAATCGAGATACACCACGATGAGGAGACAAATTTAGAATCAAGTGACTTGAATGTAAGAAATATTGATAACACAAAATACCCACACAACTCACGAGAAAAAAAAGCATTTGCACTGCCTTTAAATTTAAGTAAAACACAACATACAAGGTTAATATTAAAGGGACAAAATGCCACATTCACTTTTCAGCCTTCTATCTGTGCGCATTGCTCTTTTAACGGTTTTAAAAGAGTATTACAGAAACAAACGCACAATCAATGGTTCCCCGGAGCGCAAATATTTCCTCTGCACATTGATCTCCGGCAGAGTCTCTAATGTGTGCGCTACTTGTGCAAGATAATTGAATGATATGTGAGGTTTAACGCCCGAAAACCACCATATGATTATGAAAGAGCCGTAGTGGAGGACTCCGGAAATTTCGATTACCTGCGATTCTTTAACGTGCACCTAAATCTGAGGACACGGGCCTACAACATTTTCCCCTCCATCGAAAATGCAGCCACCGCAGTGCAAGATATTTCGAAAATACACTTAATATACCTTGTAGTACTGAGTTCTTGACAATGAAAATTGTTCGAGTAGAGTAAAAATGTAGCCGTAAAATATGTTGCATTACTTTGAGGATATTCGCAACTTATATAACCTATCCCCGCTGCAGCGGCTGCATTTCACCGCACTCGATCATAGCTGTTGTTCGAGTCCGGGGCTTGATAAAGCACCCTCCCCACAGCGTAACGCGGGGCACCGCAAGAGCATAAGATCCAAGATGCTATATTGAGGCAGTAGGAACATGTATTAGTTGGCTGTATTGCAGGATAAATTTTGTTCAATAGCGCGGGATTAGTGTACGCCCCTACGTGAAGAATTCTGAGTGTCAGAGCCTGAGGTCTGCTTAGTTTTCTGTGTGGTGGAGGGTATTGTCTCTGCGCCAGGTGAAAATATTCTGTCCGTTCCTTATACGAGATTGGAGGGTTATGGGTCTACAAGACATCACCACTGCATTCCCCGATAGCTACGCGCTTTATGGTCCTCGCGTAGCTATGTGGGCTCACTCGTTGAGATGGGGTGGGGCTCCCTCAATGCGTCCAGTATGAGGTGGGAACAAAACGAGTGTTGGTGGCTCGATGTCTTTGTCTCGAAAAATTCGCAAAGCTGTTTCTGATGTTGTTTTCATGACAAATGCTCGAACAGCCGATATCGAGTCGCTGTAAATTGTGCACCTCCTGTTATCCAGCAAGGCCAACGCTATCGCCACTTGCCGTGCTATTTTAGCCACCGTCGTCGAGACCGTTGTCGAATTAGTGATACTGCCCTCGTGGTTGATCCTCATTGCCACATACGCCTTGCCCTCGGGATATTTGGCCGCGTCAACGAAAGAGCAGTCCTCAGCATGTTCTTGAGCCCTTTATAGTAGAGCCTTTGCCCTGTCCCGTCTTCTACCCTCGTTATGGTCGGGGTGAACATTTCGCGGGATGGGGAAAACGGTTATTTTTTCTCCTTGTTGACGAGTATTGCTGCAGACGGGAGACTCGACTTCCATCGGTGGTACCCCCAGCTCCCGCAGATTGTTTCTAACGGAACGCGTGGTGGACAACCTAGTGAATTGTGACCTCTGCTGTGCATCTGCAATTTTTTCCAACGTGTTACGCATGCCGAGACGGAACCGTCTATCCGTGCTTGTGTACATCCGAAGCCTGAGAGCTCTCATGATGGCCTTTCTGAATTACGTGTTATGCGTATCACGCTCCGACCCCTGCCAGTTCTTCATGAATGCAACTTTGGTGAAATAGCACATTACAAAGGAGTGCACCAACCTTGCAATGTTATCTTTTCCGAGTTCTTGTTTCTTGTTGGCCACCCGTCTTATTTGTCTGATGGCATTGTCAGTTTTTCTGGTGAGACTCGTGACCGTCAGGATATTGGAGAAGTTCGGCTGGAAGGTCATGACTATAAACTCGAGGAAGTCCACCCTGGGGATCAAGCTGCCCTCACCTGTCCTAAGATTGAAGTCAATATTCTATAATGGCTTCCACCTTTTCGGTTTGGTGCCCCAGCGCTTGGGCCTGTACAAAAGCAGCTCCGACTTCTGCGGCGAGCGCTGAAGACCAGTCAGTTTTTGGTAGTTTTCTGTGACCTCAATGCCTACATCTAGTACAGCTTTTATTGGTCCATCGCTGCCACCGGTACACCATTTGGTGATGTCGTCATCATAAATGGTCTGATTATTGCCATCGACTTCGAAGAGTCGTAAAAACAGACCAGTCATGATGAGGATAAAGGCGGTCGGAAATAGTACTAAGGCTTGTGGCGTTCCTCTGAAGCCAAGCTTTACCGGATCCGCAACAAGATCGCCCACCGTGAGTTTAGCCTCTTTCTATCAGTCGGGAATGATTTTAAGTAGTCGTGGAATATATTAGGTGAAGAGATGTATACTTAAGCGCTTGTTTTTTTAACACAATAATAATGATATCTAACAAACAGTAATGCCAACGAAAGTATAGGGAAGTTAATAGATCAACTTGCAGTAATGTGCAGAAAGATGGGTGTAAAGATAACTTGCTTTGGGCAGGGATCAAACCTGCGACGTGTACTGAAAGAAAACGAAAAGAAAGTATGGGGAAAAAATCAGACCAAAAATAATTGATAAACTTATGTAGCGCGTACACCGCGCGAAAAGGCTGATTAGGAGTTTTTCAGGGTGGCATACGGTCTTCCCGACCAAGACTTTCCCTCTTGGTATAGCATTTATGAACATAATATTTATTGACTAATTGTTTATTTGTATTAACAAACAAATACTAATATGTTACCACTTTCCATATAAACCTTTACACCGCAATTAAAAGCAAGTAAAATAACAAAGTGCATGCACATTGAACGGATATAGTACGGCCTTTTAGGTAGTGCGTATACTTCTTCAAATTGCCGTGTTTCTTAATACCGGAAGGACTCTGCGCATGCGCGGCTCTTTGCGAAATGTAGGCTGTTAGGGAACGTAAACTACCTGCTGTATAAGCTTTACATTTGCGGCCATATCTCGCAAGTCCACGTGCAATCGTGGCTAATCGTGATAACGACTTCGTGGAGACTGCAGCCGCCAAGTAACAATAGGCAGATGAAAAATTGTGAGCGCCAATAGTGATCGCATTCTTTCAGCCGCCATTCCAAAGCTATAGCGTTGATTGATTTGTGGGGTTTAACGTCCCAAAACCACCATATGATTATGAGAGACGCCGTAGTGGAGGGCTCCGGAAATTTAGACCACCTGGGGTTCTTTAACGTGCACCCAAATCTGAGCACACGGGCCTACAACATTTCCGCCTCCATCGGAAATGCAGCCGCCACAGCCGGGATTCGAACCCGCGACCTGCGGGTCAGCAGCCGAGTACTTTAGCCACTAGACCACCGCGGCGGGGCTCCAAAGCTATAGCGTGGCCTAGAACACTGAGGCGGCAAATGTGTGAGCCCTGAAGCCACCGACCAGCTGGGTAGGTGGCGCCATCTAGATGAACCAGGAATGTATTCCTGGTTCATCATAAACCATGGAATGCAGGTTTCGATGTATCTCATTGTTCTTTATATCTGTCCACTTTCTGTAACGTTCTTTAACGTTGTTTTCAATTTTCAATCTAAAAACCTACGGTTAAGTTTCGCAAACTAACCCTACTGCTTGCCCAGCAGAGTGGGTGACGTCTGAAAAATTTATGCTGTCATAGCAAGCTAATGCGCTAACGCGGTCGTCACCAGTCTTTTGCTTTCATAGATGCGTGGGCAGAATTGACGAATAACCAACTTTCCCTTAGACAACACGCACACACGAGAAAATTAGATAACCGCAACCTCTCTGAAGCAGCCCCCCCCCTCCCCCTCAAACACAAAGCCAGCGTGGTGAAGCCAACTTCAAAAAGATTGTGAACCACCACTCATTCAAGCGTGGCGAGAAAAAATATACCGCTGAAAGCAGAGACTATAGTAGGAATATACGTCAGCCAAATCCAATATTGTCGAAGCTTCTCACAATGAAGGCGAGGTTCTCACAATGAAGTCGGAGCTTCTCACAAAAAAGGTTATTTGGCCATATTCCCTCGATGACGAAATTATGAAAACGGCTCTGTCTGAACGTAGTAAAAAATCACGGCGTATTCACGGATTGAATGATGTTGAATGGGGCGAAGCGTTAGTACGTCCGTTCGTCCATCTCTCTCTCTGTCTGTCTGTCTGTCTGTCCGTCTGTCCGTCTGTCCGTTCATCCGTCCACTTCTTTCACACTAGAACACGCATCGGACGGACGAACGCTTCGCCCCACTCATTATCATCCGCCCTGTGGATATGCTGCTATACAGGATGGAAGGACGACCGATGTTATGACAGGGGCCTGACAGCACACGACTGCTGCTGCCAGTTGTTGCGGCTTGGGTTCAGCGGGTCTCGTCACAGGTAGCTGGCCGCTGCCACCGGACCCGTTTTGCCCATCTTGCAGGGAGAAAGGCGCATTGTTCGGGAGACATTTACAGAGATTTATTTTACATTATTTACCAGCGAGCGTTTCTCGCCCCATGACGCACATCTAGACGAAGCTGTCGTCCTACATGGTGACGATCTTGTCGAAGGCTTTAAATTAAAAAGCATCAGCATGAAAAGCACTGCATCGAAAAAGCACCCAAAGCTAAAGCCCCTAAAACTTCGTAAAGTGCTGACGGACCTGGTTATACACGCACCTTTTCTTTTTTCCTCTCCTCCAAACTCTTCGAGGCCGGCGCCGCGTCTGTATTGGCCAGATGCTGTCACGTGGGATTGCTCGCAATGTTCGTTCATTTACGATAGCTCGCGACGGCCATCTTTGCTCTGGAGGCGCGGGCTTCTTGGGGCGCAGCGCATTTCTTTTGACGGATACGAACTTGTCCTACCGTGCACGCGGTGCTGTGAAATACTTTTCATTGAAGAATATCATCGCTGCTTGTTGCTGTAAGTGGTTGGTGCACCGTCTGCTGTGAGAACAAGTCTATAATGATGGCCGAAAGCCCTTTATGATACCAGCCGTTAAGCGAAACAAGTTTCGACAAAAGAAATGGTTACGTAGAATCGGAAATGAGACTTCAGGTCAACATTTTCGAATCCACTTTACAAACTAAGTTGCGTGTCTCTCATTATGAGTATGATTCGATGTTTGCACAATTCAATGGCTGCTCTAACGCCGTACACAAGTCGCAGTTATTGTCCAGGACGTCGCGATCTCTCACTCAGGTTCCATTAACGCGTCTGCGGGGACTGTTTTTTTTTTTTGTTAATAAGACTTTCTTGCGTGTTCTACTAGTCGTTATGTGCCATCTAATGTATTTGCGGTACTGGTTTGCACGCTTAGCATGTACGCGAAAAGGCGCTCAAAATTGGTATTGCAGAACTTCAGAGGTTTCACGCCTGTTCTCAATAAACAAAACTGGAGTGCCGCAACTCGCATTCAGATTGGCACTCTCCATTGAACTTTCTTGCGTGCTCTTATATTTCAGAGCGAATTCCTCTCTGTGGCTCTTTTATGGTGACCGATAAGCCGGAGGACTCGTGTTAAAACGGCAGGTATGCAAAGCGTGCATGCATTTGAGTCATTGCGTGCGTGCATCGTTTAGAAACATCACACATACATGTCATTCCGCGTGATAGTTTGTTTGATATTTCGTGTGAAAGTTTATCTTCGCGAATGGAGCTCTCGATAAGTAATCGTGTATGGTGGCACGCTAGTTGATTAATACGCTAGCTCATTTTTTCAGTGATATAGTCCGTATGTGAGATACGTTCACAAGGCACACTTCCTAATTATAGTTTGTGAGTCTAACCCCAGTTCACGAAACAATCACATCTGTTCGAACGTATCCACTGTGCACCTTCTGACAACCTAAGGCTTTAGGTGCCTCGCCAAACGCTAAAACAGCCGTTGGTGACATCGCCATCCCGCTTCGACAGCATCCACGCGTGTTGTTGCTTTCACTGCATGAGAGTCACTGTTAATTCTATATGCACATATACTCTACCCTATATAAGGCGAACTTTCCACCACCCACGTGTTGAGTAAGAAAAGATAGTCGCACGGTCCCATTGGGCGCTATCGCGCCAGCTAAACAGAAAGTAAAGCCATTGTAGCTGCACATAAAAGTTTGAGCAACATTATTTACAGTGTAAAACTTATACGGAGACGCCATAAACGATGGGTAAAAAAAAGGAGTTTCTCGCTAACGATTACGTGATTATGTTTAAAAACATACATATTAAGAGGTGCTGCTCAAAAAGCTATCGTCTGGTCACTGAGACGCCGATTGACTTGATCGAGGCGCCATCCAACGTATACGTGTTGCGCGTGTGTATGATCTGTCGTGGACCAACGTTACACTCGTTAAGACAAATTTAAGGTGAGTTAGACGGCTCGCGCGAACGTTCTCAGTGCACTGTCTGCCGAACAACCGCTCTGGTCGTGAAAGGGCATTCGCTACGCAACAGCAAAGCAGGTGGTGCCACGTTCAAAAAGACAGTGTGAAGGAGAGGAGACAGAGGAGAAACGAGAGTGATGGAGGAGAGTGTCGCTACTTTACGAAGTTGTAAGGGCTTTACCGGAAGATGTCCACGAGGGCTGCTTTTAAGCAGTCCCATTTCCCAAGGTCTCTGGAGAGGGGAAAGGGCACAAATAAACACTATCCAATCCCAAGACATATAAAACCTTTTGACGGGGCCACGCGCACTCGCCCACATCAGCGTCCTTGACTTGGCACAAGGTTGTTTCTGGCTGACCGTGGCAAGGAAGCTGGGGTGATCGCTCCAACGCTCACGACATTATAATTCAAAAGGGCTTACGCAAATAAGCTTGAAAGGGTACGAACTGCTCGCTCAATTAGCGGGACGACTTGCGGACGCCGCCACTGTCTCTTCCAAGAAAGCTGCTGCAATTGTTGTCGTCTCCCGATGGTACGTTGCCTCGCTTGGAGGACATAGACGACCAGCTGTGCGGCGACTGGTTTGGGCATGAAAAAAAAGTAACTCCGCTCCTCCGTAGGCTCAGGCGCCGTACCTAACAGCTTCTCCGCCGAAAAGGAAGTTCCCTAGGTACAGTGTCCAGCAGGTACTCTGTAGAAGAATCTGTATCACAGCCTGTCTGCCCGTTTTCACTACTCTTGGCCTGAACACTGGATTTGATGAACACATCCCTGCAGGACCTTAGAGAGCTTTGTACGCAGAGATGAGGTGACTTCCTCCGTCATCCTTCCCACAAAAGGTAACATGAAGAACTGGGAAAACTGCGCCGAAAACACAACCACAACCAGCAAGAGCACGGTAATCATCTATTAAGAACCACCAGGCTTAGCTCCACTCGTGATAGCTTTTTCCCATATCTTAGTGTCAATTCTGAGGCCTTCCTATCGCAACACTAAAAGCAGACACTTTTGAAAGCACATAATAGACTGTAAGAGAGACACACGCAATTGTCCTTCCAAAAACTCTAAACAAGATCCTACGCACCAACCGGCCGATAAAAGCAAGAATGGACTTGAGGCTCTCGGTGCATCACGGCAACGACTCGGTCATTGCTATTAAGGCTAACCTTGCGCCTGACCCTGTTGTACCCAAACATTGCGCTGCCAAAACTAAAACTGTTCCTTTGGGCCGAAAATATCAAACTGGCATGCTGCCCAAACAGGAACGCTGTTCACTACCGACATACATAACAACACGCACTATTGCCACGTGCATCCACTCAACGGATGTGTGAATAACTAGCTGTACGATTTTTGGTCTGAATTCATATCAAACAAGTGAGCGACTCCCGCGAAAATCTTGCTTAAGTCGCTTCCCTACAGAACACATGCGAACAAAACAGTAAACAAAAAAAACAACTTTCGCGTGGCTCTTACAAAAAACTTTCACAAAGCAAAGCTTCGCGCATTCTTTTTCAACCAGGCTCCTGACTTCTTTTCTAACGTAATTGTCACTAATCAAGTAGTGGTACACTGGCCTGATACTTTCATGCGCCTACGCATGACAGCCAGCGGAAATGCCATAAACCTCTTCAAAGTCAGATGTCGTCACCATATTTCGGGGAACTCATCTTGCTTAGCCTCGAAAGTCGCTCTAATCCACGTCACTATTTTTCCGATAGATACATATATTATCCATATGCACTACCAAAACATAGAGTGCTAACGAAAACAAAATAGAAACTATCTATTTAAACATCATTAAGCATGTCGCAAAAGAGAACAACGTAAGACAACAAACAAAATTCATTTCAACAGTACCAAGTTGACGTTTTTTGAGAGGCTAACAGCTGTTCTCAAGAACTTTCAGTGGAACTCGCCGTGGTCGTGCCCGGAAGGCTTTTCTCGTCAGGCGAGGTCTGCAACACGCATAAAGGTTAAGCCTTTTGTTACCGAACCCCGCGACATTTTCGAAACAGACTTGTTTTCATCCCTTCATGTCAGTTCGCGAAAACCACAAACTTGTTGTGTTCCGCACCCCGTCCAATGCAACGCGAGAACTGCAGAAGCGTCTCTTGCCGTCTGACCGTCTACAAGCATAATGCGCTTCTCTGTTCTTTGCTTTCCAACCACTCGGAGCAAATGATACGACACTTTTGTCGAAATTTTGCTTCGCCCTATGAACACAGTACTCAAACACGTTGTGATTTTTGCCTCGTCTTTAAGACGCTTTCTCCGTTTGGCACGCTAGTTGGCGCCGTCTACGGAGCCTTTCCCCCACATTTCATGCTCATCAGCACACACATGCTCGTTAGCTTTTTCGCGGGCACTGTCTTGATTATTGCCTAAAAATTCATCATTTGAACACTGCGATGTACGATGCGCTTTTCTTTTCCGGCGGCTCGGACGTTAACTATACAGACCCGTCAGAGAAGACAACGGCACGTTTCTCGCGATTTCACTCCGCCGTTTGAAGCCCTTACTCAAACGCGTCGTCCTCATCGCTAGCTTTGCCTCCCTGCTGCCCGTCGGACGCTTTCTCCTTTGTGCACACTTCTTTGTGCGGACTTTGGAGCCTTTCGTCGTACTCTGACGTTCATCATCATCAATGTGCTGCTCCGCTGTCTTTCGCGCACAGTCCTGATGATTGCCTATATAATTTCATCATTGGACCGTGGCCACGTAGATTGCGCTTTTCTTTTCCGAACTCTCTGGCATTTCAGACGCATGTGATTCAAAGCAGTCAGAGAAGATAACGGCCCTTTTCTCGCGAATTTGCCACGCCGTTCGAAATTATTCGTTAGATGCGCCGCGCTGATCGCGATATTCGCCGCGCTTTGATTTTTCGGACGCTTTCTCCGTTTGGCACGCTGCTTGGTGCCAACTTTGGAACCTTTCATCCGCCTCTGACGCTCATAAACACGGCGCCGCAGCCACATCGCACCGCATGTGCGCTACATTTACAGATGTCTGATCTGTAGCCTTCGCTTCGGTCTTAAATGGCATCACCACTAGATCGCACCGTTCGTGCGCTACATCAACAGATGTGTGGCCTGTTTACTGCAATGCCAACACTTTACGATGCCCCCGTTCTATCTCTTCATTTATTGCCTGCATCTTCTCCCTGTGTTCTCCATGTCTGCGCTAAGTTTCCAATTTCTCCCTGCGCAATCTTTACTCTCTTTCCTGCTTGCGCTTATCTTCCTTTTTTAAGCTCGGTGTGTTCTAAACATTCCTCGAGTTCATTCTTCTGCCCCAATTGCCTCGATCGCCAAAATCAACTCTCGCTTTCCTTTCGAGTCGGCAACTTTTGGGCCAACTCTAACAGTTCCAGCTTCTCTAGGGCCTACAAATTCATGGCTGCCCCCAGTGCTGCTAACTCTTCGCTATTTCAACCGCTCTGACGTACTTTTATTTACTTCCGTCAACGGCATCAAAATCACTGCTTCACAAAGCCTGGTGATATCCTAGTAAGAGAAGCCATGCACTCACCACATGTAGTCATGAATTCAGGCGTGTTCCTTCCGGAGCTGTCAGCAGTGCCACGAGGAACCATCCTTTGTTGGAAATGGAATCCGACAGCATACCACCTTTGCTGTCGGTCGTTGCGGCTTGCGTCTGGCGGGTCTCGTGGTTTACGTAGCTGAATGCCGCCACCGAACCAGTTCTGCCCATGTTCAGAATTAGAGTCAGAATCATTTTATTTTTCACGTCAAACAAAGGGGAGATTACATGATTAGTATATAAAGAAGAAGGTTTCGTACTTAAGAACTGAATTAGGACTTCCTGTACATGACAACAACTTCAAAAAACAAGTATAGTGAAAATTTATGAACTTCATAACAAGAATAATGATAATAATGACTTATTCGAATCAAGTAGGCGAATAACCTATAAACAGCGTTAACAAAAGCATCGAACAAGTAAAGCGCCATAGTGGATGAGAGTAATGACAGAGCGGGAGATATTTCAGAAGGAACAAGCAGTAATGCAAAATAGTAAAGCTCAAAGCAATAAACAAAATATAAAGACAAAAGAAGGAAATCACAAAAAAGGGATACAAGAACAGGGATAGATGAGAAGATAGACAAAAACTACCGAATGAGAACACCTATAGCACTGAAGAACCGGAATCAGACAAATTAAGCTGAAAATGTTTAAGTTCCGATCGGGACCTGTGAGTATTTAGTGATTTTAGAGTAGATGGTAGCGAATTCCACAAAGCAAGTGCTGAGAAATTTACCGACTGCTTGCCGTATTTCGCACGAACGATGCGTAAAACTAAATTATTGATTCTAGCGAATATGGTATTGTTAAGAGTAATGAGAGATGCCCTTGGTATTATGTACACCGGAATATTGTTATGTAGTGCCCTAAAAACAAAATGGCGAGATTATATTTATTACAATCGGACACACTTGGAATAAAGTAGGAGTGCAATAACTGATCCGCGTTGACGTTATTATATGAATGACCCGGTTTTTAATGGTCTGCAATGATGCCAGGTCACTGCTGCATGTGTTACCCCATATTTGAATGTTGTAGTTAAGGTATGAATTCATGCAGCGAGGAAGGCACATTCATCGGGAGATATTTACAGAGGTTTATTTTACAATATTTACAAGCGAGCGTTTGTCGCCACATGACGAACATCCAGACGAAAATGTCGTCCTACCTTGCGACGCTCTCGTCGAAGGTTCTATATCGCAAAGCACCAGCATGAAAAGCACTCCATCAAAAAAGCACCTGAAGTGGCTGCGAGGGCTGATTTTAAACAGTCCTATTTCCCAAGATCCCTGGAGATTGGAAAGAGCACCAAATAACACTGTCCAATCCCAAGACATATAACACCTTTTGACGAGGCCACCTGCACTCGCCCACGTTAGTGTCCTTGACTGGGTGGGCAGTCAGCACTCTTTTACTGTCGCACAAGACTGTCCCCTGGCTAGCCGCGGCAAGGAAGCTGGGGTGATCGGTCAACGCTCACGATAATATACATCAAAACCATCACTGCAAACAAGCTTAAAAGGGTCCAAACTGCTCGCTCAATTAGCGGGGCGATTTTGGCCGCCCCCGCTGTCTCTTCCAAGGAAGCTGCTGCACTTGTTGTTGTCTCCCGACGCCACAGTGCCTCCCTTGCAGAATGCATGGCGGACATAGGACGCCAGCCATTCGACGACTGATTTGGGGATAAAAAAAACTCCGCCCCTCCGTAAGCTCAGGCGCCGTACCTAACAGCTTCTCTGCCGGGGAAGGAAGATCCCGAGGCACAGTGACCAGCAGGTACTGTGTAGAGGGACCTGTATCACAGCCTCTCGGCTCGTGTTCTACTAATCTTGGCCTGAACACTGGATTTTATGCGCACATCACTACAGGGCTTTAAAGGGCGTTGCACGCAGGGATGAGGTGACCTCCTCCCTCATCCTTTCCACACAAGGCAACAGGAAGAACTGCGTAAACTGCGCCGAAAACACAACCACAACCAGCAAGCACACGGTAATCCTCTACTAAGAACTACCAGGCTTAGCTCCACTCGTGATAGCCTTTTCCCATATCTTAGTGTTAATTCTGCGGTCTTTCTATCGCAACACTAAAAGTAGACACTTTTGAAAGCACATAATAGAGTGTAAAACAGACACACTCAATGGTCCTTCCAAAAACCTCTAAACAAGAATCCAATGCACCAGCCGGCCGTTGAAAGCAAGGATTGACTTGAGGCTCTCGGTACATCAGGGACATGACTCAGGCATTGATAAAAGGCTTATTTTGCGTCTGACCCTATTGTTCGAAAACATTGAGCTGCCAAAATCTTTACTGTTCTTGTGGACAGAAATTATCGAACTGCCATGCTGTCCAGTAGGAACGTGATCACTACCGACATCCATAACGACCACACTAGTACCACGAGCATCACCTCAGCGGATTTGTAATTAATTGGTGTACACTTATCGGTCTGAATTCTTACCAAACAAGTCAGCTACTCCCGCAATAACCTTGCTTTAGTCGCTTCCATACAGAACACATATGAACAAAACAGTAAACAAAAAAAACAACTTTCGCGTGGCACTTACAAAAAAACTCGCACATAGCATAGCTTCGCGCATTTTTTCAACCAGGCTCCTGACTTCCACTGTAACGTTGTCACTAATCAACTAGTGGTATACTGGCCTTATAATTTCATGCCTCCACGCATGACACCCAGCGAAAATGCCATAAACCTCTTCAAAGTCAGATGTCGTCACCATATTTCGGGGAACTCATCTTCCTTAGCCTCGGAAGTCGCTCTAATCCGCGTCACTATTTTTCCGATAGATACCTATATTCTCCATATGGACTACCAAAACATAGAGCGCTAACAAAAACAAAATAGAAACTATCTACTTAAACATCAAGAAGCATACCGCAAAAGAGAACAACGTAAGACAACAAACGAAATTCCTTTCAACATGACCAAGTTGACGTTTTTTGAGAGGCTAACAGCTGTTCTCAAGAACTTTCAGTCGAACTCGCCGTGGTCGTGCCCGGAAGGCTTTTCTCGTCAAGCGGGGTGTACAACACGCGTAAAGGTAAACTCTTTGTTACCGAACCCCGCGACGCCCCAAGAAACAGACTTCCTGTCATTGCTTTGGGTCAGTTCGTAAAAACCACAGACCTTTGTGTTCCGCACCCCGTCCAATGCGCCGCAATAACTACCGAAGAGCTCCTTGCCCTCTGACCGCCTACAAGCATAATGCGCTTCTCTTTTCTTTGCTCTCCGGCCACTGGGACGCATACAATATGACACCATTCTCACTATTTTGCTCCGCCATTTGAACAAATTACTCAAAACCGTTGCGATTTTAACCTTGTTGTTAGGACGCTTTCTCCGTTGGGCACGTTTCTTTGCGTCGTCTATGGAGCCTTTTGCACACTTTTCATGCTCATCAGCACACACATGCTCGTTAGTCCTTTCGCGCGCACTGTCTTGATGATTGCCTAGCAAATCATCATTTGAACACTACCGGGTACGATGTGCCTTTCTTTTCCGGCGGTTCGGGCGATTACGATACAGACCCATAGGAGATGACAACGGCACTTTTCTCGCGATTTCATTCCGCCGTTTGAAGCTCTTACTCTAACGCGCTCTGCTTATTGCGAGCTTTGCGTCACTGTTGCCCTTCGGATGCTTTCTCCTTTGCGCACGCTTCTGTGTGCGGACTTGGAAGCTTTTCGTCCTACTCTGACGTTCATCATCATCGATGTGCTCCTCCGCTGCCTCACGAGCCTAGTCCTGATGTTTGCCTATCAGTTCATCATTAAACCACAGCCGCATAGATGGCGTTTTTCATTTTCCTTACTCTCTGGCAGCTCAGGCGCATGAGATTCAACCCAGTCAGATAAGACAACGGCTCTTTTCTCGCGAATTTGCCACGCCATTGAAAGCCTTCGTCAAAAGCGCCGCGCTGATTGTGAACTTTGCCACGCTTCGGTTTTTCGGACGCTTTTTCCGTTTGGCATGCTGCTTGGTGCCAACTTTGGAGCCTTTCGTCCACCTCTGACGCTCATCAATATCGTCTATATAGGGCTGCAAGGTTAAATTCTCGTGGAACACTCCGATATTTTAACTGTGTTTCCACCACCACGGAACCCTCACAACTTGATTCGACCGAGAGATCTTTTCCTCTGAACGGGTTATAGTGTCTACTTTTCCCTCCCTAGTACTAGCCTTCGCTTCGGTCTTAACCGGCACCGCCGCTCTATCACACCACTCGTGCGCGACATCTACAGATGTCTGACCTGTAGTTTTCACTTCAGTCCTTAACGGCGCCGCCGCTACATTGCACCGTTCGTGCGCTACATCTACAGATGTATGCCTCTTTACACTTTACGATGCCCCTATTTTATCTCTTCATCTAATGCCTACATCTTCTTCCTATGTTCTTCATGTCTGCACTAAGCTTCCAATTCCTCCCTGAGCAATCTTTCCTCTCTTTCCTCCTTGCGTTTCTCTTCCTCTTTCTTACGCTCACTATACCCTAAAATTTCTTCGAGTTCATCATCGTCTGCCCCAGTTGCCTTATCGCCTCAATCACCTCTCGCTTTCCTTCCGAGTCGGCAATTTGGAGACCCAACTCTCGGGCCAACTCTAACAGTCCCGGCTTCTTTAGTGCCTACAAATTCATGGCTGCCCCAGTGCTGCTAACTCTTCACTATTTCAACTACTTTGACGTTCTTTTATTTACTTCCGTCAACGGTACCAAATTGACTGCTTCACAAAGCCTGATGATATTCCAGTGAAGAAAAGCCGTGCACTCACCATGCGTAGCCATGGATTCAGGCGTGTTCCTTCCGGAGCTGTCAGCAGTGCCACGAGGAACTATGTTACGGCTTTAGGTCATCCGGGTAGTTAGCTTCAGCGATGCCTTCCACTCTGACGAACTGAATCCCATCATGTGTAGGCAGTTCCATATCGGTTGGCTCCCATCCGCTTTCAGAGGATCCGTCTTATCCCACTGCTGCGGACCAGTTGTTAGGACTCTGGTCTGACAGCATACAACCTCTGCTTCCAGTTGTTGCGGCTTGGGTCCGGCGGGTCTCGTCGTAGGTAGCTGGTTGCAGCCACCGGACCAGTTCTGCCCATCTTCAGAATCAGAGTCAGAATCACTTTATTTTTCACGTCAAACAAAGGGGGGATTACATGGTTAGTATATACAGAAGAAGGTCCCATAGATAAGAACTGAATCGGGACCTCCTGTGCATGCAAAATAATTCAAAACACAAGTAAACTGGCAGTTCATGAACTTAATAACAAGAATATTATTATTATAGGCTAATTCGAATGAAGTAGGCGAGTAACTTAAATACAGCGTTAACAAAAAGCATCGAACAAGTTATGTGCCATAGTCGATGAGAGTAAGGGCAGAGTGCGAGACATTTGAAAAAGAATAAACGGTAATGCAAAATTGTAAAGCTCGAACAAATAAACAAAATATAAAGACAAATAAGGCAAATCACAAAAAGGGGATACAAGAATTGGAAAGATGAGAAGATAGACAAAAACTACCGAATGAGAACACCTAAAACAGTGAAGAACCGGGACCAGACAAATCAAGCAGAAAATGTTTAAGTTCCGATCGGGACCTGTGAGTATTTAGTGATTTTAGAGTAGATGGTAGCGAATTCCACAAAGCAAGTGCTGAGAAATTTACCGACTGCTTGCCGTATTTCGCACGAACGATGCGTAAAACTAAATTATTGATTCTAGCGAATATGGTATTGTTAAGAGTAATGAGAGATGCCCTTGGTATTATGTACACCGGAATATCGTTCTGTAGTGCCCTAAAAACAAAATGGCGAGATTATATTTATTACAATCGCACACACTTGGAATAAAGTAGGAGTGCAATAACTGATCCGCGTTGACGTTATTATACGAATGACCCGGTTTTTAATGGTCTGCAATGATGCCAGGTCACTGCTGCATGTGTTACCCCATATTTAAATGTTGTAGTTAAGGTATGAATTCATGCAGCGAGGAAGGCACATTCATCGGGAGATATTTACAGAGGTTTATTTTACAATATTTACAAGCGAGCGTTTGTCGCCACATGACGAACATCCAGACGAAGATGTCGTCTTACTTCGTGACGATCACGTCGGAAGTTCTACATCGTAAAGAACCAGCGGGAGAAGCACTGCATCGAAAATCCCCCGAAGGAAGCCGCGAGGACTGATTTCAAAAAGTCCTGTTTCCAAAATTCCTGGAAAAAGAAAGGGCTCCGAATTACACTGTTCAATCCAAAGACATATAACACTGTTTGATGGGGCCACCCACCATCGCCCACGTCAGCGTCCTTGACTGGGGGAGGAATCACTACACGGATGGATGGATGGACGGACGGACGGACGGACGGACGGACGGATGGATGGATAGATGGATGGATGGATGGATGGATGGATGGATGGATGGATGGATGGATGGATGGATGGATGGATGGATGGATGGATGGATGGATGGATGGATGGATGGATGGATGGATGGATGGATTGATGGATGGATGGATATGGCTGTACCCTTTATATCAGGCGGTGGCTAGCGCCACCAAGCCGTAAAACTTAATGAACCAAAAGCAAGATTTATTTTTTTCCTTAAATAGTTGGGCTGAGGATTCGTACTTTGCAGTGAAGGGTTTGATTTTCACTCTTGCTTTGACTTTAGCCACCAATAAGATAACCTCCTTCTAGTTAATTCTACCCGCTTACAGTCTATTTTGCCCTCACTGTCCCTAAACCCCAGTGCTTTGAAAAACTCGCGCCATCATCCTGAACTATAGGGTGAAGCCTTTTACAGACCATTATCAAGTGTTCCGCAGTTTTTTCTTTCTCTCCACACGCACTGCATACCGTGTATACCCCTTCGTATTTGGCCCGATATGTCTTAGTTCGCAATACTCCAGTCCTGGTCTCAAACAGTAGAGAACTACCCCGAGTATTATCATAGATCCTTTCCTTGGCAATTTCCTGCTTAAATGTTTCGATAGATCTCTAGTGTGGTCTTCTTAATCATACCAATTCTCCACATGTCGGTCTCAGATTCCTTCACCTTCTTCTTGATCGATAATTCTCTTTGGTTTGGCCCCCTGCTGTTTTTCAAGTATTTACCAGTCAATTTTCTGGTTTGCTTCCGCCATTTTGTATCGACATTCTTCATGTACAAGTAGCTGAAAACCTTCCTAGCCCAACGCTCCTCCCTCATTTCTCTCAATCACTTCTCAAATTTTATCTTGCTGCTCGATTCCCTGCCCTCAAATGATGTCCATCCCATATCACCTTGTACTCCCTGATTAGGTGTATTCCCATGAGCTCCTAAGGCAAGTCTACCTATTCCACGTTGCTTAATTTCTAATCTTGCTTGAACTTGTGATCTCATGCACAAGACCGCATTGCCGAACGTCAGACCAGGAACCATGGCCCCTTTCCATATTCCTCTCATAACATCATACCTATTGTATTTCCACAGTGCCCTGTTTTTCATTACCGCTTAATTCCTGTTACCTTTAGTCGACACGTATATTTCGTGTTGCCTTAGGTACTCGGCCCCATTGCTTATCCATACGCCCAGATATTTGTATTTATCTGTTATCTCTAGCGCGACCTCCTCTATTCTAAGCTTACTACCTTCTTTGTCACTAAAAATCATGACGGCTTAATTTTCCTTACTGAATCTGAAATCTAACCTATCTCCCTCATTACCGCAGATGTACACCAACCTCAGCAAATCTTTCTTGTTGTCGGCCATTAGCACTATATCATCTGCGTACATCAATGCTGGTAGTGCCTGTTCTACTGTGGCTCCAGGGTGTCCCCTGGCGGGCGTCCAGGGTCGCTGGGGTGATTGGTCTAACGCTTACATCATACATCAAAAGGACTGCCGCAAACAAGCTTAAATGGACTGAACTGCTCGCTCAATTAGCGGGGTGATTTGCGGCTGCCGCCGCTGTCTCTTCCTTGGAAGCTGCTGCACTTGTCGTTGTCTACCGATGGCACGGTGCCTAACTTGCACAGTACAATGGAGGACATACCGCCATTCGTTCAGCGACTTGTTTGGAGATCACAAAACAAAACGAAACGCCCCTCCTCTGTAACCTCAGAAACCTTACCTAACACCAACTAGGTAATAAATTATAAGGAGCTTCGCTCCTGATTGATTGAGTGATTTATATATGGCGTTTAACGCTTCAAAACCACCATATGATTATGAGAGACGCCGTAGTGGAGGGCTCCGGAAATTTTCACCACCTAGGGTTCTTTAACCTGCACCCAAATTTGAGCACACGGGCCTACAACATTTCCGCCTCCATCGGAAATACAGCTGCCACAGCCGGGATTTGATCCCGCGACCTGCGGGTCAGCAGCCGAGTACCTTAGCCACTAGACCACCGCGGCGGGGCTAAATCAAACAATCTAAAACTTATTCAAAACGTACGCGTGGTAGCAGTGCCAAGCCTACTACAGGAAATAAGGAAGACTCTGAGAACCCCTCACCGTGGTGGGCTGCCGTACTGCGCCGCACAGACCTCAGCGTCCAACTCTGGGCCACCAGCGGCCCCGCGATGTGGCGTGCAGAAGTCGGAATTCTTAGCTCAGGCATCCTTAAGAGCCAGTACCTTTAAAAAGAATTACAGACATCCATCATTAAAGATACATGCCATAGTCATGTGATGATAGTGAATATGCATGGTGATATTGATAAGGACGAAATATCTAGCGTGGCTCATACCCACTGGTGGGGATGGTAAGGAACTTCAAACTGTTCTTTTGAAACTTTAAACAACCAAGCGTTGCTTCCTTGGTTGCAGTCCACTACGAGACTTATTCCGCCGTTCTGGATGGGATGACGCGAGCCTTATTAGGAACAACTGGAACTCTTTTCGCAAAACCGGACCTAATTCAGAGAAACCTGGCAATCAGATCATGGGCCTGCCTTGATAATCAGGCTTTATGGCATTTAAGTTTCGGCATCAACAACAAAAAACAATGGTAAACGCAGAAACCCTCCAAATTGTTTTTCAGATTGGCTTTATTTCATTTTAGTTTCATTTAAGTATTCTGCCGCCCGGTTCTTGGCCCATCCCCCTCTGTGGGTGAGCGCCATTCATTTTAGGTCATCAGCATCAGCATCGACTGTCAAAGTATACGTGCCACGCAGCACGCGCAAAAATCCGGTAAACGGACTCCTCGGGCTATATAAACACGCCAAGCCCAGGCTGCTGCTCAGTCGGCTTTCGGTCACCCCATCGGTAGGCTGTTTCAGGCTCCTCTGGTCCCAGTACTCGAAGGGCTACGGCTGTCCACGGGATCCTCGTGGTCGACCTAAACCAGCTTCCCGTCGGTCAGTCCTTTGTGGACATTGCCCGAGATGTTTGCCGCCGTAGCCGAAGTGAAGGATGCCGCCGTCAACGGCGCTGACGAGAAAGACTGCATGCTCACCGCGTCGTTCGAGGCGACGCAGCTCTTCATCGACGATGGCCGACAGCGGGAGTTCGCGCCGGGCGCCGCCGCCAGAGCCATGCCGGGACTGCGGGAGCAGCGGAAGACGCGGCAGCACTGTGACGTAGTTTTCCGCACGAACGACGACACCGAAGTTTGGGCGCATCGCTACGTGATGTGCGCCAAGTAAGTGCCGTATTTGTCATAACTTTAATCTCCTATGGTCACTGCCTTAGCAGAAAACTTGGGTTGGTTGGACATTTTGTCTCGGAATTGTTCAGTTGCTACTGCTGGTAGTTTGCTTCCTATGCGACGCCTTAACAAGTCTTCTGTGGGACCGTTTCATCCGGTTCGAGTCAGGTGACCGTCGGTCTGCATCTGTATACATGCAAGCCAAGAATTCTAAGCGATTTTATAACCTAAAGTTTATGAAGTGATTTTGCGGATCTTCTCGCCTTTGTTATAACAAGCTCGAACTAGATTGGAACACATGAGAGCCAATATGATGAAAGCTTGCTTTCTCAATATTCCACTGCTTCTCGCTGGTTGGTCATTTCGGCTGATAATGTCTGAAAATATCAGAGCAGATAGCTTCGGTAACGACACTAGGAGGTGTCAACAATGCTTTTATCAGGATATACAGCCGACATCAAAAGTTTCCCAGCAATTTGTGCCTACGCGGTCGAATGGCAAATTAAAGAGGTCGTTCGCGCAAGTAAGGGTAGGCCGGAAATGTAAATTTGATCCTGCCTGCCAAATCCGCGTAAATATATAGCGTTTACTGGTGTTTTACACAATTATTTGATACTGACTTTACATGTTACCCTGAATCACCTAATTTTTCACTTTTGTCTACTTGAAGATACTCAGGCTGCTATGCACTCTTCGCCATCGCGAAAGAGAGCATGGCTCCAGAGGAGAGGGGAAAGAGGTGGGTTGCTCACCAGTTCGAGCGCTAATCAAGGACCTAGACGGCGACTTTATCAAGCTTCTGGTAGACTTTGCCTACCACACACCACTGCACGAACGCATCGGCAAGCACAATATCGTCAAGGTACTCGAACTCGCCGAGGTACTGAAGGTCAGTGTCAGGCTGTGCGGGAACTAGAGAATGGTTTTCTGGAAGCATATTCGTTGGTCAAGACAATAATATCCCGTACCAGGCTCCCACACAAGGGCATTCTTCACAATGAAGCTTTGGGAGTAATGATACCGTATATAATTTTTCACCTTGGTCGGCGGTTATACTGATAGGAAGGTTACAGGCTCGCATCGAGGCCGGAGGGCTCTTGCTACTACTATCAAAATAGCCCACGTGTCTTGTTGGGAGCTTACTGAAGGAATAGCTTTCTCATTTCGTCGCACGTCATATATTATAGTTAACGTGCTGGTCTCCCGGTCTCGCACTTATGCGTACCCTAGATGGTGAATGGTTGCATAGGCTTTTGCATGACTTGCTAGTATGTTTGAGACTTTGACCGCCTCGGTGTATTAGTGGCGGAGGGCTCGGCTGCTCACCCAAAGGTCGCGGGTTCATTCTCGGACGTGCGGTCGCATTTCGATGGAGGCGAAATCGTAGGCGCCCCTGTGCTGTGCGATGTCAGTGCACATCAAAGAACAACATATGGTCCAAATTACTGAAACCCTGCGCTACGGCGTACTTCCCAAACGAATTATGATTTTGCGCTGTAATACCTTATATAACACTTTAGATTGAGGGTGTACGATACTCGTTCCGTCATTTAGGCAGTGGTTTAATCACACTTGGCATCTGTTGAGTTGTTTAATTAAACATTCACTCGCTTCCTCTGCCCAAAGAAACTAGGTGAACAATACTGTGGTGGCAATGTCGTAATGGGGGTTGGTGGCATCCAAAATATGCATATCGATAGCAAGTGTTTCTGTTGTTACTTGGGAAAATAAGCAGTGAATTGTAGCGCACAGCTAAAGATGACTGATTTCTGCCCGTCTTGGGTTTCAATTAAATATGCAATAACCACATCAACACGTTTTCAAACTATGGCTCAAAGTGCGTGAGCCGTCGCTTGTGACTTCGCAGCTTTTAGAAGCAGACGAAGAAGAAGAACATAGCGGAAAGTTTGCATGCCATTCTTTTTACGACGCAGCTGGTGGAGATTCGACATCACTGCCTCAAGACACTTAAAGAGGACCTCAAACCTGAAAACTGCATTGAAACATACCACCTTGCCACCACCCATGGATACGAATACCTTGCCAAAGAAGCCCTTCGCTACCTGGTTCGCAGCTTTGATGAGGTAAAAATTTATTTTCACTCGCTCTGGTCTATGAGGCCCTTTCTTCGCCAAACCAGAGTAGCATAGAAATTTAAGACCATGGGCACGCGCTTTTCTGTGTACACGGTCTAAAAATGTGCAAGACTTTGAGGGTATGGATTCTACTATAAAGCCTACCTTACTTGTATAACAGTTTAAAGAATTGAGAGGGCAGCTTAAGCAACTGTTAAGTGTTTTTTTTTTCAAAAAGCCCTTAAAACTCGAAACGTGCTTGCTCTTTCGAATAGCATATGTCAACAGCTTAGAATACAGCCTAGAGCCCGAGTCACTCTAGAAATAGAATACGCCTGCGTGAAGTGTGGGCGACGGGACGCGGCCTTCCACTTCGCGACCTAGTCAGCCTTCCGTTCGACCGCGATATTGTTCGGACAACAAAGTAGCGTGAACCATGTTTGTTTACACCGCATTCGCCAAGCTAGACTCACGTACTTTCTCATGTGGCAGCCGCTGTCTCTTCAGCGTCCACGGTGACACACCCACATTGATATGCATTCCTGACCCAGGTGTGGAAGAACAACGCGCAGTTTGTAGCTCTCACCGTTCAGGAGATGAAGTCCATCCTAGAAAACGACCGGCTGAACGCACCGAGCGAAGTGGAAGAGACCTTCCAGGCTATCCTCAAGTGGATCACCGCTGACGTGGCCGCGAGGAAGGAGTACCTCGCCAGGTTCCTGCCTCTGGTTCGCTTCGTACAATGCAGCGCCACGTAAGTGGCATGTTCGGTGTCCTAAGTCATGCGTGTTTAAGCACTTGGGACACTAATTCAGCACAATAAGAAAACACTGTTGATGGGTAGTAGAGCTTTTTGGGAACAATTAGTCCACGAGAAATTATTCTGGCTGCCATAGACACAAGTTCGCGCCCACTGGCTACTCGCTAATTTGAGTGTCGTGAGGTATGTAGTCACTGCAGCGTCGATTCGTGGGAGGCTTCCACGGGCCTGCGCACACAGAATGTTCTCCAAGCGTTCGAAGAGATGAAAAAGGGCTGAAGTTCCTCTCATACCTAATCGAGCCATTATAGATGGTTACTAGAAGTGTCCTTTTGGTCGTCAAACTAAGAATGGCATGACATACTGAGAGTAACTGTGTATCCACATTCATGCCTACGAGTTTCTGCCGTTATACCTTTATTTCGGTTGTCCCAAATAAAACAAATCGTTAAGTGTTAACAGCCGAGTATGGCAGCGCTCAAGCGGATCAGTAAGCTAATGTAATGGTATGAGAAAATATTGTGACACTCCTTCGCAAGATCGCCCTTGCCAAATGTGAAGAAAGAGTCCAATAGCATGCCGGGAATTCCAGCTTGAACATGCGGGTACGACTTATGTGAGCCGAGTGAAAGTAGTTGCTCGTGACTCGTCTACTGTTCGCTTCGTTTCATGCCCCTCCAACATCGCTCATGTATATTTGCAGAGAATTCGAAAAGGTCGTATCCCACCTAGATGTCCAGAGTGACGAGAGGAGCCTGAAGTGCTCAATGTCATCCATCAGGTTGGTCAGTTTCTTTTTTGTTTGGAGTGTATGATTTATAAGAACCTAGGACAGAAGACCACTAGCTTTAGGTAGCTTCTTAGATGCAGTCGTATAACTGATGCGACCTTGCACAACGACCTCTTGAACAAGATTTCAAGAAATTTACGAGAAGTTTCTGCTACTGTCCAAGACTGTGTATATATCGAATGTCGCACTTGACCAAATATTCAGATAGTGCTATGTAGATGCAGGTAAGATCGCGCAAGCAGCAACGTTTAGCGGCTCCACACCGTCCCACGCTAACAAGCTACGCTCTGCCCCTTAACTCTATAGTTTGCTCAAGTATGCACTTTCTGAAGTATACGGACGGTGCTTTTTGTCCACGCAGACGCTCACCCAGCACTCACTGGAGGTAGGCAAAGTATCCATCATCGACCTGTCTTCAAACCAGTGGCTCACACCCCGCGTGCCCAAAGACATCCTGTTCGTTTTCGGTGGACTGACGTCGACTGCCACGAACAAAATGTTCACGTTCAACAGCCGCGCCCAGAAGTGGCGCGTTATGGGAAGCCAGAACACGACTCCAAGGTGACTTGTGCCCTAGCTTCCTCGCATTCTGTATTTTTTCGATGGGCAGAGTCAGACCGTACCCCTACCTGCCGGGGTCAAACATAGTACTATAAAAATACTTAGGAAGTATATGAAGACATCTCCCTTTAAAAGACTTGTTCAAAATATTGCGATAGGAAATAATGGACGCTCGGCTGATTGGCACTAATATGGGCAATTGAGTATTATATTGCAGTTTAATTATTATGGCAAATAAATTGATTGGAAATTACACAGGCACTCTTGGACCCCATCGGCTATCATCTCCCTTCTAAGGCGCACATCTGAGATTTGAAACAGAAACTTTCGCTTCTCAGCATTGACGTGACTGATGGCTTGATCAATGGATGGGGAGGGGGGCTCACTGAAGCACATACAATAAGATGAAAGGGGCCTCCCAAAATGTCCCGGGCTCCACTGAAGCAACAGAAAAAATCGCTCGCATCGACTTTAGGACTTTTATGTACCTTTTGCGTTGGTAAGCATTTTTTTTCATTTCAATTATGGCCACATGCTCCACATAGAAAAAGTGGATTCTTATTTAGAAGAGAACCGAAACAAATATTTGCATATTCATGTGAATACAAATTCACCTGATGCGCATTCATTTGCTTCACCTACTGCTGTGCGCACAGGTGCGATGAGGCTGCCTTGGGTATACATATGTATAGATAACCGAAGTGAAAAAGAAATTGGTAGCTGTCATGTACTTTTTGTGCAGAGCAGCCTGTATGAGACTTTGCGTACGTATGGGGTATAAAAGTGCGTCGGGTAAGCTGGCCAAATGCGTAGAATAGTGAGCCACATGCATGTGATTACATCTATATTTTAATGCAGATATACTATTATCTTTCAAAAGTACTTGAAGGCGCCCATAAAATTGGTCTTGAACCATTGCAGGGCGTACCACGGCGCGGCTGTGATCAACTCGTGTATTTACTTCGTGGGCGGCTTCAACGGACGTGAGTGCTATCATTCGGTGGTGTGTTTCAACGTGCCCCTCGCCAGGTGGAGCACCAAAGCAAACATGGCGTTCGCACGCTGCTACGTCAGTGTTGCCGTTTTGCAGGCAAGTGTTAGGAAGAAATCACAGGAACTTGCCAGCTGGTCTGATTGAAATACCTCTAGTTTTAGCTATATATTCTTCTGCACTGTACAGCGTAACTACGCTTAATTCAACGTGTATGTATGAAATCGTCTCTTTCTACTGCGGGAAATTTTGATAGCTTATATATTCCGGCGGAAACGGCGGTGGTAACTGCTATTGCGCAACGTTATGTGGATTGTGTGGGTAGACACCAGACACCGCCATGCAGGAGCAAATGTTATAGCCACGGCAGTCGCATTTCGGTGGAGACAAAATTCTGTGAGCCCGCGCAAAGTTAGGCAATGTTACTGATGTAATAATGGCACAACGAGTCATTTTTGACTCAATCCGGTTCTAAATACGTCTGGATATTGCTGACCATTTCACCCAAACAACGGATATGGTCAACACCTTCGTTTCTTTCACCCACTTTTTGTTATGCGGACCATCGCAACAATCTAGTTGATAGAGGTGATTATCATCTGGTTGTCTTGCAGGGCAGCATCTACGCCATGGGTGGTTTTGACGGGCGTGCGCATACCAGGACCGTGGAGGGCTATGACATTATGGCGAACCAGTGGTCCCTGGTGGCGGACATGACTGAAGTACGCAGCAACGCCAGCGCCGCAGTAGCTCATGGCCGCATCTACATGTGAGTTAGTTTTCAGACTTTGCGTGGCGGTATCGCAGTCACAACAGAACGCGGCCAGCAATCTCCCTAAGCTACATGGTATGTGCTATCGTGAAGCATGCTTCACAGCTACATGTTTAGGGCTATCGTCGGTGCCACTGTTCATCTCTGGTTGTGCATTAGCACCCCAGGTTGCACAGGATAGAGACAAACGTCTTCAGAACGAATGACGCTTGATGTTTTGCATTTTTGCACGCAGTTCGTAATGTAGCAGCTGTACAGAAGCTGCCGAACACTGAAGTGGGTCGAACTCTTGAGTGCTTTCTAGTGGGTCTGCCCAAAAAGAACGCCGCTCGCGTGGAGACCCCGTGTTTTGGCCGTTACTGTCGCCATTGTGTAGACTCGCTGTGTGCCGGCTAATAAACCCCATAACAAATTGGTGGAGAGTGCTACGATCCCCTTCGATGCCCTTGGAACTACGCTCACGTACGCTGCAATCTACCATGTCCCACGACGCCTCTCAGCAAACGCCTCTTCCCATGCCACCCCCTTGTCCCGGTGTCCACAGGATCCGCGATCCACCCATCTTCACGGGCGCCGATGGCACTGACGTGGAGGACTGGCTCGCCATTTACGAGCGCGTGAGCGTCCCCAACAAATGGGACGAGGACGGCAAGTTGACAAACTTGGTGTTCTACCTTGCGGGCGTTGCAAGTTTGTGGTACACCAACCACGCGTCCGAGTTTGCAACCTGGTCCGGTTTCAAGACTGCTATCACCAACGTTTTTGGCCGCCCTGCCGTTCGCAAGCTGCAAGCCGAGCAGCGCTTACGCAAACGCGCTCAGCAGGCCGGTGAGTCATTCACCAGTTACATTGAAGATGTCCTGGACTTGTGCAAGAAGTCGAACGACAGCATGTCCGAATCAGACAAGATCCGGAACGTCATGAATGGCATTTACGATCATGCCTTCACGACGCGGCTTGCCAAAAACCTAGGCACAGTAGCTGAGGTCATCACGCTGTGCCAGAGCTACGAGGAGCTCCGCCGGCAGCGTTCGATGACCCGTCGCTCCACACCACGAGATGCAGGGCTTGCAGGCTTGGAAGCGAGCTGTGATCAGGTGGCACTGCTGGCAGATCTCAAGTCCTTATTACGTGAGGAAATCGCGCGGCAGTTCTCTCTCCTGCCCTTTGCCCACCCACCGGCTGCTCAACAATCGGCCACTACCATTCTTCCACCCATCCGCCGAGCGATTGAGCAGGAAATAGCGGAGGTCATGCCTGCGTACCACCCACAACAACTTCCGGCCCCTGCGCCTTCAAGTTACGCCCAAGTGGTCGCAAGGCCGCCTCCAGTCGTTCAAGCGCCTGCACCAGTGACTTACGCCGAAGCTGCCGCACGACCTCCGTCCTTTGCAGCGGGTATGCCGGCTGCGTATGTTGGCGCAACCCCTCAGCCTCATTTTCAGCCCACCATGCAGCCTTTCCAGCCACCGTTCCGGGCGAGACCCACCCCGGCAAACCGTTGGCGCACCTCGACAACCGGCCCATCTGCTTTGCTTGCGGTTACGCCGGTCACGTAGCCCGTTATTGCTCTCGACTACAGCCGGTTCCCATTTCTTCTCCTGTTGCTGGCCACCTTAGCCGTTCGTATAACGACGAACTGCTGTCTGTGCCACTGTCGTCTCGCCCAGGTCCGTCTGCTCGAAGGTCGCCGTCTCCACGACGTCGGTCTCTGTCCCCCATGCGCCAAGTTCTTCGGCTCATGAGCGGGAAAACTAGTCGTCGCAGTCCCAGAGGCAAGGACTGCGACGCTATCGCATTGTGAAAGCCCTCAGAGCCGCTCATCTAATGTCATTGACGTGCTTGTGGACGGTGTTCATGCATCTGCTCTTATTGACACTGGAGCTACGGTATCAGTTATGAGCGAAAACCTTTGCCGCTTGCTTCGAAAAGTGACGATGCCGATTTCTGGACTGTCCCTTCGTACCGCTAGCTCACATCGTATTAATCCTACAGCAGGCTGCACAGCTCGCGTTGTCGTTCAGGACGTTCTGTATGTCGCCCAATTCATCATCATTCCTGCATGCTCTCATGACGTCATCTTGGGATGGGATTTTCTCTCCCGCAACGACGCCGTCATTCATTGTGCCGCCGCCGAAATTGAACTCTCGCCCTTCTCGCATTTGACGCCAGAAGACGGTCCCTCGACACTGAACAAGATTCTTGTGAAAGACGATACTATAGTGCCTCCAAGCTCGACGATGGGTGTATCGGTCTACTGCACCGGTCTCTCCAACACAATTGCACTTGTTTCGCCATCCTACCGTGCTTCCAGGAGGAAAGGGTTGCTAGTACATTTCGCGACCGTGCAAATCACCCAGGGCAACGCCGCTATTTTCGTGACCAACCCATCCCCGTACACTGTTACCTTGGTTCTAGAGGAATGTCTCGGCAGAGTGGAACCAGTCGACGACGCACAAGTCCTGGACGTACCCGAAGACTCGCGTTGTCCCGATTCACGTACCATCAGTGCTGTTTCTACTTCTGACCCATCATCTCCTGATGTATTTGGCCCATTCATTGATGACAACCTTACGTCAGTGCAGCGTTCCCAGCTTCTAGACCTGTTGCAAGAATACCGTTCTTCTTTCGATGTCGGGCGAAGTTCTCTCGGTCGCGCGTCCACTGTTACGCATCAAATTGACACTGGTGCCCATCCACCATTACGGACGTCCATACCGCGTGTCGCCTGCTGAACGCCGGGAAATTAACGAGCAGGTTGACGATATGCTCCGACGCGACGTCATTCGGCCCTGGGACAGTCCATGGGCGTTTCCTGTTGTTCTTGTTGCGAAGAAAGATGGTTCTGTGCGGTTCTGTGTGGACTACAGACGGCTCAATAAGATCACTCGCAAGGATGTCTACCCACTGCCACACATCGACGACGCAATTGACAGCCTTCACGGAGCCCAATTTTTTTCTTCTCTCGATCTGCGCTCGGGGTACTGGCAAGTACCCCTGGCTGATGACGCTCGACCGAAGACTGCCTTCATCACACCCGACGGCTTGTACGAATTCAACGTCATGCCGTTTGGTCTGTGTAATGCACCTGCGACATTTGAGCGCATGATGGACACCGTTCTGCGCAACTTGAAATGGCACACGTGCTTGTGTTACCTCGATGACGTTGTTGTCTTCGCTCCAGATTTCTCCACCCATCTCCAAAGTCTAAAAGAAGTTTTCGCACGTGTGAGCAATGCCGGCTTGCAACTAAATCTGAAGAAGTGCCGCTTTGCAGCACGCCAACTCACCATCCTAGGGTACGTCGTGTCCAAGGATGGCATTCTTCCTGACCCAGCCAAGCTTCGGGCCGTGGCCGAATTCCCAAAACCTGCGTCCGTCAAAGAACTGCGTAGTTTCGTGGGCCTGTCCTCATACTTCCGACGCTTCATACGAAACTTCGCCACGATTATATCACCGCTGACGAAGCTCCTCGGAAGTAACGGGCCCCTCAATTCGTGGTCGTCAGAGTGAGACAACGCGTTCTTGAAGCTCCGCCACTTGTTGACGTCTTCTCCTATTCTCCGCCACTACGGCCCTACGGCCCCAACAGAAGTGCACACGGACGCTAGTGGTGTAGGCCTCGGCGCTGTCCCGGTGCAGTGCAAACCCGGGTTCCCTGCTTATGTTGTGGCATATGCAAGCCGTACGCTCACAAGAGCCGATACAAACTACACCGTCACGGAAAAAGGGTGCCTGGCGATCGTCTGGGCTCTTACAAAGTTTCGACCTTATTTGTATGGTCGCCCATTTGATGTCGTCACTGACCATCATGCACTATGCTGGCTGTCATCATTGAAGGATCCCTCAGGCTGCCTCGCCCGTTGGGCTCTTCGCTTACAAGACTACGACATCCGCGTCTTCTACCGCAACGGACGCCATCATGCTGACGCTGACGCCCTCTCGCGCTCCCCTCTGCGTGAAACTAACGTGCTCTGCTCAATATCCTCGGTTGTTGTTTCTGCCATTGATGTTGACTCTGCGTGGCGGTATCGCAGTCACAACAGAACGCTGCCAGCAATCTCCCTAAGCTACATGGTATGTGCTATCGTGAAGCATGCTTCACAGCTACATGGTTAGGGCTATCGACGGTGCCACTGGCCATCTCTGGTTGCGCATTAGCACTCCAGGTTGCACAGAGTAGAGACAAACGTCTTCAGAACGAATGACGCTTGATGTTTTGCATTTTTGCACGCAGTTCGTAATGTAGCAGCTAAAAAAGAGTACTAGTACTGCAGCAAAATCTAGCCGAAAACGGCATAATGCAACACGCTTAATCTCTCAGTGATAAAGAGGCAGAAAAAGATACGGTAGTCGTTGTGCCATTGTTTTGAGGAAATTCGTGATCGTGACTTCGGCTTGAACTTTTCAATGTCAATGTCAATATTACCTCACTTCTAACCGCTAGCAACAGTGGGACGTCGCACTCGGCCAGTGTTTAACTGTCACGTATTCTCTCCAACCTGACCCTGTCATCGCAAAGGTGGCTGTCCAGCAGTAGGTGTCCTTTAACGTAGCCTAAATTCTCTTACTTGTGGAAGACTCATTGCTCCCTCAGCAAGTTTCGCATGTGAGATGAGGTCAGGATAGAACAGATCGTCACACCTCTTATGCCCTATGATTCTATTGCAGCGCTGGTGGCTTCACAGGTGCCACGATTCTCGACAGCATTGAATCTTACGACCCATTGACCAACATCTGGACCCGTATTACCACTATATCATCTCCAAGAAGCGGCGCCAAGGTGGTGGCCCACAAGGACATGTTGTACATCATCGGTGGCTACAATGGAGTCATGCGACTTTCCAGCTGTACGTCTCTATTTGTTGTAATGGTGTAACCTTGATGGCGGCACACTACCGCCACTCTACCATCGGTGAACGAAGAGAAAATTATTAAGCGCCTGGTGCATTCAATCACCAGGTTAGGGGTTTCGCGCCTGGCGAGAAACCTATGCGCATGGTCGCCTTAATCAAATTCTTTTCGTCAGCCTTGGTGGCCGTGGTGGTACAGTGGCAATAGTTCTCGTAGTGAGATGGCAGGCTAGGCACACAAGACATGACCAACACCGACCAGAAAGCTATACGCATGATAGCTTTAAGCAATGGGCGAGTCGGTTGAATTTATAAACCACTGGAGCAATTTCCTGTTTTTGTTCATCTTGCGAGTGGTTTTTCAAGCACAATTCAATCTGTACTGTGCATGCAGAAAGATATACGGTATGGTGGTACAGTTACAATGGGGCTTGAAATAAGACAGAAACACGGAATGAAAGACACGAACGGTATTCACAAACACTTCTTTTCTTGTTTAGTTTAGTATGATGCACTAGTGCGCAAGCACAATGCAATGACATTCAGGAGAATGGTCGCCTCATGCTACCACAGCGGGGGCATGGTAAAGTTCTCAATATATTAAAATGCCGACTGGTCAAGTTTTTGAAATGCGCGTTGTTTGAACAGTGAATAAGACGGAAGCAAGACAAACCAGAAAACTATACGCACGGAGAACTCGAGGATTTTTTTTTCGTCCGCCTTGGTGCAATGGTTATGCTCATTGGCGAGTTTGTTGTAGGAATTGACAGAGCTTGAACAGGCGTGGTATCCCGCTAGCCGTGCTCCTTGTAACGTCGTTACAGCGCTAATAGAGCTCGTAAATAGCACCAGTTCTTCAGTATCACGTTGTAATTTCTCATTCACTATTTACAGTGGAGCAGCTCGACGTTAGGAGAGGTCGTATATTTGAGCTACCCAGCATGCCCCACGCCAAAAGCAGCTTCGCAGCCGTCGTCCTTGATGACTGCATTTATGTCATCGGGGGCTTCAACGGCTGATCTGATCTGATCAACACATTAGTTAGTAGCAATCATGATATCCAAGCAACACATTAGGCGGGTCTGATCAACACATTAGTTAGTAGCAATCATGATATCCAAGTAGCACGCAAAAGAAGAAATGCAGTTAGCTGTGGTGTGGCAGAGCATATGGTACTCATATATTCATAAGCAAGTGGAGTCTCTGGGGTCTCGCATGTTGTTGGAAGGGATTAATCGTCACCACACACGATTTGTATGACATCAAGCCGTAGTGTGGTGCAGGCAACAAACACACTTGCCCTGCGCAGAGAATACTCGTAGCTGCAGCACATGTCTTCTGCTGTAAGTGCCAGCTAACTACTGTATTTGTTCGGCCTACGCATCACGTCAAGACATGCAGATTTCTTTGTGGATAGAACCTAGAACGTACTGATTCTGGAGCAGTCGCTGTATACTAACTGATCTTACCAGCATCAAAGCCCGTGAACACGAACGTAAAATTCACTCATGCGCCTTTTTGTAGAATCGTTTGTCCTAAGCCTTCTGGTGGCTCCAGTGCGCTGAAGCATATCTGACAGTCAAGTACACGACTTTCTGGTTCAAGAGGATTCAACTGCTATAGATAATTACCTCACTTTTTTATCTTCCAAACAGGTATGAGAATGGTCCGGCTTGTTGAAAGGTACGACATAACAAACCACCAGTGGTTTACAGCTCCCCAGATATCGACCAACTGCAGCGCCTCTGCCGCCTGCGTCGTTGTGGACGTGGCCGACCCGGGTAAGTGTCCCAACCTAAAGGCTTATAATAGTCGTCCCTACATTACTCTGTTTATGAATTCGAACGCTATCGCGCGAAGGTATGTGCACGACAGCGTTCGACAATACACGCACAACGATTCGCTCCTAATGATCAAGTAGACCAGAAAAAAATTATACAAGGTACTAGCCGCCTTTACTAATTCCGGTCATAGTGCTTGATTAGACCCGGAGTTCGCGAGATGAAAACATCACATGTCGATGTAGGCAAAATGTAAATGCGCACGTTGAAGAACTCCTGTACAGCCTCGCTCCTAAGCGTATCGTTGTTTTGGGGGATTTAAAAGCTCTGTGTTTGTATTTTCTGCGTCTCTGTAGTGAACAGGTGCCTGTAGTCTAAAATACGAGTGAAGCACCGCTTCCTGGCCAAGATTGGCGGCCAGGAGAGGCTTCTTCTTCTCGAACGGCTTGACCAGGATCATATTTATGCACTCCTCGGCCGAGATAGAACAGGAGGCTCTGAACGGGTGGTTGCGTGCCTTCAAAAAGAACCAAGCAACCGCTTCATTACAAAATCTCAATGAAGTATTCTGTGACAAGAACTGGCAGATTCAGATGCTGTTCCAGGTCAGAAATGGTCTGGACAAGCAGCTGCACACTCACTTCTCACCGGAGAAAGAAGAGCCGCTTGCGCAACTCCACCAGGGGTGCGCTTAGAGGACTTCCTCCTTACTTCGCTGTTGCACAAGAATGCAAAAGCCGACGTCACAGCCTGGGCAGTGCATTTTTGGGGGGTCACGCGCACTAACAGCCCAAAGAGCACTAAGGAAGCGCCCAAAGAGCCTTCACTGAAAAACGGGGCAGGTGTCACCGGCTCTTAGCACGGTGGCCGCATTCGTCATATTCCGCATGTGGAACGCGGATGCACTTGTAGCCAGCTCATCCGACGTCCCCACCTTCTTTTCATCGCTGTACACGTGCAACCACTGTCCATATCATTTAATCGGGGTGACAGTTACTCAATCTGCGGCACCTGAAATCTAAGATTTATTATGATCCACATTTTGTTTCTCCCGCTTCCCTGCAGTGCCGTGGATTTAATCGCAGCACTCTCAACACCGTTGGCATGGGAGAACACCGTGAGTTCGGTCCACTAGCCACCATCGGTGTTCTAAAGAACGCGACCAGCGGCTTATCAACGCACTGAAAGTCAACAAGTCCGGCACCAGGCGCAGGACGTACAAAAAATAGGGGCAAATAAAAGGCTGCACGAAACCTTCATAGAAGTTGTCCATTCTTGCGCTGGCAACCTGACGTGACCATGTCAGCGACGCATATGGTGTGACGTAGTGTCTATCTATCTATCCATCTATCTATCGTATACATCTATCTAGACGCTTATGTATGGGTGCTCTCGTGGTCACCCCCTTAACATGGCATGAAACAAAATTAGCCTGGGAGGGCAAGATGGTTTGACGAATGTGACGCACTCCTGAAGATAAAAGTAATGTGACAATATCATCGCATGCGTCGTTAAACACTTCCCACCAGGACAATGTGCCGCTGATCGGCGGGTATGTACAACGGGTAACTGATACTTGGTATGCTGCTAAGAACGATGAGAACACGCATGGGCGATTTTAATGCGTGAGCGTAAGCAATGCCCGACATCAGGAGCGTGGCCCAAGAATTGCATAGAATAAATGTCTGTGTTAAGAAAAACCCGACATAGGCAGCATTGAGCCCCCGACGAATGCAAATAATAATTTTCAAGGTCCCAGCAGGATTCGAACCTAAGCAATCTGCGAGGCAGTCAAGCATTCCATACCACAGAGTTGCTCCAGGTCTCATAACTACTTTTCAAATAGACGTCAATCTTCATGAAACGTCAATAGTGTTTTAATTGCTGCCTACCCAATTTTATAAACATTATATATGTACTCCTTTGATAGAGCTGTCACGTCGAGTTAACGTCAATTGTGGTTAGGTGCCATGAGCTGAAGCTGACTAATGCACCAATGTCCTGGCCAGCGTCATCGCGAGCGTCAGCGCTTCGTATCACCTTCTGGTATCGTTGACATCGTTGTGCAAGTGCGAACAACAATTTATATAAACATCTGCGACTCTTCAACATATGTCTGCATGCAACATTTGTACATATATTTAGTGACATTTCATGACGTGTTGCTCAATAAAGAATTGCTACACGGTCAGCTTACCTCCGCATGCTTCGCGTAAGGTCGATTCCCAGGTACGTGTGATCTGCCCAATTTTTTATTACGCTTAACTGATTGCACTGTGAGTGCCTAATGTATTTCCTCTGCTGGCCAGAGCCCTTTTGTCTGCATGACCCCTCTTTGTACTAATGACATGTTTATAGAAATTTCGTGGTGCAGTAGTATCCACAGTGTTCCATGTAGTTTTTACCAAAAGGATATTGATTCGTGTAAAATCTGACGTTTATCCACGAGAACCTGAGGAAAGCGACGCCACACTACTAGAGAATCATCGCTTTCCAATAGTTTGGCATAGACCGCATTTTGCGTTTCTGACCAGACCAGGCCTGATTTTCTGACCTCTTAACCTTGGCATGCCAGGAAAGTTTGCTTCCATGAATAACACATATGAAACGCCGCTGTACTAAGGAAATGATAAAGTATGGCAATAAAGTTTTCAGAAAGAAATATTTATGAATAGTTAGAAATATTATGAATACTTATGAGTAAACAATCAGGTGTTTTTTCTGAGAAACGTTGGCCTTCCACCAGTAGCGAGCTGGAATAAAGCGTAGATTAACGTTTCACCATCAAATAGTGAGATGTAAAAGTACATCTTAGAATTTTGGCTTACACCTGCCCTGTGGGAGTGACAATGATTCGGGTAGCAAAGAAGAATAAACATATATCCACAGAAAGAGCGCTTTTTTGTCCTTGTCTCTTTTTCTGTAGTTACGTCGTAACTACTCGTAGTCTTGCGCTGTGCAAATATGTTGATTCCCTATCACCAACTAGGCCAAGCATCGTTCTTATCAAGCCAAGAAAAATTATTTCAAAGCTAGAAAAGAGAAGATAACTTCTTCTTTTATGTCATAAAACATTCTTTTTAATTTTAATAAAGCGAAAATGAAAAGGGCATGGAACCGTTCACGCATAAATTTTTGTAAAAATAAAGTTTCTTTTCTTTTATATATATACTGGAGGGATCGGCGCACTTGTTAGGTGAGAGATGAAGACGAGGAAGAGGGCGATGAAAGGGGTGCGAAGCTCTTCATGAAGATGGCAGTTTCCTTTCTTTCGCACATTATAAACATTGAATATAACAGCTCCATAGACTCCAAATTACTAGAATCGAATCTTTCCGCATAAACTTGTACTCCTTTATATGCGCAACGTTGCTTTTGAGCAACAAATCACTTGGTATCAAATGAGTTCTGCAATGTAACTTGTGGCCGCACTAATAATATGCATGCTCCTAAATGTTCTACAACGCCTTCTGAAGCAATTTATTTATAGCAGATGTCACAGTATCTTCCTGTTCTGTTGTATCCGAATAAATGGTATTCTGCGTGCGGAGCTTTTTTTACACTTGTTAGAAGCTGGACGAAAATTTTACAAAAACGCAATGTATTTATTTCTCAAATTTTATAAGCTCAATACGCCCGCTTGTGTTGGTCTCTTATGACATATTCGCAAGTTTCCTAGAGTGTCACGCCGTCCCGCGGCCACCGGCGGAATTTTTTCAGAGTATCGGTCAGTGGGGCGGTGGTGCTCCTGGGCGCACTTACTTTGTGTTCTTCAAGTCCCCATCGCGGCCACGAAATGCCTAAACTTAAAGGCTTCAAAAGCAATCGCCTGTGCTGCGTGCCGCAGTAAACAAAGAGAGCATCGACGACAGTCCGCCTCAATTCCTTGCCATGAGATGTAGCGACGAAAAAGGAATTGATAGCGAAGTTGAGAATTGGCGAGTCGGTCACATCACTGATGAATGTGTGCAGCGCGCACTTTATCAGCACCGACTATTTCTGCAGCAACGTAGGTAAGAAAAGGAGGCTATCTGATGATTTATGCTTGCGTCAAACCCCAGTTTTTGGTCACCGCTACATCTCGCCTCTTGAGAAACGCATATGTTTACACTTGGGCTGCACCCAGTATGTCATCATTAGCTCAGTTACATTATTAGACTCTGAGTGCATTATTAGCAACTGAAATGATTATGTCATCATTAGCACAGTTGTAGACAGCGCAGTGGAAATGAGCAGCTCAGGCCATACCATATGCTTTAAAAAGACGTAGCAGCTTGTGAAATACGCAGTCAGCGTCTCGTGAAAGCCGCCGAGTGCAAAGACGTAACTGTTTGTGATCCGAGAGAAAGACGTACTGTTTGTGAAAGACGCGCTTGGCGTCTTATGAAAGACACACTCCGATACTCTCTGTGGGTGCCATATCGAATCACCTATTGCGCCTCCTATAGGCGACGAAACTTGCGATTAGCACCATAAGTATCGCGCAGCAGGTTGTTTTTGTCGAAAAAAAAATGTAGATGTTGTTCCGGAGCAACAGCAGGCATCAAAGGTTAAAGTGCGTATCGTCTGCGCCCCGTTCAATTAGTCCATTTGTTTCTTCTCATGTAGCTTACATTAAATTTAGAAAATTGAAATTGCTCCAGCCACAGTTCAAAAAAGGGGTTCACGTAATTGCAGGAGTGACGTTTTCAGTCTGTGTGAGGTGTGGCTTCACCAACACATCCTCAAGTGGCGAATTTCGTCCCACGCTGGTGCGGTCAGCAGACCTGCGGCGTGCGGGATTTGAGCACACTGGGCTGCCTGGCTTGCAGTAGATTCATGGTCTAAATGTCGTTTATTGTGTATTCATGCCGGAGGGGTAGCTTACGCTGTGAAGAAAATCAGTTAACATAAAATCAGTAACTAAACTTTTCTACTCAGCCAGACAGATTGCTGTCAAAATGTTTACGTTTAAGCTTACATTAAATGTTTAGCTCGTCGAGATGACTCGCGCTAGGAAGGCTTAAGAGGTTTCGACAATATTTTTAGCTACTAGGGCCACATCAGTGTACCGATAATGATAACGAGTCTATTCAAGATTTCACACAGTCAGTTAATGTGACGTTAGAAGGCGCAATTGGGCCCATAGCGCTGACTGCGCGCGCTTAGCCGGTCTGCAAACTCGAGAGGAGGCTCGTCTAGCTGCGCAGAAGAGCGGAGAACCTTAACTGACCGAATACCAAAGTAGTTGCCTTGCAATCAGCGGTTCAGCGTTCTACAAAAGGCTAAACGTGCTGTGGAAAAACTGGGACTAAGGGCGAAACCACTGTTGTAGACGTTTACTTGGTGGGTTGTAGGGGGCAGACCGGTGGGGAAGGGGAGGGGGTCTGGAGGTGTGTTCTTGGTTTTATTAATTGCCTTTTGTTTTGACCACTACGCTAATGCGCGGAATTTTGTTTAGCACCAGTGTAACTGCTATATATTTTCTGTTCAAGCGCTAAAGCTTTCGGTTGAGTAAGTGTTTGTGGTGCACATTTTCTTGTCCGTGTCTTATTTGCGCTACAATTATACCGTCATAGATCAGTACGAACACACTAACCTCTCCGTTTTTCGAACGACAGCTGGACTAATTTGCCTATACGCAGATAGATTCTCCGCAACTATTCAACTAGCATCAGAACCTTGGCGGTTTGGAAGAGCGTTCCTCGCTCGTTGGTCACATGGGAGGTAGCAGTGGGTGCTTGAGTTCCCTAACGGCTACCGGTGGCATAGGTACCCAGGAGGGCTTCCAATTCGACAGTGAGGGATTCACAAATGCAGAATAATGCTAGCTCCTTTCCCGTCTTGAGGTGCAAGAAGAGTAACACTCACGCAGTGAAGCACTGTGTGGGAGGTTAGAGTAAGAAACGGGTGCATCTCACTCGCAGCTTAATGCTGACGCATCCCACGTATTGTATTGCAACAAAAATAACACTCACGACGGACAGAGCAGCGAAGTGCTGCGTGGAAGGTTTCAGTGTGAGATGGGTGCGTCTCGTGCCGAGCGGTTCTGAGCAAGACAATAATCATCTATGCGATGCAGGTAATAACCTTCTCGCATAACTAAATTTGCGTGATGTTCCTCAACAGATAAAATCGAGGCACAAAAAAACAAAATTTTAGGCCTAGTAAGCACATCAGGCAAATCACGTTCATTGTGACAGTAAGTTTTCTTTGTGAAAAAAATGCAATAATAATAACCATGTTAACTGATTTTCTTCACAACGTAAGCTACCCCTCCGGCATGAATACACAATAGACGACATTTAGACCATGAATCTACTGCAAGCCAGGCAGCCCAATGTGCTCAAATCCCGCACGCCGCAGGTCTGCTGACCGCACCAGCGTGGGACGAAATTCGCCACTTGAGGATGTGTTGGTGAAGCCACACCTCACACAGACTGAAAACGTCACTCCTGCACTTACGTGAACCCTTCGGGGTGATACTTCAGATGAAATTAGAGCATCGAAAGTCAATGACCTAGTAACAAGAGTAGATGTCAAGCGTTGTTTTTCCGCGCACAAAGAATACTGAAAGAAGGCATGGCTTCCAACCCGAAAATCTTGGGTTGGTCCGACTTTGGCACACCTTTCCTGTGTCCAGGCAACTGAAGTATTACCCTCATGACATGGGTTATTGTCTTGCTCAGAACTCCTCGGCCGAATGCTTCCTGAATGAAGAGGGCTATAGCCTAACCATACAAAGACTCATACCACCGTCCCAGCGGGTACCGTAGTAGGGGGCTGCCCAGGTTTTCAGAGAATACTTTCACTAGAGAGGGCTAGCACGAGACGCACCCATCTCACACTTCAACCTTCCATGCAGCACTTCGCATACTTGTCAAGCGTGACTCTTACCTTTCTTGCACCCCAAGACGTGGGAGGTGCTATTAAGCTGTGAACTTGACACACCTGTTTTACACTCAAACCTTCCATGCAGTGCTTTGCTGACCAGTAAGGTGTGAGTGTTACCCTTTACAAGGCGTGAGAGGCGCTAGAATTATTCAGCGTGCCTGAATCCATCACTGTTGATATTGTTACGGGGATTACAAACACACGCAAGAAAGAAACGAATGTATTTGCAATATTTACCAGTAGGTGTGACACCCCAGGGCTGGAAGCATCTCGCGCTTCGAGTCCGCTTCCTCTTCATCGATTCGTCTACGACGGTGAAGCCGTGCCCACTGCCTCGTAACATCACCCCCGGCGGACGAAGCGCCGTCACGGCGCCGCTAAGTCAATCAGGACTGGCAGTGTAGTAGCGTTTTAGTCGCGACACGTGAACATAAGTAGGTGGTGTGGTAGAAGATGAGTGTGGTTGAACGGGAGTGATGAGGTAGTCGACGTCGGTGACCTTGCGGAGAACTTTGTAGGGCCCGGTGTATTGTGGAAGGAGCTTTTCGCATAAGCCTTCACGCCTATGTGGCGTCCAAAGTAGGACGAGAGTATCAGCAGGGTAGTCAACGTCGTGGTGCCAGTCATCGTAGCGGACTTTTTGTGAGGCCTGAGAAGCAGTGAGCGTAGAGTGTGCGATTTGGAGAGCGACGCGGGCTCGAGAAGCAACGTTCTGAGCATACACCGTTGGTTCGGTAGTATCAGAAGGAAGGAGTGTCTGGAATGGCAACGCAGGGTTGCGGCCGTACAGAAGAAAGAACGGACAATAGCCGGCGGTGTCATGCCTTGACAAATTGTATGCAAACGTAACATATAGTAGCCTTGCGTCCCAGTCACGGTGATCAGCAGACACGTACATGGACAACATGTCTGTAAAAGTTCGGTTGAGGCACTCTGTCAGACCATTGGTCTGGGGATGGTAGGAAGTAGTAAGGTGATGTTCGGTAGAGCAGCTACGGAGGATTTCCTCGATAATTTTTGCGAGGAAGCAGCGACCACGTTCCGTCAGAAGCTGGCGCGGAGCCCCATGCCACAGAACGACGTCATTCAGTAGAAAAACTGCAACGTCTGTAGCGCAGCTACTTGGCAAGGCACGATTTACAACGTATCTGGTCGCATAGTCAGTTGCGACAGCGATCTATTTGTTGCCTGACACGGACCTTGGCAAAGGTCCGAGCAAGTTGAGGCCGACGCGGAAGAATGGTTCTGGGGGGAATGTCGATAGGTTGGAGCAGGCCAGTCGTACGGAGAGCAGGACGTTTGCGACGCTCGCAATGCTCGCGAGCAGCGACATAGTGGCGCACCAATTTACACAGGCTAGGCCAAAAGAACCGTTGCCGCACGCGGTGATAGGTGCGTGAAAAACCCAGGTGTCCCGCCATCGGAGCGTCATGCAGATGTTGAAGAATGGTGGCACGCAGGTGTCGGGGAATATATAACGAAAATACGGGCAATCAGGCTTCATGTTACGGCAATACAGAATTTCATTGCGGAGGATATATTGACGAAGCGAAGGGTCGGAATGTCCTGAAGATACTCGCTCAATGACCGTCTTGAGGATTGCGTCCCGGCGCTGCTCTGTGCCGATGTCGCAAAAATCAGATATGGTGAGCACACAAGAATTGCTCTCATGGACAGCGAGGCTAGCAGGGTCCACCGGATAACGCGAGAGACAATCAGCATCTTGGTGCAACCTGCCAGACTTATAAATTACGTCGAAGTCGTACTCCTGAAGACGTAGAGTCCAGCGACCTAGGCGACCAGTTGGGTCCTTGAGCGACGACAACCAACACAGAGCGTGGTGGTCCGTAATAACTGAAAACTCCTGGCCATACAAGTAGGGGCGAAATTTCGCTACAGCTTAGACCAACGCAAGACACTTGCGCCCCGTTATCGACTAGTTTCACTCAGATACGTAGAGAAGGCGGCTGGCATATGCAATAACACACGTTTGGCCAATATTGGGTTGAGCAAGGACGGCGCCGATGCCGTGAGCACTGGCGTCTGTGCGAACTTCAGTCGTCGCTGACGGGTCGAAGTGAGCCAATATTGGTGGTGAAGTGAGCAGGTTTATCAGCGAGAAAAACGCAGCTTCTTGGTCTTCCCCCGAGAAGGGCGCGTTTTTTTTTTAGAAGACCGGTTAGTGGTCGTGCAATTGTAAAGATATCGCGTATAAAACGTCGAAGGTACGCGCATAAGCCCACAAAACAACGAAATATTTTGTAGTAGAAGGTAGAGGAAAGTTCTTGACAGCGCAAATCTTGTCAGGGTCCGGTTGGACGCCAGCAGCACTTACACGATGACCAAGGACCATGATTTCTCGTTGGCGAAAATTGCACTTTTTCGAGTTCAGCTGGAGTCCCGCTCGACGAAAAATGACTAGAATGGTCAACAAACGAGTTAAGTGGCTTTCAAATGTTTGGGAAAAACAATCACATCGTCGAGGTAGCAAAGACAGATGGATCATTTATAACCAAGGAAGAGAGAGTCAATCATGCGTTCGAACGTTGCCGGGGCGTTGCGCAGTCCAAAAGACATACCCCAGAACTGATAAAAGCCACCCGGTGTGACAAAGGCAGTTTTTCTCGGTCTAAGTCGTCGACAGAAATTTCTCATTAGCCCGAACGGAGATCTATAGATGAGAAGTATCGCGTGCCATGAAGGCAGTCAAGGGCGTCGTTGATTCGTGGCAGCGGATATACGTCTTTGCAGGTTATCTGGTTCAAGGCACGGAAGTCAACGAAAAATCTCCAACTGCCATCCTTTTTTTAATAAAACAACATGTGATGCCCATGGACTTAAAGAGGCCTCTATGACTCTTTTGGAAAGCATCTTCTCGACTTCTCGTTGTATGACCTGGCGTTCGGACTTGGATACATGATATGGTTGCCGTCTAACAGGACTAGCATCACCGGTATATATTTCATGACGCACGACGGACGTTTGACCCAAAGGGCGGTCATCGATGTCGAAAATATCTCGGTAGGTGGTCAGAACGTAGTGGAGTTGCGTAGTCTGATAGGGCAGAAGATCAGGGGCAATCATCATCGTGATTTCGTCGGCAAGTGCCTTTGCTCGGCTGGCTGCAATAGGGGACGAGCAGTCTTCCGGGTCTAATGCCACGATGTTACATGCATCAAGTGGGGAAACAAGGCCTAACGAAATGCCTTGCGGGAGAACTTGGGTCGAACTACTGAAGTTGAGGAGCGGAAGCTGGACGTAGTTATCCACGATAGTCACGATGATATGCGGCACAGAAATACTTCGGGCCAAAAGCACATCCGATAATGTAGACACTATGTAGTCACAGTCAGGAAGAGCTGGTGATATCGTAAAGGCCACAAACGTGGTGGCTTGCGGTGACAGCTGAACTTAAACAACAGCGCACAAGCGGTGTGGCGGGGAGGACGACACAGTACCAAGTCGAGGCAGTTCACGTTGGAAAACGCCGGTTGCACAGTCGATGAGAGTGGCATGAGCGGACAAGGAATTTAATACAAGATTCGGGTCATTGGGGCACTGCTCCAAAACTGCGAAGGGAACAGATATGGAGTGATCGGTGACTGGGATGCGTGTTGTGAACATTCCTGTGATGGCAAGACTTCTTCCGTCGGCGACGCAAAAAATGCCAGGAGCAGCCGGTGTCAGAAATTTCTTCAGGCAGCGATGAAGTCGAGCACTCATCACAGAAATATGCTCCCCGCTGTCAATAGGTGTAGAAACAGTCAAGCCGTCAACGTCGACGTCGATCTAATTTCTTCGTGTCGGCAGTACAAGGAGAGGATTGAAGGTCGGTATCGAGGATGCAGCTTCACCTCTAAGAGCTGCACTACTTAGTTTCCCTTATGAGAATTGAGCGGGAAGGTCGGGCGTCGTCGTAGAGGAGAAAGGGCCGACGGGTGACGTCCATGCGGCGAACGAGACTGATGACGTCAAAACGTCGGTGAGCGGCTGTGCTGCGTATCAGGGGCATCGGAGGCGTTGGAATCGAAGGGTGGAAGGTGGCAGGAGGCTGGAAAAGGCGGAAGCTGTCGACGCGGCGAGCGTCGACAGCTTCCGCGTTAAAGCATATCGGCCGATCATCCGTAGTTCTCCATTCGGCCGGATTGCGAGAGCGTGGATAAAACCGATCCTGTGGCGGTGACCGGGGGCGAGGCGGCGACCTTGAACGGAAGCCAATTGGTCAAGACTGAGCAACGGTGCAGATATCGAAGCCCGAATTGCTGAGTTCTTCCCGCACAATTGACTGCACCAAGCTAGCCTGAGATGCTTGCGAATCGTGGTGGCCGTTGGTGGGAAGATCAAGTGTAATTGCTTCGATTTCAAGCCGGACGATTTGTGTAATTTCAGACGCCGGTGAAGACTGCCGACGAGAGGTCAGTCCATTTTCACAGGAGGACGTCGCAGCGGTGTTTGGCAGTCGAGTGAATGATCTTGAAATACGACTGCTTTTGGCCAGTTCAAAATGCCGGCATTCCTGAATAATCTCCTCGACGGTCGCGCATCGCCTGCTATCCTCTTGGGGACGTGGCCAACCTTATCAGACTCCGACATGTCGTTGTTGACTTTACGACATAGAGCCAGCACATTCTGTATATACGAGATATACGGCTCTGTAGACGTCTGAGCACGTATCGACAACTCCTTCTTTGCAGCCGCCTTTCGACCGATGGGCTTCCCAAATAAGTCACAAAGCTTCTCTTTGAATGTGTCCCAACTGCCGATCTCCTCCTCGTGGTTCTCGTACCAGACTTTGGCCGTGCCTTTCAGGTAAAACAGCACGTTGGCCATCATGAGAGTCGGGTCATACCGGTTGAGCGCACAGGTACGTTCATAGTCAGCTATCCAGTCGTCAACATCAACACCGTCCGTACCGCAGAACGTTCCTGGATGCTGCGGATGCGTCAGCTCGTACGTGGGCGGGGGTGGGGACGGTGGAGGCGTTGCCGAGGGTGATGTAGAGGTGGCCGTGGGATGAGTCCTGTGTTTCATCACGGAAACTCCGATTTGACGACCACTGCAGCGCTCCGTTGTATGGCGGTTCCTCACCCAGCACGTCCAGCAATTTATTACGGGGATTACAAACACACAGAAGAAAGAAACGAGTGTATTTGCAATATTTACCAATAGGTGAGATACCCCATAGCTGGTACCATCTCACGCTTCGAGTCCGCTTCCTCTTCGACGGCCGAGCCATGCCCACTGCCTCGTAACAATATGAAAGCCCACCTGGGCTCCTATACAACTGGTAGTGGTTTGAAAACTTGGTCACCCACTTCTACCTCCCATGTACATTAACAAACGAGGAACACTATTCCGGCTCGCCAATTTTCTAATGCTGACTAAGCAGTTGCTATGAATATATGTCCGTACAGGCAATCGAGTCGAACCGTACTTCACCTGAATGCGGAGAGCCAAGGCTTTCAGTCGACTTCTATCAATCCGTTTAAAGTCGCCTATAGCCGCGAGCATGATCACGATTTGACTATGGTGCGTCAGCGACCCCGGGTTTCTTGTAATATAATTGAATACGGGAAAAGTTCAGTTAGTGACCAACCGACCGACTGACCCTCCTGAGTCAGAATTTATGGACATCTTCTTTAGATACAAGGAAGCAAGGTTGCAAGCGAGTTGATCACTTAGTAGCTACTTTTAGAAGTTAACCTATAACGTTTGCGTACAAAATGCCGAAGGTGTTCGTTTCCTTAGGATTTCCAGTCTTTAAGGCCATGAAGGCTGAACAAGATTGATTAGTTCACATATTAATGGCCGTCTCTGTCATTCGCGGTCACCGCACCTCATCCGCGTTGGCACTGCGAGCGGCATTGAACTAAATTGCAAACCAGGCAGCTGAGCCCTGGGTTATCTTACTGAAAAAAATAGCAGCGCTGCTTTCAGTGAATTCCGTGAGTGACGCCGCGTTTCTTGTAATACAATTAAATAAGAAAAAAGTTCAGTTAATCGGTCGGTTGGCCGACCGACCAACCGAGTTATCTGGACAACAGCTACAATTCGATAACCTGTCTAATAAAGCGATAGTAGATATTATAACCTAAAAACAAATGCCCTTTGATACACCTTTTCTTGGTGCCTTCCATATGTAAATGCTGTGTATGTGGGTTGGCTTCTTTTCAAGCCCTTCAATAACCAATGTTACGGGATATTATGTTACTATCTTGCTTCTTGTTTATGTAAATACTTTCAATTTCATAAAATAAATAGTGTGTATCGTTCGCCTGTACGTTCCTTTCATTATAGATTGTCACGGGGTGAAAGAATGAATGAAATAAATATATTTACAAAATATACAGGGAGAGTCAGAGGCAGCTGCAGCCAAGATGGAGGTATGTTTGTTTGTTTGTTTCCCTGGAATGATGGCTCATACCCACTCAGGGGGATTGGCCAAGAAAGTGTAGTGCAGTTTTTCTGTGATCATTTTAGGTATGTGTAATGAATTTGTATTATAATAAGACTAATGTAAGGAAAACAACATAAAAAAGAGCAAACGAGAAAGAAAAAAAATAGAAAAGTAAAGTTGAGCAATTTTGAGCTTTGAGGTGTTATGATTACCACTCAGCTGCGCTTACTTCACTTTGCCCTTGGGAGTAACAAATAATAATTTTTGATTGAAGATCACAAAGGTATACGCTTGGCTGCCTGAATATATTCGCAAACGCCATTGAAAGCATCCCTGTGGCAATGTCCCAAAACTGAGGCACCAAAGCCTCGCGCCGTTTCCGCCGTCAATCTAACGCATAATTTCAGAAATGGAATAACTAGTAACCTTTTTCGAAGTATAGCGTAGCGGCGACAATACAAAAAATAATGTTTTAGTGATTCCATTTCTCGGCAGAATGCGCAGAGGGGTGATGTTGTCTGACCAGCTCTGTGTAGATACAGGTTTAGTGGGGGGGACACGGCATCGAAATTAAGTAATTAAAACTCCGAGCATTCTGGACTGACTCCAGTGAGGTTGCGATGGAAACTTGAGGTGGTTATATTCTGTCTATGTAGTTAATTTTTCTATCGTATCAGTGGAGATTGCTGATTTTCGATATCCTATTGCCGTAATATATTCAACATCTGCCAGTATGGATAAAACTGGCCCATCAAGTGCGGCTTGTGCTAAGGAATCGGCCAATTCGTTTAATCTTAATGCAGAGTGTCCTGGAACCCATAGTAACCTCAGGAGTCTTAGCTGCGGGGGTACTAACGTTTTGAATGTGCTTAAAATTCGAGAATTCTCTGAAGCTGTCAGAGCTGCACAAACTGAACGAGAATCCGTCATTATGACTGCGTTGTTTTGATTTGATGGAAGTTTCCGAAGAGCTAAAATATTCGCCACGAGCTCCGCTTCAAAAACTGGACTAAAATCAGGCAGTCTCACTGGAAAGGACCAGTCAAGCGAATCAGAGGCATCGCCGACACCTGCCTTTTGATTATTTACGGAAGCATCTGTGGCTACTATATTTTTAGTTTCTGCATGCTCCAAGTAATCTAATAATATGTTATTTAAACAGTTGAGAGATTGTAACTTGGCGTTTTGGGGGAATATATCCTCATACTCAATTATAACATGACAATTCGAGTAATTACATTTCTAATGTTCACATTTATACTTTGCAGATTCTTTTGTACAAACATTATCTGAGGTGTGTGAAACCGTGGCCAATGACCAAGAAAGAAGGCGTATGGGTTTGCGATGAAAGAATATTGAGATCTTCTTGCCGGTAAGCTATAAAATTTTAAAAATGCTTGAATGGCCAAAATTTGAAATCGACAAAGTAGTGTAGGCAGGCGCGCTTCCTGGTACAGTACGTTGATAGCCACAAACCTAGGGAGCCCAGACACATTCGCAGTGCTTCTCGCTCCAAGACAACTAGAGGTTTCGATTTAAAGCAAGGCCACCCGACAATAATATGCAGCTGAATTCCATGATGAGGCGCATATACATCTTGTAAAGGGTTATCAAGGTGTGCCTCCATAATTCATATTTCCGGTTACTTAGCTTGTACAGTAAGCCTGAAGCCCGCTGTGCTTTGGTAGTAGTTATATACTCTATGTGTGGACTCCAGTTAAGTTTGTCATTATAAAATATTCCCAATTATTTTATAGAGTCTACTTGCTGGATGGGTTCCTGTTTATATAGAATTGAAACCGAAATCGGTTCTGCAAGCGGAAACACCACGAGCGCACTTTTCTTGACATTTAACGATAACGAAATCGACTGCAACAATATTTCTAACATGTTAATATATCTTTGTAATTTAAGTTGTAGTGAGTAAATACCACAGTCAGCAGCAAAGAATGCGATGTCATCAGCATAAATGTAGACAGTAACTTCTTGATCTGTTGGAATTGTGCTCATTAAAGCATTAAATAACACTGGAGATAAGACTGCTCCTTGGGGAACTCCGCGCGTTTGTTTAAATCTAGATGAGGAACATCCATCCTTGACGCAGTATAATTCTCTTGATTTTAAAATTCTGCCACCCGCTCAATAAAATATTGTGGGAAATTCAATCTCTTTAGCGTATTTAACAATATGAAGTGCTCCACACTGTCATACGCCTTGGCTATGTCAAGCGTTACTAAAGCAGCGTATTGCCTTCTTTTTCGCGCGAGCTGTATTCGGCTCTCTAAATCAGCATGGGCACACCAAATAGAGAAACCACTACAAAAGCCGATTTAGTTCGGTTTTATTACTGAATTGTCTGCCATCCAGATGCTTACTCGGCTATGCAGGACCCTCTCTATTAGATTGACCATGTTAGATGTTAGAGAGATTGGTCTGATATTATCGACTGTTAATCCTACACCCGGATTTTTTGTGTGGGATCACCTTTGCTATCCTCCAATCCTGCCGCACCCATGAGTTTTTTAAGGAGTAGTTAATAACATTGGCGACGTCTCTAGGCGATAAATTGAACATTATTTTAATCGTGGGTACTGTGACTCCATCTGGGCCAGGAGACGCACAAGGTAAATGTTTAATCACGTTGGATACTTCAGTTCGTGTCACTTCGTCAAAGTCAGACTTTGTCGTATACTTGCGCCAGTTGTTTGACACTACTAAAGTAAATCTGCTTTCCAGACCTTTACCGATTGCCTCAAAGGTAGTGGTCATTTCTTGCGCCTATAGATTATCACTAGCTGCATTAACTGGTGAAGGCAAGATTTTCCGAGCTCTCGTATATCGGAACAGTGCTTTCATATGTTTAGGCTTCGACAGGTATTCATAATTTCTTCTGTCATATTCTTGTTTTGCTTGAGCTACCGTTCCCTTAAAGCCCGCTGCAATGAATTTATAAACGGCCCAGTTTTGGAGGATTGATTATGTAAGAGCCGTTTCCAAGCTGCCTAACGTCGTCGGTGCTCTCTGGTACATTCATCATTCCACCAACGGCTATATACCCTTTTTGTGGATTCAACAGTGAATTCCGCTCTTTTGTAGGATCTTATAATGTCTGCATTTATCTTCAGTGCATTATTATGGTCGCTCTCTTTCGAGTGAAAAGCCAATGCTGACTTCAGATCATTCTTAAATTTAGTGTAATTTACAAATATTCTTACATTCGAACAAGATGGAATTATCGGGCAAGAAATTTCAAAACTTATCGGTAAGTGGTGACTTTTGGTGCCACAGTCCAGCGCTTTCCAAGAAGTAGTAATAGCCGAACTGACAAAACTTAAATCTAAGGCCAACCTGGAGTGATTGCGAATAAATAGGGGGTTCCTGACGTTGAGGCACGTCAGGGCATTAGCCATTGTTCACTCCCACAAGCGTTTCCCACTCAGATCAGTTCTAAAACCCCAACTCGTGTGGTGGGAATTAAAGTCTCCAACTAAAACTTTGTCTTTGCACCACGACTTTGTAGCTAGATCCAAACTTCGTGTGTCTTGAACTCCATCCGGAAAATACATATTAACAAAAGTGGAAGGAGTGCAGTTGGGTAATGTAATGTATACTGCCAAAGTTTCGCATTTTGGCGACATATGTTTGTATGAGCATTTGACTCTCATACCAATTCTATTAATAATAAAGGAAGCTAGACCCCCACCTCTTGATGGACGGTCTAGTCGAAAAGACCGGAAGTCATCTAACTGGAACAAATTATGCTCAAATGGTCATGTCTCTTGTAATGCTATAATATCAGGAGCAAATTTAGAAGTCAAGTATACCGAATCCGTAGATGCAAAATAAATTATTCGACAATTCCATTGGAGAATTTTAAGCGACCCTGTGGTTTAGAAAGAGCTGCTTCCGCTACAGCTTTCTCTAGAATGCTTTCTTTCAAGAAATCTCTCTGAAAGGCTCTCCTTTTCCTTCAGATACTTTTTGTTCTTTGTTTCAGTGAGTTAGTTTTCCTTGACAAAGGGGATCTGGACCGCTTCAGGGACCAAGGGTCCAAATCCATGTCATCTGAAGCTATGGTACATGCAGCTTTGTCCTCACTTAGACTCTGTATATCTACTGCAGAGGAAGCTGCAGACGGAGAATACGATGGTGCGGTTTCAAATTCCTCCTTTCGGCTGTGGACGCCTATTGCAGAGGCTCCTGCAGACGGATAATACGATGGCGCAGTTTCAGATTCACCGCCAGCTATTGGTCGTGAACTCTCAACATGTTGGAATACTAGGCCTGATTTTCCCGTTGTACGAAATATGCGAGTCATCTGGTTAGCCAAAATTTGAGATAGAGAATCGCAAAGGTTAGAAGCCAGTCGTTCCATAGCTTTTTCTAGAGCCTTTTCTACGACCTCAGCGATAATTAGGGAAATCGACCCATTTATTTCCGAGATATGTCGTGCTGAAACACTGGCATACCCCTGAGTTCTAGCCTGTATTTCCTCTACGGCTTCTCGTCGAGAACAGCACCTACGCCCTATCATTTCAAAAATTTGCATTTCTCGAGCCTTAGCTGAGCAATCAGGACTATCTGCACAGTGTTGTTCGCTGCAGAGACAACATTTCTCTTTTTTATCTTTGCAGTCATTTGTTTTGTGGTTGCCACCACACACCCGGCATCTGAGTTCTGACCTGCGTTCTTTATTAGTGTGACCGTATCGCCAGCACTACTTACACTGGAGAGGTCGCGGTGATAGCGGTTCCACTCTGTATATTAGTGGCCATGCCTTGATTTTGCTTGGGAGATTCGCTCCAGCGAAGGTTACAATTACTGACTCAGTCGGCATCTTCTGCTTTTCTACCAGTCGTGCACAACTATAAACGGAGATAGCACCAGTCTTGGCAAACATCTCTAATACCTCAGACGGGGTCGAGCTAACATCGACACCGCGAACGATACCTTTCACACGTGCCAGATGTGGGGGAATAAAGGCGCTCACCGGATTGGTTGCGAAACTCGAGTACTTCAATAGGTCTTGGACACAGGGATGATCAGATGAAAAACATAGAATACCACCTCTGCCGAACTGGCGGACTTCTGTGATGCTGTGAAAGTTAGACGTCGCAGCTCTAAGCTCCGCTTGGACCACTTTCAGATTCTTCACCCGAATGAAGCCGTCATTGCTATGGACGAGGGCCACAGGAACTGCGGGAATGCTGTTGCACAGAAACTGATCTACTGATATCTCCTGTGGCGGAAGTGAAGCAGACCAGAGGAAAGCTTCTGGTCCAGGTGAAAAGAACGGCATCTGAGTGCTCTTTCTAGCGCTAAAAGCGCCTACTTAGCTGTAAAATCACTATAGGAACACCTAATAAAGGCAAACAAACTACAGCCACTACACAAACTTAAGCCAAAACCCTAGAGCAAGCACGACCAGCTACTTGCGTGTTCGAGAACCGTTGTACAACAGCAACATCAACTCGAGCACGGTCGCTTTCATAGTCTTCGTCGTCTATTATGCTCTTCCGTTCCTGATGTCGTGTGACATATAATCCCCCGCCGCTCGAAGCACCGTCTCGCTGCCTGAAGGAGAGTAGGATCATATGCGGATATGTATGGTTTCAGATGGGTCACGTGGACGACGTCAGTAGCGGTTGTGGACGACGGCGACTGACTGTCCAACGGAGCGATCTCGTATGTGACCTCGCTAAGCCGGCGTAAAATCTTATAAGGTCCCGAGTAGCGAGACAGTAGCTTCGAAGAGAAACCAACGTGGCGGCATGGTGTCCAGAGGAGGACCAATGAACGTGGATAGTAAGAAACTACTCTGTGATGGCTATCGTAGCGGCTCTTCTGAAAGAGCTGCGAGCCAAGAAGACGTTCCCGTGCGATTTGGCGGGCCACTTGAGCCTGAGCAGTGGCATCCCGGGCGTACTCTGTAACTGTTTGCATAGTTGATGAGAGAAGAGTCTCGAAGGGTAACGCTGGATGGCAGCCGAACAATAAATAGGATGGGGAGAAGCCAGTGGTGTCGTGGCGTGACGAATTGTACGCGATTGTCACATAAGGCAAAGTACTTTCCCAATCAAGGTGATCTTTGGAAACGTACATGGAGAGCATTGTTGTCAAGGTTCGATTAGGCGCTCGGTAAGACCGTTTGTTTGCGGGTGGTACGCCGTAGTGAGCTTGTGACGCGTCGAACACGAGCGAAGGATGTCACTTAATACTTTTGGAAGAAATGAGCGACCACGATCGGTCAACAGCTGTCGAGGAGTGCCATGGTGAAGAATTACGACATGAAGCAAGAAGTACACGACGTCAGTGGCACAGCTTGTCGGTAGCGCTCGTGTGAAAGCGTATCTTGTGGCGTAGTCACTGGCTACAGCTATTCACTTGTTTCCAGTGAGAGAAGTAGGAAATGGTCCAATGAGATCAAGACCGATGCTGTAGAAGGGGACGGTGGGTATGTCTATTGGTTGGAGCGGACCAGCTGGTGGCAAGGTGGAATGTTGGGAGCGCTGTCAGGACTCACAAGCAGCAACGTATCGGCGCACAGAACGGTAAAGGCCTTGCCAGAAGAATCTACGCCGCACGCGATCGTACGTGCGCATGACCCCGAGATGTCCAGCGGTTGTGACGTCGTGAAGCTGTTCAAGAACACCAAAACGGAGTGTTGCAGGAACTACGAGTAGTAGCTGTGATCTCTCTGCGCTGGTGTTGCGTCGGTAAAGAATACCATCGCGTAGAACGAACAAGTGTAGCGATGGGTCTACGTGGGGCAAACGTAGACTCTACATAATAGACCGCAAGTAGACATCACTGAGTTGTTCCTTGCGTATGCCGGTTTAAGCAGACATGGCGAAAACACAAGGGTCCGAATCATGTGCTGAAAGGTCGGATGGGTCCACGGGGTGACGAGATAGACAGTTGTTATCCTGGTGCATTCGGCCAGATTTGTATGCCACGTCCAAGCTCTATTCTTGCAATTTTAAGGCCCAACGGCTGAGTCTTCCAGTTGAATCTTGAAGGGACGACAGCCAGCAAAAGGCATGGTGATCCGTAATTACTGAAAAGGTGCGGCCAAACAAGTGTGGTCGAAATTTTCCGGCTGCCCAAACTAGTGCGAGGCACTCACACTCTGTGATGAAAAACTTGCCCTCCGAAGGAGAAAGGAGGCGACTGGCATAAGCGATGACGCGATCCTGTCCTTGTTGCCGCTGGACGAGAACAGACCCGATTCCATGTCCACTGGCATCGGTGCGAACCTCAGTATGGGTGGTCGGGTCGAAATGGGCCAAGATGGGTGGGGAAGTATGTAATGTTGTAAGGGTGCTGAAGGCAGTTGCTTGGTCAGTACCCCAATAAAAGGCAGGTCCTTCTTCAGTAGTTCCGTAAGTGGTCGGTCAATGTCAACGAAATTCTTCACAAAACGTCGAAAGTAAGAACACAGACGGATAAAACTGCGTGCATCTTTTGCGGAACGTGGTACGCGAAAAAAATCTTTGACAACTCGAATTTTGTCAGGATCCGGTTGCGCTCATCGAGCACTGACAAAGTGGCCCAGCACAGTTATTTTCCTTTGGCCCAAACGACATTTGTAAGAGTTGAGCTGAAGTCCTGCTGTCCGGAAAACCTCAAGAACAATAGATAGGCCACTAAGGTGGCTTTCAAATGCAGGTGAGAATACGATGACGTCATCAATATAGCACAGGCATGTGGACCATTTGTATCCACGCAGGAGAGAGTCCATCATCCTTTCAAATGTAGCTGGATCATTACACAATCCGAATGGCATGAGCTTGAACTGGAAAAGTCCATCCGGTGTAATGAATGCGGTTTTTTCACGGTCTCGATGATCGACAGAAATCTGCCAGTATCCTGATCGTAAGTCGATAGATGAAAAGTAGGCAGACCCATGTAGGCAGTCGAGAGCATCGTCAATCCAGGGCAGTTTATACACGTCCTTACATGTTACTTTGTTTAGGTGACGGTAGTCTACGCAGAAGCGCCAGCTACCATCTTTCTTCTAGACTAGCACGACCGGTGATGCCCATGGACTGCAGGAAGTTTTGATGACGTCTTTTGTGAGCATTTCTTCAACTTCGTGCTGGGTAACTTGTCGCTCAGCATTAGACACGCGATAAGGACGTAGTCGGATGGGGCTGGCGTCTCCAGTGTTAATTCCATGAATTACGAAGGATGTCTGACCCAAAGGGTTGTAATCAAAATCAAAGATGTCATGGTAGGATTTCAGCAGGTGCCGCATATCAGCTGTCAGTGCTGGAAGAAGATCAGGAGCGATCATCTTGTCGATGGTGGCATCCGCTACACTCTTCGAGGAGGAGAATGGAGCAGAGGACGAAGAAGATTCGGCAACGAACACCGAAATGGCAGCATCTATACAAGGAAATTTTGCCAAGGTCATACCATCTAGGATAACTTGAGCGCACCAGCTGAAGCTTAGGATCGGAAGAGATGCTGTATTTCCCGTGACTGTCAAAAGTGTGTGAGGCACGGCAATATTTTTGGCCAACAGAACGTCAGCAATAGATGTCAACATGTAGGCACGCTCGGAAACAGGAGGGACAGATCTTAGGTTCACGTAGGTAATGGCTTGAGGTGCTACGCGAACGTGATATACAGAACAGAGACGTGGTTGAGCTGTTGTTGGGTGGTCATGATAACATGGTAAATCAAGTTGAAGCATGCCGGTTCCACCATCAATAAGGGCAGAGTGGGCGTATAAAAAGTTCATGCCGAAGATAAGTTCATGGGAACATTTCTCGAGCACAGCAAATAGCACTGTCGTGGAGCGATCAGCAACATATATACGCGCAGAGCACATTCCAAGCACGGGAAGCGTGCCACCGTCGGCGACCTTGATGACTGGCACTGTGGCTGGCGTTAAAGCTTTCCTAAGGCGGCAACGAAGTTCTGAATTCATCACTGATATGTGAGCCCCTGTGTCGACTAGTGCAACAACGGGTGTGTCGTCTGCTTCAACGCCAATAAGGTTGCGTCGAGTCGGCAGCATGGTCAGAGGAGTTGGCAGGCAAATCTTCGATTTAAGATCACCTCCGATAGCTGCATCATTTAGTTTTCCCGCGGCAGGTGGTCAGTCGACGACGTTGGTCAGCGAAATTGGGGCGAGCGAGACGACGGGCGACGGGAAATTGGTGAACGGGACTGGTGGGCATGAGGAGATGGAGAACGACGACGATATGGCGGCATAGAAGGAATGTCTTCACTGGTGGCCTGAGGTGATTCCCGGTAAGGTTAAAAGCATCTATGATACTTCTCTGGGCGATAAGTGTACCCATAGTTTGCCTGATGCCAATACCACCGAGTGTTACAACGGTGGGCCGCATGTACAACACGGTGGCAGTTGAAACAAATCGGACGATCGTCAGAAGTCCTCTACTCGGCTGGATCGCGAGAGCACATCGGAAGGTTTTGGCTTTGGGCATACGACACAGGGGGTCGACGACGATCGATCGGCTGAGAGGGAGCTGCAGTGCACACGGAGGCCAGTCCACCATGGGATATAGCTCCTGTCGCACAATGGCATGTACCAGTGGCACTATTTCGGGGCTAGAGTCACAGGCATGGCAGCACGTGGACGCAGGAGACAGAGCTTCAAGTTCACGTCTGATGATCTTGGTCACATTCTTTGCAGTTAACGGCGTTCAATGTTGGCCCGTCTTCGCATGACCAGGTTGCTGCTGGTTTGGTAGTCGAGTAAAATGGTGGGTGATACCTCGACTTTTTGCGGCCTCAAAACGCTGGCACTCCTTGATAATGGCATTCACCGTGTTGCAGTCCTCGCATATGACAAGGTTGAATGCATCATCTGAAATGCCTTTCTATATGTGTGCTACTGTCTTGGTTTCTTCCATGCCATTGTCTGCTTTTCACCAAAAGGTGAGCATGTTCTGTATGTAAGTCACGTAGGCCTCTGCTGACGTTTGCGTACGAGATGCCCACTCCTTCTTGGCCGCAGCCTTTCCACCCACAGGCTTGCGGAAAAGGGCGCGCATCTTTTTCTTGCATGCATCCCAGCTTCCAATTTCATCTTGGCGGTTCTCGAACCGCACTTTTGCTGTTTCTTTCAAGTAGAACAATATGTTGAGCCACATAAGAGTTATCCCAGCGGTAATTCTTACTTGTACGTTCGTACAACGGAAACCATTATTCAATTTCGTCATCATCAGTGCCACAGAACGTGCAAGGATCTTTTACCTGCGGAAGGACAACAGTCATTGTAGTCGCCTCGCCGGGAGAGGGTCCCTGGTTTGCCATCGTGGAAAAATCTAAACGTCGGCCACTGTAGAGCACTGCGGCCACTGCGGCCACCCAGCACCTTCACCAAATGTCACGGTGGTGATAGAATGAATGAAATAAATATATTAACAAAGTATACAGGGAGAGTTAGAGGCAGTGGCAGCCAATGTGGAGGAACAAGAGCAGCAACAACACGAGCGGGATCACATTCATCATTTTCGTCGTCTACATGATGCTCTCTCCTTGCCGTTGTCGTGTAACAGTAATATAAAGAGGTTCCGGCCGTCACTAGACTTGTACTAGCATCAGAAGGTGCAACAACCACCCATGGCGACAGAGAGCGACGTCTGTTTTGGGTGAAAAATATTTCGCAGCATAGTGCGCACGGAAGGACAAGTTCATATTCGTCAAAACAGATACGCTGTGCTCCAAGGTTCTAAAACACTGTACCCAAGGAGTCCACGCCTCGAGAGCAAAGATGGTAGTCGTGAGTGACTGTAAACAAACGAACTCTGCGAGCAGTCCCACTTGACGGCATCTGGCTAATACCGACGCGACGCCTACCTCAGAGAGGTCGGGGGAGAGTGAAAAGAAAGAAGGCGCATGAATAACCACATGCGTCGCTACTTTACGAAGTTTAACGGTTAGCTCCCTACCAGCGTGTGATCTCGTTCTCTTGGACAGCGAAGACAATGAAGACAAGGTGGTGAAACTACATGCGCAGCTGAGGGCTCGCAGAATGTCTGCAGCACGGCAACGCAGACCCGCAGATCAAGAGTTGCGGGCTCGCGAAGCTGCAGCGAAACCGCAGCTCCGGCAAGCTGACCTGCAGTTGAGGGCTCGCGAAGCTGCAGCGGCATGGCAGTGCAGTCAAGCGGACCCGGAGGCTGTGGGCTCACATAGCCGCAGCGGCACGTTGACATCTTCAAGCGGATCAGGAGGTATCTAGAGCCGAGGAAGCGACTGAAAAATGCCGAAAGCCTATGTACGACTACTGATACCCCCCTTCAAAAATGATCAATTATCTGCTTTGAACCACGTATATAGAACAGACGTATAGAGACGTTTGAAAGGTTTCGTCTATGTCGTTAGTAGAAGGTGCGTGATCCCCGCGCTTCGCCCACTCATAGTCATCCAATTTGCGGATATGCTGCAATTTTTATTCGAACGCGTCTGTAGCGCTTCATTCGAACCGGAAGCTTCTGGCTTTTATCGCTGCTCGCAGAAGTCGGCCCCGTGTGATCATAATTTGCTGCAAAACTAAACCAAACCAAAGTTTGCGTAACAAAATTGAGGAATAATCACGAACGTATCGCTAAAGAAGCGTGCACAAGGAAGGCGCCGGTGGAGCAGGCGAGTTCGTGCCATGACGTCACATCGCTGCGACCATAGCGACGCCAGTGTTCGTTCTCGGGGCTAATAGAATTGCAAAACTGCGAAACAGCTGCGTTTCGCAGCACATGAGAATTGAGACACTTCTACCGGACAAGCTGCGAACGATGCTCATGGGGTCGTGACATAACCGTAGGCTAATACGAAGAAGTGATTATTTTAGTTTTGATTACGTTGCACGCCTCTGCCATGTCTAAATAAGCATGTTTTGGAGCATGATTAGTGCCACGGGCGTTTATTGTCATATTCTCAGACATTCACGGCTCACTGCTCACAATAGTGAATGTCGATGCTTCTTTCTGGCGCATGACAGGCTGACTAGTTAATTTATGTACGCTGTTAGAGCTCAGTAAACGTAACGCACGAGATCACGTGCCACTAACAAGGTAGGGTCTAAATAGCATCAGTGAGTCCAGAGGTGGTTATTTTAGGCTCTGTCCACGGAGTCTGGTGTGATGTCCGTTCGTTCTAGCGCCCACCAGCTTATTCAAACTCCGCCTAATTCGAACAATTCTATAGCACTATTTGAGTTTGAATCATTGAGCGTTTATTCTGTAAGAAATATAGCAAGAAAAGCGTAAAAGAAGTGATGGTAAGATGAGAAAATAGGAGGAGAAGGCCGCCAGCTTTGCTGCTACCTCAGTCTCTTCAACACTAGTGCGTAGCTTCGCAAATCTCTCCCCTCCCTCCCTGTTTTGTGCATTATGAACAATAATTAGATAGGACTGAATCGGAAGAGCACACAGAAGCACCCGGTGGTCAGTTAAGAAGCCCCGCCGTGGTGGTCTAGTGGCTAAAGTACTCGGCTGCTGACCCGCAAGTCGCGGGTTTGAATCCCGGCTGCGGCGGCTGAATTTCCTATGGAGGCGGAAATGTAGGCCCGTGTGCTCAGATTTGGGTGCACGTTAAAGAACCCCAGGGTGTCGAAATTTCCGGAGCCCTCCACTATGGCGTCTCTCATAATCATATGGGGGTTTTGGAACGTTAAACCCCACATATCTACTAATATCAGTTAAGAATTCTGTAAGTGAATATACAACTTGCTGTTGCGATTGTCGAAACCGTTTTCGAAATCTAAGGAGACTCGCACGGTGAGATGTAGGAGTCAAGCGATAAAAAGTTGCCCTGGTTGAACGTGGTTAAACCAGATTCGTCGAGTCGAGTAATAGCTCAGTTTTGCTTTCATTGGGAAAATGAGACAATTAATTCGCATAGATTTAACTTTATTTAGTCTCTTGGTGTAGGCTCGAACCACGAGAAGTCAACACGCCTAGACGTGTTGAGTCATGAGCTAATGAGGTATATTACAAAACACACAGACGCTGCTGGGTGCCGTCGGTGCTCTCGGTGCGAATGCGTGGTGAATGTATGGATAAAAGGAGTCTACTCTTTAGTAAGGGGGTGGGGGAGGGATGCTGACTTTTATATTTAAGAATTAATAGCCTAACTTTCTGCTCCTTAGAATAACCATAATGTTTCTACTATATTTACCCTTCCGGCCTATACCTTTCCGCCACCAATATGAAGGTTGTTCTTTTGCCATTTTTTAGTGTACCAGGTAAACCACCGACTGTGGTCCCTAAACCAAGGTCTTGATGTAGGCTAGTGCCAAAACATACACCTATATGGATATCTTCACGTTAAGCTAAAGCATGCTCCGTCATTTTTCATAGCTGTCCCACAGCAAGTACACTTTTCTGGGCATAAATACTGGTGCTTGCCATAAGTTAACAACAGTGGCGTGGTATATCTGCATCCCCTTTGGTGCATTAGAGAGAGAGAGAGCAGAACAAAATGTTCTGCTTTGAACACTAGTACCTTCAAGCTGTGGTCCTGGAGAGACAGATAGATTAGAGAGATAAAAATAGCTGTCATAATTCTTAGTGTGCATAAATGACTGAGCAAGGAAGGAAGAAATGAACAGAAAAGAAAGGAAAGGTAGCGACGTCTCTACAGTATACTATACGTGTCGTACCCGATGAAATGCGTGAATGTCTGATTCATTTACACGCGAAACACAGACGGTAAGATATTGTTAATTAGTAGAAACAAAGGGTATATTCAACTGCAAAGGCGTACAACGCTGCCGCAGACCAAGCGCGTTTCGTCGTGCACTTCATCATCGTCATCCTGTGCTATCTGAAACCGTGATAATACCATCATTCACCTATTGGGCTACTGTGCCTGGACATACAAATATCGCCAGAATCTATCTACAGTGCAGCTCGAGGAGACTTGATGATCGGCTTTTTATGGAAGAAAATATTGTTACGGTGCATCATCGACAGGAGCAAGCGTGGCACTTTGCGAAGATGAAGAAGACGCCTGTGTGTTAGGCGCTTGCGCGGGAGGCAACTCAGACATCTTGTTCGGCTGCCGATTCTCGGTGGACGCTATCCTATAAGCCAAGATCTCGCCCCGTCACATTTGGTGGAAGTGCTGGGTAACCGCCTCGCAACGGAACTTCGCAGCGGCCGACGTTTGAAGGGTCATTCCACAACGATGACGGAAAGTACGGCGTCTGCATCTGCTCCTGGTGTTCCTGCGGCCGGAGATGATGCGGTACCTACATCTCCTTCTGCGACCACAACCTTCGTGCTTGAACCCCCGCGGAATCCTGGCACGTTCAGCGGTTCCGGCGATCCAGATGAAGTTGACGTTGAAGATTGGCTGGCAGAGTACGAACGTGTGTGTACTCGATACTGATGGGGCCCGACTCTCATGCTGGCGAACCTGTTATTCTATCTTAGAGGAACCGCCAAATCGTGGTATGAGAACCATGAAACAGAACTTGGGAGTTGGGCAGTGTGCAGGGAGAAAATGTTGGACCTGTTCGGAAAGCCGATTGGAAGAAAAATGGCCGCGAACAAAATGCTCGCGTCTCGGGCGCAGACCTCGACCAAGTCTTACGTCTCCTATATAGAAGATGTGTTATCGTTGTGTCGCAAAGCCAATGCCGAGATGCCGGAGGCTGACGAGGTTGGACATATTTTTAAGGGGATTGTGGATGACGCATTCAACCTTCTCATCTGCAAAAATTTTTCTACAGTGGGCGCCATTATAAAAGAACGTCGGCGCTTTGAGTAAGCGAAGAGCCGGCGGATTTACAGCGTGTTTACCCGCCCTCCGAATACGGCTGCAACGTCGTCTTGCAAAGACCGTGCAAGAACACAGCCGCCACCTCTAGATTCATCTGAACAGGTGACCCGAATTGTACGACGCGAACTTGAAGCCATTGCCTCTGCTCCGGCTCACACCGCTGCAAGTGACACGACCCCACTCACTGCTAACATGGTTCAAGCCATCGTCCGCCAAGAACACGCCAGCATAGGTATTCCCTCGGTGTGCGCTTTGCCTAGCCCGCAGCGAGCTCCATGGCGTCCACCCTCGTCCTATCACGAGCTGCAGTTGATGGCCTGATCTCGCGACCCTGCTGCGTGGAGAACCGTCGACAATCAACCAATTTGTTTTCATTGCCACCGTATCGGTCATGTCGTCCATTACTGCAATTACCGCTGGTCCTCGCCACCTCGGACTTCATCTCAACCTCACTACCGACAGGACAGTACCTGCTTCGCATCTGCCGCGCAGCCTTCTCCACCCAACAACTACAGAAGGTTCAACAGCCGATCTCCGTCACCGCATGGTCGTCAGTCGCGTTCGCCTCCAGGACGTCGCCAGTTTTGTAGGGCTATGTTCCTATTTTCGTCGATTTCTCCGCAACTTCGCCGACATCGCTCGACCGCTTACTGATCTCTTAAAGAAGGACGTTCCCTTCGCATTGGGCATAGAGCAAGTGTACGCCTTTTCGGCTGTTATCCATCTGCTGACTACGCCACCAATACTGGATCATTTCGACCCTGCATCACCTACAGAGCTTCGGACCGATGCAAGTGGCCATGGAATGGGAGCGGTCCTTGGCCAACGACAGCACGGGAAGGACCGCGTGATTGCTTACGCCAGTCGTCTTCTTTTACCTGCCGAACGGAAGTTCTCCATCACTGAGCGTGAATGCCTAGCATTAGTGTGCGCCGTGGTAAAATTCAGGCCTTACCTGTATGGCCAAACTTTTTCCGTTGTTACGGACCATCACGCTCTTTGCTGGCTGTCATCGCTAAAGGACCCATCTGGACGTCTCGGTCGCTGGGCGCTCCGTCTGCAAGAATACTCGTTCGTGGTCCACTTCAAGTCGGGACGCCTGCACACAGACGCAGACTGTCACGTTATCCGGTTGAAACGCCCAACTTGATAGACCTTGATTCAGACGCCTGAGTTTTCTCCATTCACGCTTTGGCTGATATTTCCACCGAACAACGACGTGACCCGTCGTTACTATCCATCATCGAGCGTCTGACCTCTGCTCCAACAGACCCTTCCGTTCGCCTGTTCGAACTACAGGACAACATTCTGTACCGTCACAGCTTCAACGCTGATGGCCCGGAATTACTACTCGTGCTTCCCCATCACCTGCGTACCAGCGTTCTCGAACAACTACATGACGTACCTACAGCCGGTAACCTAGGCGTCTCTCGTACCTACGATCGTGTGCGACGTCGCTTTTTCTGGCACGGACTGTATCGTTCTGTGGTTCGCTACGTCACTGCTTGCGACCGCTGCCAACGCCGCAAGCGCCCCTCTGTGCTACCGTCTGGCCTCCTACAGCCCATTGACATACCGACGGAACCATTCTTCCGTGTTGGCCTTGACCTGTTGGGCTCGTTTCCTACGTCCACCTCCGGAAATAAAGGGGTTGCAGTCGCCACAGACTACGCTACACGCTTTGCCATCACTAAAGCATTGCCGACAAGCTGTTCGCTGACTTTCTCTTGTATGAAGTTATTCTTCATCACGGCGCTCCGCGGCAGCTGCTTACTGATCGAGGAAGGCACTTTCTTTCATTTGTTGTGGATGACGTTCTCCGCGCCTGCTCCACTGAGCACAAGCTTATTACCGCTTATCATCCACAGACAAATCGATTGACCGAGCGTCTGAACTGAACACTGACGCAGATGTTGTCAATGTACGTTTGGCCAGATCACCGTGACTGGGACAAAGCACTCCCCTTTGTCACGTTCGCGTACAATTCTTCACGGCACGACACAGCTAGTTATTCGCCGTTTTATTTGCTATTTGGCCGACATCCAGCATTGCCATTTGACACGCTCCTTCCTTCGGCTGCCCCCTTGTCTACTGAGTACGCCAGCGATGTCGTTTCTCGAGCCCATGCAGCCCGTAAGCTTGTCCTTGTCGCAAGCGCACCAAAAAGACCGCTATGACAGTCGCCACCAAGGCGTGCACTTCTCGCCGGGGTGTCTGGTACTTTTCTGGACACCAAACCACCAAGTCGGCTTATCAGAGAAGCTACTATCACATCACCATGGCCCCTACAAAGTGTTACGACAACTTAGTGATGTGAACTACGAGATCGCACCCCTAAACAATGCCTCTTCGACCACCTCACTCCAGACAGACGTTGTACACGTTGCCAGACTCAAACCGTATCACCCTCTTCATTCGTCGCCGCCGTACTAAGCGCCGTGACAGCGCTTCCGCCGCAGGGGAGTGATATGTTACGGTGCATCATCGACAGGAGCAAGCGTGGCACTTTGAGAAGATGAAGAAGACGCCTGTGTGGAAGACGCGCCTTTCTGCTCATCAGCGCAGCAAGTCGTACCAGCATATCTGCTTTACTTGAAGGCAACTGACTTAAGCAGGCCATGCAACACTTTTTGAACGTGGCCAGTGTGACGAGCGATAGCAGACGACGCTCGGTGCGTGTCTGGCGCATTCGCGCGAGGAAAACAAAATAGATCGACACCGAGCTCGTGGGCGCTCGAGGAACGTCGAATAAAAAATGGCCTGGCAATCCTTTCCTGATTTCGAAAGAGTTTGGATGTACTTTCCAGGCCGCCTCGGAACCTAGTATATTCAACGGCCACAATGGCACGTCACAATTGGCGCCCAATGACTCGAAGTGAACTAAGACAACGCTTACATCTTCTATGTGGAAACGTCGCTATCTGCGCGCTCCTTTGGCTCAACCACTGACGTTTGGACAGCGTTGGCTCTGTGATCCCAAGATGGTGACAGCCCTGTGTTCCGTCGACGTGTTCGAGCAGCTGGATGACGCCGCCAGAGTGGAAGCCTACAGGTCAGCTGTGTCTGAAGCCGATACTCTAAAAACTGAAGTGGGTCAGCTCCGGAGCGAATTGGGAGAACTGAAACTGATGATTTTCAAGGACCACGATGCCATCAAAGACGACGACGCAGCAAAACCGCATTTTAACTCGCCGACGAAGGCAAGTCACGACCTCTTGTGTAACTTACCTGCTCCACTATAGTAGAACGCATTGAGCGTCTGGAGTTAAAAACACACGAAGATTCATTCTGACGTCGAATCAAGCCTGAGTGCAGAGGAGAGCAGCGCATTGGTAAATATCAAACGCGGCTCGAGAAAACAACAAAGGCAAGCCAGAAGCGATACTCCCGTGTGCATGTCTAAATGTGAAGACGCTCGCGACGGACTTTCAAGTTTCGCGACGAGCTCCTGACCACATCTCAGGAAAGATCTAAACGCCTGGTTTCACCAAGTAGACCATTGGTTTAGAACCTTCGGCGACCCTAATGAGGTCGCCATGCCGTCCATTATTTCAAGGCTCCCAGCTAAACACTTTACATGGAGGCGTCACCCCGCGAAGGTGGCTAGTATTAATGTTTGGCCTGACATGAAGGCAGCGTTCCGCCGACGCTATAACATTAACTGTGATGTAACAACTAAGCAGCGAATGTTCGGCGCAACACAACGCGCACCCGAGTCTTGTACAGACTTCACATACCGAAAGCTTGACCAGACAGAGCAGCGCAATTTTCCTGTACTACAACAAGAAAAGTGCCAAGTTATCATGGCTGCTCTGTCACCCAAGGCAAAGAAGCACTTTTTTGATAAGACATTTAATCAGCTAGATGATATGATAAGCTCCTTTCTGTGCTTTGACCAGATTAGGAATTCTGAGAAAAAGCATTCACATTTGGGCTGTGGAAGAACGCAGAACGCCATCCACAACGCCGTACGCCGAATGCCATGTTATTACAATGCGTTCGCCTCGGAAGCCTATGCGCCATCATCAACGCGTGGGCAGCATAAAGTCTAGCGGTTCCTCAGATAATAAAGTAGCTCAGAGAAAGGTGCTAAAAAGAGGGGATATGAAAGCGAAGCCATCACCGTCGCGGCAATCGACTCATTCCGCAACGCGTATTTTTGAAAGCTCGCAAGGAAACGCTTCGAAAGCTCGCAAACAGTGCTTGAACTGCTCCAGAATTGGCGATTTTGTCACGCAGTGTTGTCTACCACTAACTGCAGAATCCTTGAAGTTTCAGGAAGATTTCCAATATTCCAGCTCACAACAGCGGGGAAACAAACAGCTGGTGACGCCGATGCCCACGAGCAGTCGCCGATAATTGAGCAGGTGTGATGTGCCTCTGAAGCGGGTACTTTTTCTGTTCCTGTCGCCATCAACGGACAAACGATAAGAGGCATCTTATCGGAGCTGTCAAAAGCTTTATTACGGCCCCAATAGTTGACAAATTCGAACTAAGCATAATGCCTTCGTCCCTACGTTTGGTAGGAGCAAGCGGCCATCAGCTACGAATTTTAGGTCAAGTCAGTGCTGTGGTGACAGTGGACGACCCAACACTGCAGTATGACTTTATTGTTGTTCCCCAGTTACCGCACGAAAGAATACTCCTTGGCGATGCCTTCTTGTGGGCTTCAAGTGCCGTCATCTACTGTGGCTCTGAGAGCTTCGCTGTATTGACCCCCAAAGTCTACGCAAGGTCTACCTGGTTAGGGAGCAACCACTGCCAGCTTTATCGCGATAGTTTGTTCCTGTGGCCTGGCATCGTATGTTGGAAAATGAAAATCATTTAATGGCAATCACAGGGACGAAGTTTTTGTACGACCGCTATTAAGTCATAGTGGAGCTCATGGTAACAGCTACATCAGAAAATACAACGAAGGTTTTCACTATGAACTGTTCTTCTCAAGCCGTCGTGCTTCCATATCAGATGGAAATTGCCTTCATTGAAGAAACAAGCAGAATTAAGGATATTGAACTTCCTGGAGAGGACTGCCAACAGATCCTCTAAATTTGATGCCTGCCTTCTCCTGAAGACCTTGATGCGCCACCAACTCACATGGTCGTCGGTCCGCAGCACCGTTGAATCGCAATAGCAGACGTCAGCTTTAACATTCGAATAATGTTATCTTCTAAATGAGCTGCAGGTCGTGAAGGATTTGTTCGAGCAACATTCGGTTTTCTTTGCAATGTCAAGTACAGATGTAGGCTCCTGCAGAGTTAAACGACAGTGCATTCCAACTCGAAATGCCAAGCCAATATCGCAACGTCCTCGCAGACTGTCACCAACACAGCATGATCTCGTCAAAACAATGATCAAGGACCTAATTGATGCCAGTATAGTGTGACCTTCTCGGAACCTTTGGGCATCACCCATTGTGCTTGTAGCAAAGAAAGGTGGGAAGACGCGCATGTCCGATGATTATCGACGTCTCAATGCCAGCACTGAGGACATTGTGCACCCTTTCCCAAGAATTGAAGATGCGCTGCAGGCACTCACCGGAAGCAAGTACTTTTTTGTATGAACTTGGTGTCTGGAATTTATCAGATCGCCATGCACCCAGATGACAGAAGAGTGCCTTCATTACACCGTGGGATCTTTGCGAATTCCTCCGGATGCCATTTGGCCTTAAAGGTGCCCCATTTATATATCAGTGAGCTGTGGATACGATCATTGACGGCATTAAATACGAAAATGCCCTTGTGTATATGGATTACTGCGTAGTCTTCAGCCGGACAACTGAAGAACACGTTTCGCACCTTCAGAACAGATTTACAAGGTGCGAAATAGCAGCCTTGATGTTCAAGCCACTGAAGTGTTTCTTTTTTGTATTGCCATTAATTACCTTGAGCACGTTGTCACAAAAGATAGTGTATGTCCTGACCCCTCGAAACTCGCAGCGGTTCAGATTTTCCGGCCTCCTTTAAATGTACAGGAACTGCAATCATTCATCTGCTCACATCGTACTTCAGGAAGTTTATCCTGAATTACAGCGTTATCACAGCCCCTCTTCTATCACTCATAAAAAACGCTACTTTTTCTTGGAAAAAAGATCAGCAAGTGGCATTTGAGATATTAAAGTGTGCGTTGGCCAGCCGCCTGTCCTTAAGATATTCTCTGAAAAACGAGATATTGGTGTCCAAGTATACACAGATGCATCTCAGCTTGGCTTGGGAGGTCGATTGCTGCAAGAAGATGAAGAGCGATGGTATTGTCCAATGCATACCTGAGTCGATCTCTCAAAGGCACATAGTTTAATTATTCTTCGAGAGAACTGGAAGCTCTTGCAGTAAAATGGGCATAAAATACCTGAGAGGCCGAAAATTTCAAGTTGTCAGTGACCACCTTGCACTGTGCTGGGTCTTGCGCTACAAGAAAGGAAACCAACGCCTTCTTCGTTGATCACTGATTTGCAGAACTTCGCCTTTGATGTCATCTATAAATAAGAAATTCTGCACAGCGCAACAGATTCAATTTCCAGGAATCTCCCCATTGTTGATGATACAGAACCAATTCTTACAGTATCATATCCATCACTGCGATTCTGTGACAACATGGGTGAGGAGCAGCGTCACGATGCGTTTTGCGATAAAGTTCTGGGTATGCTTAGGAGTGCGCTGGGCGTATAGAAGCAATAGAAACAGGTGCAAACGAAGTTTATTACGCATAACGACGTGTTGTACAGAATGCCCAGTCAGCAGTCGATATCTCCTCTGCCTTCCTACACGACAAGCTGAGGCGCTCTGTGAAATGCACGAAGGAAGTTACGGTGGCCACATGGGAATCAGGCGAACATTCGATGCCCTAAAGTCTGTGTATTATTGACCGAAGCTCCATGCAGATGTCATATGGTACGTGCTTCACTGTGAACTTTGTCAGGGGATGAAGATGTCGACATTGGTGACTTACGGTCTATTAAAGCCAATAGAAGTCCACAGCCCATTTCACACAGTTGGGATGGGCATAAAGAGACATTCAAAACTTCAAAAGGTTACAAGTGCATCATTGTAGCGATTGACTACCCAATAAAGTTCGTGGAGGCAAAACCACTACGGGACATAGAGGCCGCAACCACCGAGAAGTTTGTTGAACGACGGATAATCTTGAAGCAAGGATGCTCAGCCACAATTATCACAGATCGTCGTACTCGAATAATGGCGTGCTCTACTGAAGCATACTTCAAACATAGGGGCATTAGACATGCTGCCACTACCACATATCACCCCGCAGCAAACGGCTTGTGTGAAAGAGCTAATAAGACAATGAAGCAGATGATCGCCATGACTACCGCCGGGGAGAAAAATGGGCCAATGTCCTCCCTAATATTGTATTCCTCTATTACACCCGCTACAAAGACACGGTTCGCCAAATGCCCTTCTTCCTGGTCTACAGTAGGGATCCGGGGCTACGATTAGATGTTGTATAGAACTGCTGAGAGCTTGTAGAGCCCAAAGAACTATTCCATGGTAGTGCGTGAATGACTGCAAAAAGCCAGGGAGCTCGCAGCCACGGACATCTGACTGGCTCAAGAAAAACAAAAGCGGCACTTTGACAAGCACCGCAAGGACGTTGTGTTTGAAAGAGGACAACTGGTGCTCCTCAAGGCTCGAACGTCCGGTGTGAAAACAACTAAATCCTACAGTAGTCCTCACAAGATAGTGAACAAACTGTTTCCCGTGAACTACAACATCGAACTCGCGGATAACATGGGAAGTGACATTGTGCACGTTGAAAAATTAAGACCAAATCTGAGCCCCATTGCTCACATGAAGCAACCCAATGCTTCGGACTAAGGTGTACATGGGTGTCGTGCAGTGTAAATAGTGGTTGGTGCTTGTATATAGTTTTGTGGGCCTGAAAGTAGATAGACATTGTTTTGTTGGCTTTTGTAAATAGTTACAGATAGGGTGGTTTAAGTTAGTTTAGTTATGCCTGCTTCTCTTGTGCTTTAGTGTTTTGTGTGGGAAGTCGGAACGACTATTTTTCAAACACAGGCATGTGACGAGCAATAACAGACGACGCTCGGTGTGTATCTCTCGCCTTCGTTTCGCTCGGTGTGTATCTCGCGCGAAACGAAGTAGATCGGCACAGAGCTCGCGGGCGCTCGAGGAACATCGAATAAAGAAAAAAGAGTCTGGCAGTCCCTTCCTGATCTTGAAAGAGTGCGGACGTCCTTCTTAGGCCTCTTCGAAAGCAAGGTTATTTGACGGCCACAACGGTATGTCACAGTCAGAAAACACTGCTGATCGGTAGTCGAGGCCCCTGAAAACTCGCGAGGCAAATATTAGAGTGTCGCGCGTGGCCTGGAATTAACAATATATTATCAGTTAGTTAAAAATTGCTTTCTCTTCTCTCGACAAATGACGCTAAAGGCTAAAAAATCACTGCAGCACAGGCCAAGTATCAGCCAATGCCTGATTTCAGCTTGGCGCGCTCGTTCAGTAGAAGAGCCACCGCGGAAGGCTGCGACTTGTCCAGGCGTACGTTCGCGATCGCACCGAAAACCGCGCATGCAAAGAAAAAGAGAAGGAAATCTGCTCAAGTTCACAAATCGCATGGGATGCCTTTTTTTTCTCGTGCCATTCGTCTCTGCTTAGCTTCCAGCGATCTCGTTGGGACGATAGATAAAATGCAATTGCTGTGTGCGACAAATATTTGTAACTCCGCTCGTACTGGACGATCTTTAAAAATTTTAGCTGTGGTGAGTTTGTGAGGCAATAAGCTCCTTTATTGAATCCATGGCTACTTGTAAAAGTGTTGCAGGGCCCCTTCAAGTGCTCAACTATAGCTACGCTGTACTGTGAATTGTGGATCATCTAGATTAACGCTGTTCCGCTCTCTCTTACACCCTTTTTTTCTACCCATCTCTGCGATAGCAAACAGGAATTAGCCCTGACATTCCTTCATTCCTTGGTGTCCTCTCAATTAACTCCACAAAATCTGCTTCAGGCTGAGCTATATCCGTAACCTCCCCTTCCCACATTTCTCTCTCTCCTTGTTAACGAAATGTTCCTTTCTCTTTTTTGTAACAAATTTGAAACTTGAGCTAGAATGTTATACTCCATGACGGACTGGCAGTGCACCCACACACAGGCAGATAAAAGAAGGAAGGTCCTTTTTTTTAACGGCCTGTGTGTGGTTACGCTGTCGGTTCATCATGGCATTTCCTTCTCGTCGAGCGCGTTCTTTGCAGACCCTGCAGGAAGGAAGACTATAACGTGTGCTTGACAACGGGCGGAAGTTTAATCATAAAGGACACAAAAAAATTAAGTAAAAGAAAGCATGATGACAAGTGGTGCAATCCGTGTCTATCTTTTTTTCGCCGCCAATCTTATAACTCACCGAGGCACGACAAACAAGAGATGGTCTTTGCTGAGTAAAAGGCCAATACTTTAGGGCCGGTCGGGTCAACGTGATAGGAAACGAGCTATGACGAAAAAAAGATTCGAGAGGGAGAAAGAAATACAGTGGGCTTAATGTTAATCCTTTTGTAGTTCTTTCTACCTAATGAACAGGAAATAAGAGGCGACAGCTTTTCCCGATGGTCTCTCAAACCTGCCGGAAGCAAAGAGAAACAGTGTAAAAAAAATGAGCCTTCTGTAAATCTCAGCAAAAACTAGGCCTCAGCCTAAATGCCCTGTACTGCAAGTAAAGTTGTTCATTTAAGTATTTTTGCCATGCATCAGTGGTAAGTGCCAGACAATGTTTTTTGTGAATCTAATAATCGTGTTTAGAGATTTGATGCGCTGTGAGAAAGAACTGTCCTCGCTCTTTGGGTCCTTTAACGTGCGGCGAAGTTGCATCGCACTCTGCTGCGTTCCGTTCTAGCCGGAACATTATCACCACATCCGGCAATAAATATAGCTACGCTTTGATCCCAGCAAAAGGGGAACACCGTGAAAAGCTGTGCGAACGAGTTGTTGAACATATCAAAAGGCGCTGGTCTCCATTCTTTACAAGCAACAACAGCCCCGACAGGACAAGACGGACACCAAGCAACACACCTTCCACTCCCTTCTGTAGCAACAGCCGCTACGCAGCTGAGAGAGCTCTGCTCAAGTGAACAGAGTTATAAGCCTGAAAAATGCACCATTTGCTTTTATTGGCGTGGCCCACGTCTGTGTGCACTGTAACTGGAAATGAAACTAGCGGCTTCATAAAATGCCCTCGTATGCCCCGCCGCGGCGGTCTAGTGGCTAAGGTACTCGGCTGCTGACCCGCAGGTCGCGGGTTCGATTCCCGGCTGCGGCGGCTGCATTTCCGATGGAGGCGGAAATGTTGTAGGCCCATGTACTCAGATTTGGGTGCACGTTAAAGAACCCCAGGTGGTCAAAATTTCCGAAGTCCTCCACTACGGCGTCTCTCATAATCAAATGGTGGTTTTGGGACGTTAAACCCCACAAATCAATCAATCAAAATGCCTTCGTATGAGTGCATTTTATGGAGCCACCGGGCATCTTCCAACGAACCTTCGCGTGGCGAACGTACGGGCACTATTCTTTCAGCCCCGACGAGCATGTCTCGCACTGCCGTGGCCTGCAGCCCGAAGGGACAGCTCAGACCTGTGCTGAGGGATCCGCGAAATGAATGTTGGCAACTGGGATCAAGCCTGATGAGATTGGTCGCTCTTCGTGCTGGCCCCGTGATTTATTTAGCGGGAGCTTTTTGCAGCGTCTCCGCAGTCGCTTTATTGATTCTTCTTTTGAGGTGTCTTTCTCTCTTTACCTTCAAGATAAAGACACGTTCTAGAATGCCACGTAAGGCAAGCCAATGCTCTGAATTGAAGGCATGCCTAGGAGCACTTATCGCACTTCGCTGGAAGCAAGCTCGCGAGGCTTTCACTTCAGGGACAAGCACCCACAAGCAAACTGATGGTTCCGAGTTCAATTGATTTTGTATGGTGCAGTGCAGGAAGCTTACTTTTCTAGGTATTTACTATGACTAAATGGAAGTCATAATACATGGCAGATTTTTTTACTGAGGAGCCCGTAATCAACAGTGGGGAGACGAGCTAGGTGCATTTGAAGTGTTAGCGCTGGAAAGCGATCGTGTTCTCAGTATGTTCCAGTGCAAGAAAATTTAAGTGAAACACAAAAGATGTGTTTCCAGGTCTGCCAATAAATTCAGGGGAAATTTCTTTATTTGGTGTATAGAGTGATTAACAAATACTACAATTGCAGTATATGAGCTACATATTAAGAAGATCATGTGTATAGTGCCATCATAATTTTATACTTGTAGCGCAAAACTAAAGTAAACGTAATATTGTACAAATGGCAAAAGTTCGCAATATGTTTTGAAGTCTCATTGTTATTTTATTTTTACAGAAATCCAAAGTTCATAAAATATCTGATAGTTTGTTTTTTAGAATTTATAAGATATAACAACGCTTATTGCATACTAAACAATAGAGTGAACAATAGAGAAGCGATTATTGCTTCGATAGATTTTGCTGCAAGAGAGCGGCCTTTTCGGCAAAGCCACTACGTTGCGAGTGAAAGGATGGGGCGAACATCTCCCGCTAAAAACGTTTTGAGCAATCGTAATGAATTCCGCTCATTAAGCGTGTCAATAAGTGAGCATTTGAATGGGCCGCCCTGATGCAGGCCAAGACATGGCAGGCCTGATGCAGGTCAAGACAAATAGCCAAATTATGCACAAATACATCTCTACTACACAGAAGATACTAACGCACAATTTTCGCGCTATCAAGCTGTACCACATGCAACATGTACTACACCACAGCTGACAATGACTACAACCACAGGCGTTGACCATTCTCACCTAGGAAGCCACCGATAGTGTGTATGCAGCTGCGAGGATGGCTGCAACGAAGTTGCACCTTGGAGTGGGCATGGCAGGTAAGTCGGTAGCATAGAGCCTTCGGAGGTCGGGCTCTTCCGCTGCATAGCATGAAAGAAGGAATAGAAGGTGGAACGAAAAGCTTGGCTTGGTGGTGCGGAAGTATGCTGTAACACAGAGACTGGAAGATGTGCTGCTTGAATGCGTCCGCCGACTGGTAGTGCGCTGCATATGGCAGAGAAATGAGTTCAGCTTCACAAGAATTGGGCCGGACAGGTGTGGGCTGATTTTACAAACTGTACGCCTACAATCGCATGTCGGGTTGCGATTGTAGGCTGAAATCACGGACTACTGTCGTGTGCCGGCGGACGCCACTGACGCCTATATGCAGTTAAACAACAGCATGCAATGAATGTGTACAGAGTCATCATTCGAAGCCTCCTAGAGTGCCCCAGAGCCTTGTCCCTTAAGTACATTTGCGCAGCCCTGAATACTCTTGTGTGGCCTCCTGTGTACGTCTTCCACCATGAAGTCGTTCACCGTGTCTTAAGAGCGCAGCCTCGCAAGTTAGGGAAGTGCTTCGCTGTATGTATCGTTGCTACATTGATAAGACTATTCACGATGTTGCAAATGACGTACCGGTCGAATGTTTTCCATTGCCATCGCAGCCGCCCACAATGGAGATGCTTCTTCCTTGGCGAGCATTCTCACGCAGCTTCGCGGATATATAAGGTTGGTAATACAGGTTCGCGTGTCGGGATCAATATCGTTACTTTCAACACTGTCGAAGTACATGGTCTCTGTGAAGCCTCCCGCACCGAAAAAAAAATCCTAACACAGTGACGCCAGCGTTAGGCGAGTTTCCCAGCATTTACTTGTTCAAAAATCGTCAGCATTTACCTAACGCGTGTAAATAACATGACATTTGTGAACTACGCGTCAAGTGGCCCATGAACTCTCTTAATGAGTCGGTGGGAGGCTACCACAACTACGAAGTTACGAGTAGGATATGAGAGCACATACTAACTCAGTGGAAATGCGCACGTCCAATGGTTTCCGCCGCGAAAGCATTGTCTCATTTGAGGTCCGTGCAATGTGAGTGGAGATGAAAGGAGCAGTGACACATATCTCGAACTCAAGATGTGCATTCGTTTGATTGCTTGTTATAAAAGAGTTTTTTTTCCGGAAAGGTGTGAATCGCGTTCATTACGTAGAAAATTACTCTATTTTGAGCATAAAGAGTGACTAAGGCTCATCAGTGCATTACCAGCGATCCCACAATAAAGTATTTTGATGTATTCAGCAAACCAGTAGCCGGCCAAGACAAATTATGAAAAGGCACTTGGCTGCTGACCCGCGGGTCACGGGATTGAATCTCGGCTGCGGCGGCTGCATTTCCGATGGAGGCAGAAATATTTTAGGCCCGTGTGCTCAGATTTCGGTGCACGTTAAATAACCCTAGAAGGTCTATATTTCCGGAGCCCTCCACTATGGCGTCTTACACAATCATGGTGGTTTTGGTACGTTAAACCCCACATATCATATCTATCAAGTTATGAAAGAAATAATTCACAATCACTTGTTTGTAGAACGAAGCATCAGTCTGAAGGACCATCATACATGAAGTGTCACCGAAATCGTGCTGAGCAGTGAGTGATTGGTGCTTGCTGCTTGGACATTCAGAGACCTAATATCCAACTGACACCGTATCCACATTAGCTGTCACTACTGACGGCGCTTACTTCGCGGACATTACTAAGCGATTCGCCCAAATATTGACGTCGTCGGTGGCGTAGATTACAACGTCGCAATACTCGCACGTCTTCCGCTGTTCCCGCAGTCCCGGCATGGACTTGCGGGGGGCACCAGGCACGAACCGTCCTTGTTCGCCATCGTTTTTGAAGAGCTTCGTTGCCTCGGACGACTTGGTGAGCATGTCATTGTTGCCCACATCTTTGTCAGTGGGTTCGTTTACTACTAATTAGATGGTAAGCTTGGACAGGCCGATCACGAGGAGCAGGCAGGCATCTGCACCAGTAACAGTGCAGATGCCTGGCACACTCTCGTTCTTCTTCTTGTTCACCTTTTGCTCGTGGCGCATACACACTGTTGAGGATTGGCCAAGAGTTGAGTGTTCTTTAAAATAGTGTGCAGTTTTAGAATCATGGAGGTTATATAATTAATGTAAAGATTACAAAGTACCTAGGTAATTATGATGCGTGCTGCGTATAGTTGACCGTTGTTGCCTTTCCCATCGTCGTCTTTGTTGTAGATGCAGTAACTTTCAGTTCATCAAGTCTGATTATCAAGTAAAGTGCATGCTATTATAGCAAATGAGGCTTCTGTGAACTACTTCTGATTTCGCAACACCAGTTTTAGTAATTAAGGTTGAGGGGGAAGTCATCCTATGCTAGGCGGCAAAAGAGCACTTTGGAGCTCGACCAAGAGGCAACGGTCGGGTGTCAGAAGTTCCAACAGGCGACACAGCAGTTCATGTGAGATGCCAAAATGTTATGTTTTTTTAATTAATGATTGGAGAGCAAAAGGACAGGTTGCAATCCTTGAGGGAATGTCTGAAAAGCTTATAATATATACACCAGTAAGGAGAAGAAGAAATTACACCAACGCCCAGTAAATCTAATTATGAGCAGCATGAAAAACAGCGCATGGTTCGACTTAAATGTTCCGTTAATCGTGGGCACCTTGCCGGATGTTTACGCGTCCTTGCAACTGGAGCACACGATTCATTCACTGTAGTTTCTGTTGTTGTTACTCGTCCCGAACTCATGCATGAGCACCCCACGCGGGAGCACATGGGTTCATCGCGCGTCTACAAAATCTTGGTCCCCGACGCGATCACGTCTTCTTCTTTTTCTTCTTCTTCTTCTTCTTCTTAATAATAATAATAATAGTAATAATATTAATAATAATAATAATAATAATAATAATAATAATAATAGCATTATATTATTATTATTATTATTATTATTATTATTACTAATATCATTATTACGGGACTGCTAGAGACAGCTTTCGCGCATTTGTAGTAAGGGTGGTCAAGCCACACACCAGATTTAACTCCACCGTAAGCTGCTTCGCATCTAAAAAACAAGAAGTAATACTGATTGTTCAAATAGTGAGAACAATTCACCTTGTACTCTGCCAATTCCCCCAATGGATGTGTTCCATGCGTACTGGTCAAGAAGAAGAATGAGGAAGTTGTGGGCGTTAGACAACTGTGGCGAAAAGGAGCCTGTATTAGCGGAATTCGCATAGTGTTTCCCAGGGGGAGCGCGACGAAGAGAACACATGGCCCAGTTTCTGGTCAGGATGGTCAAACAGTAGGCAGTTCAAGCAGGGAACTACCACCAAATGCAGTGGTCACGTGACGCGACGCTTTGAATTCTAATGATTATTATCCCCACAGAGAAAGTAGCCTGCCAGACCAGTACTTGCATAAAGTGAGAATGAAAGTCACGTTTATTTCGCATCAATACAATGCAATGATACAAAAAGGTGGCCGAAAAAGCTGTCATCTAGACAGCTTAACAGGCCGCAGGCCCCTTCATTGGTGATAAGAGCTGCAATATATTAACAATATATTAACATATTTTAACAATATTGTTACACGACATCGGCAACGAAAGAGCATCATAAACGACGATGACGATGAAAGCGACCATGCTCATGTTGTTATTGCTGTTGTACCTCTATCTTGGCTGAAGCTGCCTCTGACCTTCCCTGTATATTTTGTAAATATATTTATTCTATGCATTCTCTCAACCCGTGAAATTTGTTGGAGGTGCTGGGTACAACACAATATAACGGAGCTCCGCAGTGGCCGACGATTGGATTTTTCCACGATGGCAAACCAGGAACCCGCTCCCGGCGAGGCGACAACAACTGTTGTCCTTCCACAGCTAAAAGATCCTGGCACATTCTGTGGCACGGATGGTGTCGACATTGAAGAATGGTTGCCGTTGTACGAACGTACAAGTAAGAATTACCGCTGGGATGAAGCTCCTATGTTAGCCAATATTCTGTTCTACTTGAAAGGAACAGCAAAACTGTGGTTCGAGAACCACGAAGATAAAATTGGAAGCTGAGATGCATGCAAAGAAAAGATGTGCGCCCTTTTCGGCAAGTCTGTGGGTAGAAAGGCAGTGGCCAAGAAAGAGTTGGCATCTCGTGAGCAAACGTCATCAGAGTCCTACGTGACTTACTTACAGGGCGTACTTGCCCTTTGCCGAAAAGCAGACAATGGTATGGAAGAAACCGAAAAACAAGCTCACATAATGAAAGGCATTGCAGACGATGCATTCAACCTTCTCATATGCAAGGACTGCAACACGGTAGATGCCCTCATCAAGGAGTGCCAGCGCTTTGAGGCCGCAAAAAGTCGACGTATCGCCCATAATTTCACTCGACTAGCAAACACAGCAGCACCCTGGTCGTGCGAAGACGGGCCTGCACTATAGACGCCGTTAACTGCAGAGCACGTCACCAAGATCATCAGACGTGAACTTTAAGCTCTGTCTCTTGCATCCACGTGTTCCCATGCATGTGACTCAAGCCCTCAGATGGTGCCACTGGTACATGCCATTGTGCGACAAGAGCTTTCCAATGCTGAACTGGCCTCCTAGTGCACTACAGCTCCCTCTCAGCCGATCGACCGTCGTCGACCCCCTGTTTCGTAAGCCCAAAGAAAAAACCTTCCGGTGCGCCCTCGCAATCCAGCCGAGTGGAGAACTTCTGACGATCGTCCAATTTGTTTGAACTGCCGCCGTATCAGACACGTGGCCCGCCATTGTAGCACTCGGTGGTATTGGCATCAGGCATCTTATGGGTATACTCATCGCCCAGAGAGAAATTATGGACGCTTTCAACCTTACCGGGAATCACTTCAGGCCACCAGTGAAGATATTCCTATTATGCCACATTATCGTCGTCGTTCTCTATCTCCACATGCTCACCAGTCCCGTTCACCGCTCTCCCATCGACCGTCGTTTCGCTCGGCCCAATTTCGCCGACCAACGTCGCCGACTGACCACCTGCCGTGGGAAAACTAAATGATGCAGCTCTCGGAGGTGATGCTGCATCGACAACTTACTTGCCTGCCAAATCCTCTGACCATGCTGCCGACTCGACGCAACTTTAATGAACTTGAAGTAGACGATCCACCGTTGTTGCACTAATGGACACAGGGACTCACATATCAGTGATGAATTCAGAACTTCGTTGCCGCCTTAGGAAAGTTTTATTGCCACCCACAGTACCACTCATCAAGGTCTCGCCGATGGTGGCACGTTTCCCGTGCTTGGAATGCGCTCCGCGCGTATAAGTGTTGCCCATCGCTCCACGATAGTGCTATTTGCTGTTCTCGAGAAATGTTCCCATGAACTTATCCTCGGCATGGACTTTTTATCCGCCCACTATCCCCTTATTGATTGTGGAACTGGCATGCTTCAACTTGATTTACCGTGTTACCATGACCGCCCAACACCAGCTCAACCACGTCTGTGTTCTGTAGATCACGTTCGCCTAGCACCTCAAGCCGTTACCTACGTGAACCTAAGATCTGTCCCTCCTGTTCCCTACAGTACCTACATGTTTACACCTATTGCTGACGTTCTGCTGGCCAAAAATGTTGCCGTGCCTCACACACTTTTGACAGTCACGGGAAATGCAGCATCTCTTCCGATCCTAAACTTCCACTGCTGCGCTCAAGTTATCCCAGATGGTATGACCTTGGCAAAAGTTTCTTGTATAGATGCTGCGATTTCGGCGTTCGTTACCGAATCTTCTTCGTCCTCTGCTCCATTCTCCTGCTCGAAGAGCACAGCGCATGCCACCATCGACAAGATGATTGCCTCTGACCTTCTTGCAGCATAGACAGCTGATATCCGGCACCTGCTGAAATCCTACCGCAACATCTTTGAGTTTGATGACCACCCTTTGGGTCAGACATCCTTGGTAACTCATAGGATTAAAAATGGAGATGCCAGACCCATCCGACGATGTCCTTAACGCGTGTCTAATGCTGATCGACAAGTTATCCAGCACGAAGTTGAAGAAATGCTCACAAAAGACGTCCTCAAACCTTCCTGCAGTCCATGGGCATCACCGGTCGTGCTAGTCAAGAAGAAGAATGGCAGCTGGCGCTTCTGCGTAGACTACCGTCACTTAAACAAAGTAACACGTAAGGACGTGTATCCACTGCCGTGGATTGACGATGCTCTCGACTGCCTACATGGGTCTGCCTACTTTTCATCTATTGACTTGTGATCAGGATACTGGCCGATTTCTGTCGATCATCGAGACCATGAAATAACCGCATTCATCACACTGCATGGACTTTTCTAGTTCAAGGTTATGCCATTCGGATTGTGTAATGCGCCAGCTACATTTGAAAGGATGATGGATTTTCTCCTGCGTGGATACAAATGAACCACGTGCCTGTGCTATCTCGATGACGTCATCGTATTTTCACCTACATTTGAAAGCCTCCTTAGCCGCCTAGCGACTGTTCTGGAGGTTTTACGGACGGCAGGACTTCAGCTCAACTCTTCTAAATTTCGCTTTGGTCGTCGGGGAATCACTGTGCTGGGCCACCTAGTGAGTGCTCGAGGCGTGAAACCTGAGCCTGACAAAATTCGAGTTGTCAAATATTTTCCCATACCACGTTCCACAAAAGATTTACGGAGTTTTATCGGCCTATATTCTTACTTTCGACGTTTCGTTAAGAATTTTGCTGACATTACCCGACCACTTACGGAGCTACTGAAGAAGGACATGCCTTTGTATTGGGGTACTGACCAAGCAACTGCTTTTATCACCCTTACAACATTATTTACTTCCCCACTCATCTTGGCCCATTTCGACCCTTCAGCCCATACTGAAGTTCGTACTGATGCCAGCGGACATGGAATTGGTGCTGTTCTCACCCAGCGGCAACGAGGACAGGATCGCATCATTGCTTATGCCAGTCGCCTCCTTTCTCCTTCGTAGAGTAAGTTTTCTATTACAGAGCGTGAGTGCCTCACACTAGTCTGGGCAGTCAGAAAATTTCTACAATAATTGTTTGGCCGCACCTTTTCGGTAATTACATATCACCATGCCTTGTGCTGGCGGTCGTCCCTTAATGATCCAACTGGACGACTTGGCTGTTGGGCCTTAAAATTCTTCCAAGAACGTGACATACCAATCTGACCTAATGCACGAGGATGCCGACTGTCTATCCCGTCACCCCGTGGACCCACCTGACCTTTCAGCACATGATTCTGACCCTTGTGTCTTCGCCTTGTCGGCTTTCATCGACATACGCAAGGAACAGCTCAGCGATGTCCACTTGCGGTCTATCATGCAGAGTCTACGTTTGCCCCACGTATAGCCGTCGCTACACTTGTTCGTTCTACGCGATGGCATTCTTTACCGACGCAACACCAGCGCTGAGGGACCGGAGCTACTACTCGTAGTTCCTGCGACACTCCGTTCTGCTGTACTTGAACAGCTTTACGACGCCCCAACCGCGGGACATCACGGGGTCGCGCGCACGTACGATCGCGTGCGGCGTATATTCTTCTGGCCAGTTCTTTACTGTTCTGTGCGCTGATACGTTGCTACTTGTGAGTCCTGACAGCGCTCCCAACATTCCACCTTGCCACCAGCTGGTCCGCTCCAACCAATAGACATACCCACCGTCCCCTTCTACAGCATCGGTCTTGATCTCATTGGACCATTTCCTACTTCTCTCACTGGAAACAATTGGATAGCCGTAGCCACTGATTACGCCACAAGATACGCTATCACACGAGCGCTACAGACAAGCTGTGCCACTGACGTCGCGGACTTCTTGCTTCATGACGTAATTCTTCACCATGGCGCTCCTCGACAGCTGCTTACTGATCATGGTCGCTCATTTCTTTCAAAAGTAGTAAGTGACATCCTTCGCTTGTGTTCGACGCGTCACGAGCTCACTACGGCCTATCACCCACAAACAAATGGTCTTACCGAGCGCCTAAATTGAACATTGACAACAATGCTCTCTATGTACGTTTTCAAAGATCACCTTGATTGGTAAAGTACTTTGCCTTATGTGACAACCGCGTACAATTCGTCACGCCACGACACCACTGGTTTCTCCCCATCCTATTTATTGTTCGGCTGCCATCCAGCGTTACGCTTCGAGACTCTTCTCCCATCAACTATGCAAACGGTTACAGAGTACGCCCGGGATGCCACTGCTCAGGCTCAAGTGGCCCGCAAAATCGCACGGGAACGTCATCTTGGCTATCAGCTCTTTCAGAAGGCCCACTACGATAGCCATCACAGAGTAGTTTTTTACTCTCCAGGTTCATTGGTCCTCTGGATACCATGCCGCCACGTTGGTCTATCTTCGAAGCTACTGTCTCGCTACTTGGGACCTTACAAGGTTTTACGCAGGCTTAGCGAGGTCACATACGAGATTGCTCCATTGGACAGTCAGTCGCCGTCGTCCACAACCGCTACTGACGTCGTCCACGTAACCCATCTAAAACCATACATATCCGCATATTATCCTACTCTCCTTTAGGCACCGAGACGGCGCTTCGAGCGGCGGGTGATTATATGTTACATGACATCAGGAACGGAAGAGCATAATAGACGACGAAGACTATGAAAGCGACCGTGCTCGAGTTGTTGTTGCTGTTGTACAACGGTTCTCGAACACGCAAGTAGCTGGTCGTGCTTGCTCTAGGGTTTTGGCTTAAGTTTGTGTAGTGGCTGTGGTTTGTTTGCCTTTATTAGGTGTTCATATAGTGCTTTTACAGCTAAGTAAGCGCTTTTAGCGCTAGAAAGAGCACTCAGATGCCGTTGTTTTCACCTGGACCAGGGGCTTTCCTCTGGTCTGCTTCACTTCCGCCACAGGAGATACCAGTAGATCAGTTGCTGTGCAACGGCATTCCCGCAGTTCCTATGGCCCTCGTCCGTAGCAATGACGGCTTCATTCGGGTGAAGAAACTGAAAGTGGTCTAAGCGGAGCTTAGAGCTGTGACGTCTAACTTTCACAGCATCACAGAAGTCCGCCAGTTCGGCAGAGGTGGTATTCTATGTTTTTCATCTGATCATCCCTGTGTCCAAGACCTATTGAAGTACTCGAGTTTCGCAACCAATCCAGTGAGCGCCTTTATTCCCCCACATCTGGCACGTGTGAAAGGTATTGCTCGCGGTGTCGATGTTAGCTCGACCCCGTCTGAGGTATTAGAGATGTTTGCCAAGACTGGTGCTATCTCCGTTTATAGGTGTGCACGACTGGTAGAAAAGCAGAAGATGCCGACTGAGTCAATAATTGTAACCTTCGCTGGAGCGAATCTCCCAAGCAAAATCAAGGCATGGCCACTAATATGCAGAGTGGAACCGCTATCACCGCGACCACTCCAGTGTAAGAAGTGCTGGCGATACGGTCACACTATTAAAGAATGCAGGTCAGAACTCAGATGCCGGGTGTGTGGTGGCAACCACAAAACAAATGACTGCAAAGCTAAAAAAGAGAAATGTTGTCTCTGCAGCGAACAACACTGTGCAGATAGTCCTGATTGCTCAGCTAAGGCTCGAGAAATGCAAATTCTTGAAATGATAGGGCATAGGCGCTGTTCTCGACGAGAAGCCGTAGAGGAAATACAGGACTAGAACTCAGGGGTATGCCAGTGTTGCAGCACGACATATCTCGGAAATAAATGGGTCGATTTCCCTGATTATCGCGGAGGTCGTAGAAAAGGCTCCTGAAAAAGCCATAGAACGACTGGCTTCTAACCTTTGCGATTCTCTATCTCAAATTTTGGCTAACCAGATGAATCGCATATTTCGTACAACGGGAGAGTCAGGCCTAGTATTCCAACATGTTGAGAGTTCACGACCAATAGCTGGCGGTGAATCTGAAACTGCGCTATCGTATTATCCGTCTGCAGGAGCCTCTGCAATAGGCGTCCACAGCCGAAAGGAGGAATTTGAAACCGCACCATCGTATTCTCCGTCTGCAGCTCTCTCTGCAGTAGATATACAGAGTCTAAGTGAGAACAAAGCTGCATGTACAATAAATTCAGATGACATGGATTTGGACCCTTGGTCCCTGAAGCGATCCAGGTCCCTTTGTCAAGGAAAACTAACTCACTGAAACAAACAAAGAACAAAAAGTATCTGAAGGAAAAGGAGAGCCTTTCAGAGAGATTTCTTGAAACAAAGCATTCTAGAGAAAGCTATAGCGGAAGCAGCTCTTTCGAAACCACAGGGTCGCTTAAAATTTTCCAATGGAATTGCCGATCAATTTATTCTGCATCTACGGATTTGGTATACTTGACTTCTAAATTCGCTCCTGATATTATAGCATTACAAGAGACATGGCTCTTTGTGCATAATTTGTTCCAGTTAGATAACTTCCGGTCTTTTCAACTAGACCGTCCATCGAGAGGTGGGGGTCTAGCTTTCTTTATTATTAATAGAATTGGTATGAAAGTCAAATGCTCATACAAACATATGTCGCCAAAATGCGAAACTTTGGCAGTATACATTACATTACCCAACTGCACTCCTTCCACTTTTGTTAATATGTATTTTCCGGATGGAGTTCAAGACACACGAAGTTTGGATCTAGCTACAAAGTCGTGGTGCAAAGACAAAGTTTTAGTTGGAGACTTTAATTCCCACCACACGAGTTGGGGTTTTAGAACTGATCTGAGTGGGAAACGCTTGTGGGAGGGAACAATGGCTAATGCCCTGACGTGCCTCAACGTCAGGAACCCCCTATTTATTCGCAATCACTCCAGGTTGGCCTTAGATTTAAGTTTTGTCAGTTCGGCTATTACTACTTCTTGGAAAGCGCTGGACTGTGGCACCAAAAGTCACCACTTACCGATAAGTTTTGAAATTTCTTGCCCGATAATTCCATCTTGTTCGAATGTAAGAATATTTGTAAATTACACTAAATTTAAGAATGATCTGAAGTCAGCATTGGCTTTTCACTCGAAAGAGAGCGACCATAATAATGCACTGAAGATAAATGCAGACATTATAAGATCCTACAAAAGAGCGGAATTCACTGTTGAATCCACAAAAAGGGTATATAGCCGTTGGTGGAATGATGAATGTACCAGAGAGCACCGACGACGTTAGGCAGCTTGGAAACGGCTCTTACATAATCAATCCTCCAAACCTGGGCCGATTATAAATTCATTGCAGCGGGCTTTAAGGGAACGGTAGCTCAAGCAAAACAAGAATATGACAGAAGAAATTATGAATACCTGTCGAAGCCTAAACATATGAAAGCACTGTTCCGATATACGAGAGCTCGTAAAATCTTGCCTTCACCAGTTAATGCAGCTAGTGATAATCTATAGGCGCAAGAAATGACCACTACCTTTGAGGCAATCGATAAAGGTCTGGAAAGCAGATTTACTTTAGTAGTGTCAAACAACTGGCGCAAGTATACGACAAAGTCTGACTTTGACGAAGTGACACGAACTGAAGTATCCAACGTGATTAAACATTTACCTTGTGCGTCTCCTGGCCCAGATGGAGTCACAGTACCCACGATTAAAATAATGTTCAATTTATCGCCTAGAGACGTCGCCAATGTTATTAACTACTCCTTAAAAAACTCATGGGTGCGGCAGGATTGGAGGATAGCAAAGGTGATCCCACACAAAAAATCCGGGTGTAGGATTAACAGTCGATAATATCAGACCAATCTCTCTAACATCTAACATGGTCAATCTAATAGAGAGGGTCCTGCATAGCCGAGTAAGCATCTGGATGGCAGACAATTCAGTAATAAAACCGAACTAAATCGGCTTTTGTAGTGGTTTCTCTATTTGGTGTGCCCATGCTGATTTAGAGAGCCGAATACAGCTCGCGCGAAAAAGAAGGCAATACGCTGCTTTAGTAACGCTTGACATAGCCAAGGCGTATGACAGTGTGGAGCACTTCATATTGTTAAATACGCTAAAGATGATTGAATTTCCCACAATATTTTATTGAGCGGGTGGCAGAATTTTAAAATCAAGAGAATTATACTGCGTCAAGGATGGATGTTCCTCATCTAGATTTAAACAAACGCGCGGAGTTCCCCAAGGAGCAGTCTTATCTCCAGTGTTATTTAATGCTTTAATGAGCACAATTCCAACAGATCAAGAAGTTACTGTCTACATTTATGCTGATGACATCGCATTCTTTGCTGCTGACTGTGGTATTTACTCACTACAACTTAAATCACAAAGATATATTAACATGTTAGAAATATTGTTGCAGTCGATTTCGTTATCGTTAAATGTCAAGAAAAGTGCGCTCGTGGTGTTTCCGCTTGCAGAACCGATTTAGGTTTCAATTCTATATAAACAGGAACCCATCCAGCAAGTAGACTCTATAAAATAATTGGGAATATTTTATAATGACAAACTTAACTGGAGTCCACACATAGAGTATATAACTACTACCAAAGCACAGCGGGCTTCAGGCTTACTGTACAAGCTAAGTAACCGGAAATATGAATTATGGAGGCACACCTTGATAACCCTTTACAAGATGTATATGCGCCTCATCATGGAATTCAGCTGCATATTATTGTCGGGTGGCCTTGCTTTAAATCGAAACCTCTAGTTGTCTTGGAGCGAGAAGCACTGCGAATGTGTCTGGGCTCCCTAGGTTTGTGGCTATCAACGTACTGTACCAGGAAGCGCGCCTGCCTACACTACTTTGTCGATTTCAAATTTTGGCCATTCAAGCATTTTTAAAATTTTATAGCTTACCGGCAAGAAGATCTCAATATTCTTTCATCGCAAACCCATACGCCTTCTTTCTTGGTCATTGGCCACGGTTTCACACACCTCAGATAATGTTTGTACAAAAGAATCTGCAAAGTATAAATGTGAACATTAGAAATGTAATTACTCGAATTGTCATGTTATAATTGAGTATGAGGATATATTCCCCCAAAACGCCAAGTTACAATCTCTCAACTGTTTAAATAACATATTATTAGATTACTTGGAGCATGCAGAAACTAAAAATATAGTAGCCACAGATGCTTCCGTAAATAATCAAAAGGCAGGTGTCGGCGATGCCTCTGATTCGCTTGACTGGTCCTTTCCAGTGAGACTGCCTGATTTTAGTCCAGTTTTTGAAGCGGAGCTCGTGGCGAATATTTTAGCTCTTCGGAAACTTCCATCAAATCAAAACAACGCAGTCATAATGACGGATTCTCGTTCAGTTTGTGCAGCTCTGACAGCTTCAGAGAATTCTCGAATTTTAAGCACATTCAAAACGTTAGTACCCCCGCAGCTAAGACTCCTGAGGTTACTATGGGTTCCAGGACACTCTGCATTAAGATTAAACGAATTGGCCGATTCCTTAGCACAAGCCGCACTTGATGGGCCAGTTTTATCCATACTGGCAGATGTTGAATATATTACGGCAATAGGATATCGAAAATCAGCAATCTCCACTGATACGATAGAAAAATTAACTACATAGACAGAATATAACCACCTCAAGTTTCCATCGCAACCTCACTGGAGTCAGTCCAGAATGCTCGGAGTTTTAATTACTTAATTTCGATGCCGTGTCCCCCCCACTAAACCTGTATCTACACAGAGCTGGTCAGACAACATCACCCCTCTGCGCATTCTGCCGAGAAATGGAATCACTAAAACATTATTTTTTGTATTGTCGCCGCTACGCTATACTTCGAAAAAGGTTACTAGTTATTCCATTTCTGAAATTATGCGTTAGATTGACGGCGGAAACGGCGCGAGGCTTTGGTGCCTCAGTTTTGGGACATTGCCACAGGGATGCTTTCAATGGCGTTTGCGAATATATTCAGGCAGCCAAGCTATACCTTTCTGAGCTTCAATCAAAAAATTATTATTTGTTACTCTCAAGGGCAAAGTGAAGTAAACGCAGCTGAGTGGTAATCATAACACCTCAAAGCTCAAAATTGCTCAACTTTACTTTTCTATTTTTTTTCTTTCTCGTTTGCTCTTTTTTATGTTGTTTTCCTCACATTAGTCTTATTATAATACAAATTCATTACACATACCTAAAATGATCACAGAAAAACTGCACTACACTTTCTTGGCCAATCCCCCTGAGTGGGTATGAGCCATCATCCCAGGGCAACAAACAAACAAACATACCTCCATCTTGGCTGCAGCTGCCTCTGACTCTCCCTGTATATTTTGTAAATATATTTATTTCATTCATTCTCTCACCCCGTGACAATCTATAATGAAAGGAACGTACAGGCGAACGATACACACTATTTATTTTATGAAATTGAAAGTATTTACATAAACAAGAAGCAAGATAGTAACATAATATCCCGTAACATTGGTTATTGAAGGGCTTGAAAAGAAGCCAACCCACATACACAGTATTTACATTAGGAAGGCACCAAGATTGATTGATATGTGGGGTTTAACGTCCCAAAACCACCATTTGAGTATGAGAGACGCCGTAGTGGAGGGCTCCGGAAATTTCGACCACCAGGGGTTCTTTAACGTGGAAGGCACCAAGAAAAGGTGTATCAAAGGGCATTTGTTTTTAGATTAAAATATCTACTATTGCTTTATTAGACAGGCTATCGAATTGTAGCTGTTTTCCGAATAACTCGGTTGGTCGGTCGGCCAACCGACCGATTCACTGAACTTTTTTTCTTATTTAATTGTATTCCAAGAAACGCGGCGTCACTCACGGAATTCACTGAAAGCAGCGCTGCTATTTTTTTCAGTAAGATAACCCAGGGCTCAGCTGCCTGGTTTGCAATTTAGTTGAACGCCACTCGCAGTGCCAACGCGGATGAGGTGCGGTGACCGCGAATGACAGAGACGGCCATTAATATGTGAACTAATCAATCTTGTTCAGCCTTCATGGCCTTAAAGACTGGAAATCCTAAGGAAACGAACACGTTCGGCATTTTGTACGCAAACGTTATAGGTTAACTTCTAAAAGTAGCTACTAAGTGATCGACTCGCTTGCAACCTTGCTTCCTTGTATCTAAAGAAGATGTCCATAAATTCTGACTCAGGAGGGTAAGTCGGTCGGTTGGTCACTAACTGAACTTTTCCCGTATTCAATTATATTACAAGAAACCCGGGGTCGCTGACGCACCATAGTCAAATCGTGATCATGCTCGCGGCTATAGGCGACTTTAAACGGATTGATAGAAGTCGACTGAAAGCCTTGGCTCTCCGCTATTCAGGTGAAGTACGGTTCGACTCGATTGCCTGTACGGACATATATTCATAGCAACTGCTTAGTCAGCATTAGAAAATTGGCGAGCCGGAATAGTGTTCCTCGTTTGTTAATGTACATGGGAGGTAGAAGTGGGTGACCAAGTTTTCAAACCACTACCAGTTGTATAGGAGCCCAGGTGGGCTTTCATATTGTTACGAGGCAGTGGGCATGGCTCGGCCGTCGAAGAGGAAGCGGACTCGAAGCGTGAGATGGTACCAGCCATGGGGTATCTCACCTATTGGTAAATATTGCAAATACACTCGTTTCTTTCTTCTGTGTGTTTGTAATCCCCGTAATAAATTGCTGGACGTGCTGGGTGAGGAACCGCCATACAACGGAGCGCTGCAGTGGTCGTCAAATCGGAGTTTCCGTGATGAAGCACAGGACTCATCCCACGGCCACCTCTACATCACCCTCGGCAACGCCTCCACCGTCCCCACCCCCGCCCACGTACGAGCTGACGCATCCGCAGCATCCAGGAACGTTCTGCGGTACGGACGGTGTTGATGTTGACGACTGGATAGCTGACTATGAACGTACCTGTGCGCTCAACCGGTATGACCCGACTCTCATGCTGGCCAACGTGCTGTTTTACCTGAAAGGCACGGCCAAAGTCTGGTACGAGAACCACGAGGAGGAGATCGGCAGTTGGGACACATTCAAAGAGAAGCTTTGTGACTTATTTGGGAAGCCCATCGGTCGAAAGGCGGCTGCAAAGAAGGAGTTGTCGATACGTGCTCAGACGTCTACAGAGCCGTATATCTCGTATATACAGAATGTGCTGGCTCTATGTCGTAAAGTCAACAACGACATGTCGGAGTCTGATAAGGTTGGCCACGTCCCCAAGAGGATAGCAGGCGATGCGCGACCGTCGAGGAGATTATTCAGGAATGCCGGCATTTTGAACTGGCCAAAAGCAGTCGTATTTCAAGATCATTCACTCGACTGCCAAACACCGCTGCGACGTCCTCCTGTGAAAATGGACTGACCTCTCGTCGGCAGTCTTCACCGGCGTCTGAAATTACACAAATCGTCTGGCTTGAAATCGAAGCAATTACAGTTGATCTTCCCACCAACGGCCACCACGATTCGCAAGCATCTCAGGCTAGCTTGGTGCAGTCAATTGTGCGGGAAGAACTCAGCCATTCGGGCTTCGATATCTGCACCGTTGCTCAGTCTTGACCAATTGGCTTCCGTTCAAGGTCGCCGCCTCGCCCCCGGTCACCGCCACAGGATCGGTTTTATCCACGCTCTCGCAATCCGGCCGAATGGAGAACTACGGATGATCGGCCGATATGCTTTAACTGCCGCCTCATAGGACAAGTAGCACAGTATTGCCACAACAATTGATCTTCGTCCCGAACACAGTATAACACTGCTCGCCGCGTCGACATTCCGCCTTTTCCAGCCTCCTGCAACCTTCCACCCTACGATTCCAACGCCTCCGATGCCCCTGATACGCAGCACAGCCGCTCACCGACGTTTCGACGTCATCAGTCTCGTTCGCCGCATGGACGTCACCCGTCGGCCCCTTCTCCTCTACGACGACGCCCGACCTTCCCGCTCAATTCTCATAAGGGAAACTAAGTAGTGCAGCTCTTAGAGGTGAAGCTGCATCCTCGATACTAACCTTAAATCCTCTCCTTGTACTGCCGACACGAAGAAATTAGGATCGACGTCGACGTTGACGGCTTGACTGTTTCTACACCTATTGACAGCGGGGAGCATATTTCTGTGATGAGTGCTCGACTTCATCGCTGCCTGAAGAAATTCCTGACACCGGCTGCTCCTGGCATTTTTTGCGTCGCCGACGGAAAAAGTCTTGCCATCACAGGAATGTTCACAACACGCATCCCAGTCGCCGATTACTCCATATCTGTTCCCTTTGCAGTTTTGGAGCAGTGCCCCAATGACCTGATTCTTGTATTAAATTTCTTGTCCGCTCATGCCACTCTCATCGACTGTGCAACCGGCGTTTTCCAACTTGAACTGCCTCGACTTGGGACTGTGTCGTCCTCCCCGCCACACCGCTTGTGCGCTGTTGTTTAAGTTCAGCTGTCACCGCAAGCCACCACGTTTGTGGCCTTTACGATATCACCAGCTCTTCCTGACTGTGACTACATAATTGATTGATTGATATGTGGGGTTTAACGTCCCAAAACCACTATATGATTATGAGAGACGCCGTAGTGGAGGGCTCCGGAAATTTAGACCACCTGGGGTTCTTTAACGTGCACCCAAATCTGAGCACACGGGCCTACAACATTTCCGCCTCCATCGGAAATGCAGCCGCCGCAGCCGGGATTCGAACCAGCGCCCTGCGGGTCAGCAGCCGAGTACCTTAGCCACTAGACCACCGCGGCGGGGCAACTGTGACTACATAGTGTCTACATTATTAGATGTGCTTTTGGCCCGAAGTATTTCTGTGCCGCATATCATCGTGACTATCGTGGATAACTACGTTCAGCTTCCGCTCCTCAACTTCAGTAGTTCGACCCAAGTACTCCCGCAAGGTATTTCGTTAGGCCATGTTTCCCCACTTGATGCATGTAACATCGTGGCATTAGACCCGGAAGACTGCTCGTCCCCTATTGCAGCCAGCCGAGCAAAGGCACTTACCGACGAAATCACGATGATGATTGCCCCTGATCTTCTGCCCTATCAGACTACGCAACTCCACTACGTTCTGACCACCTACCGAGATATTTTCGACATCGATGACCGCTCTTTGGGTCAAACGTCCGTCGAGCGTCATGAAATATATACCGGTGATGCTAGTCCTGTTAGACGGCGACCATATCGTGTATCCCAGTCCGAACGCCAGGTCATACAACGAGAAGTCGAGAAGATGCTTTCCAAAGGAGTCATAGAGGCCTCTTCAAGTCCATGGGCATCACATGTTGTTTTAATAAAAAAAGGATGGCAGTGGGAGATTTTTTGTTGACTTCCGTGCCTTGAACAAGATAACCCGCAAAGACGTATATCCGCTGCCACGAATCGACAACGCCCTTGACTGCCTTCAAGGCACGCGATACTTCTCATCTATAGATCTGCGTTCGGCCTATTGGGAAATTTCTGTCGACGACTTAGACCGAGAAAAAACTGCCTTCGTCACACCGGATGGCTTTTATCAGTTCTAGGGTATGTCTTTTGGACTGCGCAACGCCCCGGCAACGTTCGAACGCATGATGGACTCTCTCCTCCTTGGTTATAAATGATCCACCTGCCTTTGCTACCTCGACGACGTGATTGTTTTTCCCGAACATTTGAAAGCCACCTAACTCGTTTGTTAACCATTCTAGTCATTTTTCGTCGAGCAGGACTCCAGCTGAACTCGAAAAAGTGCAATTTTCGCCAACGAGAAATCATGGTCCTTGGTCATCGTGTAAGTGCTGCAGGCGTCCAACCGGACCCTGACAAGATTTGCGCTGTCAAGAACTTTCCTCTGCCTTCTACTACAAAATATTTCGTTGTTTTGTGGGCTTATGCGCGTACCTTCGACGTTTTATACGCGATTTCTTTACATTTGCACGACCACTAACCGGTCTTCTAAAAAAACGCGCCCTTCTCGGGGGAAGACCAAGGAGCTGCGTTTTTCTCACTGATAACCTGCTCACTTTACCACCAATATTGGCTCACTTCGACCCGTCCGCGACGACTGAAGTTCGCATAGACGCCAGTGCTCACGGCATCGGCGCCGTCCTCGCTCAACCACAGATGGGCCAAACGTGTGATATTGCGTATGCCTGCAGCCTTCTCTACGTATCTGAGTGAAACTAGTCGATAACGGGGCGCAAGTGTCTTGCGTTGGTCTGGGCTGTAGCGAAATTTCGCCCCTACTTGTATGGCCGGGAGTTTTCAGTTATTACGGACCATCATGCTCTGTACGTGTTGGTTGTCGTCACTCAAGGACCCCACTGGTCGCCTAGGTCGCTGGACTTCAGGAGTCCAGAAGTCTTCAGGAGTACGACTTCGACGTAATTTATAAGTCTGGCAGGTGCATTTGTCTCTCGCGTTATCCGGTGGACCCTGCTAGCCTCGCTGTCCATGAGAGCAATTCTTGTGTGCTCACCATATCTGATTTTTGCGACATCGGCACAGAGCAGCGCCGGGACGCAATCCTCAAGACGGTCATTGAGCGAGTATCTTCAGGACATTCCGACCCTTCGCTTCGTCAATATATCCTCCGCAATGAAATTCTGTATTGCCGTAACATGAAGCCTGACTGCCCGTATTTTCGTTATATATTCCCCGACACCTGCGTGCCACCATTCTTCAACATCTGCATGACGCTCCGACGGCAGGACACCTGGGTTTTTCACGCACCTATCACTGCGTGCGGCAACGGTTCTTTTCCCCTAGCCTGTGTAAATTGGTGCGCCACTATGTCGCTGCTCGCGAGCATTGCTAGCGCCGCAAACGTCCTGCTCTCCGTACGACTGGCCTGCTCCAACCTATCGACATTCCCCCAGAACCATTCTTCCGCGTCGGCCTCAACTTGCTCGGACCTTTGCCAACGTCCGTGTGAGGCAACAAATAGATCGCTGTCGCAACTGACTATGCGACCAGATACGTTATAAATCGTGCCTTGCCAAGTAGCTGTGCCACAGACGTCGCAGTATTTCTACTGAATGACGTCATTCTGCGGCGTGGGGCTCCGCGCCAGCTTCTGACGGAACGTGGTCGCTGCTTCCTCGCAAAAATTATCGAGGAAATCCTCCGTAGCTGCTCTACCGAACATCACTTTACTACTTCCTACCACTCCCAGACCAACGAACTGACAGAGCGCCTCAACCGAACTTTTACGGACATGTTGTCCATGTACGTGTCTGCTGATCACCGTGACTGGGACGCAACGCTCCCATATGTTACGTTTGCATACAATTCGTCAAGGCATGACACCGCCGGCTATTGTCCGTTCTTTCTTCTGTACGGCCGCAACCCTGCGTTGCCATTCCAGACACTCCTTCCTTCTGATACTACCGAACCAACGGTGTATGCTCAGAACGTTGCTTCTCGAGCCTGCGTCGCTCTCCAAATCGCACACTCTACGCTCACTGCTTCTCAGGCCTCACAAAAAGTGCGCTACGATGGCTGGCACCACGACGTTGACTACCCTGCTGATAATCTCGTCCTACTTTGGACGCCGCATAGGCGTGAAGGCTTATGCGAAAAGCTCCTTCCACAATACACCGGGCCCTACAAAGTTCTCCGCAAGGTCACCGACGTCGACTACCTCATCACTCCCGTTCAACCACACTCATCTTCTACCACACCACCTACTTATGTTCATGTGTCGCGACTAAAACGCTACTACACTTCCAGTCCTGATTGACTTAGCGGCGCCGTGACGGCGCTTCGTCCGCCGGGGGTGATGTTACGAGGCAGTGGGCATGGCTTCGCCGTCGTAGACGAATCGATGAAGAGGAAGCGGACTCGAAGCGTGAGATGCTTCCAGCCCGGGGGTGTCACACCTACCGGTAAATATTGCAAATACATTCGTTTCTTTCTTCCGTGTGTTTGTAATCCCCGAAACAATATCAACAGTGATGGATTTAGGCACGTTGATTAATGCTAGCGCCTCTCACGCCCTGTGGTGCAAGAAGGGTAACACTCACACCTTACTGGTCAACAAAGCACTGCGTGGAAGGTTTGAGTGTGAAACAGGTGTGTCAAGCTCGCAGCTTAACAGCACCTCCCACGTCTTGGGGTGCAAGAAAGGTAAGAGTCACGCTTGACAAGTATGCGAAGTGCTGCCATGGAAGGTTTAGGTGTGAGATGGGTGCGTCTCGTGCTAGCCCTCTCTAGTGAAAGTATTCTCTGAAAAGCCGGGCAGTCCCCCTACTACGGTACTCGCTGGGACGGTGGTATGAGTCTTTGTATGGTTAGGCTATAGCCCTCTTCATTCAGGAAGCATTCGGCCGAGGAGTTCTGAGCAAGACAATAACCCATGTCATGAGGGTAATACTTCAGTTGCCTGGACACTAGAAAGGTGTGCTAAAGTCGGACCAACCAAAGATTTTTGGGCTTGAAGCCATGCCTTCTTTCAGTATTCTTTGTGCGCGGAAAAACAACGCTTGACATCTACTCTTGTTAGTACGTCATGCACTTTCGATGCTCTAATTTCATCTGAGGTATCACCCCGAAGGGTTCACGTAAGTGCAAGAGTGATGTTTTCAGTCTGTGTGAGGTGTGGCTACACCAACACATCCTCCAGTTGCGAATTTCGTCCCGCGCTGGTGCGGTCAGCAGACCTGCGGCGTGCGGGATTTGTGCACACTGGGCTGCCTGGCTTGCAGTAGATTCATGGTCTAAATGTCGTTTATTGTGTATTCATGCCGGAGGGGTAGCTTACGCTGTGAAGAAAGTCAGTTAACATGGTTATTATTATTGCATTTTTTTCACGAAAAAAACTTACTGTCACACTGGACGTGATTTGCCTGATGTGCTTGCTAGGCCTAAAATTTTGTTTTGTTTTTTTTGTGCCTCGATTTTATCTGTTGAGGAACGTCACGCAAATTTAGTTATGCGAGAAGGTTATTACCTGCATCGCATAGATGATTATTGTCTTGCTCAGAACCGCTCGGCACGACACGCACCCACCTCACACTGAAACCTTCCACGCAGCACTTCGCTGCCCTGTCCACCGTGAGTGTTATTTTTGTTGCAATACAACACGTGGGATGCGTCAGCATTAAGCTGCGAGTGAGATGCACCCGTTTCTTACTCTAACCTCCCACACAGTGCTTCACTGCGTGAGTGTTACCCTTCTTGCACAACAAGACGGGAAAGGAGCTAGCATTATTCTGCATTTGTGAATCCCTCACTGTCGAATTGGACGCCCTTCTGGGCACCTATGCCACCGGTAGCCGTTAGGGAACTCAAGCACCCACTGCTACCTCCCATGTGACCAACGAGCAAGGAACGCTCTTCCAAACCGCCAAGGTTCTGATGCTAGTTGAATAGTTGCGGAGAAATAGGCAAATTAGTCCAACTGTCGTTCGAAAGACGGAGAGGTGAGTGTGTTCGTACTGATCTATGACGGTATAATTGTAGCGCAAATAAGACACGGACAAGAAAGTGTGCACCACAAACACTTGCTCAACTGAAAGCTTTAGCGCTTGAACAGAAAATATACAGCACTTACACTGGTGCTAAACAAAATCCCGCGCATTAGCGTAGTGGTCCAAACAAAAGGCAATTAATCAAACCAAGAACACACCTCCAGACCCCCCCTTCTTCCCACCGGTCTGCCCCCTACAACCCACCAAGTAAACGTCTAAACAGTGGTTTCGCCTTAAGTCCCAGTTTTTCCGCAGCACGTTTAGCCTTTTGTAGAACGCTGAACCGCTGATTGCAAGGCAACTACTTTTGTATTCGGTCAGTTAAGGTTCTCCGCTCTTCTGCGCAGCTATACGAGCCTCCTCTCGAGTTTGCAGACCGGCTAAGCGTGCGCAGTCAGCGCTATGCGCTCAATTGCGCCTTCTAATGTCACATTAACTGACTGTGTGAAATCTTGGATAGACTCGTGATCATCGATCGGTACACTGATGTGGCCCAAGTAGCTGAAAATATTGTCGAAACCTCTGAAGCCTTCCTAGCGCGAGTCATCTGGACGAGCTAAACATTTAATGTAAGCTACATGAGAAGAAAAAATTGAATCATTGAACGGGGCGCAGACGATACGCACTTTAACCCTTGATGCCTGCTGTTGCTCCGGAACAACATCTACATTTTTTTTTCGACAAACACAACCTGCTGCGCGATACTTATGATGCTATTCGCAAGTTTCGTCGCCTATAGGAGGCGCAATAGGTGATTCGATATGGTACCCACAAAGAGTATCAGAGTGCGTCTTTCATAAGACGCCAAGCGCGTCTTTCACAAACAGTACGTCTTTCTCTCGGATCACAAACAGTTACGTCTTTGCACTCGGCGGCTTTCACGAGACGCTGAGTGCGTATTTCACAAGCTTCTACGTCTTTCTAAAGTATATGGTATGGCCTAAGCTGCTCATTCCCGCTACGCTGTCTACAACTGTGCAGTTCGAGCGTATGATGACATACTGGGTGCAGCCCGAGTGTAAACATAGGCGTTTTTCAAGAGGCGAGATGTAGCGGTGACCAAAAACTGGGGTTTGACGCAAGCGTAAATCAGATAGCCTCGTTTTCTTATCTACGTTGCTGCAGAAGTAGTTGGTGCTGATAAAGTGCGCGCTCCACACTTTCACCAGTGATGTGACCAACTCGCCAATTCTCAACTTCGCTATCCATTCCTTTTTCCTCACTTCATCTCATGGCAAGGAATTGAGGCGGACTGTCGTCGATGCTCTCCTTGTTTACTGCAGCACGCAGCACGGGTGATTGCTTTTGAAGCCTTTAAATTTAGGCATTTCGTGGCCGCGATGGGGACTTGAAGAACACAAAGTAAATGCGCCCAGGAGCACCACCGCCCCACTGACCGATACTCTTTGAAAAAATTCCGCCGGTGGCCGCGGGACGGCGTGACACTCTAGGAAACTTGCGAATATGTCATAAGAGACCAACACTAGCGGGCGTATTGAGCTTATAAAATTTGAGAAATAAATAAATTGCGTTTTTGTAAAATTTTCGTCTAGCTTCTAACAAGTGTAAAAAAAAAAGCTCCGCACGCAGAATACCATTTATTCGGATACAACAGAACAGGAAGATACTGTGACATCTGCTATAAATAAATTGGTTCAGAAGGCGTTGTAGAACATTTAGGAGCATGCATATTATTAGTGCGGCCACAAGTTACATTGCAGAACTCATTTGATACCAAATGGTTTGTTGCTCAAAAGCAACGTTGCGCATATAAAGGAGTACAAGTTTATGCGGAAAGATTCGATTCTAGTAATTTGGAGTCTATGGAGCTGTTATATTCAATGTTTATAATGTGCCAAAGAAAGGAAACTGCCATCTTCATGAAGAGCTTCGCACCCCTTTCATCGCCGTCTTCCTTGTCTGCATCTCTCAACTAACAAGTGCGCCGATCCCTCCAGTATATATATAAAAGAAAAGAAACTTTATTTTTACAAAAATTTATGCGTGAACGGTTCCATGCCCTTTTCATTTTCGCTTTATTAAAATTAAAAAGAATGTTTTATGACATAAAAGAAGAAGTTATCTTCTCTTTTCTAGCTTTGAAATAATTTTTCTTGGCTTGATAAGAACGATGCTTGGCCTAGTTGGTGATTGGGAATCAACATATTTGCACAGCGCAAGACTACGAGTAGTTACGACGTAACTACAGAAGAAGAGACAAGGACAAAAAAGCGCTCTTTCTGTGGATATATGTTTATTCTTCTTTGCTACCCGAATCATTGTCACTCCCACAGGGCAGGTGTAAGCCAAAATTCTAAGATGTACTTTTACATCTCACTATTTGATGGTGAAACGTTAATCTACGCTTTATTCCAGCTCGCTACTGGTGGAAGGCCAACGTTTCTCAGAAAAAACACCTGATTGTTTACTCATAAGTATTCATAATATTTCTAACTATTCATAAATATTTCTTTCTGAAAACTTTATTGCCATACTTTATCATTTCCTTAGTACAGCGGCGTTTCATATGTGTTATTCATGGAAGCAAACTTTCCTGGCATGCCAAGGTTAAGAGGTCAGAAAATCAGGCCTGGTCTGGTCAGAAACGCAAAATGCGGTCTATGCCAAACTATTGGAAAGCGATGATTCTCTAGTAGTGTGGCGTCGCTTTCCTCAGGTTCTCGTGGATAAACGTCAGATTTTACACGAATCAATATCCTTTTGGTAAAAACTACATGGAACACTGTGGATACTACTGCACCACGAAATTTCTATAAACATGTCATTAGTACAAAGAGGGGTCATGCAGACAAAAGGGCTCTGGCCAGCAGAGGAAATACATTAGGCACTCACAGTGCAATCAGTTAAGCGTAATAAAAAATTGGGCAGATCACACGTACCTGGGAATCGACCTTACGCGAAGCATGCGGAGGTAAGCTGACCGTGTAGCAATTTATATTGAGCAACACGTCATGAAATGTCACTAAATATATTGTAACGGGGTTTATTTGCAGCGCAGAACACAGAAAGCGAAGCAGTCAGCAGCGTCCGGCCAAGCGCAGCAAGCACGAGCTTATGCTGATGGCGATGCCCCTGATGCGCCGAGAAATGCCGCTGGAGCTCCTCTTCTTCACTACAATCGCCCTCCGCACAAAAAGACGCCATCCTGGTGGATTAGGGAGAAGAAACGACTAATGGGTCGTAATATGGCTTGAGACGAGAGACCTGGACAGTGTCGCGGCCGCGGTAGCGTAGGTCTGTGGATGGGATGATTGGCTCCACGATATAGTTGACGAGTGACGTTTGCTCTACAACGCGGTATGGCCCGATGTATTTGGGAAGAAGTTTTGCGGAGCGGCCAGGCGCGATAGCAGGTGCCCGAAGCCATACTAATGAACCAGGTGGAAAGTTTGGAGCCGAACGGTCCCCAGTCTGGCGGGATTGCTGCTGCCACTGGTCCTCGGTAGAAAAAGAGCGGGCAAGCTGGCGGCATTCTTCAGCATGTCGGGCAGCTTCGGACAGAGTTGTACTTTCAGACTCATAAGGTTTATATGGAAGAATAGTGTCTACTGTATTTGAAGGTTCTCGTCCGTACAAAAGAAAGTATGGCAAAAACCCTGTAGTAGCTTGTACGGCAGTATTATACGCGTAGGTGACGAACGGGAGAGCTTGGTTCCAATTTGAATGATCAGAGGCGACGTACATCGACAGCATACTGCCAAGAGTACGGTTGAAGCGCTCCGTCATGCCATTTGTTTGAGGGAGGTACGCTGTACTTGTACGGTGCACGATTCGGCATTCGTTGAGCAATGCGTTCAAGGCGTCAGAAAGGAAGGCACGGCCTCTGTCACTTAAGAGTTCGCGAGGGGCACCATGACGCAGAATTAAACGTTGCAACAGAAACGTTCCAACGTCCCGGGCTGTGGCAGTCGGCAGCGCGGCTGTTTCGGCATAGCGTGTCAGATGATCTATCGCAACAATAATCCAGCGATTACCAGCTAGAGTTGATGGTAGTGGTCCGTAAATGTCAATGCCGACGCGATCAAAAGGTCGACTAGGACAAGGAAGAGGTTGTGACGGGTAGACTTGCCCGGGAGGTAACTTTTGTCGTTGGCACTGAGCACACGAGCGAATGAACTTTCGCACGTAGTTATACATGCCACGCCAATAATATCTGAGTCGAAGCCTAGCGTATGTCTTGAAGAGGCCTGCGTGGGCGCACTGTGGGTCCGCGTGAAAAGCTTCGCAGATCGCAGCTCGAAGATGGCGGGGTATCACAAGGAGACACTTGCGACCGTCAGAAAGGTAGTTGCGTCGATAAAGAAGATCATCCCTTAGGCAAAAGTTGCTAGCCTGGCGGCGGAGAGCGCGAGACGGCGAAGGAGTGAGAGGATCAGAAAGAATGCTTATGAGGCCACTGATCCAGAGATCCTTTCGTTGTTCCACCGTCATGTTGCGCAAGGCGGATGACGCAAGTGCAGGCTCGAGGGAAAAGAGGCAAACACCTTCATCCGATATGGGTGAGCGAGAAAGGGCGTCGGCGTCCGTGTGCTTACGACCAGATCTGTAAATAACGCGGATGTCGTATTCCTGAAGTTTGAGCGCCCAGCGAGCAAGTCGTCCGGAAGGGTCTTTAAGTGTGGATAGCCAACAAATGGCGTGGTGGTCAGTGACGACGTCGAGTGCGTGACCATACAGGTAGGGGCGAAATTTTCCAAGGGCCCAAATAATAGCTAAACACTCTTTCTCGGTCATGGAGTAGTTAGCCTCGGCTTTCGTCAAAGTACGGCTTGCGTAGGCGACGACATATTCATCAAACCCTGCTTTTCGTTGCGCGAGCACAGCGCCAAGTCCAACACCGCTGGCATCAGTATGAACCTCCATGGGAGCGGCAGGATCGTAGTGGCAGAGGATGGGTGGTGAAGTCAGCAGGTGGCGTAATTTGATGAATGCATCGTCGCATGCTGGTGACCAGGTGGAAAGGTCCTTGTCGCCGCTAAGAAGGTCCGTAAGGGGCGCACATATGGAAGCAAAATTTCTAATAAAGCGTCGGAAGTATGACGACAAGCCGACAAAACTTCCAAGTTCCTTCAAGTTTTTTGGCTTCGGAAAATCGGCGACTGCTCGAAGCTTGGCGGGGTCGGGAAGTTAGCCGTCCCGCGATACGACGTGGCCAAGAATGGTGAGCTGCCGAGCACCAAAACGACACTTCTTGAGGTTGAGTTGAAGGCCGGCGTCGGTGAGACGTGTGAGGACGTGCTCGAGACGATTTAAATGGGTGTCGAAATCGGTGGAAAAGACAACTACGTCATCGAGGTAGCATAAACATGTGTTCCACTTGAGGCCTCGTAAAATAGCGTCCATCATTCTTTCAAAAGTGGCTGGAGCGTTACAAAGGCCGAAAGGCATAACGGTAAACTCGTATAACCCATCAGGTGTGACAAATGCTGTTTTCGGTCGGTCAGATGCTTCCATAGTAACTTGCCAGTATCCAGACCGTAAATCCAGCGAAGAGAAGTATTCTGCTCCCTGCAAACAGTCAAGGGCGTCGTCTATTCGAGGTAACGGGTAAACGTCCTTGCGGGTGATCTTGTTTAAACGTCGATAGTCCACACAGAACCGAATGGAGCCGTCCTTCTTCTTAACAAGAACGACCGGTGACGCCCAGGGACTGTTAGAAGGCTGTACAATACCCCGCTAGAGCATGTCAGCAACCTTGTCGTCAATAACACGGCGCTCCGACGCTGAGACTCGGTAGGGGCGCTGCCGTAGAAGCGTATGGCTTCCTGTGTCAATCTTGTGAGATATGTTCGATGTGCGACTGAGGCCAGAAGCGTGGCTGTCAAAAGAAGTACGAAACTTTTGCAGCAGGTTCACTAACTGGCTTCGTTTTGACGAAGACGTTGCGACATCGATGGAGCGGTGGAAAGCGTCAAGGAGTGACTGGTCAACAACAGAGTCAGAAATGAGTGCGCTGAGGTCCGTAGAAAGTAAACTAGATGGAGCGTCAAAAAAAATTCCGCCATATCCACGAAGTGAATGATGATGAGTGGGCGAAGCTCCGGAGGTAAACCTGGTAAACCATGAATCCTCTGTACATTTTGCCCACTCGAATTTATTACATCGCTCCCCCTAGCATACGTCGCCGCACTAAATCGAACGATTGCCTTCAACCAATGACACGCGCCATATGTGACATCATTCCTATTTTATAAGATATCGCGTCTTTCATCAACTACAAGTACCGCTTTCTAGTTTATAACATCTTGCATCTTTTCGTCATCAGCTACAAGTACCACCATCTAGTAAACACTACAAGAACTAAACGAGAGGTGGCTACATACAGGAGGCGGTACCGCCATCTACTGAACACTGCAAGAACTAAACTAGAGGTGGCTACATACAGGGGACGGTACCGCCATCCAGTGAACACTGCAAGAACTAAACTAGAGGTGGCTACATACAGGCTACAGGGACGCACAGCCCACGCCCTAAGGAGCTTCGCCCCTAAAATGTGACGGGCGTCGATCGGATGCACGTGACCGAGACATTCACCATAGAATAAAGGTAAAGGCCCTTCTAGCGTATTGTACACGAGCGTCTTCGTGACGCCATGATGGAGAGTAAGGAAAGCAATGGGCAGTGGAGAACATTTGCGTTGAATGAACAGTGCAGAGGGCGTAAATAAAACATCACCGTCGGAAATAGCGTCACACGACACAGTCACCAGCAGAGAAGAGCGCGGTGGTACGGTGGTGTCGTCGGAAACAAACAGTTTATAACACGGCAGGTAGGCTTCGACAGCGTCAACATCAGGAAGTGCAGATAGCTCAAGTTCAGCGCGAAAGCAGTCAATGACGGCATTATTATTCGCAAGGAAGTCCCAGCCGAGTATCATGTCATGGGAACACGAGGGCATCACTACGAATTCGACGATATACACAATCCCTTCGATGACGACTCGTGTGGTGCAGGCTGCGAGAGGTGTTACACTTTCTGCGTTAGCCGTTCTAAGAGAGAGGCCGGATAATGGCGTCAGAACTTTGCGGAGTTTGCGGCACAGGTTCATGGACAGGACGGATAGAGCGGCTCCGGTGTCAACAAGCGCCATAACGACGATACCATCGACTGACACTTCAATGACGTTAGCTGGACAGGGGCGAGGACTTGTGCATGGGGACGGGGACGCAGTTCGTGCCTCGGGAACTGCGGCCGTTAGTTTTCCTGGTCGGTGGGTCCGAAACGGCGACGCATAGGGGAAAACGAACGTCGACGTGGAGATGGGGAGCGGCGGGTCGGGCCGTGTGGACGATCAGAAGAAAAGGAAGAGGAAGGAGGGCTTGAAGGCGTAGACGAAAACTGAGGGTCGAAAGATGGCATTCGTCGAATGTTCTGGGCAGCCTGGCGACGACGACAATAACGTGCCACGTGGCCAACACCACCACAAGCAAAACATATGGGACGGTTGTCGTAGGTCCGCCATTGGTCCGAGTAGACCCCGACTTGCGGCTGGGGGGCAGAAAACTGCGGCCGAGGTGGTATCGGCATAGGCGGCGGTGAATAGGTCGGCGGTGAATAGGTCGGCGGTGAATAGGTCGGCGGCGAAAAGGGCGGCGGCGAATACATAGACGCTGGCTGGAACGCAGGCTGTCGAGGTCGAGCAACGGCTTCGGCGTACGTGAGCGGTGCGGGGACTGAGAAAGGTTGACGGGCGGGAGGAAGAACTTGTGCGACCTGGTCTTGAATGAAGTCGCGGAGTGTAGACGGCGATCTGCGTGGTTGATCGGGTACACAGGAAATCAAAGACAGCTGACGAGCGACCTCAGCGCGGATGAACTCTTGGATCTTGGAGAGAAGAGGGGCATGGTCTTCTCCTATGCCAAGGGTGGAAAGGCTGGACGAAGAGTCGTCGAGCACCGAGGGACGTCGGGTGGAAAGACGTTGCCTGCGCAACTCGTCAAAACTCTGGCATAACTCGGTCAGTTCTAGGACAGTGCGAGGACTCTTAGAAAGCAACATTTGGAAAGCGTCGTCCTCAATGTCCTTCATGATATGCTTGATCTTAAGCTCTTCGGACATTGACTCGTTCACTCGCTTGCAAAGGTCCAGAACGTCCTCAATATAGCTTGTGAAATTCTCACCAAGCTGCTGGGACCGAGTATGTAAGCGTTGTTCGGCACGGCGTTTTGCGTACCTCAGGCCGCTCGAAAACTTGTGTGAGGCTCGTTTTGAAGACCGACCATGTAGGGAGTTCCGCTTCGTGGTTTATAAACCACAGCTTGGCCACGTCCGACAGGTAGAAAGAGACGTAGGCCAACTTGGCGGTGTCATCCCATTTGTTGTGAGTACTCACTCGCTCGTACATTGAAATCCAGTCGTCAACGTCCTTGTCTTCTGTGCCTGAGAAGACAGGGGAATCTCGCAGACGCAGAGAACTGGCGCAGAGAACACTAGGTGGTGCCGGTGGAGGAGTTGGAGCGGCGCTTGCGTTGGTAGGTATAATGGATGGTAAAATGCGATTCCGAAGCTCCAGGGTGATCGAAACCCAGCAGAATCCACCACTTGTAACGGGGTTTATTTGCAGCGCAGAACGCAGAAAGCGAAGCAGTCAGCAGCGTCCGGCCAAGCGCAGCAAGCACGAGCTTATGCTGATGGCGATGCCCCTGATGCGCGGAGAAATGCCGCTGGAGCTCCTCTTCTTCACTACAATATGTACAAATGTTGCATGCAGACATATTCTGAAGAGTTGCAGATGTTTATATAAATAGTTGTTCGCACTTGCACAACGATGTCAACCGGAACATGCGCATTAGCAATACCAGAAGGTGATACGAAGCGCTGACGCTCACGAAGACGCTGGCCAGGACATTGCTGCATTATTTAGCTTCAGCTCATGGCACCTAACCACAATTGACAATAACTCGACGTGACGGCTCTATCAAAAGAGTACATATATAATATTTATAAAATTGGGTAGGCAGCAATTCAAACACTATTGACGTTTCATGAAGATTGACGTCTATTTGAAAAGTAGTTATGAGACCTGGAGTAACTCTGTGGTATGGAATGCTTGACGGCCTCGCAGATTGCTTAGGTTCGAATCCTGCTGGGACCTCGAAAATTATTATTTGCATTCGTCGGGGGCTCAATGCTGCCTATGTCGGGTTTTTCTTAACACAGACATTTATTCTATGCAATTGTTGGGCCACGCTCCTGATGTCGGGCATTGCTTACGCTCACGCATTAAAATCGCCCATGTGTGTTCTCATCGTTCTTAGCGGCATACCAAGTATCAGTTACCCGTTGTACATACCCGCCGACCAGTGGCACATTGTCCTGGTGAGAAGTGTTTAACGACGTACGCGATGATATTGTCACATTACTTTTAACTTCACGAGTGCGTCACATTTGTCAAACCATCTTGCCCTCCCATGCTAATTTTGTTTCATGCCATGTGTAGGGGGTGACCACGAGATCACCCAAACATAAGCGTCTAGATATATGTATACGATAGATAGATGTATAGAGAGATAGGCACTACGTCACACCATATGCGTCGCTGACATGGTCACGTCAGGTTGCCAGCGCAAGAATGGACAACTTTACGAAGGTTTCGTGCAGCCTTTTATTTGCCCCTATTTTTTGTACGTCCTGCGCCTGGTGCCGGACTTGTTGCTTTCAGTGCGTTGATAAGCCGCTGGTCGCGTTCTTGAAAACACCGATGGTGGCTAGTGGACCAAACTCACGCTGTTCTCCTATGCCAACGGTGTTGTGATTGCTGCGATTAAATCCACGGCGCTGCAGGGAGGCGGGAGAAACAAAATGTGGATCATAATAAATCTTAGATTTCAGGTGCCGCAGATTGAGTAACTGTCACCCCGATTAAATGATATGGACAGCGGTTGCACGTGTACAGCGACGAAAAGAAGGTGGGGACGTCGGATGAGCCAGCGTACAAGTGCATCCGCGTTCCACATGCGGAATATGACGAATGCGGCCACCGTGCAAAGAGCCAGTGCAACCTGCCCCGGTTTTCAGTGAAGGCTCTTTGGGCGCTGCCTTAGTGCTCTTTGGGCTCTTAGTGCGCGTGACCCCGAAAAATGCACTGCCCAGGCTGTGACGTCGGCTTTTGCACTCTTGTGCAACAGCGAAGTAAGGAGGAAGTCCTCCAAGCGCACCCCTGGTGGAGTTGCGCAAGCGGCTCTTCTTTCTCCGGTGAGAAGTGAGTGTGCAGCTGCTTGTCCAGGCCATTTCTGACCTGGAACAGTATCTGGATCTGCCAGTTCTTGTCACAGATTACTTCAATGAGATCTTGTAAAGAAGCGGTTGCTTGGCTCTTTTTGAAGGCACGCAACGACTCGTTCAGAGCTTCCTGTTCTATCTCGGCCGAGGAGTGCATAAATATCATCCTGGTCAAGCCGTTCGAGAACAAGAAGCCTCTCCTGGCCGCCAATCTTGGCCAGGAAGCGGTGATTCACTCGTCCTTTAGACTACAGGCGCCTGTTCACTACAGAGAGGCAGAAAATACAAACACAGAGCTTTTAAATCCCCCAAAACAACGATACGCTTAGGAGCGAGGCTGTACAGGAGTTCTTCAACGTACGCATTTACATTTTGCCTACATCTACATGTGATGTTTTCATCTCGCGAACTCCGGGTCTAATCAAGCACTATGACCGGAATTAGTAATGGCGGCAAGTACCTTGTATAATTTTTTTTCTGGTCTACTTGATCATTAGGAGGGAATCGTTGTGCGTGTATTGTCGAACGCTGTCGTGCGCATACCTTCGCGCGCTAGCGTCCGAATTCATAAACAGAGTAATGTAGAGACGACTATTATAAGCCTTTAGGTTGGGACACTTACCCGGGTCGGCGACGTCCTCAACGACGCAGGCGGCAGAGGCGCTGCAGTTGGTCAATATCTGGGGAGCTGTAAACCACTGGCGGTATTCTATGTCGTACCTTTCAACAAGCTTGACCATTCTCATACCTGTTTGGAAGATAGGGAAGTGAGGTAATTATCTATAGCAGTTGAATCCTCTTGAATCAGAAAGTCGTGTACTTGACTGTCAGATATGCTTCAGCGCACTGGAGCCACCAGAAGGCTTAGGACAAACGATTCTACAAAAAGGCGCATGAGTGAATTTTACGTTCGTGTTCACGGACTTTGATGCTGGTAAGATCAGTTAGTATACAGTGACTGCTCCAGAATCAGTCCGTTCTAGGTTCTATCCACAAAGAAATCTGCATGTCTTGACGTGATGCGTACGCCGAACAAATACAGTAGTTAGCTGGCACTTACAGCAGAAGACATGTGCTGCAGCTACGAGTATTCTCTGCGCAGGGCAAGTGTGTTTGTTGCCTGCACCACACTATGGCTTGATGTCATCCAAATCGTGTGTGGTGACGATTAATCTCTTCCACCAACACGCGAGACCCCGCAGACTCCGCTTGCTTATAAATATATGAGTACCATACGCTCTCCCACACCACAGCTAACTGCATTTTTTCTTTTGCGTGCTACTTGGATATCATGATTGCTACTAACAAATGTGTTGATCAGACTTGCCGTTGAAGCCCCCGATGACATAAATGCAGCCATCAAGGACGACGGCTGCGAAGTTGCTTTTGGCGTGGGGCATGCTGGGTAGCTCAAATATACGACCTCTCCTGACGTCGAGCTGCTCCACTGTAAATAGTGAATGAGAAATTAAGACGTGGTACTGAAGAACTGGTGCTATTTACGAGATCTATTAGCGCTGTAACGACGTTACAAGGAGCACGGCTAGCGGGATACCACGCCTCTTCAAGCTCTGTCAATTCCTACAAGAAACTCGCCAATGAGCATAACCATTGCACCAAGGCGGACGAAAAAAAAATCCTCGAGTTCTCTGTGCGTATAGTTTTCTGGTTTGTCTTGCTTCCGTCTTATTCACTGTTCAAACAACGCACATTTCAACAACTTGACCAGTCGGCATTTTAATATATTGAGAACTTTACCATGCCCCCGCTGTGGTAGCATGAGGCGACCATTCTCGTGAATGTCATTTCATTGTGCTTGCGCACTAGTGCATCATACTAAACTAAAGAAAAAAAATGTTTGTGAATACCGTTCGTGTCTTTCATTCCATGTTTCTGTCTTATTTCAAGCCCCATTGTAACTGTACCACCATACCGTATATCTTTCTGCATGCACAGTACAGATTGCATTGTGCTTGAAAAACCACTCGCAAGATGGACAAGAACAGGAAATTGCTCCAGTGGTTTATAAATCCAACCGACTCGCCCATTGCTTAAAGCCATCATGCGTATAGCATTTTGGTCGGTCTTGGTCATGTCTTGTGCGCCTAGCCTGCCATCTCACTACGAGAACTATTGCCACTGTACCACCACGGCCACCAAGGCTGATGAAAAGAATTTGATTAAGGCGACCATGCGCATAGGTTTCTCGCCAGGCGCGAAACCCCTAACCTGGTGATTGAGTGCACCAGGCGCTTAATAATTTTCTCTTCGTTCACCGATGGTAGAGTGGCGGTAGTGTGCCGCCATCAAGGTTACACAATTACAACAAAGAGAGACGTACAGCTGGAAAGTCGCGTGACTCCATTGTAGCCTCCGATGATGTACAACATGCCCTTGTGGGCCACCACCTTGGCGCCGCTTCTTGGAGATGACATAGTGGTAATACGGGTCCAGATGTTGGTCGATGGGTCGTAAGATTCAATGCTGTCGAGAATTGTGGCACCTGTGAAGCCGCCAGCGCTGCAATAGAATCATAGGGCATAAGAGACGTGACAATCTGTTCTATCCCCACCTCATCCCACATGCCAAACTTGCTGAGGGAGCAATGATTCTTCCACAAGTAAGAGAATTTAGGCTACGGTAAAGGACACCTACTGCTGGACAGCCACCCTTGCGATGACAGGGTCAGGTTGGAGAGAACACGTGATAGTTAAACACTGGCCGAGTGCGACGTCCCACTGTTGCTAGCGGTTAGAATTGAGGTAATGTTGACATTGACATTGAAAAGTTCAAGCCGAAGTCACGATCACGAATTTCCTCAAAATAATGGCACAAAGACTACCGTATCTTTGTCTGCCTCTTTATCACTGAGAGATTAAGTGTGCTGCATTATGCTGTTTTCGGCTAGATTTTGCTGCAGTACTAGTACTCTTTTTTAGCTCCTACATTACGAACTGCGTGCAAAAATGCAAACATCAAGCGTCATTCGTTCTGAAGACGTTTGTCTCTATCCTGTGCAACCTGGAGTGCTAATGCGCAACCAGAGAATGCCAGTGGCACCGTCGATAGCCCTAAACATGTAGCTGTCGAGCAGGCTTCACGATAGCACATACCATGTAGCTTAGGGAGATTGCTGGCAGCGTTCTGTTGTGACTGCGATACCGCCACGCAAAGTCCGAAAACTAACTCACATGTAGATGCGGCCATGAGCTACTGCGGCGCTGGCGTTGCTGCGTACTTCAGTCATGTCCGCCACCAGGGACCACTGGTTCGCCATAATGTCATAGCCCTCCACGGTCCTGGTATGCGCACGCCCGTCAAAACCACCCATGGCGTAGATGCTGCCCTGCAAGACAACCAGATGATAAGCACCTCTATCAACTAGATTGTTGCGATGGTCCGCATGACGAAAAGTGGGTGAAAGAAACGAAGGTGTTGACCATATTCGTTGTTTAGGTGAAATGAACAGCAATATCCAGGCGTATTTAGAACCGGATTGAGTCAAAAACGACTCGTTGTGCCATTATTACATCAGTAACATTGCCTAACTTTGCGCGGGCTCACAGAATTTTGTCTCCACCAAAATGCGACCGCCGTGGCTATAACATTTGCTCCTGCATGGCGGTGTCTGGTGTCTACTCTCACACAATCCACATAACGTTGCGCAATAGCAGTTACCACCGCCGTTTCCACAGGAATATATAAGCTATCAAAATTTCCCGCAGTAGAAAGAGACGATTTCATACATACACGTTGAATTAAGCGTAGTTACGCTGTACAGTGCAGAAGAATATATAGCTAAAACTAGAGGTATTTCAATCAGACCAGCTGGCAAGTTCCTGTGATTTCTTCCTAACACTTGCCTGCAAAACGGCAACACTGACGTAGCAGCGTGCGAACGCCATGTTTGCTTTGGTGCTCCACCTGGCGAGGGGCACGTTGAAACACTCCACCGAATGATAGCACTCACGTCCGTTGAAGCCGCCCACGAAGTAAATACACGAGTTGATCACAGCCGCGCCGTGGTACGCCCTGCAATAGTTCAAGACCAATGTTATGGACGCCTTCAAGTACTTTTGAAGGATAATAGTCTATATGCACTAAAATATAGATGTAACCGCATGCATGTTGCTTACTATTCCACGCATTTGGCCAGCTTACCCGACGCACTTTCATACCCCATACGTACGCAGTCTTATATAGGTGGCTCTGCACAAAAAGTACATGACAGCTACCAATTTCTTTATTACTTCGGTTATCTATACATATGTATGCCCAAGACAGCCTCATCGCACGTGTGCGCACAGCAGTAGGTGAAGCAGATGAATGCGCATCAGGTGAATTGGTATTCACATGAATAAGCAAATATTTGTTTCGGTTCTCTTCTAAATAAGAATCCACTTTTTCTATGTGGAGCATGTGGTCATAATTGAAATGAAAAAAATGCTGACCAAAGCAAAAGGTACATAAAAGTCCTAAAGTCGATGCGAGCGATTTTTTCTGTTGCTTCAGTGGAGCCCGGGACATTTTGGGATGCCCCTTTCATCCTATTGTATGTGCTTCAGTGAGCCCCCCTCCCCATCCATTGATCAAGCCATCGGACACGCCAATGCTGAGAAGCGAAAGTTTCTGTTTCAAATCTCAGATGTGCGCCTTAGAAAGGAGATGATGGCCGATGGTGTCCAAGAGTGCCTGTGTAATTTCCCATCAGTTTATTTGCCATAATCATTAAACTGCAATATAATACTCAATTGCCCATATTAGTACCAATCAGCCGAGTGTCCATTATTTCCTATCGCAATATTTTGAACTAGTCTTTTAAAGGGAGATGTCTTCATATACTTCCTAAGTATTTTTATAGTACTATGTTTGAACCCGGCAGGTAGGGGTACGGTCTGACTCTGCCCATCGCAAAAATACAGAATGCGAGGAAGCTAGGGCACAAGTCACCTTGGAGCCGTGTTCTGGCTTCCCATAACGCGCCACTTCTGGGCGCGGCCGTTGAACGTGAACATTTTGTTCGTGGCAGTCGACGTCAGTCCACCGAAAACGAACAGGATGTCTTTGGGCACGCGGGGTGTGAGCCACTGCTTTGAAGACAGGTCGATGATGGACACTTTGCCTACCTCCAGTGAGTGCTGGGTGAGCGTCTGCGTGGACAAAAAGCACCGGCCGTATACTTCAGAAAGTGCATACTTGAGCAAACTATAGAGTTAAGGGGCAGAGCGTAGCTTGTTAGCGTGGGACGGTGTGGAGCCGCTAAACGTTGCTGCTTGCGCGATCTTACCTGCATCTACATAGCACTATCTGAATATTTGGTCAAGTGCGACATTCGATATATACACAGTCTTGGACAGTAGCAGGAACTTCTCGTAAATTTCTTGAAATCTTGTTCAAGAGGTCGTTGTGCAAGGTCGCATCAGTTATACGACTGCATCTAAGAATCTACCTAAGGCTTGTGGTCTTCTGTCCTAGGTTCTTATAAATCATACACTCCACACAAAAAACAAACTGACCAACCTGATGGATGACATTGAGCACTTTCAGCCTCCTCTCGTCACTCTGGACATCTGGGTGGGATACGACCTTTTCGAATTCTCTGCAAATATACATGAGCGATGTTGGAGGGGCATGAAACGTAGCGAACAGTAGACGAGCCACGAGCAACTACTTTCACTCGGCTCACATAAGTCGTACCCGCATGTTCAAGCTGGAATTCCCGGCATGCTATTGGACTCTTTCTTCAGATTTGGCAAGGGCGATCTTGCGAAGGAGTGTCACAATATTTTCTCATACCATTACATTATCTTACTGATCCGCTTGAGCGCTGCCATACTCGGCTGTTAACACTTAACGATTTTGTTTTATTTGGGATAACCGAAATAAAGGTATAACGGCATAAACTCGTAGGCATGAATGTGGATACACAGTTACTCTCAGTATGTCATGCCATTCTTAGTTTGACGACCAAAAGGACACTTCTAGTAACCATCTATAATGGCTCGATTAGGTATGAGAGGAACTTCAGCCCTTTTCCATCTCTTCGAACGCTTGGAGAACATTCTGTGTGCGCAGGCCCGTAGAAGCCTCCCACGAATCGACGCTGCAGCAACTACATACCTCACGACACTCAAATTAGCCAGTAGCCAGTGGGCGCGAACTTGTGTCTATGGCAGCCAGAATAATTTCTCGTGGACTAATTGTTCCCGATAAGCTCTACTAACCATCAACAGTGTTTTCTTATTGTGCTGAAAAAGTGTCCCAAGTGCTTAAACACGCATGACTTAGGACACCGAACATGCCACTTACGTGGCGCTGCATTGTACGAAGCGAACCAGAGGCAGGAACCTGGCGAGGTACTCCTTCCTCGCGGCCACGTCAGCGGAGATCCACTTGAGGATAGCCTGGAAGGTCTCTTCCACTTCGCTCGGTGCGTTCAGCCGGTCGTTTTCTAGGATGGACTTCATCTCCTGAACGGTGAGAACTATAAACTGCGCGTTGTTCTTCCTCACCTGGGTCAGGAATGCATATCAATGTGGGTGTGTCAGCGTGGACGCTGAAGAGACAGCGGCTGCCACATGAGAAAGTACGTGAGTCTAGCTTGGCGAATGCGGTGTAAACAAACATGGTGCACGCTACTTTGTTGTCCGAACAATATCGCGGTCGAACGGAAGGCTGACTAGGTCGCCAAGTGGAAGGCCGCGTCCCGTCGCCCACACGTCACGCAGGCGTATTCTATTTCTAGGGTGACTCGGGCTCTAGGCTGTATTCTAAGCTGTTGACATATGCTATTCGAAAGAGCAAGCACGTTTCGAGTTTTAAGGGCTTTTTGAAAAAAAACACTTAACAGTTGCTTAAGCTGCCCTCTCAATTCTTTAAACTCTTATACAAGTAAGGTAGGCTTTATAGTAGAATCCATACCCTCAAAGTCTTGCACGTTTTAGACCGTGTACACAGAAAAACGCGTGCCCATGGTCTTAAATTTCTATGCTACTCTGGTTTGGCGAAGAAAAGGCCTCATAGACCAGAGCGAGTGAAAATAAATTTTTACCTCATCAAAGCTGCGAACCAGGTAGCGAAGGGCTTCTTTGGCAAGGTATTCGTATCCATGGGTGGTGGCAAGGTGGTATGTTTCAATGCAGTTTTCAGGTTTGAGGTCCTTTTTAAGTGTCTTGAGGCAGTGATGTCGAATCTCCACCAGCTGCGTCGTAAAAAGAATGGCATGCAAACTCTCCGCTATGTTCTTCTTCTTCGTCTGCTTCTAAAAGCTGCGAAGTCACAAGCGACGGCTCACGCACTTTGAGCCATAGTTTGAAAACGTGTTGATGTGGTTATTGCATATTTAATTGAAACCCAAGACGGGCAGAAATCAGTCATATTTAGCTGTGCGCTACAATTCAGTGCTTATTTTCCCAAGTAACAACAGAAACACTTGCTATCGATATGCATATTTTGGATGCCACCAACCCCCATTGCGACATTGCCACCACAGTATTGTTCACCTAGTTTCTTTGGGCAGAGGATGCGAGTGAATGTTTAATTAAACAACTCAACAGATGCCAAGTGTGATTAAACCACTGCCTAAATGACGGAACGAGTATCGTACACCCTCAATCTAAAGTGTTATATAAGGTATTACAGCGCAAAATCATAATAGGTTTGGGAAGAACGCCGTAGCGCAGGGTTTCAGTAATTTGGACCATATGTTGTTCTTTGATGTGCACTGACATCGCACAGCACAGGGGCGCCTACGATTTCGCCTCCATCGAAATGCGACCGCACGTCCAAGAATGAACCCGCGACCTTTGGGTGAGCAGCCGAGCCCTCCGCCACTAATACACCGAGGCGGTCAAAGTCTCAAACATACGAGCAAGTCATGCAAAAGCCTATGCAACCATTCACCATCTAGGGTACGCTTAAGTGCGAGACCGGGAGACCAGCACGTTAACTATAATATATGACGTGCGACGAAATGAGAAAGCTATTCCTTCAGTAAGCTCCCAACAAGACACGTGGGCTATTTTGATAGTAGTAGCAAGAGCCCTCCGGCCTCGATGCGAGTCTGTAACCTTCCAATCAGTATAACCGCCGACCAAGGTGAAAACTTATATACGGTATCATTACTCCCAAAGCTTCATTGCGAACAATGCCCTTGTGTGGGAGCCTAGTACGGGATATCATTGTCTTGACCAACGAATATGCTTCCAGGAAACCATTCTCTAGTTCCCGCACAGCCTGACACTGACCTTCAGTACCTCGGCGAGTTCGAGTACCTTGACGATATTGTGCTTGCCGATGCGTTCGTGCAGTGGTATGTGGTAGGCAAAGTCTACCAGAAGCTTGATAAAGTCGCCGTCTAGGTCCTTGATTAGCGCTCGAACTGGTGGGCAACCCACCTCTTTCCTCTCCTCTGGAGCCATGCTCTCTTTCGCGATGGCGAAGAGTGCATAGCAGCCTGAGTATCTTCAAGTAGACAAAAGTGAAAAATTAGGTGATTCAGGGTAACATGTAAAGTCAGTATCAAATAATTGTGTAAAACACCAGTAAACGCTATATATTTACGCGGATTTGGCAGGCAGGATCAAATTTACATTTCCGGCCTACCCTTACTTGCGCGAACGACCTCTTTAATTTGCCATTCGACCGCGTAGGCACAAATTGCTGGGAAACTTTTGATGTCGGCTGTATATCCTGATAAAAGCATTGTTGACACCTCCTAGTGTCGTTACCGAAGCTATCTGCTCTGATATTTTCAGACATTATCAGCCGAAATGACCAACCAGCGAGAAGCAGTGGAATATTGAGAAAGCAAGCTTTCATCATATTGGCTCTCATGTGTTCCAATCTAGTTCGAGCTTGTTATAACAAAGGCGAGAAGATCCGCAAAATCACTTCATAAACTTTAGGTTATAAAATCGCTTAGAATTCTTGGCTTGCATGTATACAGATGCAGACCGACGGTCACCTGACTCGAACCGGATGAAACGGTCCCACAGAAGACTTGTTAAGGCGTCGCATAGGAAGCAAACTACCAGCAGTAGCAACTGAACAATTCCGAGACAAAATGTCCAACCAACCCAAGTTTTCTGCTAAGGCAGTGACCATAGGAGATTAAAGTTATGACAAATACGGCACTTACTTGGCGCACATCACGTAGCGATGCGCCCAAACTTCGGTGTCGTCGTTCGTGCGGAAAACTACGTCACAGTGCTGCCGCGTCTTCCGCTGCTCCCGCAGTCCCGGCATGGCTCTGGCGGCGGCGCCCGGCGCGAACTCCCGCTGTCGGCCATCGTCGATGAAGAGCTGCGTCGCCTCGAACGACGCGGTGAGCATGCAGTCTTTCTCGTCAGCGCCGTTGACGGCGGCATCCTTCACTTCGGCTACGGCGGCAAACATCTCGGGCAATGTCCACAAAGGACTGACCGACGGGAAGCTGGTTTAGGTCGACCACGAGGATCCCGTGGACAGCCGTAGCCCTTCGAGTACTGGGACCAGAGGAGCCTGAAACAGCCTACCGATGGGGTGACCGAAAGCCGAAAAGGCCCGCTCATTCCTCAACTATAGAAAATTAGAAAAAGACTTGAGGGCTACTTTTGACCACCGCAAGGACATACAAGGTGACATTAGGGCTATGAGTCTGTGTGCAGTGTTAAAAAGATCAGTAAAAGACGCAACGTTTAAATTAGACTCGGCCACAAGAGGTTCTTTTAGTCCATGGTGGACTGAAGAGTGCACGAGGAGCTATAGAAAACGGAAAGCTGCATGGAAACAACTGCTGGTCAACCAATGTCCAAAAAATTGGTGTGATTATAAATTCGCAGCAGCAGACTTCAAACGCACAGTAAGTACAGCAAAAGAAGGTTATAATATGAAACGACATGAGTATCTTTCTAGGGCTAAAAACAAAAAAGCGCTCTTCAGATTTTTAAGATCTCAAAAGATGTTACCACCCGCTGAAAATATTGACTCTTCTGTTCTTTCCCCCCCGTGAGCTCTCTGATTTAGTAGAAAATATTGCGAAAGGGCTCCAAGATAGATTTCTGTCAACTCTAACACTGCACATTGTGAACCCGATGGCAGGCGATGATTTCGAGGAGGTTACTTTAGATGAGCTGGCAGAGATAATAAGGCACTTATCTCCTTCGGCACCTGGACCAGACGGGGTAACAAATTCAATGATAAAAGTAATATTCGAGATTTGTCCAACTAAAGTACTTAATCTGGTGAATTTTTCTTTGACAAAAGCTTGGATACCTGCGGAATGGAAGCTGTCTAAAGTGATTCCACTTCTTAAAAAGCAAGAAAAAGGATTCGCCTTGGACAACGTAAGGCCGATATCAATCACGTCAAATCTGGTTAAGCTAATTGAAAGAGTTTGAATGCCCGGGTAATGAAATATATTAATAATAACGCAATATTAAACCCCAGTCAAATTGGTTTTAGATCCGGTTGCTCAATATGGTGTGCGCATGTTGATTTAGAGAGCCGAATACAACTGGCTCGGCGTCGGCGCCAATACTGTGCTTTAGTTACTTTAGATTTGGCTAAAGCGTACGATAGGGTTGAGCATTCAATTTTATTAGGACAGATGGAATTTCACCACTTCCCCAACTACATCACTGCGTGGGTGTCGGAGTTTTTAAGAGGGAGAGAATATTGCTGCTTTAAAGATGGGTACTCATCGAATAGATATAAGCAGACACGTGGCGTACCACAGGGGGCTGTCCTGTCGCCAGTTTTATTTAACATTTTCTTAAGCTCCATTCCATCAACTAAGGATATTCAGTTATATGTGTACGCGGACGATATTGCTTTCTTCGCAAGTAATACCGACCTTCAATCATTATACCAGAGTCTACAAAATTATCTCAATATGATAGAAAGATGGCTTAAAAATATTCATATGACCCTGAACGTAAAGAAAAGTGTGCTCCTTGCATTTTATTTTCTGCAGCCTATCAACATCTCGTTAATGTACAGTAATGAGCTCATTCCGCAGGCGAATTCCCTTAAATATTTGGGCATCATATATAATGACACATTAAATTGGAGAAGTCACATTGATGATGTGTACTCCAAGGCAACACGGGCCATGGGGTGGCTACGGAAGCTTGCAAACCGTAAAGCGGGTTTAAGAAGAGATGTGTTAATAATGATATATAAACTTTATGTGCGGCCCATCATGGAATTCGGTTGTGTATTATTTTCTGGCAGCGCAGCCTATAAAATGAGACCCCTAATACTGCTGGAAAGAGAAGCGTTACGTTTGTGTCTGGGTCTACCAAAGTTTGTTGCAAATAACGTATTGTATATGGAAGCTCGCCTACCTTCTCTGCTAAATAGGTTTAAAATTCTTACTGTGCAAGCATTCTTAAAGATATACAGTTCACACCAAAGACTCTCATTTTACGCTTTCATTCAAGAACCGACTTTATTTTTCGAAACCCATTGGTCGCGACTACACACCCCGCAAATAGTATTTGCACAAGCGCTACTAAACCAACTGAATGTAAAAATTGGACATATTGATCCAATACACAACCTAAGTCAATGCTTAGCATACAATTCGATGGTATATTTCCTCATAACGCGAAACAATTGGCATATAGGTATTTAAATGACCAGTTAGCAGATTATCTAGCCCACCTAGAGATAAGCAATATCATAGCGACTGATGCATCTGTGTCAAAAGAAAAGGCTGGGGTTGGCATCTTCTCTCCTTCTTTGGACTGGTCCTTTTCGATTCGACTCCCAGATTATACCTCGGTATTCATGGCAGAATTATTGGCCATTGTTCTTGCCCTACGCAAATTACCCTCAAGCGAATCATTAGCAGTTATCATTACAGATTCGTTATCAGTTTGTAATGCACTTTCTGCGGCAGTAAATTCAGAGCTCATGAATACGTTTCGGCATTTAGTACCGAAAAACGTAAAGAAACTGCATTTGCTATGGGTACCAGGCCACCGCGGATTATATTTGAACGAAATGGCGGACTCTTTAGCAGCAGTATCCTTGGGTGGGCCCACCATCCCAGTTTTGCCAGATACGGCTTACGTAACCGCGCTAAGGTTCCGAAATGCTTGCCTGCAATGGGGAAAAGGTAATTTGGATAAATTCAAAGATTTCGAGCATTTGAGCTATTGCTGGAATAAACAGTAGTGTGTATCTCACCAGTTAGAGGTCACTTATACCAGATTGCGCTGTGCAGTTCCACAACTAAATTATTACCTTAATAAAGCTCAGCTCAAGGCTTCACCGCTATGCATTTGGTGCAACGAAATTGAAACAATTGAACATTTCTTTTTATTCTGTCATCGTTATTCTTATCAGAGAAAAAATATTTTTAGTAGCCCCATTACAAAAGCTAGGAATACAAGTAAATTTACCAGTAATTTTATCATTTGGCGGAACTTCATTTGGTTACGGCCACAGGGATGTATGCTCCGCTGTGTTTGATTACATCAATGCAACTAAAAGATTACCATGCTAGTGAACCACTACCTTTTCAGATCTTTAGTTTATAATTCGTAGTTATGTCTTTCAAAAACAAAAGATGGTTTGACCGCTTGCTCAGCACACATTTTTGTTTTTTGGTAGTATTATTTTAAGCTTCTTTTTCAGATTGGCTTCATTTTAAGTTTAGTTTCATTTAAGTATCCTGCCGCCCGGTTCTTGGCCCATCCCCCTTTGTGGGTAAGCGCCATCCATCAGAGGTCATCAGCTTCAGCATCAACATGACTATGACATGTATCTTTAATGATGGATGTCTGTAATTTTTTTTAAAGGTACTGGCTCTTAAAAATGCCTGAGCTAAGAATTCCAACTTCTGCACGCCACATCGTGGGGCCGCTGGTGGCCCAGAGTTGGACGCTGAGGTCTGTGCGGCGCAGTACGGCGGCCCACCACGGTGAGGGGTTCTCAGAGTCTTCCTTATTTCCTGTAGTAGGCTTGGCACTGCTACCACGTGTACGTTTTGAATAAGTTTTAGATTGTTTGATTTAGCCCCGCCGCGGTGGTCTAGTGGCTAAGGTACTCGGCTGCTGACCCACAGGTCGCGGGATCAAATCCCGGCTGTGGCAGCTGTATTTCCAATGGAGGCGGAAATGTTGTAGGCCCGTGTGCTCATATTTGGGCGCAGGTTAAAAAACCCAGGTGGTGAAAATTTCCGGAGCCCTCCACTACAGCGTCTCTCATAATCATATGGTGGTTTTGACACGTTAAACGCCATGCCCCGCCGCGGTGGTCTAGTGGCTAAGGTACTCGGCTGCTGACCCGCAGGGCGCGGGTTCGAATCCCGGCTGCGGCGGCTGCATTTCCGATGGAGGCGGAAATGTTGTAGGCCCGTGTGCTCAGATTTGGGTGCACGTTAAAGAACCCCAGGTGGTCTAAATTTCCGGAGCCCTCCACTACGGCGTCTCTCATAATCATATATGATTATGAGAGACGTATATGATTATGATCCCAAGAGACGTATATGATTATGAGAGACATATATAATTATGATCCCAAAACCACTATATATAGTGGTTTTGGGACGTTAAACCCCACATATCAATCAACGTTAAACGCCATATATCAATCAATCAATCAATCAATCAGGGGCGAAGCTCCTTATAATTTATTACATAGTTGGTGTTAGGTAAAGTGCCGGATGTTACAGAGGAGGGGCGTTTCGTTTTGTTTTGTGATCTCCAAACAAGTCGCTGAACGAATGGCGGTATGTCCTCCATGTACTGTGCAAGTTAGGCACCGTGCCATCGGTAGACAACGACAAGTGCAGCAGCTTCCAAGGAAGAGACAGCAGCGGCAGCCGCAAATCACCCCGCTAATTGAGCGAGCAGTTCAGTCCACTTAAGCTTGTTTGCGGCAGCCCTTTTGATGTATGATGTAAGCGTTAGACCAATCACCACAGCGACCTTGGACGCCCGCCAGGGGACACCCTGGAGCCACAGTAGAACAGGCACTACCAGCATTGATGTACGCAGATGATATAGTGCTAATGGCCGACAACAAGAAAGATTTGCTGAGATTGATGTACATCTGCGGTAATGAGGGAGATAGGTTAGATTTCAGATTCAGTAAGGAAAGTTCAGCCGTCATGATTTTCAATGACAAAGAAGGTAGTAAGCTTAGAATACAGGAGGTCACACTAGAGATAACAGATAAATACAAATATCTGGGTGTATGGATAAGCAATTGGGCCGAGTACCTAAGGCAACACAAAATATACGTGTCGACTAAAGGTAACAGGAATTAAGCGGTAATGAAAATTATGGCACTGTGGAAATACAATAGGTATGATGTTGTGAGAGGAATATGGAAAGGGGTCATGGTTCCTGGTCTGACGTTCGGCAATGCGGTCTTGTGCATGAGATCAGAAGTTCAAGCAAGATTAGAAATTAAGCAACGTGGAATAGGTAGACTTGCCTTAGGAGCTCACTGGAATACACCTAATCAGGGTGTACAAGGTGATATGGGATGGACATCATTTGAGGGCAGGGAAGCTAGCAGCAAGATAAAATTTGAGAAGTGATTGAGAGAAATGAGGGAGGAGCGTTGGGCTAGGAAGGTATTCAGCTACTTGTACATGAAGAATGTCGATACAAAATGGCGGAAGCAAACCAGAAAATTGACTGGTAAATACTTGGAAAACAGCAGGGGGCCAAACCAAAGAGAATTATCGGTTAAGAAGAAGGTGAAGGAAGCTGAGACCGATATGTGGAGAATCGGCATGATTAAGAAGACCACACTAGAGATCTATGGAAACTTTTAAGCAGGAAATTGCCAAGGAAAGGATCTATGATAATACTCGGGGTAGTTCTCTACTGTTTGAGACCAGGACTGGAGTATTGCGAACCAAGACATATCGCGCCAAATACGAAGGGGTATACACGGTATGCAGTGCGTGTGGAGAGAAAGAAGAAACTGTGGAACACTTGATAATGTTCTGTAAAGGGCTTCACCCTATAGTTCAGGATGATGGCGCGAGTTTTTCAAAGCACTGGGGTTTAGGGACAGTGAGGGCAAAATAGACTGTAAGCGGGTAGAATTAACTAGAAGGAGGTTATCTTATTGGTGGCTAAAGTCAAGGCAAGAGTGAAAATTAAACCCTTCACTGCAAAGTACGAATCCTCAGCCTCACTCTTTAAGGAAAAATAAATCTAGCTTTTGGTTCATTAAGTTTTGCGGCTTGGTGGCGCTAGCCACCGCCTGATATAAAGGGTACAGCCACAGCCATCCATCCATCCATCCATCCATCCATCCAGCGTTACCCTTCGAGACTCTTCTCCCATCAACTATGCAAACGGTTACAGAGTACGCCCGGGATGCCACTGCTCAGGCTCAAGTGGCCCGCCAAATCGCACGGGAACGTCTTTTTGGCCCGCAGCTCTCTCAGATGGCCCGCTACGATAGCCATCACAGAGTAGTTTCCAACTCTCCAGGATCATTTTTCCTCCTCTGGTCACCATGCTGCCACGTTGGACTCTCTTCGAAGCTCCTATCTTGCTACTCGGGGCCTTACAAGGTTTTACGCCGGCTTACTGAGGTCACTTATGAGATCGCTCCGTTAAAACAGTCATTCGTCGTCGTCTGCACCCGCCACTGACGTCGTCCACGTGTGCCGTCTGAAACCATACATTTCGGAACATGATGCTACTCCCCTTTAGGCGCCGAGACGGCGCTACCGCTGGCGTGGGGTTATATGTTACACGACATCGGCAACGAGAGAGCATCAGGTAGACGACGAAGACGATGAATGCGATCGCGCTTGTGTTGTTGCTGCTGTCGTTCCTCCATTTTAGCTGCAGCTGCTTTTGACTCTCCCGGTATATTTTGTAAATATATTTATTTCATTCATTCTCTCACCCCCGAGACGATACTACCCGTTAAGGGAAACGAGCTGCGACAAAAAACGTGGTTGCATAGAATCGGAAGTGAGAACTTCAGGCTGACATTTTTTAATCCACTTTACGAAGTTGCGCGTCTCTCATTATGAGTATGGTATGATTGTTCCTGAATTTAATGCCTGCTGTAATGCCGTAGACAAGTCTCAGTTAATTCTGCATGACATCGCAATCTCTCCCTCCGGTTTCATAAACGCTTCTGCGAAGGCTGTTTTTTTTTTGTCAACAATACACGCTTAGGAGTTCTTCTTCTCGTTATGTGCCAACTGCTTTGACTTCGCGATCACGGTCTGTGCGCTTAGCATGTACGCAAAAAGACGCTGGAAATTGTGATTGTGAAAGTTCAGAGATTTAAAATAAAAATCATTTCGCGCTGCTATTTTGAATTAAAAAACTGGAGCGCAGCAACTCACATTATGATTGGTACTCCCCGTTGATTTTTGTTGCGTGTTCATATATATCAAAACAAATTGGTATCTGCTGCTCCATTACGTTCACCGATCAGCCAGGGGACTCACGATGCGAAAACAGCTATGCAAAGTGGGCATGTCTTCGAGTAATTGGGTTCATGCACCGTTTAAGAACCTGACACATACGTACCATTCCGCGTGATAGTTTATTTGCTATTTCATGTGAAGGTTTATATCCACGAGTGGAGCTCTCGTGAGGTAATTACGTATGGTAACACGCTAGTTCATTCATACACCTGCTCATTCTTTCAGCGATATAGTTCATATGTGAGATACGTCCACAAGACACTCTTCAGACTTATGATTGGTGCATCTAACCACTTCACAAAACAATTACAGGAGTTCGAATGTCTCAACTGTATATGATGTGCGACTTCTGACACATTATTAAGGCCTTAGATGCCTCCCCAAACACTGAAATTGGCCACCGGCGACACCGCCGTCCAGCATCGACAGCGCAAACACAAATTCTTGCTTCCACTACATGAGAGTCACTGTGAGTGTTCTCTGCACATATGGTCTACCCTATACATACGGCGAAGCTTGCACCACACATACGCTGAGTAAGGAAAGACATTCGCACTGTCACTTCGGCCGCTATGGCGCCAGCTAATAGAAAAGTAAGCAATACCAGCCACGTATGAACGTTTGGGCGATGTTATTTACAGCGTAAACCCTATTCATAGACGCGCTAAACGATAGGCCAACCAAAAAGTTTGGCAGATCCCACGTTTCTGGGAGTCGACGTTATGCGAACCATGTGGAGGCAAGGTGACGGTGTTGCAATTTTTTATTTGTTGACATGTCATGAAATGTCGCTGAATATATGTACAAATGTTTCACGCACAGACATATGTTGAAGAGTTGCAGATGTTTATCTAACCAGTTGTATGCACTGGCGCAACAATGTCAATGAGAACATGCGTACCAGCAACACCAGAAGCTGATATGAAGCGCTGATGCTCGCGAAGATGCTGGCCCTGGACACTGCTATATAAATCAACTTCAGCGCATGACACCTAACCAAAATCGACGTTGATCCGACGAGACGGCTGTATCAAAGGAGTACATATGTAATGTTTATAAAGTTGGGCAGGCAGCACTGCAACTACTATGGTCGTTTCACGAAGATTATCGTCTATTTCATAAGTAGTTCCGAGACCTGGCGTAGCTCTGTGGTAGAATGCTTGACTGCCACGCAGAATGTTTGGGTTCGATTCCAGCTGGAACCTTGAAATTTATTATTCTAATTCGTTGGGTGGCGAATGCTGCTTATGTCAAGCTTTTCTTAACACTGACATTTACTTTATGCCTTCGTTGGGTCGACGTTACCTATGTCGGGTATTACTTAACGCTCACGCTTTAAAATTGCCCATGTGTGTTCTCATCGTACCTGGTTGGGTCGACGTTACCTATGTCGGGTATTACTTAACGCTCACGCTTTAAAATTGCCCATGTGTGTTCTCATCGTACCTGGGTACGATGAGAACACACATGTGCTAAGTGTGTCCATGAGTGTGTCCATGTACTAAGTGTCCATGAGCTGTGGCACATAACCACTTACCAGCGGCCCATACCCGCCCGTGAGTAAGTGCCACTGTTTTACGGGAAGTGTTCGACGACCTACGTGACAGGATTGTGGCATTATCCATGTCTTCACCAGCGCGTCATATTTGTCAAACAATCTTATCCTCCCATGCTAATTTTGGTTCACGCCCAGTTAAGGGCTTGACCACGAGAGCACCCAAACGTAATCGGCTAGATAGATAGATGGATAGATAGGTACGCTCAAAGTTGCCGAAGTTCGGTAAGAAATGCTTCACATTAAAAAAATCACAGCATATTCACGGAGGGAATGATAATGAGTGGGGGAAGCGTCCGTCCCTCTGTCCGCGCGTTCATCCGTGCACCCGTCTGTCCGTTTGTGTGTCTGTTTGTCCACGCATCTCTGTCTGTCTGTCCGTGTGTCTGTCCATGCGTTCATTCGTGCACCCGTCTGTCTGTCTGTTTGTGTGTCTTTTTGTTTGTGTCTCTGTCTGCCCGTGCGTCTCTGTCTGTCTACGTCCTTATGTCTGTGTGTTCGTTTGTCCGTGCGTCAGTTCGTTCGTCCGTGTGTCTGTCCTTGCGTTCATCCCTGCACCCGTCTTCTGTCTGTCTGTCTGTCTGTCTGTCTGTCTGTCTGTCTGTATGTATGTATGTATGTATGTATGTCTGTTTGCCCGTGCGTATCTGTCTGTTTGTCTGTTTGTCTGTCTGTCTGTCTGTCTGTTTGTCTGTCTGTCCGCTTGTCCGTGCATCAGTTTGTTTTTCCGTGTAGTCAACGCTGTGCGCTCATCCGTGCACCCGTCTTTCTGCCTGTCTTTGTGTCTGTCTGCCCGTGCATCTCTGTCTGCGTCTGTCTGTCTGTCTGTCCGTTTATCCATGCGTCCATTTGTTCGTCCGTGTGTCTGTCTGTGCGTTCATCAATGCATCCGTCCATCCGTCCGTCCGTCTGTGCATGAGTCCATCCGTCCGTCCGCCCGCCCATCCGTCCAGCCGTGCTTCCGTCCATGCTTCCATCCACTCGTCCAAGCATGCATCCATCTGTCTGTCTGTCTGTTTACCTGCCTGTCCGTCTGTCTGTGCGCCCATCTGTCAGTCTGCCTGTCTGTCCATCTGTTTGTCCGTTCATCCGTGTGTCTGTCTGTCACTCCGTGCATCAGTCTATGTATCCGTCCATCAATTCGCCCGTTCATCGGTTCGTCCATCCGTGCGTCTGCCCATGCTTCCATCCATGCTTCCCTCCCTCCGCCCATCCATGTGTCTTTCTGTATGTACGTCTGTCTGTTCGTGCGTCCGTCCATCCATGCGTTCGTCCGTGCATTAGTCCATCTGTTAGTGCATCCGTCTGTGTGTCCATCTGCGCTTACGTCCGTGCTTTCACAATCCCTCCATCTGTGCGTTTGTTTGTCCATCCGCCCGTCCCTTCATCTGTCTGTCTATCTGTTTGTCTGTCTGTTTGTCTGTCTGTTTGTCTGATACTGTCGGTTACGCCTGACGCAGGACAAGGCTAGACTAAGAGGAGCTTCGCCCCTAAACGGGGGTTCTCATTAACGATCACATTTTTACGTTTAAGAACATACATAATATGTGATGGTGAGCACAATGTTGACATCCGGTCACTGCGACTACGAGTGACTCATTCAAGGCCTGATCACACATACGCGTTGCAAGTGGCACTAACCAGAGCTGTCATTGGCTAACGTTATACTCGTTCGGATAATTTTAGGATGAGTTAGACGGCTGGCGCGAATGCACCCAGCGCACTGCTTGCCGAGCAAGAGCTCTCGTCGCGAAAAGGCGTTTGCTACGCACGAGCGAGGCAAATGGCGCCACGTTCAAAAAAGAGTCACAGTTTTGCCGCAAAGGCGAAGCAATGAACGCGATAGCAACAAATTGGAAGGTCACGCGCAGAATTCCAAGCAGATCAAAACGTGTCCTGCGTTTCTCACACACAAATAACGCACGAAATGTACTCGCACTTACAGGTGAATGCGAATAAGTGTCTCGGTTGTTACTTCACTGGGTCTGAAAAGCACGCTCTTTTTGCAAATGGAGACTGTGCAACGATTGCAGTGACCTTTGTGCATCCGGTGAGTACAACACAATCGTTTTGATGAAAGTCTAGTGACATCCAAAACCTAAGATGCTCCCAATTGCGAGATATGGGCACGCGAGTGTGCGTTCAGGATATTTACAACCCCCTCCTCTCCGCGAGGCAAAGTACGCGTGGGAGATTGCACCATCTTGCTGTTAGTGCCAAAAACACGATAGTTCCCCTCTGCGATGCGCCATCACCTGCGGTAAGTGGTAGATATAAATGGTTTCCTGTTTGCTCGTTTAAGATATATATAAATGATTTCCCGTTTCGAACGCCTCGCACTCAGCAGAGGTTTCAAGTTCGATTCCACGCACCGAGGTCTTTTTCTAAGTTTTTTCTTTGTTGCCTTTTAATAAATATAGATGCGTATACATATACGGTGAGTGATGCTGATGTCGACGCCCGGCACGTGATTCCATAGCCTAAATTGCCGAGCAGCGGAAGTTCCTATCCAATGGTGAAACAACAAATAGGTTGCAAAAGTTACAAGTACAGATTTGCCCAAGTATAAAAAAAGAAATCAGTAGTTTTGTATAGCAAGGAATGCCCTTACGATAAACTACTGTATGATAATGTTTCGTCTAAATCGCTTGGGTTGCCATCTAGTGACGGATGTCGCAATTGATGCGCAAAGACCATACAGGTGTTCTGTGACCACACCATTCTCAACCTAGCGCCTTTATTGAGCGTTTGGGAAGCACCATTCACCGGGCAACTTATGCGCCAGCTTATGCTAGAAAGGCATCAGTAGTCAGCCAGCAGGCTCTGGCAAGCGTCTCATTGAGCACTTTCTGCTATGAATTGAACAACACAGCACCACACGGATGCATAAATTGTTCTCACAGAAGCGTTGACTGCAACCACGTGTTGTAGCCACAGGTCGAAAGAAAAATTTTGAGCTCACTCAGACTCACGGCTTGACCTGAGCTTGAGTTAGTCAACTCATGAGTCCGTTGGTGTAAAATGAGCTCTTTAGTTGTGGTGTCAATGCTCTCTACTGCCAATATCTTTTATAACTGGGGCTTGCCTTTCGTTCTTGTCCGTTTACATACGAGATAGCAGTGATTCAAATATACAACTCACGAGATGTATCTTTAGTAAGAGCTCCTAGTAAAACAGTTACCCCGCCGTGGTAGACTAGTGACTAAGGTATTCGGCTGCTGACCCGCAGGTTGCAAGACCGAATCCCCGCTGCGTTGGCTGCATATTCAATAGAGGCGAAAATGCTGTAGGCCTGTGTGCTCAGATTTTGGTGCACGTTAAAGAACACCAGGTGGACAAAATTTTCGGAGCCCTCTACTACGGATCCTCTCATAATCATACGATGGTTTTGGAACGTTAAACTCCACATATCAATCAATATCAATCAACCTAGTGAAAGGGTTTGTGGTGGAAGGTCATGGCACCTTTTTTCCCACTGATGTTTCTGATCAATAAATATTGAGGTGGCGCATAAATGCTAGTGCGTAAAGTGTGTGAGTATACTTGGAGTTCTAAGCCGGCATAATGCTAAAGTTCATTTGATAGAACAGGTTATAAAAGGTGGAGCTCACTCATGGCATCTTCGGCTGGCGGCCGTCTGCGCCCAACTCGTGCGGTGCCACATATTCCACTGTGCCGGCCATGACACGAGTGCATGGCACCACAAAGGTCGATGGTCGATCGTGGTCCATCAGCTCATGTACGCTGGCAGACGACGCGGGGAAGTTCAGTTCATTACGAGATATATCTCCTGCTGTTTCTTGACCGCAAGGTGACAGAACTGGTAAAACCAAGCTGTGTCCACAAATGTACACACTGTGGCACACATAAAAGTCGTATGTCATGATATTTTTAAAATATATCTTATCCTAGGAGAATGCAGACTTTTTTTTTCATGCTTGTATCAACTAGCCAGACCAGCAACACATTTTTTAATAGCATGGTGAATGCATGCAGGATATATCCTTCTTAATTTCAGCTGTGTCACAATCTTGTAATGATTGATACTGTATAATAATTGATACTACTATATAACTATGCACAGATGCAATTTTCTCCTAGTCTTTTCTGCCCTTACCCCTTTAATCATTGCAGTGTAGCCAACGAACCTCGTTAACTTTTCCGCCCTCTATTTTTCTTATTTTCTCTCTTCTTATGCACAAGCTTATTCTGCATCAACCTTAGTCAGTATGCAAAGCTTGTGTACCAGTGCCTGAATGTGCTCTCAGGTAAAGTGAAGGGAACAAGCTATCGCATTGAGCCTAAAATGCTGTATATTTATTTTTTGTTTATTATATTTATTGCAATTTTGTTAGTTTATAGTGACAAAAGGAGCAGAGTGGCCTTCTGCTATGTATGTAAGCAAGGGCATGAGAGTTTGTCACATTTTGCATTGTGCTCTCAAGAATACAGAAATACATATTATGTATCTGAAAAGTATCTCATTCACCAGACACATTCACTGTAGTGAAAATGCATCCCATTTATGCATATTCATTGGGCAAATAGAGATGAAAGTTTTCAAAATACCTTTTGCAGGAATCCCAACAACAGAAGGAGTATACACATGACTGAAGACATTTTATTGCCCTTGCCCTTGGTTTCTAGAAATTGGCTGGAGCAAAAGTTAATAGTATGTGTGCCCATCACCACCCGACTCCATGCACGCTTGTTTCCCCCCTCAGAAAGGGAAATCAGGATGATTATCTCGGGCATATTGCCTAGAGTCATTTTGGCACTACCCCACTAAAGTGGCAGCAAAAGTGAAGCGCAATTGACTGTTTGCGAAACCCTGCATGCATGTTCTGCGGAAGGACTTGTTTTTAAACAAACTAGCGGGTACTTGCTAATTATCATGGTGAAGCACAAACTGGACACACAGAAAGAAGCCTGTGGTGTGTCTTTCTGAGTGTCGATTTGTGCTTTTGCATTACACCTTAATTATTACCTGCAAGCATTGTTCTTCCGACAACTCAAATGTTGACACGAAGGTTGATATCATGATTGACAGTTAGTTGTACTAGCCTGTTTCTGTTCTACCCTAGCCCAGGCACATACCCAACGTCAGTGTTCACATAGCAGAAGCAAAATTGGGAGAGTAGTACTATGTAGATGTCTTTCCTGTTTTGTGCCCACTGCGTACTTCAGGCTAGAGAAAAACCTTTAGTAGTGCACAAATGTTTTCGTATGTGAAAGTATATCCTAATGGACCACCCCTCAAGCCCGGTTTTTGTGAATGGGTGACAGACTGTGATTGGTGAACGAGCAGTAGTGCACTGGCATACCTTAATTACTTTGCATACTACGATCACTGCTTTGTACTGGCTAATATTGATCTAAATAGGGCCAAATTACTGCAGTTATTGACTCCATCAACTAATGTAGGCCCTCTGCAGCCGATGTTGTATTTATTCGATCTCAATCCAATGATGCTCTTGCATTTAGTACGTCAAAATCAAACTAAGTTGTTTAGAAGATTTGCTTGCTGGGCAAGTTCGTACATACTTAGTAAACTACAATAGCCACAAAACGGCGAAATCGGAAAAAGCCGAGCAGTAGAAACAGAGACCGAGAGAAGAGACGTGACACTAGCAACTGATATTTATTTTAGGACAACTTTCCTCTCAAGTTCATACAACGCATGGTAGATAACAAACCAAAAACACCCGGCTAGCTAATCCAAGCAAATCACCTTTGGGCTGAAAACAAACATTCTTTCCTGGTTAGATGAACTGAGGCTGCGCTAACACATTTGTCAGGACCCAGTTTCCAGATATGAAATGCCTCAATAATCTTCCGTTCACGTTCATACTTAACAGAGAGGAAATGAATGACACACCCTGCTCGTCTTTAACTAGAGTCAAAATACGCTGAGGGGGGGGGGGCTGCAGCAGCAACTGTGACCTTTGATTTTACGAGCACGGTCGTCGCTGGCAAGCGCGTCATCTTGCTGTGAGCACGAAAATGTGTGAAGAGTGTTCTTATAGCTGCCATACTCTCTTAAAACTTCGTTTTGTAGATTTGCGTAAGATAGGACCCTAAAGAGTGAGCTTCTAGCCGCACTTTGTATAACATTTCAATTAATTGAAATGTTATATCGCATTCATAGCTTCACCTTTGTAGTGAAACTGACTTTTCTTTTTTTTTGGCTGACTGACGACAACACCGATTGTTCTAATGACTTCAAGGAGGCGTGAAAGCACTTGTTTATTTGTGGCTCCCTTCCCGGCTCAATTTTTATGCGCACTCACTAGTTCACGCGATCCGTCGGTTCGGAAATCAAGATATGCGACGAGCTTTTGGATTTGCTTTTGGGTGAGTTGGAAAAAAAGAGACAGATGGGCGCCAAGTGAGCCGTTGGACGTTCGCGAGTATCAGACGCGCTTTACGTGAATATTTGGGCTTGACTTTACGACAGGGATGCCCAAGAACATTGCGCAGTGTGATCAAGAGGCATCTGCGTTTTTGTGAAATATCAAAAAAAAATTCACGGACGAATCACGACTTGCGTGAATAGGCTGTTTTTAGCACGCAGTGCCGATGCCTGTTGTCCATTGGCCATGGTGACTACACTACAGTACCCGGAGTGACTCACAAGAGAGAAAGAAAAGTGACTTTTCTACGCGTTGTCGCCAGTTTCATAACAAATATGAGAGGCTTATTGATGGCATGCTGCAAACTTTCAAAAACAGAGACACACACACACAGCGGCGCAGATATTTAGGTTAGCAGATACTTAGCACAGATACTTAGGTTAACTATAGCTCAGGCTGACCTCTCCCTTTCTGTGAATTCTCTCTCTCTCTCTCTCTCTCTCTCTCTAGGTTATCAGCAGCATTATAAAAAAGCGCTATGTAGTTGTGTTTGTTGCGACCAAAAATAATTTTGAGCCATAAACGGTCCGATGCCATGTAAAAAGGCAGAATAGTGAACTTTGGCACAGTTGGCGCAAGCTGTACTCGAATGCGCGCAGCAAGGCGTAGGGATATGGAATTGTAGCAAAATGGCACAATTTGATCACCACTGTACATGTGCCAGGTTTTTCCAACTTCATGGTCTACCTAACCTGTTGCACTTTACCATATAGGTCACCATGAAGAAGGCCTATAAAAATTTATCTAAAATTTTCAGCCACACAATGCTTCTAAAATCTTAAAAAAACAGCCTCTACAACCCTGCAAAATTACATCATTCACTACTTATTATCCTAAAGTGACCATATTTCAAAAACTCGTAAAGTGGGAGCTTGTGGGGGCGCGGAATTGTTTTAGGTTTGGAGTAAATGTGCATAGTGTACGTGAAAACTCTGGCGTGTGTGCACCACCAGAATTGAGCAAACCACTCTACCGTACACAGAAGGTGCGAGTTAAAGTGAAAACATAAAATGAAGAAAGCCGAGCAAAGATCTGTGATGGAGAGCGGTGGGGAAGGAAGTTTGAGCATGAGGTGGGAGAGAGTAAAGCCTTACAAAACGAGAAGTGCTGAGGCAAGGACTCGGGAAGGAGTCCTTGCCTCATATTTATTACAATATAATAATATTTATTAGAAATATTATTCCTTGCCTAATATTTCTTCAATAAATCTCTTTGCTGATGATTGTTTTATTGTAAAATTAATGACAGTAATGTCTCTTACCTTGACTAAACACTAATAAGTGCAAGCACATGCGCATTTCTCAGAATTCAAACGAACCTCCTACTTACCACATTAACAATGTTACTCTTGAAACAGTGTTCACTTATAAGTACCTCGACATTCACATTTCTTCTAACCTGTCCTGGAAAACTCATATCGATCATATCATAAATAACGCCAACCGCATGCTTGGGTATCTTTGCGCAAACTTTTCTAATTCACCCAGTTCAATAAAATTAGTGCTTTTTAAAACATTGGTTTGCTCGAAATTAGAATATTCTGCATCTGTCTGGAGCCCTGGCATTGATTCACTCATTTCTGATCAGGAAGCTGTGCAAAACCGTGCCTGTCGTTTCATACTCTCTAACTATCACCGAACAAGTAGTGTAACTGCTATGAAATCATGCTTATCCCTCCCTTCTCTTTCTCATTGCAGGTCTGTAGCTTCATTATGTCTTTTTCATAAAATTTGCTTCAATAACTAGCTAAAAAACAAGTTATTCACAAAACCCTCATATATATCAGCTAGCATTGATCACCGCAATAAAGTTGGAATTCCATCATGTCATACTAAATCTTTTCATGACTCATTCATACCCACAACTTGTATCTGTTGGAAGGGCCTTCCCCTCAACATCGCTGACATAACTCATACTAATTAGTTTTGTAAAACAATTACTATTTTGTGAATATATTTCTTTGTTACTGTTTGCATAATTTTTTTCTTTATCAAAGCAACACGTTCACCCACGGTGTACTATTGCACTATATGAGGCCAACGTTGCACAGCTACATCTGCCCTCACTGCAATGTGGCAGACACTCTGGCGCACCTCCCTACTGCAGTGCAAAGTAAGTGTCCCAAGACACTTACTTTGCTGCAGCACCAGATGCGCACCAGGTGCACCAGAGCAGCACCAGATGCGGACCAATACTTCCTCAGTGAAGCGTAGGAAGCTGCGATCTCCCAGCTGGGCCTGGTCGAGCAGTGTCAACTCGTCGCTTGAGCCCGGCGGCTGTCCAAGCCAGAGGGTTCCAGGAATAAAGGATCCTCCCACCTTCACTCACAAGCTTCATTCAATAAATGTTTCTCTCTCTCTCTATCAAAGTTGTTCGTTTGTACTAACGCTGCAGCTACTTCTTTTTATTTGTCTTGACGTGAGTTTTTACCATATACTGTATAGTTTTTTTTTTACTTCATACTTTGATGTCTCTGTATTCTTATGTATCCCCACTCCCCTCTGTAATGCCTTTGGGCCCTGAGGGTACAATAGATAAATAAATAAATAAATTTGCGAAATCAGATTCAACAATATGGTCCAAAGGTGAACGTCGTAACCTTTTGGCTGTACAGGCACAGTAGTTGAGCGACCATTTATGGGAACCATATGGCTGCTTTAATATGGGTAAGAAAATGAGAAAAAACATAGAGAGCAAGATGAAAACGCGCAAAATAATGAAAGACAAAAAGAGGAAGAAAGAAAAAAAAAACATCATAGGCATGTATAGGATATTATTCTTCCTGAAATTAGGGGGATTGATCGTCTGGTGACCACTGGCTGAAGCACGCTTAGTGTGGACTGCTTCCTGCGTCGTCTGCTAGCCACCTAAGGCTTGCATTGAGTGTGTTCGTCAAGCGCATCCTAGAAGGGCAGTTTGTCTCACTCTATTAGTGCAAGATTAACTTCTTGCATGTTTGCCTAGCACAATTTACAGATATACTTGGCATTGCTAGGGTGTATATGCACTGCAATAAGATCAGTACATGCACTTCCCGAGTGATGTGTGACCCTCCATTTACCATGATCATTTTGGTGTAGGTGCCCCTTCGTGGTTGAAGCACATCGTAAAGTGCCCTTGTCGTCGTCCGAAACATTAGGAGTATTAGATATTGTGTGAATGCAGTGTTATAGCGACTCAGTGATACAAAAATTCCACTTGTTAGATGTCTAACTGTGGTGTTGTTCTTAACGGTTATGCAACGAGCTTTAATTGTGCTTGAGATATTCTTTCATTGTGCGGTCCAGGTCCCACTCCAGCGTAATATTTGTCAAGTAAATTCTGACACTTCTGTACTTGAAATGTTCCTTAAAAAGAACAGAAAATGGAATGAAACGGAGGTGGTTAAACTTGAGTTATTGTGTGCAATTAGGCCGTTTGGCAAAATTGATACAGACACATTTGTGCGCTTAGGTTTGCATTTACCCCAAAGAATCCAGATGGTCAAAAATAATCCAGATAGGATGCCTCACACATATGCTATAATTTCCACAAAATGTCATTTTTTTTCTTTGGTACATTATCTTGAGCGCTTTTGTGACATTGTTATGTAATGCCCAGGAGCAGGTATGTTTTCAGAAAAATTGCGAGAAAATGCCTACTTTATTTACTCTTTTTGTATAGTTCATTAGAAGAAAAATATGAATGACATTTTATTTAAGGCATAACCTAATTAGTGACAAAGGGAAATAATAATTACTAATATATAGTATGTAAGTCACTGTACCTTTTTTAAAACATGTCAAATTTCGAATAGCTGCTCATCGCGACACCTATAGTAGCTTTTAGAAGCATTATTGAGGTATCATTTTCAATGTATCAAATATGATACAGTGGGCATTACAGTGTTAAAAAATATAAATTTGTGCTACGAAATAAATGAACCTTTGTTTTATCACTGTCATGCGCAGATAATCAATTGAAGAAAGCTGTGTGCTGAACTGTAATGTTTTTACACTATTACAGGAGTAAGAACAAGCACGATAATGCACTGTCTACCACGTAGCTTTCTCGAACAAACTTGTCAATTGTCCTACATTAATTTCATGGAGAAGAAGGAAGAAAGGAGGAAGCAACAAAAGGGAGAATGCAAGGAAGTTAACCAGAAAGACATCCGGTTGGCTACCCTACACTGGGGGATTAGGGAAGAGGACAAGAAAGACGAGAAAGGGGGATAAGAGGGAAAAGAAAAAAAGGTGGGGGAGAGACTGACAGTCATTTCACTGCAGCGTGTAGAACTCTACCGCATGTCAGAGGCGTTCACACAAGCCTGTCTTTCTCAGGAAACACAGCAGGGCTTTCACTGCCTTTTGGGCTGTCGAGGCATGTGGACGTTGCTGTAATATCACCTGCACAGAAAGAGGCCGATCATCCAATCGCCGCATTGCGTTGGCAAGTACTTGTCTATCTGAGGCAAATCGAGGACAATGGCACAGCAGGTGTTCGATATTTTCGTCGGTGCCGCAAACATCGCACGCTGCACTGTCAGTAATTCCGATTAACGTGGTATGAGCTTTCGTGAAAGCAACTCACAGCCAAAGGCGATAGAGAAGCGAAGCTGCACGTCGATGTAGGCCGGGTGGAGGCCGGAGTTGTAGCGAAGGGTCGAGCTCGTGCAGTCTTGTACGTCGTATGCTTAGTGTGTTCCACTCAGTCAGTGTGAGACTGCGGGCCAGTTGACGAATCTGCCTCGCCGCATCCGCTTTCGAAAGCGGAATCGGAATGCTGTTCGCTTCTTTATGTGACGTGCGCGCAGCATGATCTGCAAAATCATTGCCGCCTATACCACAAATTCCGGGTAACCACTGAAAGACGATGTCATGGCCTTTTTGTATTAAAAGGTGTTGAAGTTTCACGGTTTGGTAGGTAAACTGGTCGTGGCATCCGCGTCGGAGAACTGATAACAGGCACTGTAACGCTGGTTTTGAGTCACAAAACACAGCCCATTTACCTGGTCTTTCTTCTGAATTGACGAGTTCCAGTCCATTGTGCAGAGCCTCGAGTTCTGCCGTCGTTGACGTTGTCACATGTGAAGTCTTAAAACACCGAGTTACCCCTTGTGATAGTATAACCACTGCTCCACCTGAACTAGACGGCGAAGTCAATAAGAAAAGAATGCAGATGCATATTCGCGTATATTTTAAACTCATTGCCAAAAACTATCACATTTCTTTTTTTCTTAGTACCCAAGACCAACAATCATGAAGCAAATAATGAATTCAGTCACAATAGAGCAGTGCGTAGTAGGCGAGACACAAGCTGTACACTTACAAATAAAAATACAAGAAATGCGACATAGGCATAGTGTGAAAACATGGGCAGTTGCCAGGCACAAACATGCCTTTCAATGGCAGATTCTGTTTATCCCTAAAATAACAGAAGTAATAGTAACATTCTGCGAGTTTTGTGTGTCCTTTTGGCAATGGACAAAGTACGTATTACAAGTAGGCTGTCAACACATTTTATTCGCTGACAATCGGCTCGCACTGCTAAAAAAAGTGTCGCTGCGTAAATTTGTACGAGTGCCACCGGCCGCATATCCACACACGCGCGGTGATGATGCTTCGACCTGTAGCCCGATCTCATTGCAATAAGGGTGGCTTAGCTGCCCGTGACTGCGAGCCAGCTTCCAGCTGAAAGCGTGACAATACAGAGTCACGCAGGCAGGTTGGCGAGACAGTGGGACCGCAGCCGCAAAACTGGGACATCTGGTCACTTTATATTATCCATACTTGTGTTGGCGTAAGCTTGCCAACATGCAAACATAATTAATCTTGTAAAAATTAGCGCTGTTAGACAGCACTCGTACTTTGTCCTACTCTTGTGCTCCATCCCATTCGCACCGATTTTTACAAGATACATCAAATCCAACTCGACCACCTCCCTACCGTACTGTAATATAATCAAATATTACAACGTCAAAATATGTCATTTGGGTAAAATGAGCTCACATTCCTCTTTTCACTATTGAGACAGAGTGGTACAATGTTGATTGACAGATGAAACTTTTCCCAAAGAAACACCTAGAGCTACAGACATCATGGTTCAGCTTCATGTTTACCACTGGTCATGGCTAGCTAAACTCAACACGTGCGTAGGCATTACAGCACTCTGACCCCATCAGAAAGTAGCTACCATAACCAAGAGCCTGCAACATCGTGCTAGATGGTAATCTCTTACGTGCCTAAGATCGCCACTTGTGTAAAGTCTTCTTTCAGTATAAAACTGTCACCACATTGACATTTTGCGGCACATTCGGAGGGGCAGAATCATCTCACAAGTAAGGCGACTGGCTACTAATCTTCATGATGTTGTACATTGCATTAGTGCCTGCATATATATTCTGTGTGTCCAGCACAACTGCTGCAGGCACAACTGCTGCAAGCACTGGCAGGAGCTACCAGGTCAGTGTTGGTGAATGCAGGTCCGAGAACGGCCAATAAAAGACTAAACAGGAAAGTTCAAGGCCAAATTGCAACTACACGTAGTCAGGTGTAGTACTAATGAGGAGCATTTGAAATGTATGTCAAACATCACAAACACATTTAGGAGTGAATATATAAATGTGCAAAAGCTTTATTATGCCACAGCGATTACAACATCTTCTCATATGGCTCACTCATGCAATTTTATTCAACCCACGTAGAAAGCAATTTGAGTTTGTGCTGCGTGACAAAATGCTTAGATGATACATATTTGGAAGCAACTCTTCGGCAAAGCTTCAGCCACACCCCAGCTCCCATTGGAGTTGAAAGAGTGAGCATCATCATGTTGCTCAAAAGGAGTGCTTCATGGTACACGGAGGGGCATAGGCTTCTCGGGTCTTCTCTGTACAGAAGACCCTTTAGCCTCATTCTCCACCAGGGATGGAGCAGTTCATTGTGCCTGATATGAATGAAACATGAAAGGAAAAAAAGAGGGGGGGGGTGTCAATAGAGGTTGTCAACAAAAAAACAAGTGCACCATTTTTTTAATGGTTTCCTGTTTTCATAGAGCGCTGCTATTAGACGAAAAAAATATTTCTTTGGAAAAAAAGCAAATACAAAACAAGCACGTTGCACCTAAACTATTGCAGCCATACGTTGCGAATCTGTGCAAAGATAATAGAGAGCTGTAAGAAATCAACCTTGCGTGTTTGTATGCATAGTTATTTCCTTCATGTTAAGCCTATTGTTAGCCGTCATGTGCCAGCTGAAGCTCTACCTGAAAAAAATACTAGCAGCTTAGTGTACTGACAATCATGGTTTCTTACAAACTTACCTAAAGGGAAATCTGGTGCTAGTGAGCAGCTGGATGCAAGGAAATGATGGGATATGTGAGCCTCGAACTTGTCTTGGATTTGTACACCTCAAAGGCGCATCTGGCTTCACGTTAAAGTGATTGATTTCTACCTAAAGGACATGTAATCAGCTATTTATTGTTGTCATTGCACATAAACGTGTTTTATGTAACACTGGAACTTTCTGCGTCGATGTACATTTTTACGAAGCGTAAGGAGTAACCAAAACGGCCACTAAACTTGGCAGGCAGACGACAGAGCGAGCATTCCTTCTGCCACTTAATGCCGTCTGTTTCTTTCTTTCGCTGTTTCGATGCGCGCGCCGTCAAGGTAAGCGCACTTTTATCCAAGAATATAGTATGAGTGAATGAGATTCGCTTATAAAGGTTTTGTTTTATAGAAGCTTTATTTACTTTTAAGCCGAAGCCTCACTCAGCACTAGCCAACACAAGCCTCGCAGACACATATATTGTTATTCCCAGCGCTCCAACGAAATTCGTTGGAGCGCTGGGACTCTTAAGAAAATCTTAAGAAATTCGCATAGATGGTGGTGCCACACTTCCCTCTAGGTATTAGTGTGAGAAACTCTATGCTGACAATGGTGTCACACATGCACATATGTCACTGCATGACAGTTACCACTACAGTACTAGGCAGAGCCATTGGAAAAGGTCTGCTTTTAACACAATCATCTGTATGCCAAAGCCCAAAGCAATTATTATTTTATTTATTGGTCAAGCTTTGTCAAGTTTCTTGACTTCTGTCCATGAAAACTTCATGAAAGGATGCTATCTCGGTAACCTACGGTGCATAATTCATCCAGACTGAATTATTTTTACTTGTACTAAACAGAAACCTCAACCTAATGAAAGCCATAATTCAAAGTTTCTTAGCAAATATGACTGAATTATATTGGCATAAGATAGCTCCATAGGGAAGAAAGAAAGTGAGATAGCATATTGTTTTACTGCAGTCCAAATATGCACATGCAGAACTTACGCACAGCATCTATGCAACCTACTTTTGAATATTATATGTAACATGTCTGCATCGCTTGCCTACTATGATGAAACCACGATCATACAACTTTCAGGGGACCACGCCAAACCACCGTATAATCGAGAAACTAAGATCACAGGAAGTGACACTCGGCTTCTTCCAAAAATGGGTACAGACTGCTTAAATAAGCCCATGGCACGGCCTTGTGCCTCTGCAAGGAAGGTAGATTAAATTATTCTTGCCAGTGCGAGATAATGGCAGCATTACTTATCATTGAAGGAGGTGTGAGCAAACCTTTATTATCAACCTTTAAAAAAATTGTATCGAATGCGCATCTTTTTACCAATAAATAGAGTCCGAGCAATGTCTGCACTTGAAAACAAAACCGAAACTGCATTTTCAGCTGCTTCCTGTCAGACGACTTAAACGTCATCGCTATCACATAATGGCCACAGAAAACAAGTTTGCATAATATACGTTTGTGCATGGTTCGTTCAGTACTGCACTGTGTTAGTTGTGATTTGTTGCCTTGTGAAGTGCAACTAGCGGTGTCCCGCTCTTATTATGAATGTTGACGTCAAGTGAAAGTAATTTTGCGCAATGAAAACAGCTGCGTTGCGCCGTTATGCGCGCACAAGCCTGTAACTGTGAGTGTGACTAAAGCAGGAGATCAGCCGACCAGAAAAAGTTTTCACAGACCGGAAATGTGAAAATATCAGCTGAAGCTACTCTGTTTGGGTGCAGCTTGAATAGGTAACGACCCCAGATATGTACACATGCAATCGAGGCATATGTATATGTGCATGAACTTCCAGGAGAATAAGTTTTGCATTCCAAGACATCCTGTCTCACTCTCGTTTTTTTCCAATCGTCAATCTAGGGTAACGCAAGTTCACATTTTGCACTCATCAATATTTGGTCGACATTTGATCCGAGTAAAAATAGTTTTTTTCTTTCAGACGGAAGCTGAAAGTCGTCGAGATATGCGGGGTCAGCTTAGAACTGCGTTGTATAACCAAGGTTTTTAATACATTATTTCTACAAGGATTTTGCCGTGACCAAACGGATTTGTCGTAAAATGCGATTCGTCATGGAACTGGGGGATGTATAATTGAAGTTCCACTGTATGTCCTCAAATGGCAGTAGCAGAAGTGGTAATATTTTTATGTGACAAATTATTAGGTATTACCACTCAAAAGAAATGTTCCTAACACAGCAGAAGTCTCGCTGCACATTATCAGAATGCATAAAGATTTCTTGGTGCCATTACTCCATTCAGGATTGAAGTCACGGTTTATTAACAAACATGAAAGCAGTGTAATGAGCAGGCCCAACTAATAAATTTTGTGTGCAGCCATTAAAAACGACGCATACAAGCAAAGTATTGTTTTGTTCCTTCTACCATAACCTTGAAGATGGGGGAAAAATGAGTAGAGTCTGAGAGGTTATCAAAGAACAAGGTCCTCCTGCTGCAGCAGGACTGAGGAGTCAACCCAGCAAGCGAATGCACATCTATCTAATCAAAAAAACATAATTCAACTTTTAGTCATAACTAGAAACTTAAATCTGTAGGAGTAATAACAAAGAAGAGCAAATAAAGGAGGGTCAGGAAATGGCACTAGCATCAGTCTGTTCCAATTTCTTGTACTGTACTACAGACAAGAGAAAAAGATAAATAGGAACAGAGATACAGAAGAGTAAGGTGATTAAAAACAGATGACGCAAAAAAGAAACTATAGTCAAAAGATTTGTTCAACCAACGGAAATGCATTAGCGTCAACCCTTTGCATGCATTAAATGTCAACAATGTGCCTGCCAACCAACGTTGGCCCGACTCCTCAGACAGCAGCACGCTGTCAGTGCTTTCAGTTAGCTGCTACAGCCAAACAATTCTTCATGCACATCCTCTGATTGAGCTTGTTGAATCGCCTTGATCTTCGCAGTGATGGAAGCGACATTTTGCTTTTTGGAGCAGAAAAAAATGGTGCTTTGGAGCAGCCTTGAGTGTCTTCGGAGCAGAAAAAAAATGCTGTAGCTTAGGGTTGCTATTGGTGTTTTCGGAGCAGATGCATGTTCCTAATGACTCCTGAAGTCTAAAACATCCCTTAACCATCTAATAAATACTTATATTTATTACTAAGCAAGCCGTATGCTTGTATGCAACTAGTATACAAGCAGTATAGTTGGCATAAATCACGGGAGGGGGGGTCAAGAGAAGGCTGGGAGGACAGCCCTTGCAAGTGTCTCCCTGGAGATTTAGCTTTAGCACGTGATATAATTGAGTTAACAGTTAAGCATAGTGCAATCAACTTTTAAAAGGCTTTATATCTTTTACTGCGTACTTGTGTTAAAGGACCTTGAGCTGTGTGAACTACGGGAATCGCAAAAAAGTGAAAAAAAAGAGACTGAATAGGACAATGCAATTACTTGAGCTCGAACCCCATGCTTATTTTTAAAAATTATATTGGCAAGCATAATTTATTACTTATATAAATGGTCACCAAAAAATGGTCACCCTTGTAGGCCCGTGTGCTCAGATTTGGGTGCACGTTAAAGAACCCCAGGTGGTCAAAATTTCCGGAGCCCTCCACTACGGCGTCTCTCATAATCATATCGTGGTTTTGGGACGTTAAACCCCACAAATCAATCAATCAAAAAATGGTCACCATTGCTTGATATGTGGAGTATAACGTCCCAAAACCACTATATGATTATTAGAGACACCGTAGTGGAGGGCTCCGGAAATTTAGACCACCTGGGGTTCTTTAACGTGCACCCGAATCTGAGCACACGGGCCTACAACGTTTCCGCCTCCAACGGAAATGCAGCCACCGCAGCCGGGATAAAAAATGGTCACCATGGCCTAATACGTGTCACCCCTTGCGATTTTTCTGGATTTATGCCAACATACTTGAATAAGAACAAGATGGAAATTCGGGCTAGTTGGTAATAGTTCATTCTTTGATAACTCACAGCACAAGAAGGATGAAGACACAGACGAAGAATAATACAACACGAATGTCTGTTTTTGTTGGTATGACCTGTTTTTCGTAGATATGTTTTTATTTTTTGCAGCATGTGGCTGCTCCACGTGTCCTGAAAAAGTGTTGTCACTTGAATGACTCTGCTGCACATGCGCAATTGCTCTGTCGAAGCTGGTTGACCTGTGTATATATTCGTGCCTTTCCTTTGAATAAACTTTAGTTGAGACAGCGCTCGTGTTGTCTTATCCTTCCTCTGTGTCCTTCTTGCGCTGTGAGTAATAAAAAAAAAGGGGGAGGGGCATACTATAGGATGATAGTGCACTTTGTTTTTGGTATCGCTTAGGCCCACTGGGTGGTTTTATGGTTCAACTTCCTTTTTTTAGTTTGACAGTACCATTTTGGAGCAGTTACTAGCAAATATTGCACTTCAGAGCAGCATGGAGCAGCACTTATCTTTTGGAGCAGTTTGGAGCAGCACTTCTATCACTGCCTTTGTTCAGCCACACATCCCAGTTCAGCTTTCCATACTGCCTATTGAGGCACTTCATTTTTAAAAAAATGCTGAAAGTGCTTTCACAAACTTTTCAAATGTCAAAAACAACCTGCCTAGTTTGCCGAAGAGTAATTCCTTTTTTCCCCAGAGAGATAGCCAGATATGAGCACGGAACGCAACATCATGCCATCACATGTATTTGTACTGGCTCCTAAGGTGCAATGTCACACAACTGACAAGGGGAGTTGGGTTTTCATAGGAATAGTAAAGAGACAAGAGTACTGTCCATGACACCATTTTTATCTTCCAGTCCTATTATTGAAGATTCTGTCTTCAAGTGCTTTCACATGGTTTACTCTGCTCACCTTAGTTTTCATTTTTCCTGGAATGGCATTTAAGAACACCAGTTGAAGAAGCCATTTTAGCAGGGCCAGCAGGCCTACGTGCTACAGTCAAATGACCCTGCTAACTTGCAGTTCTTAAAACAGAACGACCCTCCGTTATTAGCACCAGAATATGGCAGACCACTTTTTGCCAACATGAAGTGTCAAACAACATCTATACTCGGTGACAATGTGGTTCTTTCTTTAATATAAGTTTCTTTTCATGCTCCCTCTATACTTAGCTCTCTTCAGTTTTATTCTACTATTGGACAGAGGCAGTATGTTGCTTCAATTCCTGAAGATGAGTTGGCTGCTGGTATGTAAGGTAGTTTCCAGTAGCACCAAAGAATGTTGGGCATTCCAAAACTATTGTAGAGGAACAGTCGATGATGAGTCACCGCTTCCACTGGTTCAAGGCAGCACATCCAACAGGAGGTTCTAGGTATATACTTACTATATAGCTTACACTACTGGGTAATGTGGCACAGTGAAGCTGAGTACACGTGAAACTTGATTTAACAAGAAATTAACATGGTACTAGAATAAAAATAATATTCTTTATATGCTAAAGTTGTTCAAGCAACTTGCCAGAGTCAAGGTTTTTAAAACCGGCAAGCCTGCGTCTTGGTTGTTGGCCAGGAGATCTATGGGGACCAAGAATATGCTATTAAACTTACATACAGATCTTTTTTCTATGTAATGCATTTAGAGACAAATCCGCTGCAGGAGGCATGATCTAGTTTGTTCCCAGAGTTTGTTCGGCAGCAGCATCGCCTAAGTACAAGCTCTTTTTTTTTCTTTCATCAATGCTCTATTTTAGTGGCAAACAAAATATACGAAAAAACAATAGCATGCCACTACTTATGTGCTATCAAAATTCTATATTGTCATGATGGTGTTCAATTATTACCAAGATTATAAATGCAAAGCAGTCTTATGCGAATGCAAAAAATACGACTGAATATTTCATAATGCTGTTGCTAACTAACTTATACATAACTCTCTCTTGTTACTTGAACGCAGTCTGTTTTATCTAAGATGTCTTGTATAGGTTCGAACACTACAGGCTGCCCACTGAACACCTTTACAACAATGCTATATATGGCTAGGGTTCCATGTAACTTTCGTGCCCGTGCACCAACGACAACAATACCTAAGCGTTGGTCAATCCTGGAGGTAGTGCTATACTCGTATGATCCACAGCGAAGGCTTCCTTCGCTACTTATAAGAGTAAGCAATAAACCAGGCAAGAAATGGTTTACTCACTTTGCACTAGAAGAGTTCAGTTTGAAAGGCCACACCAATCTATGTCACTCAACAATGGTCGTGTATAGATTAAACTTAATGATTATGTGCAGTGTTTTGTGGCGCAAGCGCCACTTGATGGCCAAAGAGCGCCAGGCCATGGCATAGGAGACGTGAACAATGATTATAGTAAGTGGCTGTATAAGGGCCTTAAAATTTATCGTGCTAAGGCGGGTAAATGCATAAAGGTATAATGATTGATTTGTGGGGTTTAACGTCCCAAAACCACCATATGATTATGAGAGACGCCGTAGTGGAGGGCTCCGGAAATTTCGACCACCTGGGGTTCTTTAACGTGCGCTCAAATCTGAGCACACGGGCCTACAACATTTCCGCCTCCATCGGAAATGCAGCCGCCGCAGCCGGGAATCGAACCCGCGACCTGCGGGTCAGCAGCCGAGTAGCTTAGCCACTAGACCACCATAAAGGTATTAAATTGTGAAAGTGATGCGTAATATGTGTAGTGAGAATGAATACCGAAAGATCATGAGATTAAAACTATGGTGGAAATATATGGCATTAGCAAAAGTGCCCTGTCAATGCCCTTGCGTCAGGTGCTTTGTTTCATGTTGGCACCACAGCAGCGACCTCTCAATCTTCAGCGGTCATGCTACAAAATGAGAGGGTATATGACATGAAAAGTACGCACGTTTCTTAAAAATGCCAATAATGATTGATGCTTGAAAAGTGGGTCTCTCTCAATGAACATTCAGGGTGAAATTGTGTTTGTTGTTAGTAGAGTAATGGAAAGTGCGGTCTTCTTAGTGTGTTTTTATGCTATATTCGAATGTGAAGCACTGTTAGATTTTTACCACTAGAGATCAAACTTGAGCTACGAGTCTAAGGTAGTAAGTTGACTAATCGGAGTATAGCGGAGAAATCACATTGTCAAATAATGAAAATAAATACATGTACTCTTGTCTATAGCCCTCTGTGAAGCTGGTCATCTAGTTTCACAATAAGGAATGATGCCTCAATATTCTTTTTTAAGAAACACTATTTTGCACATACCTTCGCACATTAGGCCCTCCAAGACTTGACAACGACGATCTACTTTAATTATCAGAATCCATCTGAAATATATAATTACTCAATAATTCTACGCTATTCCCCTTAAAGTTTCGTTCATGCTTGTATTACTAGCTATGGAAGCACTTACCATAAACAAACTCTGAAAGCTGAAATACAAAAAAAATGGCATAGTGAGTGTGGCAGATAAAGGCAGTAACAATGTGTGTGATTTGGGAGTTTTTGACATCGCGGAGCTGAACGAACTCGTAATGTAGTGCCATCCGCTTTCGGCGCTAATTCGTAACGCAACTCCACGAAATTTGGTATATAGCGCGATAACTCTCGGCGGGTCTTGGACAAAAATTACTGGTGGCAAATGCTACAAAAACGACGACCAGTCGATAACAAGCCGTAACAAAATACCGAAGAGCTTTTCTTGAAGCAGAGAGATAAACATAAACTTGGCTCGTGTCACAGAACGAGCGCTAAAAAAAGAGCGCGCCGCCAAACCCTTGCGACAACGGGCGGTAGAAACGCCACGAGGTAAAAAGAAAAAAAAGAGAAAGCAAACATCCAAGGCTCCCGGGCGCGCGCTCTCCCCGCAGAAGCACGGCATCGCAGTCGAACCTCCTCACCTCACAGCGGCGGCCGGGCAAGCGCTAGAAATTTCCAGAACGAACGAGGCGGGGTCAGACCGAGTGACTCATGCGGCCGGAGAGGGCATTCCAACCGTCTCGCCCTCTTCCCAGCTTTCGCTGCGTATCGCGCCGACGAAAGGACGAGAAATTTCTGGAAGGTGGCGCGGAAGGTATTTAATCGGGCAGCCGAGACGAGAAAGCAGGAGGTGACGGAAGTTAACGCCGGAGCGCGTAGGAATTCCGCCGTGGAGTCGGCGAAGGTTCTGCCCGTAGTGACAGAACAGGAGGAGACGGAAGTGAGCGCCAAAGCGCGTAGGAATTCCGCCGTGTAGTCGGCGAAGTTTTTGGTCCGTAGGGACGGCTCGAGCTACAGGCAAGAGCGTGGGTTTACCGCTATCGAGCGAAGACGCGGGCAACAGCTGCGTGTGTGAAGCCGACGGATTTCCGGCGAAGAAGTTTGAAGTTTGGAGAGTGGCCTATTGAAGAAGGGAGTTTTCCTGGAAGAGAAACTCCGGCGAGGTTTCCTGGAAGAGAAACTTCAGAGGGCTGCGGAACGACAACAACGCTGGACTTTGCGTGAGTGATTCTCGGAAGAGTATCATCTCGACTTTGGTTCCAGGAACTTTGGACTGAATAGGTTTTCTATCTCTTTAGTCTTTAAGTGTCTTGGTTGTTCAATGCATGCGACTGCATTGTAGTGCGTATTGTTGTCTGTGTCCGTTGTATTAAGTGTGGCTGATTGTGTTGTGTAGTACGTTGATTGATTGGTTTGATTGGTGTCATCTTGTATGCAACTATTGTGGAGTGTGCATTCTTATGTATTGTTTTCGATCTGCCATTATTGAGAATATAATTTGTTTGTTTATCAACTCTCGGCTCTGACTTGTTCTTTGGGCCACGACCGGCGTCCGCTGGCGTACCAAAAAGGACCACTTCAAAATTGTCCACGCTTTCGTGGTGCGGTTCGGGGGGCCGATACTTCGGCTCTTGGAATTAGCCCGGCGATTGCCTCCCTAATAAACGGGACAGGTGTGACAATTAATCTGGCGTCCGCGAAACAGGACCTTTTGGTGCACAGTGTGTCCAAAGTAGTGAGAAAGAGCCTCGAGTTGTGGATAGTGCTATCGGAACGATTTTGTGTGTTGTTCAGTGTTCTCGTTAACGAGTGCAGAGGAGTGCTCCGATAGACTGATCTAGGCAAATACTTTTTGCACGCGGCAAGGTTTTATTTGCGAGACACCATGGATCTCGAAAAGTTAGTTGCTCTTGGTGAGAAGATGGGTCTTTCTGGCGCCGAACTACGGAAGTGGGTCACCCAGAAGGAAAAAGAAGAAAAAGAGAGAGCCAAAGAAGAAAAAGCAGCCGAGCTGGAAAAAGAGAGGTTGGCGGTCGAAAGAGCCAAAGCGGAAAAAGAAGCTGAGGTGGAGAGAGAGAGGTTGGCGGCAGAGAGGGCCAAGGAAGAAAGAGAGGCAAAAGGGCGAAAGCTGAAGGAAGAAAGAGAGCAGCAGTTGAAGTTGGAGTTGGAGAGAGAAAAGCTTGCAGCTGAAAGGGCGAAAGAAGAAAGAGAGCAGCAATTGAAGTTGGAGCTGGAGAGAGAAAAGCTGGTGGCTGAGAGGGCGAGAGAAGAAAGAGAAGCGGAGATGGCTGAAAGGGAGCGGCAGCGGCAGCACGAGATGGAACTCGAGCGGCTCCGTTTGCAACAGCGAAGTGAAACTCCCGTCCAAGCTAGAGTTGAAAGCAGCGAACGAGAGGATCATGGCTTCCGCTTGAACCCAAGCAAGTTGCTCGTAGCATTTGATGAAAGGAAGGACGACCTTGACGCGTACCTTCACCGATTTGAGACGATTGCGAGGAGCCAGAATTGGCCGGAACAGCAATGGGCAACTGCTTTGAGTACTTGCTTGAGTGGTGAAGCTCTCAGTGTGTACGGTAGGCTGACGCCGACCGATGCAGCCAACTACGCAAAGGTGAAAGCTGCTTTGCTGAAGCGATTTAGATTTACCGTGGAAGGATTCCGGGACAGATTTAGGACAGGAAAGCCAGCTGATGGGGAGACCGCTACGCAGTATGCCGCCCGACTTAGCCATTATTTCGACAGGCGGATTGAACTTTCAGGGACAGCGCGGGAGTACGATGAGCTTAGAGAGCTGCTAATTAGAGAACAATTTCTTACTAGTTGCCACCCAAGTCTGTCACTGTATTTGAAAGAGAGGAAAGCTGAGTCATTTGAAGGAATGCTTGAATTGGCTGATCAATTCTTGGAAGCACAAGGTGGAACTAATTTGGCCAAGGTCAAGAAAGAGTGTCCCGATGATTCGAAGAAATTGGCTCCCGAAGAAAAGAAGCGTGCACCAGAGAGCATTCCGCGATGTTTTCTGTGCAACCGAGTGGGTCATCGCGCGAAAAACTGTCGAACGATCTTTACGAACCCTACGGTAGTAAAATGTTTCAAGTGTGGTCAGACTGGGCACAAAGCAGATGCATGTCGGAACGGAGTGAGTCAAACTCACCAGGTATCCTGTGTTCAAGCGGCACCGAAATCTGATAATAATGCCGTCACTGATGGATTCGTAGAATTGAAAAATGGGGAGAAAATTCCTATTGTTGGTGCTGTAATGTCAAAACAGCCAACCGGTGGTACAAAAGGAATGCCAACGCTGCCTGGAAAAGTTGCGGGCAAAAAGATTACGGTGTTAAGAGATACCGGCAGCTCCACGGTTATCGTGCGGAGAAATCTGGTACGGGAAAGTGAGTTAACAGGCAAAATGAAACCGGTTTGCCTAATTGACCGTACAGCTCGGATGCTTCCCGAAGCAGAGATTGAGGTGGAAACCCCGTAATTCAGCGGGAAGGTTACTGCTTTATGCATGACGAACCCCCTGTATGACCTTGTCATCGGAAACATCGACGGGGCGCGAGGGCCAAGTGATCCAGAATGTTTGGGAGAAGACCCGAAGATAGAGCCCTCGCCAACACAGCGGCCGCGAGATACAAGGGAGGAGCATCCCGTGACGGATCTCACTAGAGCCCAACGTGAAGCTGCGGCGCACGAGACAGCGAAGGAGAAGACGATCGTGTCGAATAAGTTCACGGGCCGAGCAACCGGACTTACGTCGGCACGACCTCAACCGAGCGACAGTGTAAAGGAGACGGAGTTGGCCAGCCGGGCAAAATGTAGAGGCATGATCAAGCGGGTAAATCAACAGACAGGACCCGTCGGATGTAATGACGCGTTAACGGTGTCGGAAGTGACAACGATGGCTGAGACGCCGCCTCAGATACCGTCGTTGGAAAGGGCTAGCCGAAAAAGAACGTGGAAACACAAGAAGAGATCGAGCGAGCACCGCAAAAAGGGGCGCAAGCGCTGTTCGAAGTACTCAGGATAAGTGCTGAGGTCGAATCAGAATGTGTTGGGCAGTGCTGAGTGACATATGTTGTGTTAATGTTCTTGTTATCCTGTGTCTCAAGTGAATGTCGAGCGAGTCAGTGTTCTGTGCGATGATGTGATGTAAAGTGTTGTATAATTGTTGTATCGACAGAACTTTGTACGTTTGTATTGTTTGGAATGTGTGATGAAGTGTTGTAGGCATGTACCTGTGGCTATATTTCATGTGTTGTGAAATTGAACTACAATGTAAGATTGTATTGCGTGATCTATTGTGAATGTGAAGTGTTATGAGCGACTGATGGTGTTACAGTCTGTGAGAGTGTGTGGTGACTTTTCGCGCTCGTTTGTGTGGTTTTGAATATTATGAGATAATATTCTTAAAGTGGGGGGCAGTGTCACAGAACGAGCGCTAAAAAAAGAGCGCGCCGCCAAACCCTTGCGACAACGGGCGGTAGAAACGCCGCGAGGTAAAAAGAAAAAAAGAGAAAGCAAACATCCAAGGCTCCCGGGCGCGCGCTCTCCCCGCAGAAGCACGGCATCGCAGTCGAACCTCCTCACCTCACAGCGGCGGCCGGGCAAGCGCTAGAAATTTCCAGAACGAACGAGGCGGGGTCAGACCGAGTGACTCATGCGGCCGGAGAGGGCATTCCAACCGTCTCGCCCTCTTCCCAGCTTTCGCTGCGTATCGCGCCGACGAAAGGACGAGAAATTTCTGGAAGGTGGCGCGGAAGGTATTTAATCGGGCAGCCGAGACGAGAAAGCAGGAGGTGACGGAAGTTAACGCCGGAGCGCGTAGGAATTCCGCCGTGGAGTCGGCGAAGGTTCTGCCCGTAGTGACAGAACAGGAGGAGACGGAAGTGAGCGCCAAAGCGCGTAGGAATTCCGCCGTGTAGTCGGCGAAGTTTTTGGTCCGTAGGGACGGCTCGAGCTACAGGCAAGAGCGTGGGTTTACCGCTATCGAGCGAAGACGCGGGCAACAGCTGCGTGTGTGAAGCCGACGGATTTCCGGCGAAGAAGTTTGAAGTTTGGAGAGTGGCCTATTGAAGAAGGGAGTTTTCCTGGAAGAGAAACTCCGGCGAGGTTTCCTGGAAGAGAAACTTCAGAGGGCTGCGGAACGACAACAACGCTGGACTTTGCGTGAGTGATTCTCGGAAGAGTATCATCTCGACTTTGGTTCCAGGAACTTTGGACTGAATAGGTTTTCTATCTCTTTAGTCTTTAAGTGTCTTGGTTGTTCAATGCATGCGACTGCATTGTAGTGCGTATTGTTGTCTGTGTCCGTTGTATTAAGTGTGGCTGATTGTGTTGTGTAGTACGTTGATTGATTGGTTTGATTGGTGTCATCTTGTATGCAACTATTGTGGAGTGTGCATTCTTATGTATTGTTTTCGATCTGCCATTATTGAGAATATAATTTGTTTGTTTATCAACTCTCGGCTCTGACTTGTTCTTTGGGCCACGACCGGCGTCCGCTGGCGTACCAAAAAGGACCACTTCAAAATTGTCCACGCTTTCGTGGTGCGGTTCGGGAGGCCGATACTTCGGCTCTTGGAATTAGCCCGGCGATTGCCTCCCTAATAAACGGGACAGGTGTGACAGCTCGTCACGGATGCTTGCACAAGTAAATCATAAATATTGGGGTTTAACACCACAAAACCAAAATATGATTATGAGAGACGCCGTAGGTGAGGGCTCTGGAAATTCCGACCAATGGGGTTCTTCAACGTGCACCTGAATTTTTTACACATGGGTCTCTGCCTTTTCGCCTACCTCGAATTGCGACCGACGCGGCTAGGATTCGATCCCGCGAGCTGCGGGTCAGCATCAGTAGCCGAGCACAACCACCACCGCGGCGGTGCTTGCACAAGGAATTCGACAGCAGTATATGCAAGATGCGATACGGAAGCCGACTGCTGTCAAATAGTTCTACCAGAATTTATTTTTGTCACTTATCAGTCAGGAATGAGACCACTAATAAGAAAGGAAACAATGGCAAAGAGAGAACTCACAATAAAGCGACCATCCATGCAAAACCTTGAAAAAAATTGGTAATGGTTCCTATCCGCCACAAAGGCCGCGACTTCATGATTTCGCCTCCTAGAAAGGCAAATTACCAAGATGAGACACATAACACGGCAAATGTGCTAACGTATATGGACATTTTCTTCGCCTAGTTTCTATCTTACGTTCGTTAATATAGGGCATGTTGGAAGTCGATGGCACAGAACGAATTTCGGACGAAAACCAAGCGCCGACTTTTCTTGATTTGCTTACGTAAAACCTACGTCGCAAAGAGAAAATATTCCCTCCAAGGGCCTTCAGGCCCTCAGTCAGGCGCTACTTTCGGTTACGCCACGCCAGCTACGCTGCCTCAGCACATATTGCGAGCTGCCATGCAAATTTTACGCGGCTTCCGGCTTCAACCGTGATTGACTAGTTATGACCCTTAAGAAAAACAAATTGCGTGTTCGCAAACTATTATAATTGTATTTTTGTTTTTAATTTTTATAATAAACATAAGACAATATTTTAATTTGTAAATTTGGAAACAAGTGTTGCTTTTTTTTTAGAGTTGCGTTTATTTTCTCCGCTAGAGCACCTGTAGTAAACTCCGATCGGACACTGCGGGCCGTCAAGTCTTCCTTTTTTTGTCGTCCCTCAAGATGGTACGTGGCGTGTGTTAATTCTCAAAATTGGGCTGAGCTCTGCATGTTATATTCCGCGTAATTTAGTGTGTTACGTCATTATGACTTGTTATGATTGTACAAGCCTTGGTTTTCTTGCTTTAATAGTTTTCACCGTGATCGTGGTGTTCAAACAGTGATCCGGCACAATGGCAAGCTGCACGTGTCAAGCCTTACTCATGCCAACATTGTCAAAAATAAGCGTTGACATGATTTTAATATGAAATCAACAAGCTGAAGCGTGTGCCGTTGCAGGATTTTGCCCGTGCAATGTGGTGCCGGGTAATTCTGTAAATTTTCTTGGATGCATGCAGCCTGTCTAGCAGCCACACATGTAGCTTGTCGGCGTGCATTTTCGGTGCCGTTCGTTTTGAACATGTGGTGGTGGTAGTGGTTAGAAGATGAGAAAAGGCACATAATGTCTGCAACCTGGTCGAGAGCACGGCCCAGTGCCTTAAACATGTGGGTCCATCGTTCACTATTGGCGCTGCTGGTCGATCATCGTTTTTAGGCGAGCTGCGTATGGAAATGAGAAGTGCCATGACAAAACAGTGTTCAAATTTCGCTAATCCGTGGCAGTATGAGCAACCCGTGATGAACCCTCATGCTTTTGATAGGAATTGCCGTCAGATACGCACTTGACGACAATGCCAGTTCTGAATGTTGCTCAGCTTGCCCTCTCTCTCTATATATATATAGCTTTGACGGACGATTGCTTGACGTTGGTATGCCTTCCAGACACGAATCTTGGACCGAAAAGCGCATAAACGTTCTTTTGTTGTCCAACAGACCCTGCGGACATTCGTGGAGATCGGCCGTGTGGTCTACCTGACCCATGGCAAATATCGGGGACGACTCTGCAGCATCGTCAATATTGTCGACCAGAACAGGGTGCGTGCTTACGATAATCGCAGGTGCAGTACAAACGATCCCGGAAGGCAGATTTGAAGACATGAAGCGGTGCTTGCGCTAGTGTTCAGTCCGATTCGCACAGCTGCCTTTGTGCTCACCCGCTGGTCGCGTGATCGAATCCCGGCTGCGGCGGCTGCATTTTCAATATAGCCGAAAATGCTGTAGGCCCGTGTGCTCAGATTTGAGTGCACATTAAACAGGGTTCGTAGTGGTCCTTGAAAACCTTTCAATTCTGAAATAGCATTTTTAAGGCCTTGAAAACCTTTAAATTTGTTTGACGTCCTTAACCCTTTCGGCCCTGGCGGTGTCAATTGACACCACCAAACAGTTCCCATAGTATCTTGGAAACGTAACCAATACTACTCATTCTTGGGGGCATAGTTCTTCAATGATCCCCACTGCAATGGACACCGATATTGTGGCACTTTTGTGGAGGTAGCAGTCACAAAGAAGCGCGACTGAGGTCTTCCGTGAATCCGAGGCGCGTAATTTGAGGCGGGTATGCGCCATTTTCGGGGCGACGTACCGAAGCAGTTTCAGCGAGTATTGCGCGGAAAAGTGAGACATTAATTTCTATTTTGTCTACACCTTTGATTGGCAGGAAAAAAGAAGTCATTTTTTTCATTTTTCAATCACTGGGCCCTAATAACCTAGTTCGATGCCACGTTAATTAATCCAAAAATGCTAGTACCAGTGGCTCAATTTTTTGTTTGTGGGCTTCTGAGGTCCTAACTATGAGCAAAACGCGCACAAAAAGTGTATCCGACCAAAATAAAAAATCCAGGACTGAAAGCGTTAGAAGTCCTTGAATTTCGTTTAGCCATAATCTAGCGAGTTTCCTTGCGTGCTTGGCAACTATTTGCTCTCTAGCCAACAAACCATCTAATTCAATCCGTTTCTCTAGCCATACATTGCAGTGTTGTAGTACAGTATGCTCTTTTAGTACGATGTAGCTGTGGTAGCGCTTGAGTGGTTACAGCAGCAATGACGGAGCTAAGTCTTGCTCTTTTGTGGAGACTGTGCAAATGTGCGTGGATATTCGCAGTCACGTCGCTTATGGTGAAGCTATGGCGGGCAATTTCTAGCTGTCTTGGTTATGCATTGCTGCTTATGCATAGTGTTCATGTGATGTCACTTCCACCGTTGTCGCCATCTCCTGCCATGCCCGGGTACCTAGAGTAGTTTGCGTGCTGCAGCACAGTTTGTTGAGGGCTCGTTTTTTGTTGCTGTGCTCAATGTTTAAAAAGAACCCGTGCGGTTTTTCATTGTCATGCTTTAACGAGCTCATCTAGTCGGGAAGGCTTCGCTTGTTCACTCGATACAAGACCAGAAAATCAAAACGTGTCACACGTATACCAGCCACCACCTACACCGGCTGCCCGCCACGATCTACGAGGCCCCATTATCTCGTTTTCACTACAAATTGCGTGCTCTACGAACTAGTAAAAGCCCAAAGTCTCTCGAGCCGCAATTTTAAAAGTAGAGGAGCGAAGCGCACAGCTCCCATCAAAAACTAGTCATCGTGTAGCACTAGGCAAGTTTACAGGAAATATATTATTATTATTATTAATGTTAATATATTGCTGCGGCCCACTCCAACAAAGTAGCAGTGCGGCTCCCCGACTGTTTTAAACAATGCTGATGTTGAGCGTCATTGATTGGAATCTGTGGAAACAGCGAAGGAATATATTATGCAAGGTAGAGACTTCACGTGGTGTGTACCGCGCTGATGCCGGTCACTTTTTTTTGCATGTGTATTGATTCATTTTTTTACCTTGTACTTTTGTTGTGCGCTAATGTACAGTAGGGTCCCTGAAAATTCTGCAGCCCGTTTTAGGGAATCAATCGACCAACATTTAAAGCTCGAACCAATCGGCCATACTTCAAATCTCAAGTGAACGAATATCCTTTCACATCCATTTTCACGAAATACCCGAATTCCCGCACTTGCCTTCACAATCTTAATCGCCTCCCTGACACGCTAATGGTGCACACAGCGGTCGCGGACAAGTTTCTATATACTGTACCTATCTCTGTTTGCAGGTACGTGCTTGGATATAGCACTTACCCGTAATGAAGTTACACCTGAAGTCACAATTATCACCGGTTCTTCAAGTCGTTTTTGTTAATCTGTGTCAGCCAAACATGCCAGTGCTTTTCGGAAAATCACAATGTGCGTTCCCAATTTTAGGTAATAACTTTCAGCAAAGACAACACCCTGACGCTCTGCTCGCTCTTCGTGGACTGTCATATAAACTTGCCTCCCCAGCAGCTGATAATTGCTCAAACTTGCATCGTTAGGCAAAACTGAACAGGCACATGCAGGAGGAAACAACACGGCAGCGTTCGGCCATGGAGTCAGTAGGTACCCGGGCATGTTGGTGGCGCATGCAGGAAGTGAGGAATCGGGGCTGCGTGATGCACGTGCACACTATGTATAAGGAGTGGATTGCACCCGATACGTCAAACTCACATCAGGCTAAGTTTTCCCATGTGGGAAGAGCTTTGATATGTCAATGGGGATGTCTGCCTTTTAAAGTCACACAAAGAGTTCGAAACACATTAAGAACACAAAAGCGACTACAGTCGATGGTAACTTGAGTGCGTTCACGGTGCCAACCATACAAAAGGAAGTACAAATTTTTATGCTGTAAGAAGTGGCATTGTCATTTTATGTGGTTTCAATTGTTATTTTAGGCCCTTGAAAAGGGTGCTTGAAAACCACTGAATTTTGTTTCGTTCAGGTGCTATGAACCCTGTTAAAGAAATCCAGGTGGTCTAAACTTCTGGAGCCCTCCACTGCGGCGTATCTCATAATTATATGGTGGTTTTGCGACGTTAAACCCCACATATCAATCAATCAACAGCTGTCCTTGTGTGGAATATCAGCTGACAGTCGGTGCCACATGGTCAATCGCAATCGGTCCCGATTAGGACTGAAATTGTTGGCGGTCGTACGTGGACGTTGCTAGGTGGTGAAACGATCTGGATCGCGTTAGCGTGAACCCTACCAAACAGGTTCACATTCTAGTGTCCAAGGCATATATCTAATTAGCCGATATTGCTGTCAGAAACGTAGTGTGAACTTCTACTTTTTTTAAACATTTCGATGTTGTCGTAAGCTTAAGATTGAACAAATGAACACTTGTGATTGTCAGCAATTCATAACTGTTTCATGCAGTGTAATATTAGCATTGATACTGCAAATGAGATTTTTGTGCATAAGTTTCATTAAAGGTATCCTATTATGACAAGTACGCATTTATAACAGTATGCAAGTATGCAGTTCACTGCAGGGCACAGATGTTGGATTGCAACAACGGAACTTTACTCTGAATCTGAATTATTAGAGGTCATATTTGAAAGTAGCAACTGCAATCTCTGTAATGGCGTATTCGGTTAAGCGTTTTTGAGTGCTCTGAAAAGTATCTGCGCCTTCGGTTGGTAGGATTCGAGTGCTCGAAGTCCGAACCAAGTAAACAAACGAAAAGACAGCTGACCTAGCTACAGCATGTATGGCATATTGGTATCGCAGGCTTGCTATAAAATAGCGGACAATGGGAAAAGCAGGGGTGGAAGTGCTCTGCCAATCTGAGCTCCTCCGCATAAACTGCAATTTCCGCGATAATTATCGATTGGAAGTGCATACCTGCCAAGGATTTTGACCGTTTTTTCTGGTTGTACAGTTGTCATAAAAATCTCGCGGAAATCAATTTCTGTGCTTGATCTGGCTGCATTGACAAAAAAAGCAGCTCAATCCGCTCCAGGCTTTTCGAACAAATTTGCTTCAACAAATATAATCAAATATAATCAGTGATGCGAAACCGCGGCAGATACAAATTCTTGAAATTCCCCAGCCAGATTTTATTATGTACATCATCATCATCAGCTTGACTACATCCACTGCAGGACAAAGGCCTCTCCCATGTTCCGCCGATTAACCCGATCCTGTGCTTGCTGCTGCCAATTTATACCCGCAAACTTCTTAATCTCATCTGCCCACCTAACCTTCTGTCTCCCCCTAACCCGCTTGCCTTCTCTGGGAATTCAGTTAGTTACCCTTCATGACCAGCGGTTATTCTTTTTACGTGCTACATGACCGGCCCATGTCCATTTCCTCTTCTTGATTTCAACTATGATATCCTTAACCCCTGTTTGTTCCCTAATCCACTCTGCTCTCTCTTTTTGTCTTTTAAGGTTACACCTACCATTTTTTTCTGCTCGCTGCGTCGTCCTCAATTTAAGCTGAACCCTCCAAGTCTCCAGGTTTCTGCTCCGTAGCTAAGTACCGACAAGATACAGCTGTTATATACCTTCCTTTTGAAGGATAGTGGCAACCTACCTGTCATAAATTGAGAGTGCTTGCTAAATGTGCTCCACCGCATTTTTATTCTTCTAGTTACTTTAATCTCGTGGTTCGGCTCCGTGGTTATTACCTGCCCTAATTAGACATAGTCTTTTACAACTTGAGGCGCACTATTACCTACCTTGAAGCGCTGCTCTCTTCCGAGGTTTTTATGCATTACTTTTGTTTTCTACAGATTAATTTTAAGACCCACCTTTCTACTCCCCATGTCTAACTTCGTAATCATGAGTTGCAATTCGTCCCCTGAGTTACTCAGCAATGCAATGTCATCGGCGAAGCACAGTTTACTAAGGTACTCTGCATTAACTCTTATCCTAACTGTTCCCATTTTAGGCGTCTGAAAACCTCTTGTAAACACGCGGTAAATAGCATTGGGGAGATTGTGTCCCCCTGCCTTACACCCTTCTTGATTGGTATTCTGTTGCTTTTTATGAAGCAATACGATAGCAGTTGATCCCCTGTAAATTTCTTTCAAGATGTTTATATATACTTCATCGACGTCTGTTCCGGTGTCCAGCAGTAAACACGCAGCCTTGAAGGAACAATGAAGAAAAACCTTTATTTGTGGCAGCGTGCCGGTATATATATCGTGGGGCAGCTGCATTATCGCAGCCAAGCGGTACAGAACAGTGATAAGCAAAAGGCAGATACAAAAAGGCACATGCGCAGGCAGCTAACACGATACATCTCCCTCCGTATGACAGCTAGAGCTTTGACATCAAGATACACGTGACTTGGTTAAAGTTCTCGTCGCAACCAAGGCGGCTGGGTTTTCGCCTTTGCCGGGCGGACTTCCTTCGTTGGTGTTCTAGCGTTGGGGTTGACGTCGTCGACTCCGGCGAACTTCCTGTTGACACAGGTTGTACCACTGACGGCGACCATGAATTTTCCTGGACCATGTCTTCGTCGGTGGATGAGTCCTCCGCTTCGTCCCTCTGGAAAGATTCACGTGTGGCGAGAAGGTGTTGCCGATTCCGTCGCAGCACCCGGCTGTCTTCTGTGAAAACGCGATAAGACCTTGGCGCCACCTTATCCAAAACACGAGCCTTGCGATCCCATGTATCCCCACGAACTCTTACGACTGCATCTTTGTTGAGTTCTGGCAGGGGTTTCCCTCTCGACGACTTCGGTTGGCGCGACTGACGCCTGAAGTCCTGGCGTCCAGAGCACGGTCTGAATTCGGGCAGCCGATTGCGCAATTTCCTGCCCTGCAGCAATTCTCCTGGAGATTGGCCTTCGTCCAGTGGCGTCGAGCGATAGCTGAGTAGACCAAGCCAGAAGTCCTCCTTCCTTTCACCAGTCTTCTTCATGATCCTTTTAACAATTTGAACTCCTTTTTCTGCGAGCCCGTTTGACCGCGGGAATCTTGGACTGGAAGTCACGTGCGTGAAGTCATATCTAGAGGCAAACAAAGAGAATTCATGGGATGCGAACTGGGGGCCGTTATCAGTGCAGACTTCTAAGGGAATTCCATATCTAGAAAACATTGAGCTAAGTTTATTTATGACCGTGCCCGTCGTTGTGTCCGGCAGCTTTTCGACTTCAGGAAAGTTCGAAAACGCATCAAACACGCACAGGTAGGAGCTCCCGGCGTACATAAAGATGTCAACGCCAATTCTGTATCAGGCATGCTCTGGGGTTGGCCTGAGCACTACCGGTTCACTTTGTTGCCTGTACGCGTATTTTTGGCAAATAGCGCAGTTTTTCACTAGATTTCCGATGTCTCCATTCAGGCCGGGCCAGAATACCAGTCGACGGGCCCTTGCTTTGCACTTATTTATGCCTAAATGACCTTCATGAATGCGACCCAGTATTTCAGCTCTCATAGCCTTAGGAATGATGACCTTTGTTCCTTTCAGGACAATTCCTTGAACTTCGGTCAACTCTGAGCTGAATGGTTTCAAGCAGCCTTGTAGTTCTTCGCCGTTTCTCATGCAGCGCACCACAGTTCGTAAATCTGGGTCAGCAGCTGTTGCTTCAGCTAGACGAGCAAACATTTTCTTGCTTACCAGGTCTGAAGACACGCTCACTGCATGAACGTCAACATCCTCTGTGAAGTCATCCATAGTGCCCGGTGCCACTGGCGACGATCTAGATAACATATCAGCCAGGAACATTTGTTCACCTTGGACAAAATGAAGAACATAATCGAATCTGAGCAAACGCACAAAAAACCGCTGAAGTCGTGGCGGCATGTCACCAATGGCCTTCGAAGCAATTGCTATCAGTGGTCTGTGGTCCGTCTCAATGACGAATTTGTGGCCGTATACGAGGTGAAAAAACTTCTCGCTCCCAAAAGTGATTGCCATTGCCTCTTTCGATTTGTGCGTATCGTTGCTCAGTCTCGGTCATTGTGCGGGACGCGTAGGCTACTGGCCGCCAATTGTCGTCATAACGCTGAAGGAGAGCCGCACCGATGCCGTTTTTCGAAGCATCTGCGACGACCTTTGTTTCCCTAGGAGGATCCAAAATGGCTAGCAATGGTGCAGTGCTCAGTAAAGCGCAAACAGATTTCCATTCGCGGGCATGGTTCTCGGACCATTCGAAGGTGGTGTCTTTTTTAAGGAGGCTTCGCAGGAGCGTCGTTTTTTGCGCCAGATGCGGTATGTATTTACCAAAATAGTTGACCACTCCTAGCAGTCTGTGGACGCTAGCTTTGTCAACTGGTGGCGGCATCTCGCTTAATGGTGTTGTCATTGCGGGGTTAGGTCTGATCCCGTCTTGGCTTATCACGTCACCCAAGAAGTCGATTTCGATGACCCCGAATTTGCACTTAGCAGCATTGAGCGTTTGGCCGGCGCTCTTGGCCAACTTCAAGGCTGTGCGGAGGTGGGCGTCGTGCTCTTCCCTCGTGCTACCCCATATCAATATATCGTCGATATATATTCGCACTCCTGGGACCTGGTCGAATATTTCATTCATGGTTTTTTGAAAAACCTCAGGTGCCGAAGCTATACCAAAAGGCAGCCTTAGGAAACGGTAGCGCCCAAACGGCGTGCCAATCGTGCACACCTTCGAAGTAGCCTTATCTAGAGGAATTTGATGAAATCCAGATCGCGCGTTGAGGCGAGAGAAAAACTTGGCACCGGCCAGCTCAGCCTCAATGTCCTCTCTTTTTGGCATTTGATAGTGCTCTCTTTAAACACTTATTGATGCGCCTGGGGTCAATGCAGACACGCAGTTTACCATCCTTTTTTCTCGCGGCGACAAAGGAACTCACCCAATCCGTCGGTTCGCTGACTTTTACCACGATGCCTTCATGCTCCATGCGGTCCAGTTCCTCTCGCAAGAGCTGGAGCAGCGCCTGGGGCACCCGTCGTACCGGTTGGACCACCGGGGTTGCATCCCCCCGCAGAACCATATGGTACTGGCGTTTTAGACAGCCGATGCCCTGAAACAACTCGGGAAATTCTGTCATCGCTTGGATGGTGCTGCTTGTATTCACTACGTCGACAGTACGAGAGACCAGTCCTAAAGCTTCACTCGCCACAAGTGTCAACCAAACAAGTGTCAACCTTAAGAGACACTTGTTTGGAAGCCACTGTTGCATTGATCAGCCAATCAGCTTTGCTGCCAACGTTGACATCGAGGATGTCAAAGTCATCTTGCTCGTCGCGTACTTCACTGACTTGAGGCCCGTTCTTGCAGCAGGAAGCAAAGTGGTTAGCGCCCCGGCACAGAAAACAAGTTTTGCCAAAGGCTGGGCATTTTCCACGCTCGTGGGAACGATGGCACCAGGAACACCTGAATTGTCTGCGTGCCTTAACATGTGCAATTGCTTTCTCGGGTTCCACCCTACATTCCTCGGCACATTCGGAATATTGTTCACACGCTGCACATTTGGCCTGCCGGTGCATCTTGATCGGCGCTACTTCCTTCTCTGTACCAGCCCAGGCATTATTTTGCTCAGCGCATACTTCGTCGGCCTTACGAATGTCTTCCGCTTTTTGTAGCGCGAGATCTTTAACTTTGAGCATTTTCTCGCGCAATTTCGGATTAACTGTTCCAAAAACAATCTGGTCCCTGACCATGGAGTCACTCAAGGTGCCGAAATTGCAGCTTCGTGCAAGCCGCCTTAAGTCCCGGGCGAAATGCTCAAAGGGCTCCCCCTCTGCTTGCGTTCTTGAGCGGAAAACATAACGCTCGTATACTTCGTTCTGCTGCTGTTGACAGTACGCCTCAAACTTGCTCGTAACAGTTGCGTAATCTTCCTTGCTTTCGTTCTCAAAGAAGGCAAAGTTGTTGAATACCTCTAGGGCGTCCTCTCCGGCAACGCTGAGCAGGAGTGCTGTCTTGGCTGCCTCCAACCTCGGTTCTTTCGACGGCTCTGTGGCCTGCAGGAACAGCTCGAACCTCTGCTTGAAAAGGCTCCAGTTCTTTGCTGTACTTCCCGAGAGCACCAATGGCTGCGGTGGCTTCAGTAGTTCCATCATGAAGGTGCACGATGACGCCCCTCTGCCTGTTGTCACTGCTTTGGCGAACGCGACCCCACTTCTGACTCCATGTTCTGGTGTCCAGCAGTAAACACGCAGCCTTGAAGCAACAATGAAGAAAAACCTTTATTTGTGGCAGCGTGCTGGTATATATATCGTGGGGCAGCTGCATTATCGCAGCCAAGCGGTACAGAACAGTGATAAGCAAAAGGCAGATACAAAAAGGCGCATGCGCAGGCAGCTAACACGATATAACGTCCTGATTCCGCTGTGTCTGCATGACGGCTGATATTTCTACTGAATCAAACGCCTTCTCGTAATCTATGAAGGCTATGTATAGTGGTTGGTTATATTCTGAGCAATTCTCGATCACCTGATTGATAGTATGAATGTGGTCGATTGTTGAGTAGCCTGTTAGAAATCCTGCTTGTTCTTTTGGTTGATTGAATTCCGATGTTTGCTTTACTACATTAGCAATTACCTTTGTAAATAGCTTGTGTACTACAGAGAGCAAGCTGATCGGCCTGTAATTCTTCAAGTCCTTGTCATCTCCTTTCTTATGTATTAAAATGATAAGAAAGGAGATGTACATTAGGCCTCAATTCGAATGCCCCGAACACATTTCCTAATCGCGGCGCGTGACACAAACTTTAGTGTGGAAACCGTCAAACGAAGGCCGAGAGCAGCCTACTCGAAGCTTCGGAAGTACGCGTGCGAGCGCATGCACTGTCTTCTACAGTGCGTGTGATTGTCGTTGGCACAACCGTTTTGGGCGAAAAGGCGGTCACTCTTGACACGATCATGTATAGCGACGACGTAACTGACAGAACCCCGAAAGTGTGCGCTCAGCCAGTCAAAGCAACGCTGCTTTCCGCAAACTCTGCGAACAAAACTGCGGCAGATGCTATCGTAGATGGCATAAAACGACTTCGATTTGAAGACGCGTGCGCAGCCAAACGCATGGGGATTGTAAAATGAACGCAACCACCCCGCACAAAATCGTCGTCGCGATGACACGATAGTAATCTACGACTCCCGGGGGCACGCAGCAGTAGTTTGAAGGCAGTAAATACGTAAAAAAACAAAAAAGTTAGTTTCGCCGCAAGGGCGAAGCAATAAATGCGACAGCAACTTGGAATATAACGCTGAGAACGGCAAGCAGATCGATACGTGCAGTGCGCTGCTCCCACACAAATTACGCACAAAAACAATACTCGCAGGATGACAGCGAACTAACAATGTTTACCGCTTGACACGTAACGCGCTGTTAAAACCAAAACGATGCACAATACGTAATCACAGGTACAGATAAGTACAAACTAACAAGTGCCCCAGTTATACATCGGTGTGTATTAAAAGCGCGCTGTTTTCACAAAAGGGGCTTGTGCAGAGACCAAAGTGACCTTTGTAGGCCCGCAAACTAACGCTTTCGTTTCATTGAAAGATGAAGGCACACAATTTTCCTACCACAGGATAAGCGCTGGCGCACAGGCATCTACCCCCCTCCCCCCTACCCCCTCCCTGGGACAAAGTACACGTGTTCATATACAGTACACGGGCAAAGTACAGTGTTCATATATATAGATACGTATACAGATATGGTGACGGACGGCGGCGACAGAAAAAAAAACGGCCTGGACTGTCCATATAAGATACATTGGGGCCAGACGCGTTGTGCCGTTCCTGTCAAAAGAGTCTAGTTGTGAGCAAAGCTTTCACTCGTGCTTTTGCGGCAGCCAGCTGCGCCGTCCAGTCCATTCACGTGTGTCCCAGGAAGACACGCGAGTTGTTTTGACTGAAATAGATTTTTCTAGTTTATGGATCCTTTGAGACTCTCACCTTAGAGGAAAACTCTACCCTCGTGTGTTCGGCCACTCCTACCCACTATAAGACCGCTACATCGATGCTGGTGATTGAGACCTCCCTCCCACCCCCTTTTGTTTTTCGCGACGTTTGTTTATTTTTTGTGCCCCCCTCCCCTCCTCTGTGCGCGGAAATTTCCCAAATTCTGAATCCTTGAAGTTGGCAGGTATGGAAGTGTAAGCAGTAAATTTAGCTGATTACTATGTCGACCGAGCAACACTGAAAGTAGGCTACACACAGGACAGGGCGCGGCCGCATCCATATTCAGTGTAGTTCGATCGCGTTATTTCGGTTTGCTAGTGCTTGTCTCATCGCAGTTATCGCCGTGGTTTTTCTGCCATAGTGGTGACACCAACAGGAGTACCTGTGAATTGTCTAGTAACACAGGGAAACCTCACAAATTTGTGCCAGCCGGGAATGCGGCATGATCATGCATTAAATGGCAGTGTGCGCTGACAAGCACAAATGTGTTCCTAAAACGCATACAGTACCACAGCAGATGTTGCTGAAAGTACCTGCCAGAAAGTGTTTTCTTCGTTTTGCCAAAGTGCGAAAACGATACTGGGCTGGCACTCGCTGTACAATAGTTTTATAGCATGCAGTAAGTATAGCATGCAGTTTTATAGCATGCAGGAGCATTTCAAAGCTATTACAGGGTGCTTCCAGTCCGGAATACGCAGCGACTGAAATGCCCATAAAATAGACACTACTGGCTTTCCACGATACATTTCTGCGCTTCTCTACCGCAATACTAAGCGACAACTGGCAGTTTGAAACGCGGAGCGGTCACATAGACTCTGATAACCCCTTGGTTAGTTGCGTGCAGTGTGGCGCCTAGGCTAGGCCCATGCCGTAGCTGACGGGCGGCTCGCGCTACTGCGCGCGCAGATTTGCCGAGTGATTTGCTCGTCGCTACTTTGCAACGCTGCTACGTGGCTAGCAAAACATTTTGCACTTGGAGCATTCATGTAAAGAAATAGTTACCTGTTTTTACCACCCAGAATATATTTTTTTGCTGGGGAGGGGGGGCGGAGTTGTCTCGTCGTCGTTTCGGTGTGTACGCTAGTGCTCATTGCTTCCGTTGGAGGCGCAGCTTTGCTCTTCGTTTCAGAGCGCTCACTAGATCGCCGCCACTTAGGCGACGCGCACTCGACTCTCGTCTCGTGCTCTAGTTTTGTGGGACCACGCCTATATATGACGCTCACTCGTGCGCTTCCTCCCTCTTTTCGCCGGACATCACTCAGTGCGCTTTGATACTGCTACGCACCGTGAACATCAAGAGCTAAGATGGTGTAGCGGAGGACTCGCAAGGTGGCTGCAGCGTGAGCTCTTTATGGTCCACGTGATTCGGGGGCAAGATCTCCTAGTTACCTGAGGGGTGGGGGCGGGAAATTTGGCCATACATTGACCTAATAGGGGTGGGAGGAGGTGCTGCAACGAACCTTTGCTATAATAATAAAAGTAATGATAATAATGATTTTTGGAGTTTCACGTCCTGTAACCTTCACTGGCTCCCATAGGGCAGGCTCATTTTTGTATTATGGTGTAGTGGAGGTACGGAGGATTCACGGTTTACCAGATTTAACGTCCGGAACAAACTCATTGATCATCATTCACTTCGTGGACATGGCTCATTTTCTTTTCATCTGAATCCGAGTATTAAATGAGCAGGCTTTGTATCACAGACACACACCCACACACATTTGTGGGTGGTAAGTATGGCAAGCTCATTAGTACTGATTGTTTAGTGCGAACTATTTCACTTTTTTCCCCGAAAATACCTTTGATTTATTCTGATGTATGACCCTAGAAAGTTACTTCCAAAATGATTCACATTTCTCCATAGACACACCTTTTGGCACACCGAGCTTGCTAAAAAACTCCCTTTTACAGCACTAAAGTTGCTCCAAAACAGGGTTATTCCTGCTCTGGGAGCTGCTTCGAAACGCTGAAGTCCACTTCCACCCCTGGAAAAGTTCCATGCAGTGACTGCTGTTACAGAGCAACATATGATGAACCCTCATGCTTTTAATAGGAATTGCCATCAGACACGTACGACATGAGTTCTGAAAGTTGCTCATTTTAGTCCTCTAAATGATGGGTGTACTTTTTTACCCAACCACTTACCTTCAAAGCACTTGTTCAAGTCACTCATTACTTAATCCAGAGCATTGTAATAATCCAGGCAGGTCTAGTACCATATGCAAAATCCTATAACACACTGTTAACCAAGTGGATTGTGTTCCTTTGTTTCATAAATCTGACTTAGGATCTCTTCGTTGAGCACTATTTCAGGGTGTGAAACAGCAGTAACCCTATGAGTCGGTGAAATCTTTTTCTTCTGATGCAGGAAATGCATTCAAGAAAACCAAAAACAACTCGGAACTACACAGCAACAGGATGTCCTGTGGTTCGTGCTGTTTCTGGTCTTCGTGAGCATGTACCACCAAACAAGCGTCCTAGTGCAGGAAATGTGTAGATTGCACATTTTATCCAGCACTGACATGGGCGTAGAGTCGTTTTTTTTTATCAGAACTGCTGCCCAATCCCTGCTGAGACAGTCACATTACAGTGGAGGCGAAATGGTTGAGGCCCGTGTGCTGTGCGATGTCAGCGCACATCAAAGATCACCAGATGCTGAAAATTTCTGGAGCCCTCCACTAGGCATCTCTCATAATTATATCGTGGTTTTGAGATTTAAAACCCCACATAAATTTTCTCAAGACTGTTGTCATGCTTGTGTTCTTAAAGGGCCACTGAACAGTCTCTGGGTTTAAAAGTTCTGAAAAGATAAGCTGTAATAAAGAGGTCACAAGTTAGAACGGCTCCATTAGCTGGTTTGTTTTTCACTCTACTTCACTGTTCTTTGCTGCCATACAAAATTTTAGGCATTGCCTGTTCTTCTAACTGCCCACAACGGCATCGTAAGATTATGTTAGTGATTAGGTCGTTCGTGCACAGCCAGCGACTGAGCAAAGCTTTCTCCATGAGTTGTCTGTATTGTTTACTAGCTGGTGGATTGGTGCAAAGCACTGAGAAGGTAAATAAACATGTAAATGCATGGCCAAAACTGCATCACCATTCAAGAGCACAGTGCTACATGATGGAATGTTGCCCATGGGGTGTTGCGGTTAAAGAGAAACGGACAGGCACTGGAGAGAGGTACATATTTTGTTTGTCAAAACTGAGCCTCGGCTCAGTGCTTTGATATTCACAAAATGGAATCTGTGTCGCTTTCTGTTTCAGTAATTCAAGCTTGTTTGGGAAGTGTAAAACGAAGATAAGTTTGTTTACTGGCCCTTTCGGAGCTCTTGGGTATTTGCAATGAATATTCTGCATAGTGTCATTTTGAACATTACGAGTAATTTAGCACACTAAGCGTTGCACACTATGAAACAGCGAGGGCACCAAAGCATGAGTCTGCTGGGTTAAAAGTTGGGGCTTGCCCCCCTGGTTTCAATTTTGGTACCCTCTCCGCTCCTTTGGGGCTAAACGATCCTAAGGCTGACTGATTTTCCGTACCTGGTGGGGACCGTGAAACAGTCTGAAAAATCCAACAGTTTGAAAAAATGCTCAAGCCGTGAAAATGAAGTTTATTCTGATTAGAAAAGCCTAAATAAAAGATCCCCAATAATGTCATGTTTCATGCTGTTCTTGGGAACAAGCAAATTTGGTTGTGTTTGAGCTACGGTAACATTCTTGCAAGCGCGTTAGAATTTGCTGCCGCCAACCGTTGCGGGCGGCTAAGTTGGTGGCTCTATGGAACCAAGCAAACAAAACTTTACACCGGTCGAAAAGGATGCATGCAACGTCTCACCTGTTTGGTGGGATTTAACAACACAATCTGGGCTTCTTTTGCCTGCACCGCACAGTACGTGATTTACAGTATTTCGCCACCACCAAAACGCTATCGTTGCGGCCGTGATCGAACCTGCATGTTCCAGGTCAGTAGCTGAGCACCATGACTACCCAACGTGCAACTGAGCAATAGGAACAGCTGCGAGCATGTGAGGCGCTTGACTGCTCAAAAACACTTTGCACACCACTAGACAATCACATGTGCAACGATCAGAAAAACAAACCCCCAGAAAACAAAAACCTACCGGCGTATTGATGATGATGATAAGGCTGACAAAAACAAAAGTGATGCTGGCCAAGGAAGATCAGACATGGCCTCCGACATGTGTGCACTTGCAATCTTGAAGGCCGCCCAACTAGCCACTGCAAGCCAAACTTGACCAAGCCAATAAAAAATACAACATGGCGGCTTTCAAAAGCGAGCAGCATAGCTCAAAATAAACGATTTAGTTTGAAAAATTGAACTCTGGAACATAAATTCGTCCTAAAAATCAGTTGAAAATGTGCGTTAGTACTGTAGGAACCTTCGTAGTGCATTTGTGAAGTTCGAGAAATTCTTCTTTGACTGTAGTAGGTGACAGCTGATAGAAATGAGGAACACATGCCTTTATTTCAAGATGAAAGAGGATCTGACCACTGCTTCATCTTTGTAGTGAAAGCATGTGTGTACAGTGCGTGATTCATCTAGCGTTGATGTTTGACATTTGTTATAAAGTTCACTGCTAGTGCTGTACTGGCTCTGCTGTATTTGTGTGTGTGCATATATTCTTATGGCGAATGCCATTGAGGGATCAGGAATAGAGGAGCAGGGCAGTGGGGAGTAAAAGGTAGAGCACTGAGTGCAGGGCCACTAGATCTGCCACTGGAATGTGTCACGCTTGTGCAGAGCAGGTGAGAGGGTGAGGACAAGTGGGAAGACCATGTGATCGAAGCATTTCAAGCCCTTGCATATTGTCCGTGGGGCATCAGCGAAATACGCGTGAAATCGGTCAGCCACTTTGCCTATACATAGTATGTTTATGCAACGACGCATTTGGCAAACATCCAGCTGTCGTCATCGCGACCCGTACAAAACAGTGGTTTGAGACTACACATGTTTGCTACCATTGTCACCACACTCGTCCATACCTGCCAAGTTTCTGGGATTGGCTGGGAGACTCCCGGATTTCGACCGTTTCTTTCGTTTGTATGGTTGTCGTGAAAATCTCTCGGAAATAGAAATTTCTGTGCGTGATCTGGGCGCGTTGACAAAAAGCAGCTCAATCCGCTCCAGGCTTTTCGAACCTACCCCATTTTATTATAAATGAGTTGAACGCCTCCTAATCTAAACGTACAGTACAATCTCACCGATGTGAAACCATGGCAGATATGAATTCTTGAAATTCTCAAGTTCAATTCCACTATGTTCATTGGGCCTCAATTTGAATGTTCTGAACACATTTCTTAATCTCGGCGGGTGATACGAACTTTAGTGCGGAAACTGTAAAAAGAAGGCCGAGAGCAGCGTACTCGAAGCTTCGGAAGTACATTTGCGGCCGGCGCATGCACTGTATTCTACAGTACGTGCGATTGTCGTTGCCACACCCGCCGTGGATGAAACCGCGGTCGCTCTTTACATGATCATGTATGGTGACGACGTGACAGAACCCCAAAAGTGTGTGCTCAATTAGTCAAAGCAACGCTGCTTTCCGCAAACTGCAGACAAACCTGCGGCAGATGCTATCGTAGATGGCATAAAACGACTTAGTTTTGAAGGCGCGTGCACAGCCAAGCGCATGGGGATTGTAAAATGGAACTACCGTTTGCCGCAACCGCCGCGTACAAAGCCGCGGTCGCGGCGATGCGATAGCGATTTACGAGCTCCGAGGGCACGCAGCGGTAGGTTAAAGGCAGTAAATACGTAAGAAATAAAAAGGCTACAGTTTCGCCGCAAGGGCGAAGCAATAAATGCTACAGCAACAACTTGGAGTTTAAGGCTGCGAACGGCAAGCAGATCGAAACGTGACGCACTGTTCACACACTGACGCACGAAAACGATACTCGCAGAACGAGAGCGAACTAATGACGTTTACCGCCCGACACGTAACGTGCTGTTTAAACAACAACGATGCATGATACGTAATCACGGGTACAGATGTGTACAAACTGACAACTGTCCCAGTTGTTATACCTCGCTGAGTATGAAAAGCGCACTGTTTTCGCAAAAGGGGCCTGTGCAGAGGCCAAAGTGGCCTTTGTGGGGCCGGCAATTAACGGTTTCGTTTCAGTGAAAGCCGAAGGCACACGATTCCCTCACCAAAGGATAAGCGCGCGTGCACAGGCATACATCTATGAGGCAAAGTACACGTGAGAGATAAGGACACGTCGGCGCATCGCGACGAGCTTGGTGCCGAGCGGGGGCGGCTTTTAGAGGCGAAGCTCCTTAAAGTGGCACCCGTTCGTCTGTCGTAGTAGTGCCTAACATCTCTTGCGCTTTGATCTGCAAGGAGGTGCCGGTGGGAGATTTCTCCTGTGCGTTGTTGAACAAGAAAAAATTCGCAGCGTGCCCATTAACTAGAATCCGAATTTTCCTGTCTCTCATTCCCCATTAGCAGCCATTGGCATGTACATTGAGCACTATCTGACAAGAAAGGGTTGCTAAGTTATACTCGCTGGGCGTAACCTCCTTAGTTATAAAAAGGTTTAGCAAGCGTTGAGCCGCAGTGCCATGAATACAATGAACTAGTATATACCATGAACTCGAGGTGGTTAAAGGTGGGAAGTAGACAAGAAGCGCAAGCTGTACGAAAGTGTGCGTGTGCCACCTCTCGTTTAGTCCTTAGAATGTCTGCTGGATGGCGGTGCTTCCATATGCGGAATATATGATGAAAAGATGCGAGATGGTGGTACTTGGAATGTTAACTAGATGCGTGGATGGACGCAGGGGTGGGTGCATGCACGAACAGACGCTTGCATGGACGGTCACACAGACAGACGCATATTAGATAAAAAGATGCGAGATAGTGGTACTTGGAGTGTTGACTAGATGGACGAACGGACACACAGACAGATGCATGGACGGATGAAGGGGAGGATGCCTGGACGTATGCAGTGACAGACGCACGTATGGACGTGCGGTTGTACGCATGGACGGTCACACAGACGGACGCATGGACGGACGGAAGCAAGAACGAATAGACGGACCGATGCTTCGCCCCACTCTCCATCATTCAACCCGTGAATGTGTTGCTATTTTTTTTTCTTTGAGTGCTCATATTATATATAGATACGTATACATAAACTGTGAAGGACGGCGACGGCAAAAAACAACCTGGACTGTCCTTATAATTGCTATCGGAATAAAAAGGGGCCAGACGTATTTTGCGTTCCTGTCAAAAGAATGTAGTAGTGAACAAAGCTTTGACCCGGGCTTTTGCGGCAGTCAGCTGCGCCGTCCCGTCTGTTCACGTGTGTCCCAGGAAGACACATGCCAATTGTTTTGACTGAAACAGATTCTGTTAGTTGTGTTGATCCTTTGAGACTCTCACCTTAGTGAAAAACTTTACCCTCGTTTGTTTGGCCACTCCTAGCCACTATAAGACCACAACGCTGATGTTGGCGCTTGCAATTGAGACCCTCTCCCACCACCTTTTGTTTTTCGCAATGTTTTTTGTTTTTTTATGTCCTTGTTTTTTTTGTGCCCCCCTCCTCCCGTTGTGGAAATCTCCCGGATTCAGAATCCTTGAACTTGGCAGGTATGACACCATACAAAGTATAGTACAACATATACCTAGTTACGTGTCTATCGGAATTTCGTTCCCTATAAATCATGAGGCACTTGTGAGACACGAGACTCTTAAAATGAGAACTCAAATTTTTTTACACGTCCAACAACGTAATGAAACAGAATACAGAACAAAATTGGCCTCTTGAGATCCCTCTGGACGAAAGCGCTCAGCTAAGGTCGTGATGACAAAATTTTGCCCTGACTCGCCAGCGAAAAGCGAAAGGTGGAGAAGGTACTAACTAAAACGCACGGCTCCTCACAAACTAGCTCGATATCGTTTTCGATCAGTATCCCCTTTCCGGGGCTGTCCGAAAACACGTCTTTAAACTCCGAAACAATCCTTCTGAAGTCCTCCTTCTGGCCTTCACTTCACCTAGGCTCTAGGTTCAACTGCTCCAAGACTGCCTCCGATTCCATTTCGATTACATTACTATAGAGGTCAAAATTTCTGCTCCCTCTTCCTCTGAAGCATTCAAAAGCAGATTTACGACGGCTTGACGTTGAACGTATGGTTTCATCACGTTACTGTGGTAAATTTTGTTCGGCCGCCTTCCTAATTTCACTTCATAATTGGTATCAGAAAGCTTCGATATTACCTTGGCGGGCCCTTCCCAATGAACCTCAAGCTTGTTCTTTTTGGACGGCCGCAGCAGCAGTACCTGACGACCTACTTCAAAAGCGCGCTTCTTCATCGATTTGTCGTAGTACTCCTTCGACAACACTTGTGTAGCCTTCATGTAGCTTTCCACAAGATCTTTGGTTTTTCCAAGTCTGTGAAGGAGGTCTAGAACATACGCAACTACATTAGGGTCCTCATCGAATCCCTCCCAGGACTCGCGTAGCATTCGCAAAGGTGTTCTCAAACTCCTGCCATACACAAGCTCTGCAGGGCTAAAACCAGTGCTCTCATGAGGAGCTGATCTCAAAGCGAACAAAGCGGGAGGAATAGACGCTTTCCAGTCGCATTTGTGCTCTTAGCAGAACGCTCTAAGCATCCGTTTCAAAACGGAATGCATACGCTCTAGCGGATTAGATTGTGGGTCATGGATCGAGCTGTGCACTACTTTTATTCCACATTTACCCAAAAAGGTAGAGGTAAGGCAGCTGGTGAAGACACTACCATTGTCGCATTGGATTAGTAAAACTCAACCTTCTACCCACTCCCTCTGTTTCCTTGAGCAAAGCTTTCCCAGCTGCGTAGCGGCTGTTGCTACAGAAGGGAGTGGAAGGTCGGTTGCTTCTTGGAGTCCGTCTTGTCCTGTCGTGGCTGCTGCTTGTTCGGGGATGGAGGCCAGCACATTTCGAACGTTACAACAACTAGACTTTATATACAGAAAATAGCAGTGCATCCACGACATGAGGGGAATTGAGCTCCTTAAGTGGTATCAGTTCTGGAAAATTTGTGGCTACACAAAGGGCCGTCAGGATGTACCGACGACCTTGCCTTGACTCTGGCAATGGCCCAACGATATCAATTACTAGGCGCCGAAAAGGCTCTGTGATAATTGGTGCCAGCTTTATGGGTGCCTTCCACTTGTCCGTAGATTTGCCCGCTCTCTGACAAGTGTCGCATGAGCGTACAAAGTATTGGATATCCTTCCAGCATTTCGGCCAATAAAATTCAAGGGAAACTCTAGCCTTGGTCTTTTTTATGCCGAGATGCCCTGCTCAGGCGCTTTCATGCACCAGTTTCAATAGTTGGCGACGATACTTTTGTGGCACCAAGAGCTGCTCATACTTTCAACCTTGCACATTTTTGTAGCTCTGATACAGAAGCCCTACCTTCTAAAAAAACATTCTTTTTCTTTTTCCTCAAGTTTAGTCTTTTCATTAGCGCTTTAATCGAGAGGTCTTCATGAGCGTTTCTCGATCAACCCTTGACAGCTCACAACTTTCCACTACAGGCGAGAGTGTAGCACCCCTCTCGCTCTCATCCAATGGCGTCATGTCGTCTCCTCCGCCGACAGAGACGGCTTCCGCGACGGCGACTCGAGTGACTCATCCGGAGAATCACCTGTCTGCGGCACCATCGCCTCGCCGCCAAGGTCACGCAGATTAGCCTCTTTAGCAGGTGGTATTTCACTACACTGAACGAGATCAAGTTTCTGCGAAAGCTTCCGCACTTGTGATCGCGTGAGGGCAATGTACGCTAAGTTGGAGAACGATTTACCCTGCTCTTTAAGAAGATGCTCAGAGTTATTAGAAAAAAAAATAAGGAAAATGGTCGGGTAGCGCGGCAGACACAGCCGCTTCGGTGCGAAGCTTGCCGAACGGGCCTTCAATGACAACCGTAGCGATTGGTAAGCAAGCTCTCTGCTCCTCGGTGACTTGCCTGATCTACGCGCATTCTCTTGTAAAGTCGTCCGGAGATGCCAACAAAGGATGGACAATGTCCTTGGTTGCTGCTGAGTCTCGAAGTGCTCGACACGTTTTCCCGTTCACACTAATTTCTTGTAGATAGGGCTCCAACAACCGCATGTTCTTTTCCGATTCTCGGATTGTTGCGAAAGCAAACTTTTGCTTACAGTTTATCGCGATGTGCCCTTCCTTTTTGCAGTTGTAGCAGATTAGCGGCTTCCGTGATTCAAACGCCCGTGTGGTATCAGTGCGTTGTTTAGGAACCTCACTCTGCTTCCGTTTGTCCTTCCCCTACAGTGTCCTTTGTAAGAGACGGGTCCTCTCTGAAATCACGCTGCGGAGTGGGTTCCCGCTCATCAGGTTTTTTTAAGCCTTCTTTCCTTTCACCCTTTTCAACGTGCACTGCCTTACTATGCAAATTTCGCCGAGTATAATACTCCTCAGCTAACTCTGCTGTCTTGTTTAGCTGTACTTCAAAGTTTGTCCTGCTTGACATGCTCCTCGATGCAGCGGTAGAATCGCTCCAATGCAATGCTTTCTACCACTTTATCTCGATCGTCATAAACACCTTCGCCCTTGAGCCATTCAATTAAATCAGCTTTAAGATGAAACGCCCAGTTTCCCAGTTTCACACAATATTCTCAGTTTCACCGTCTGTAAAGGTGAACCAATATTGCCGATGTCTTTCAACGCACCCTACACGTCACAGTCAACACTGCCCATTTTCGAAAACAATACCGCTGTTCCTCGCACAGGCCGCCGCATGTGTTCACTTCTCCTAGATAAACAGCCAGCCAGCGTGGAAAATAGCTAATCACGCACTTTACCACACACCCAGATCTTCTCTGGCACATACCAAAGCTAATGTTGCCTCTGAGATGAAGATTAAGCTTTCAAAAAGAAAAAAAGAAAACTTGCCCCGAGCACCAAGTGACTGCACCCCACTCAGCCACCAGCCTAAGTGCTTTGCCAACCGCTGCCTTGCACATGCACCGGTGATGTCACGCTGTGACGTACCCCGGTAGAGGTCTATTCTACGACTGCTGACCTGAACTGTTGCGGAAGCTACGCTAGGCACCTGCTAACACTAGGCGCTCCTGTCTCTCGGCCTCCTCATGGCATTCTCGTTTTTCAGCTTCTTCGCGTTCGCGAACTTCTTGCCTTTCAGCCTCCTCGCGGCGTGCTTTGATATCCACCCAGGCCTCATCGACTTTCTCAGTCATGACTCCTACATCCCTCATGATCTTAAGGATCGCTTGTTTTCGTTTCGCACGGCCCAAAATAAGGCCCAGTTCCTCACAAATTTCGATGAGTTCCTTCACCTTAAGGCTCTCCATCGTTTACACTAGCCTCTTGCTGTTTGCCCCTAATAAGAATCTACTTCCCGCACCCCACATCCACTATATATCGACTAACAAGACGCGCAAGCAATTTTAACACTGCCGTGTTTACACCCTCCGCATTAACTTTGGTTTCAAAACACTCCGACTTGGCTTTGTTGCGACTCCGGGTCCCGTGGGTCTCAGTTTGGTAGCGGGCCCCCGTCCTAGGACCCATCGTCGAACAAGTCAGATGAGGCGCTCGTAAAAACGACAATTTATTTACATGGTTAGTAACTGAGAATAAAAAAAGAGGTGATCAAGTGATCAGAACTGTAAAGGAGAACTGTTGAACTGTATAACTTCAAATACATTAAAGTCTTCGGCTTATATAGCGCCTCGTTGCCAACCCTGGGTACATTGTCCGCGGCTTCCGCCAATAGAGAGCTCCATGGTCTAGGTGCTCCACCCACGAAGGAGGGGAAAGACACCACACAATACATGAGGAGAGGGCACAGTGTACACGATGCCTAAATATGGTCACAAACGCACTGCACTGACGTTTTCCCACATGTCACCAAGTTTCGCGCACGTCCGATGATCTTGGTTTCCTAGATTCTTCTGGCAGCTAGGTGAGGTTCGAAAAACCGGCTGCCAGTACACGTGTCAAACTTGCCTGACTGTTTGGGTTGGACAATGTAGTGGTGGGCCAGCATATTGTCAAAATATGCCACCCCATTCAGCCGATCCTATGGAGAAAGGGGTGAAGGAAGAGTAATCAACTAATCCCTTGTGAAGGCAGGCTCCCGCAAGAGCTATAGCAGATAGCGCCCTTTTCTTTCCTTCAACCCCATATTCCATTCCTTGTTGTTTGCTAGAAGCTGTGGCTTAGCTGGGCATATCTCAGGGTTCCGCTTCTCTTCACAATATATGCAGCCACAACCAGTTTGGCTTTAGCTTTCAGCCTGAAGTGCAAATACCATGCTGGTTCTGAGAGTTTCAGAACCTCGAAAATGGCCCAGCTGCCTCCTTGTCTGCCTCAAAAGCCTTGCTCACAGCAAACACAATCGCCTTTCTTGAGTCGAGCGCATAATGGCCATTCTTGGTTCATGGGTTTTCTTTGCGTGCGCGAACCAGTCCAGAACCTCTCGTTCAGGTTTTGCCAAGAGGAATTCAAGCCATCTTGACGGCAGACCCTTGCTTGGAATGCGTCGAAATATTTTCGTCCGGTTCACAAAGGCCGAAAAACTTCAATAATGATGACAGTCATAACAGCTTGAAATGATCAAAGCTCACTTTAATGCTTCACGCAGCCCTTCTCTAAACTACTATAACTTGTGCTAGAGTAGTCTGGTGAACTGAGAGGAAAACATCAGGCACTCACCGCATTGATGTCCCTGACGCCGGCCGATCCCGCAGCTGCCACCCATTGTTACGAGGCGCGCCGCCGACAAGGTTATGAAGGGCGCCACGAAACTCGCCGCTTACAAGTACACCGGCCGCGCCGATAGCGTGGGGCTCAACGAGCCGAGATGTATTCTCTCTGATGCATACGTCGGCTGCTCTCCGACGCATAAGGTCAGCTGCTGGCAACGCGCCGTTTGGCTTTTTTATAGCCACCGGGTGGACCTTTACGTCACGTCCATCGGAACATAATGTCCAGTCAGAAGCGCCGCTAGCCGTGATTTCAGATTCCTCCAGTGAGGAACTGCCGCTGGGTTGCGTCATGATCCTGAATTCTGGAGCCGCTGCGCTGGATTGCACCCAAGGACGAGTGATGTTGCCACGCATTGCGTAAGACTCACCAGACTGGATGGCTCCGCTTGCATGACGTCGTTTAGATGATGTCAGGCAGGCTCGCTCGCTGACCTTAACACAGATCGCCTTCGCAGAGGCAATGACGTTCGGTATGGACTCCCAGGCGTAACAATGGGTAGTGTGCTTAATGAGCATGGGGACAACAAACTTCGCCAAGCAAAGTGCACTGCGATAATCTGGCAGTCATGAAAACAAAATATAATCAGTGCTTGTTCTTTGTTTTCTGAGTTATTAGGGTATCTACCAACCTGGAAAAGTCAGGGAATTTGAACCCGTCTGGAAACGTTATGGAAAAGTCTGGGAATTTCTGAAAACTCTGGCCTGGTCATGGAAACAGACTGTAGCTTGTGCGACCATCACAAAAATAAGCATTACCATAGATCAAAGCTTAAAAAAACCACTCTTTTGGCTGCAGCTACAGTGAACAGCTAAACGTTGTGTGAAAAAAAAAGCAGTGCACAACTGTTGCTTCTTAGTGAAGACTCAAAAGGATACACCAACCAAAAGAATACAAAGTTTACTGACATTATGGCACCTGCTACGTGAGCCTTGATCACAAAAATAGCCATAAGAAAGGCACAGCGTCCCTCTAGTTTTTTTCTACTTTGGGACCCTCGTCTGTATATTCGTTGATCTGATAACTTTTTTCAGAAAACAATTAACTAAAAATGAAATGAAGTACGCCTAAGTACATGACGTAAGCACCGGAAGTATAGTGTTGGAAGCATCCCATCACTCTGGTTCATCATATGTGCAATTGTCTGCATGGGCTGGTATTTCATGTGCAAGCATAATGGAAGCTTTCCTTTGGCCAGAACATGCACACTTGACCAGTCAGTTTGGTGGCCTGTAGAATCCACATGTTTAGTGAGGGCATATAATGTCACGTAGTTTCCTGACCTAATATTCGTGTTTTGTTTAACGGCAAGGAACGTAAATTTTTTTGTAGATGGTTGATTCTCGGTGATATGAATGAGGGGGGGGGGTTAACTCTTTCCTCGAAATCACTGGTCCCACCAATGTACTGGTTATCAATATTGTAGCAGCCTAAAGTAAAAAAACAAGTGAAAATTTTTGCTCGGCAACTTGTCCTTCGCGTTGTTTAAAGCGTTCCCTAGCTTCAATATTCGTACATACAATGCGTTGATGTCTGTTGCTTATACATATCACGCAGCATATCTGACTTTCCAACCACAACATAATTCACGTCATTAAATTTGTGCATGTTTGTCTTGACCATGATTTGGCTCTGCTTGAAGGCCTTTTGGTTCGGCTAGGACTGCCATTAGCAGAGGCTTGCCGGGCTATGTCATGCCTTTATTATTATTGTTATTATTATTATTATTATTATTATTATTATTATTATTATTATTATTATTATTATTATTATTATTATTATTATTATTATTATTATTATTATTATTATTATTATTATTATTATTATTATTATTATTATTATTATTATTATTATTGGCAATGCGACGGCAAACTTATTCATCTTCACACTTATTGCTGGTAGCTTGTGTTTCAAGGGTAGAGTTTGGGTAACTTCATCTAAAATTGTCATTTCAGTTCCTTGAGATGGTAATAATAAATCAGTGGTTACTTTATCGCCTTATATCTAGGCTTGTGCGAATATTCGGATACTCGAAAAAATAGTAGTGTATTCGAATGTAAGTTATGAATATTTCAAAGTATTTTATAGGAACGAATAGGTCAATAATAAACTCCACATACCTGCCTGTATTAGAGGGTTCACTGTAGTGTAGTAATGGCAAACCGTGAAAACACATAATCAGGAGAAATTTGCTCTGCTGCGAAGCCCCACTTCAAATTTAATGAGGCCCTCCAACACTTCTTGAGCATGGTCAGCAAACGCTGCCACTCGGTAGTTGAGGCTACTGAGAACACGTGAGCTAAATATTATAGCGCAGCACGCGACCTAGAATTCACAATAAATTCTCAAATTCAGATAAAAATGGCTCTCTTTTCTCTGCAAATGATGCCACAATGTCAAAAATCGCTCGTAACAGCCATTGTACCAGCCATTGGCTGATTTGAGAATGGGATGCTCGGTCGTTACTGGGGCACCGTGAGTGGCCGCAACACCCCAGTAATCAGGCGCAGTCGCACTGAAAAGCTGCGTATTCAAAGGAAAAGAAAAGAGAAAGAATGCTCAATAGCACTGAAAAGCCACGTATTCAAAGAGAAAGAGTCAAGGTCACGACGCGCACGTCACGAATTTTCTTTCCCCATGCCATCTCCCAGCTTTTCTTTAAGTGCTTTTGAGGTACACGAAGAGAGAATGCAATTGCAGCATGTGGTAAATCTCAAAAATCCACTCATACTGGAAAGATTCTAAAAGTTCTGGCAGCGGTTAATTCGTGAGGCAATAAGCTTCTTTAGTGAGTTCATTCCATGTCTACTTGAAAAGCCGTTGAAAAACACTTTAAATGAACATATAATCCTCAAATTCATTGATAATTTTAAGCTTACAAGCTTGTTTTGCTGACTTGTACACTCTAACTGTAATGAATAATGTTACGTATTTTACAGGTTATCACTTGCAATCTACTGAAAGTCAAATCCTGCTACTTATCAAAGTTGTTTCGACTTTTAACGGGAAAAAAAAGTAAAGCACTTGCATAGAGACTTTGTTTCAATTTAAAAAGTATTGTGCAGGTTAGTCATCTATTGGAATAAAATTTGAAATTATTCGACCAAAATCACTATTCTCTTCGAATTAGTTTCAAAACTAAAGTTCACTATTGTCACAACCATACTTATATTCATAGCAGAGTACACAAACGAAGTTAACCCGCCGGCATCTGTGATAAATCTATGGAATCGAGAAAGCTGTTGCGCCCTGACAGATTCGTTCTCGCCAGCCCATGTCAAAACGTCATCACTTTAAACGGTACCCCTAGCATTCGTTGCAGGCATCTGAGGACTTTGTCGAATTCTAAGTTTCAGAGCCCAGAGAAACATCAACATGCATGTGCTCGTTGCGGAAAAAAAAAAGAATGAAACAAAATAAATTATGCAGTAAGGCTCCGTTCTTGCGACGTTGTTAGTCATGGTTCAATGCAAGGTGCACGGAATACGCGAGTAGTAGAGTTTTTTTTTTCCTGAAAAGTACATTATGCAAAAATGTGTGCAATTCAGCTGGGGATGCAAAAAGCAAATACAGTAATCCATATCACATCAGATCCAATCTACATCCAAAGTGGCCTGGGCCATAACCATTATAGTGAACTATAATATATTCCAGTGGCAGAAATGACCAGGCTCCAGCGTCCTCCTTTTACACAGATGCCACGAGATGGTGCTACTTCTACGTTTTCTAGCAGCCCTGGCTGTATTGTAAGACTGTAGTGGGCTTCTTTAAACTTTTAGCTGCAGTTAATTTTAACTGGCGTGTTTGCTTTCTGGTTCTTCTAAATAATAAAGTCAACTTACTTACTCACTCACTCGGAGGTTTCATTTGGCCAGATATGCACATTTTTTAATATTTAAGATTTTGAGTACTTGTGGTACATTTATTTACTTTTATAGGAGCGCCTGATTTTTTTCTATCATTCAAGGGTCTGTTTTCAGTGTATATTGGTAGACACCCTGGTTATTGCTCTGTCAGCTATGATTAATGATGGGAACACACGCACACTTGTGGGTGGTAAGCTCAATAGTACTGAATGTTTAAAAACCATTTGATCTTTTTCACCTGAAATAATTGTCACTGACAAGTATGTTTGACCTTAAAAAGCTGCTTAAAAACAAACTTGTATTACTCCAAAACATGCGTTTGGGGCTCCAAAACTGCTCCGAAACTCCCATTTTACTGCACCAAAGCACTTAAATTCCACCCCTGTAACTATGACACACGCTGACATATAAAATCGAAAAATGACTACCAGTAACTGCAAGGAAAATTAAAAGGACTCGCCAATGCCTGCACCATGTGCAAAGAAGAAAATACAAATAAGATGAAGGGTTTAAAGAAACCACATCTGCCTCAGAAAAAGATCACTGTCACATTTTATTGTCACAGGCGTAGATGGTGTGAGTCATACGACATCCATGTTGCCACAGTGGTACAGTGGTTCTGACACTTAATAGCCGACCCTAAAGGACGTGTTCAATACTGGTTGTGGCAATCAAATTTTGATGGAGGCGAAATGTGAGAGGCTTCTGTTAGTAAGTATCTTCATGTTTTTATTATGGCACCACAGCTGGTAGAGGTTTTCAGAGCCCTCCACTGAGCACATGCTTATGATCATATTGTGGTTTGCCATATGAAACACCAAAAGTGATTACAGTCGAACCCCACTACAACGAAACTGATGGGACACGGAAAAAATTTTGTTGTAGTGAAATGGAAAAAAAATATAGCTGATCAGAGCTAGCTAAACAAGGGAACGTTTATTCTAAAAATTCAAAAAATGTCCGCTGCTTCCTAGTTTTTCTCAGCAGTGTCACGACGTCATTCTCACCCATACATATCGAGGCCATGGTGAAAAGCACGCTGAAACACGCCTAAAACAGCCGTCATGAACGAACCAAACAGTTGTATTAACACGTTAACACCAGCAGCTGTCCACCGTCAAAAGTATCCGAGAACAACGCTGAGATGAAGGCAGGGTATCGTGGAGCAGCGATTTTTGCATTATTCTATGCCATTCTTATCATCCATTACTCGCGGCTAGCTGATTTGTTGATAATGCCACTCTGATTAGTTTACCACACTGGCCAAGCGCAAACATATTGATAAGCATCGAAATCTGAAAAAGCATCGTTCCGCGGTTGCATCCGGCAGCTGCGTGAAGGAAACCATGAACTGAGTGACTGAGCTTCAGCTTCGGATCATCTGCGGCTCAAAAAAAGCCAGTGGCAAAAGCAGGGCAGTCTCGTTGCCATCGCTACTGAGCAATGGTGGCACCCAAGCTTGTTGAACAGCGGCAGTTACTGGTGGTGCCAACGCGTATTGTAGACTTCGTTGACGCATTTTCAGGCTCTGAAAATGCATGCAACTGTATCTGAGCTTGGAATTGCATCGTAAAATTTCGTTTAAGCGGGAAGATTGAATAAAAAGTTTTCGTTGTGGTGACAATATTTATGCATTGACTCCTATGGACTGCTGACGGGGAATCGTGAATTTTTCGTTGTAGCGGAAATTTCGTTAAAGCGGTGTTCGACTGTATTGTCTTTTCAATACAACCAGTATCGGAGTGACATATTAAGATGAGTAACAGTCATAAAGAAAGGCTTGTGACGGCACTCAAATTGCAGTTTCTTACATCATGCCTTGGAGATGTGACAGTATTTTCATTTGCTATTCTCAAAGCAGTCACCATACCAGGCATGCTGCATTACCATAAGTTTGCGAATGTAATGATACCTATGATGAAATTCAAGGAATACTGAAATGATTCAGTTAAATGCAAGGGTAAACTTTATGTAATGAAAAAGGCATAAAAAGGCATTTTTACCTGATTTTATATCGTAACTGCTTTTAACAGTTTGTGATCCACAGTAGCAAGACAGTGTGCACATCTTGTGCTTAAGTTTCAGTGCAACTTTTTTTCTCTCTCTCTTTCGTAACAGTGTGCTAACTTAAGCAAGATCAGTCATGTACTGATGTGAACAGGAAACAGAGGTGCTGATAAGTTTCTTTGGTTTCAGGCTGTGGTCGATGGTCCTGAAACTGGAGTACCACGCCAAGCAGTTTCATTCAAGCACATGAGACTCACTCGGCAGAAAATTCGAGTCCCTATGGGCACATCCACAAAAGTTGTACGAAAGGCCTGGAAGAAGAATGATGTTACTCAGAAGTGGAATGAGTCTGCACTTGCCAAAAAGCTTGCTGCTCGTCGTTTGGTGTGTTTTTGTAGTCAGTCATTTATTGGTGGTTGTATGTTTCAACTTAAGCCCCATGTACTGTATATACAGGTTAAAGTTGAAGGAAGCAATAGTATTTGGAAGTGTTTAAGGGGAACTTGCACCATTTAGCCGATGGTGTTCTGTTCAACAGATGTCTAGGCTAATGACATAACCAAAAGATTCAACCTGTTCTCTTACGCATAGTAAAAAACCTAAACTTAATGTGTTAGGGGGTCTTAAGAACGATCAAAAATGGCAAAAAAATGGTTTTTTTTGCAAAACTTTTTTTTGAACGTTTGTACCTCCGAGCAGCTACGATTAAATGGGCCTTCAAAGCACCCTGGCAGCAGTAAAATGCTTCCAAAAAAATTAAGTTTGTTCGAACTTCGCGCGTGCACCGTGAGCATTGCAGCAAGCTGAATGCCGCCAACTTGAGCTAGCCAGTCTTGAGCGACATCTTTCTCGTGCATAAGGATCGCCACATTCAAAAAGAATTCGACTTGTCTCTTGTTGTGAAGGTCTGTAGGTTTGTCGATGATTTCATTGCATTTGTTGATTGTTTGGATGCCGTTTTTGAAGTTCTTGTCCCTAGTCTTCTAGGTTTGTTTAAGAAGCACTTGCATACTCTAGAACTTACTCATAAGCTACCGTCTGGTAATTCGATTAGGTTCTTAGACCTAACACTCTGTCTTCGGAGCAATCATTTGTGCTGGCTGTTCTCACTGAGAAGTAGTAAACCCCTTTTACCTTTCCACTCAACTCATTCAAACTGGTGAAAGGGGGTCTCATTAATGTTGGTATTGATAACACTCTTAAGAAATCATGCTCGCACTCGATGCAATGCAGTTTCAAAGCACAGGTCGAGCACCTCTTAAGCGCTGGTTACTCGTACGCTGATTTCTGCTGTTACGGATAAGCTTTTGAAGTAATTAACAAAATCAAGGAGGACGATCTCAGCCTGAAAATGCATCAGTTCCTAAGAACTGTCTTGCAGTCCTTTGTCTGCACAACGTTTTGCGTAGGCTGAAAAAAATAAAAAAATGTGAAAATGCGCTAGTATCACTGTTGTAGAACTCCCTGTTGGGCTAGTTGGTGCATGCCTTGATAAATAGTCAACATTGCCCCGAATGAACAAGCACACATAGGCACAACTGCCGCCTATTGTGTCTGTGCGTTTCTTTCTCTGTGTGGTTGTTCATTTGGCACGACGTTGACTATTTAATTAGAATTTCTCGTATTTTCCGCCCTGGAAAAGCTATCTAGGCTTTGTAAGTTTGTGAATTATCCAGCTGCAAATAGAGTAAGATGCTCTGTGAAACACAGAACGCGCTTTGTACCTTGTGTTATTGGTGTCGTAAATCTTATTCCGCTATCCTGCAATAAGATATACATGAGGCAAACCGGAAGGGGCTTGAATGACTGTTTAAGAAAGCACATTAATAATGTGCACAATACGGTTCAAGGACACCTCGGAATCCACTGCCGAAACTGTGGCTGCGTGTCCCTCTTTGAGCGTTGCAAGGTAATTGGCAAGCACCACTCGTGGGCCACGCGTGAGATAATTGAAGCCTATCACATAAGTTTGATACGTGTGCAAGTTCCCCATCAGTTGCTCTGTTGCGAAAAGAGATTGCTTGTCTCGATCATTTTTAAGCTGTGTGTTTCCAGCTCAATCAACAACAGACAAGAGTTTCGCTGAGATTGTAATCGCAGTGGTTCTACGCATGCCCATTCTCTTGTTTTTTCACCTTATACAGTAAAATCTCGATATAATGAACTACAGGGGACTGCAGCAATTTGTTATTTTGAAAGGTTGTTATAGTGAAAGCCCAAAAAATTAACCATAAATACTTATTTTCCACCGACCAAAACGACTTAACTTTACAACGGTGGTTTCTTAAACTTGTTTTTCTTGATAAAAACAAATGCACAAGTGAACACCAAAAAATACACGTTTCGTTAGAGAAAGAAGTGTGTGTGATTTTGTTTCTTTACGCGTTCAGCACAAACTTGGCAGCGTGAAGGCCTCCAGCTTATTCACATTCTCCTTAACAAAAACTGCTTCCGCTTCCTTGTCAAGCAGAGATCATCTCATTGTAGTAGCACCGCAGTGTGAACGCCGACTTGCTTTGCGGACGGGATAAGTAATAACAGAAAAGATGAACACGACTGACAAGGCCTCAGAGAACACAGAAAAGATGAAAACGACTGACAAGGCCTCAGAGAACACCTATACCCCTTTAGCCTCCTTGATCTCATGTAGAAGTGACAAAGATGAAATCCCGAAGTGTCGCGGCTGTCATCGCCTCTTCCAAAAAAAGAAAGGGCTAAAAAAGAAAATTCCTCACGTTTCGTTTTCTGCTTCCTCGCTGTCTCAGGTTTCTGCACCCATGCTTCCTGCGCCGCAACTTCCACTCTACCCTCTGCCTTGCTGACCTTGCCCTCCCATGTTGCCCCTCGCCTCTGCACTTGTAAACCTGAGGTGTCAGTGTTTCAATAAAAAGAAAAAAGAAAGTCGTCCCTTCATTCCCCTCTCCTTCACACCGTCCTCTTTCCAGAAGCAAGGCGTCCGTTTGCTGTGTCGCCTGCTTGGGTACTGCTCCGGTGGTCGAGAGACGGATTTCAGAACATGAGTTCGTAGTACTGAGGCGTTAATATAACGTGGAACTAAATTAGCGCCCGTTATTCTGAAAAGTTCGGTATTTTGAAGTACGTAGTAGGGAAATAATTTTACATTGGAACTATTAGCCGTCGGCGTGGGATTATTTTAAGAGTTCGTTAATCTGAAAGTTTGTTGAGTAGTGTTCGTTCTACCGAAATTTTTATATGTACGCCACTCCGCTATTAAATCATTGTTGAAAGTCAGAGCTCTTTTCTATTCTTGGTTTTTTTTCGTTGTTACGCTGCAATTACTTTTAGGTTGTTCTGTTTGTCCATTCAGTTAGGTTCTTAGCTATTACCATTGTAATTTGTGTGTCCAAGCGGAATAACTGCCACCACACGTTTTTTGAAGGTCATTCTCGGGTTTCTGATTGGCTCTCACTCTGCAGATATTTTGAGTACACCGTACTGAGGCTCGCACTGGCTGGCGTGGCTGGCCCACTTTTTAAAAGCACCGTTCCATGTTTCCCATTTACTGGCGTGACCAACGCTTTTTTTCTCTCCCCCTTGCGTGTTCATTGTCATGACTGTCCGATTGTGTGCGTCTACTCTTGTGCTTTGTGCAAGTAGTTTATCCACGCGATCGAAATGCTTGGAGATTCTCGTCTGAAACCATCCTCGCATCGAGCTTTTGGAAGTGGTGCGTATTTGGAACAAGAAGGCGCCAGCTAGAAGTGCACCGTCAGGGAATGCGTCTGGTGGAGTAGGTGGCCTTTAGGCACTTTACGCTTACAATCCACTCCGTGTGCAAAATGATCGCGCGAGCAGCGTAACAGAGCGCGCATGTCACGCTTCGCTTGCAAAGGCGATTGAGTGAAAGGTAAAGGTTCGTCCTCTTGGTTTTTCCGCAATTTTGCAAACGCCGTTGTTAGAAACGCGAAATCGTTCCTGCACTGTCTTAGGACGCTACACCAACGCGTGACTGAGCGTAAGCGGTGCTCAGCTCATAGCAACCTACTACAAAGGGCAGCATGCTGCCTAACATCCAGCCAGTCAAGTAATGATTAACATGCAGGTGGTTAATTATTGAGAATTTAGTTATAAATTTACGACGAACCAGTGGTTTTAGTCTAAACAGTTTAGACATGCGCCTATGCATGTCTTAAAAATGAAAATATTATTATTAGACATATTTTAATAAAATTCAGTGTGTATATTTATCCCCGGTTTTCCCAAATGTAATTGTTTTATTGTTCCTCAATTAGTTATGAGAAAATAATTAGTTACGAGAAAATATTGAGAAAATAAGTGAAGTCTAAATAGGTCATTTCTTTTGAGTGATTAAGGTACACCCCCCTTTTTTGGGGGGTTTAAGATGCAGCTGTAGCCAAAGATCTGCCATATGGAGCTATGCTACAGTGGAACCCCGATTATACAACTTTTGGGAGACCGTGCAAAACCGTACTATAACTCGTGCGTCGTATAATCGAAAAACTATTATAGGCCATGACACTCAGCCTAGCCCGAAAAATGGGTACAGACTGCCTGAATAAGCCCATGGCGCGATCTTATCCCTCTGCAATGAGACTAGATTAAATTATTGTTGCCAGTGGTAGCTAACGGCAGCAATAATTAGTTGAATGAGGTCCAAGCGAATCTTCACTCTCAGCCCTAAAAACAATCAAATCCAACGCGCATCTTTCTACACAGTACAAAAAATGCCTGCACGTGAAACCGAAACCGTGTTGCCATGAGCCTCCTATCAGAAGAGTCGGACGCAGTGCCATCGTTATCGCATAATGGCGATAAACCAGTTTATGTGCAATTCATTCGTGCGCGACTGAGATGTGCAGATTGTAATTTGTTGTCTCGTGAAGTGTAACTAGTGCTGTCCCGCTGTTATTATGAAACTTGACGTCAAGTGAAAGTAATTTGACTCGGCGAAAGCAGCTGCGGCATGTCCTTATGCGTGCACAAACCAGTGACTGCGAGTGTGACAGAGGCAGATCATGCCATATGTCGACCAGGAAATGTTTCCACGGACCGAAAATGTGAAAATATCAGCTTTTTGGTCAGCTGAACCTTATGTGAATAGAGCTTTACTAGGCAACAACCCCGGATAAGCATGCACGTGATTGAGGCATATGTAGAAGTGCATGAACTTCCGGGAGAATAAATTTTACATTCGATGAAGATGACTCACTTTTTCCTGTAGTCTTCCTTAAGGTACGCAAGTTCCTATTTCGCACTCGTGAATATTTGGTCGACATGTGATTCGAGTCAAGGTGTTTTTTTTTCTTTCCGACATAATCTGAAAGTCGAGCGAGATGTGGGGTCGACGTAAAACTGGGTTGTATAACCAAGGTTTTTAATAAATTGTTTCTATAGAGATTTTGCCGGGACTAAACAGATTCGTCGTAAAACGCAGGTCGTCGCGAAACTGGAGGATGTATAATCAAAGTTTCACTGTATTTATATTGATGCTGATATCCATCTTTATCTGAAAGTCTTCAATTGTATTCATGCTCCATAATTTTAAAATCTGGGTTCGTACAGGTCCTTGAAAACCTTTGAATTTCAAAAATGCATCTTCAAGGCCCTTGAAAGTCCTGGAATTTTCGCCATCCTTGAAAATCATTGAATTTCCTGAGCAGTGCACTCTCATATCGACATCGCGACCTCCTAAATGTGGTACATCGGTGTGTGAACCTGTCAAACTCCCCATTTCTTAACCAGTAATGCGGCGTGGGTGCCCATGATCTAATTTTGCAAGGTCGCATGTGAAAAAAAGTTAGTTTCTGGTGAGGGTGAAGCACTGAATGTGATGTCAAGAAATTAGAATGCCACACGAAGGGCAAGCAACCCCATACATGCAACGCGCCGCTCAAGCACGAAGGATGCACGAAAAGAAAGCGCACAGGACGACTGCTAATGAACGACTGTCATAGCCCGACACTAGAAGCGTGCTGCTTAAACAAACCAAGAACTGTGCTAGAAAGGAACACACATGTATCCACAGGATGAGTATAAATTAACCACTGTCCCAGCTGTTGCTTCTTAGTTGTTGAGCAACGTGCTGCGAGTGTCAACTGTGCGCAAGCTGACACTCTTGATGGAATGGTGCCATCAAATTTCAAGGCTATAGCAAGCACCGTGTCTAAGGATATATTTTAAGTCCCTTCCCAAGTGTACCTAAATGCTCGTTCTCCTAATCGAGACCTATCGCGAGCACGTTTAACTCTGACCTAGCTATACAGGGAGGGCAACAAAAGTTCTAGTGATGTCATGCCAGATTTGTAGTCAGCTGAGCGACCTCCGGACTTCCGCCCTGTACATACCGGTAAAGCATCACGGTTGCTGCAAGTAGCAGCGAGTTTGTTTTGTAGGTGCTTGTGTGGCACCTGTGTGCGAGAGCTGACAATACTCATAATGACAATGACGCGTGCAAAACTTCGTGACCACATGACTAGGTCAGCTACACTGCTATGTAGCTGCACAACTCGGTTCCTACAAACTTGAACTGAAAATTGTCCATATCAAAAAGGAGACAAATGATATAGCGAGACTAGATTAATGTTGGTGCATGTATCGGGCTTATTGGACCTATCATTCAATTGCAGCAACGAGTGCGTAAGCTACAAATATTGTGGCACGACCCTTTTAATGTTCGATTACGCATGTGCGTTGAAGCACAGTAGCGCGTAACTTTCCGACATTACATCGTGCCCTCTTCCTGTGGAGAGGGTGTGAGAAACTGTAAAGACTATACTCTTTTTTTTATAAATGTGATATCTATTAATTGTAAGTGTAATAAAATTGGTCATTTTTGAAAATTTGAGTGAAGAAATTTCAACTTCGCATGCTGCTTTCAGTTCATGAAAAACTTGCTACAGGTCCTGGAGAGTCCTTGAATATCTTTCAATTTTCGCTTTGGAAATCTGTACAAACTCTGGAAGTGTAATTCGCTCACATTATTGTTCACAAAATCCTATAATACGCGCTGGGCCCGTGTCTACGACAGTAAAAGCAACAATAAATGTGGCGCTTATGATGGTACAAATGCACCGATAGTTTGACATAGCCATGCAATTTTTTTCCAGCAGGGCTTGCATCACACGGTATCTTCTTTTGTTGTGCAGCATGGTGACTTAAGTGACCACCATATAATAAACACGCTCCTTGGTCTCTTTCTTTTCGGCATGGCTGAGAAAAGCACCACATGAGGAGCACCGCTAATAGACCAGAAGGTTCTTTTAGCCTCGTGTTAACTTGGTCTAGTCGCATAGGGTCACTTGCTACTCTGTCTGTGAACACCGGGCCTGTCACCTGGTTTGAGCATTTCGAGCTGACAAGAGAAAGAATGCACTGGGTGCTCACGATCTAGTCTGCCGAGATTTTCATCGCCGCGTGGTCTGGACAGACGTGAAATATCACTCGTGCACGTGTGCCTTGACATGGTGGACATGACGTACAACAAGGAATGGTCTTGCGCAGGGCCATAGCAAAGTCTAGCCATAGCCAGAGGGTTGCAGTCCAAGCTTGTGCCCCCCCCCCTCTATCTTTCGCCATCGTTATATAGTGTGAAATTACCGTTTGCCTGATGTGCTCCCACTTTGAATGAAGCATATGTTCAACTTAGCCATAAAAAAATAGCATAGCTTCATAGTTTAATTTCTTACAAGTTCAACAGCATAACATTATTAATTGGCTTACAAAAACGTAACGAAAAGTTCCGTAAGGCTAGTCAGGCTGGCAAAATTTGTGGGGCAAAGAAAAACACATTAAGTTTTGACACTCGCTGCAAAACTTTCTAAAAGGAATCTTCAACAATAAATTTTATATAGATGTTTTCTATCTGTTCCTTTTAAACAAAACAATATTCTTGAAAAGCAAGACCTTAGCCTCGCCATGGCAAGTGGTTGAAAGAGGAGGGAGGGGGGTCTTGAAAAGACCATGGTGTATGAGACTAAAGCCACCGGTTCCTCGTAAATTAATAACTTGATTCTCATTATTTAACTACCTGCATGTTAATCATTACTTAACCATCTGGATGTTAGGCAGCATGCTGCCCTGTGTAATAGGTTGCTATGAGCTGAGTGTCGCTTACGCTCAGTGATGCGTTGATGTTGCTTCCAAAGACAGTGCAGGGAACCGCATATATTTAGCGTTTCTGACAAGTATGTCTGCGAAATTGTGGCGAAACAAAGTGGATTCTCCTTCGCTCAGTCGATATCGTGTGTGGAGCGTGACATGCACTCTGTTCTGCTGCTCACGTGATTGTTATGCACATGGAGCGGATCATGAACATAAAGGTGCCAAATGGGCACCGACTTCACCACAACTCTCGTCCCGACGGTGCACTTCTATCCGGCACCTTCTCGTCCTGAGCCCGCCTTTTACAGTTTCCAAAAGATCGTTGCGAGGACGGTTTCAGATGTGTCTCCGAGCATCTCGATCTCTTGAAAAACTACCGGCGCAAAGCACTAACATGGTGCATCGAGGAACATGCACGAGCAAAAAAGCAGATGCACACGATCGATCAGCCGTGATGCAAACGCACAAGAAAAACAAGCGTTGGTTACACCAGCCGATCAAAAACGTGGAACGCCGCTCTTGAAAAGCACGTCGGCCATTAGGAGACTCAGTACAGTGCACTCGAAATGCGCGCAGAGTGAGAGCCAATTAGCAACCCGAGAACTACCTTCAGAAGATCCGCTATGGTGTCCAGTGTGCTTGGACGATGCCATTTCGAGAAAGCGCAAATTACACACCAAGAAAATAGCTTCAAATATAGTTCAAGATGGCGGTGCTCGGCCTGCTACAATGCTAATGGCGCGCGCAAAGTTCGAACAAATTTCGTTCTTTTGGGGACATTTGACTGCTGCTGGAGTGCTTTGAAGGCCTGTTATAGTGCATTTCCTGACCGAATTCAGCATTACGAATTTGAAAGTAGGTGCTCAGAGGTACAAATGCACGAAAGTAAAGTTTTGCGAAAAAATCCACTTTCTGGCCATTTTCGATCGTTACAAGACCTGTGTCCCCCCTTACTTATTACCATTATTACTACTTTGCATTATGTCGGGAGTTAGCCAGTCACTTGTGTAGCAGTACATTTTTCTTGGGAATGTGATGAAGTAATCCAGGAAGTGCCGTCTGATTCGTATTTGACGATATTTGGATGCAGATTTACGGTGCATTGTGCTTAGTGACTTGTTAAGTTGTGCTGCCCTAATCTGCTCACTTCTCTGTGTTTTTGTACAGAAAGCCAACATGAATGATTTTGACTGGTTCAAGCTCCGGCGGGCAAAGCAGTCTGTATTTACATCTTGAAATCCAGCATTTTGTGTCAATTTTAGGAGGCTGTGGGCTTGCTATTGACTCTTGATCCGCTGTATTTAACTGTTCTTCTGTGTGATTGGTCTTTGCTGTCTTCGGTCACCATCTAGTTTCAATTCAAGTGAGGTGGTTTAGGGTAGGGGGGGGGATATATGCCTGTGCTTTGGTTAATGTAGAGGTGGCCAAATCCAGCCATAAATCCTGATGTTTAGCTTGATTGGTTCAAGCAGCTCTAAATTCGTTACAGCAAGATGGCAAGTTGGGCCAGGTGGATTATGTTCATAATTGAAAATTTTGTGTAAAAGTGCTAAAAAACAAACAGAAAAGGCTGACAAGGACAACACTTGCACTGTCCTTGTCAGCCTCTTCTGTCTGTTTTTTTGGTGCTCTTCAACCAAATTTTTTTTCTTCATTGTTTCCTAATGTCATGTAATGAAGTTTAAAGAAGTATGGTTAAGGTAAAGCCCCCCCCCAAAAAAAAATCAAACCTATAATTTTGACAAACAAAAAAAAATTCTTTGTACTTTGAGGAACGAACCTGTGGAAGCCCGACGTCGACTTGCTGCTCCAACCAGATTGAATTCCGCGCCTAAGTACGTCACGTGCCCCCTGGCGTAAGCAGTGCGCGCAGATAAAACGTTTTTCACAAAAAGCATTTTTTATAAATTTTTCAACTTCAATGTGCCTTTTTTTCAAAAAGTATTCAATCGATTTCGGTGAAACTTTGTATGCAGGAGCTACAACAACTTGGAAACAAACTGAACATTTTAATTGCTGATTTTATAAAGAGTAAAGCTGTGAAAGAATTACACAATATGCACCCTCTGTGGCCTTGTGCATGCAGTATATTTTTTTTAGAAAAACTTCATTAAAAAGGTGTATTTTGTCAGTTAAGATGTAAGTAATAAGCCTCAACAGGGCTGTTAATCATTACACTCCTTTCAATACCTGCAGAGAAAAGATACATTCAATAAGTGAAGCCCCTCTAGAAAAATGGTGTCACTTGACACCCAGGGACATTTTTTGGAGAGCACGTAAAATTTTATGGGGATACTTCCAGTCGTTTCTTTAACATATGTATTACACTAAAACTGACATATACCATTTACCCTACCAAACCCCCTTAAGGTGCTAGATGAGCATTGTACTTGTCTGGTTCATGGTAATGAGGTTTTGCAGCAACATTTATTCACTTTTTAATGAATGTTCTCCCAGTAACAAGTTTATGATTAATTTGTAATTTGCAAAATATTAGTAGAAGACTGCCAGCTTGAGACTGCTGGTCACACAGAGACTGTATAGACTAGCACAATAGATTAAAATTCAAAGTCAGGCGAGTTGGTATTGTAATATTTAGTTGAACATGCAGGTGCAGCACAAAGGACAAATTATTGGACGACACGTTTTCTGACTCTGGTCAGCGCTCATGTCCGATTCTTTGTCCCTTGTCTTTGCCGGGATGCCAGGCATGTTCTCTTGAAGAGAGCATTGTTACTGGCATCGTGAAAACACAGCATGCCTGGCATTTTCAACTGATCATGATGCAAGTCCTTCATTTGAACGTTTTGTAATGACTTGCTAGTAACAGTTCGTGCTCTAATTTTCAGGATTCATTCAGGTCCTTGAATTAGAAAAGGTTACTTTCAAGGCCTTGAAAGTGCTGGATTTCTTGTGAATCCATGCAAATTCTTGAATTTTCTTTTTCTAAAACAAATATTGTTGCGCATTTCTCGGCACGTTGTGATTCTGTGTATATAGCAAGTGGCAGACATAGTGTGCACATTTTTGTGTAGCAGGCAGATGTGCCCATCACAAAAGAAACTAACACCGCACATTTTTAGAAACTCTGAAATGGCAGGAAGAGGATAAAAAACAGAAAAAGATATGTTCCATTGAGGGAGAGGTCGAAATGTTAACAAAAAAGAAACTAGAAGCTACTCTTAAGGAATGAACAGCTTCAGCCAACTCTAGCCAAACACCGTCGGGAAGAATGCCAGGGTTCTTTCCACAAACTCTGACGACCAAACAATGACAGGTGCAATCATTGATACTAGCAAAAAAACACATAGTTTTGAAGGCAAGTGCGCGGGCATGATGAATCAACATTTATTGGGCCCAACATTGTTGGTAGTGTACGCAGGCACCAGATGGGGCGGTTCCCTAGTTGCGGGACCCGCATGTACCCAGCAGCTCTTGGCTCCTGTCAGTCAGTGCACGCTGAGTCGGTAGGGCGGGGCTGGATAACAGTTTCGCATCGCTCAAGGGGTTGAGGATTCGGGGTGTCAGGAGGAAGGGACGGTGGGGGGGGGGTTCTTAAGTTATATGCATTCTGCCAAGATGTGCAACAGTGTGCCATTTTCTATTTTACAAAACGGACAGAGCGTGTCGTGTTCCGCAGGGTACATGCGGTTCAGTAGTACGGGATGCGCAAGCGATCCCGCCTGCGCTCGACGCAATATTGTCTGTTGTTTCCTGGTCAGGTCGGGGTGCGGTTCTGGTAGTCTGCACCTTTCCTCTCAGGCATGATAGTCGGCAATGGTGTTGTCTGCTACCTGCGAGTGAGCCGGGACCCACACGAGCCCTACGGCTCTTCCCGGAGGACTGTATTTGGATAGAATGGCTCGTGCCACGGATGAGATTACTCCCCTGCGGAAGCTTCCATGAGTCGGTGACCACTGTGTCCACGCTTGGCTGTACGAGCGCGAGAGCCACAGCCACTTCCTCGGCAATTGCAGGGTCTTTTGTCCTCAGGGACGCGCTGACGATTAGCTTGTCAATGGACGTAACCACTACCGCAGCACAGTCACTGTGTTTTCGGAGTGAGACGTCCAAGTACATGACCCTGGGGTTCTCTTCCAGCTTCCGGGCCATGGCTTTGGTTCACGCGGTGCGCCTCTCGTCGTCCTTGCCCGGCGTCATGTTCTGGGGAAAGGGTTTCGTTTGAATTATTGTCTTCCAGTCTGCCGGAAACCGCCTTGATGGGTACTGGCTCGATCTGCCATCATATCTTGCGTAGGACAGCTTATCCGTGCTCCGCGCGGGCAGCGCACGTGAATTATTAACAAAACTATAGTTTGCCGCAACTACTGCGGTTGCTGTAACGCAATTGGCGATTGGGGCTGCGAGCTCTGAAGATACGCGGCTAACGAAGCAATATATTAAAAACAGGAGGGGGGGGGGGTGTTCTTTTCAATCTTCATCTCCGCATACGACCACACTAGAGCAGACTCAGTGGAGGGGCGGAGGGGCCCTGAAACACTCTTTCAAGTAACAATGGAATGAATTCACTGGAAGAGGCTATTGCCTCACGAATTCGATGCCACAAAAATTTTTAAAATTCGTCCAATGCGAGTGGAGTTACAAAGGTTTGTCGCATGCTACAATTGCATTCTCTCTTCTCTCGTTCTGACGAAAGCGCTGGAAGCTATGCAGGGAGGGGTGGCAGGGCCACAGAAAAGCATCACCTGAGCCTCGTGACCTGGAGCACTTTTTCCTTTTTCCCCTTCGAAGGCAAAGCTTCTGCATGGGGCCACAGGACGAGATATTCGCGAAATAGAAATTGTCTGGGTACCAGCACACTCTGGGAACCCTGGGAATAAGGCGGCTCACCTGAATGCTCGAGGTTTCGTCAGCCGAATAAGCCGCCCGCTTCCGGGGAGGTCCTCGAGAGATGGGCTGGTCCCCTTTCATGACATAACGAATCATTATAAATTAGAGTGAAGGTTTTATCCGTCCCCGCACAAGCGGTTGACTAAGGCACATGAATGCGTCTGGAGAAAACTGCAGATGCGATCTTCACCCAATCCTTACGTGTTGAACAAAATATACCTAGAGGAGATAAAGCCGCAATGCAAATGGTGTCAGGCAGTGGCAACATATGATCACATACTTTGGGAATGTAGCATAGTGCCGCCGCCGGTGGACATTATGCGTGATCCCTCTCTTGAGCACTGGGAGGCCGTGTTGACCAACTCGGACACAGTCGTCCAGTTAAGGGTCATGGAGCGGGCCACACAGGTCGCCGCCAACCTTGGGTTGATGGCCATCTAGCACGGATTCATCCGCATTTGCTTTCTGACGAAATAAAGTTTTACCATCCATCCATTCAGTGTGATCGCACGCGTGAACAAGTCCCGGCCTCCCGTGGCAATCTTTGTAACGAGCGAACACACCATGTTCAAATCAGCCAATGGCTGATAGATGGGCTTGCTACGTCTGATTTTTGGGCGCATTCCGTGATTTGTCGAGAGAAAAGAAAGCAATTTTTAGCTGACTGATAATTTATTGTGAATTCCAGGCCGTGTGCTGCGCTACAATATTTGGCTCACGTGTTGTCGGGAGCCCCTACTACTGATAGGCAGCTTTTGCTGACGATGATCAAAAAGTGTTGCAGGGCCCGTTCAAAGCTTTGACATGCACTTTACTGGCAGCCAGCTGCGAGCTCTGAGGATACGCGGCTAACGCAGCGATATATCGGGGGGGGGGGGGGGGGTCTTGTCAATCTTCGCATGCAAGTACAGTCGAGTGGACTTCAAGCTTTGACGTGCACTTTCGTCGCAGCCAGCTGCACCTTTCTTAATTGGTCTGTTTGGACGTGTTCCAAGAGGCGAGTTCTTTTGATGGAAAGGGATGTTTAGTGTGTATATCGAGGTTTGGAAAAACATTTTGCTTGTTTTTCTATTATGCGAAGTTTCGGGTATAGGGATGTTTTCAATCTCTGTGATATGTGGTACATATCACAGAGATTCTGCTGTGATATGTGGTACATATCACAGAGATTCTGCTGTGATAGGGACACCCTATCTGCATTGTTCATAAGTGATTATATGACCGCAATGTTAATGTTTACGCTTGCAGGACTGTTTGCCTCCCCCCTCCTTTCTGTGATGGTGTTCTAGTAGGGAGAGGGTGGAAGCAAACAGTCCCCCTTTGGCATTGTTGGAGATGCTATGTACTTCAAGTAGCACACAGAGACAACTAGTGCTTGCATGTACACTACATGAAATTTGTATAGTTGTCCCATAGTACTTTGCTCTGTCATTAGACTACACACTATGCTTAACGTGCAGGTGGTTAATTTAACAGAGCACAAAACCAGATTTTTTTCCTTTGTCAACAGTTCAACAAGGTTGTGCGGCTCCGCTTCTTGAAGTTGAAGTCCATTTCAAAGAAGGCTGCCAAGAAAACCCAGCCAGAGAAGAGTGAAGAGAAAGCTGCACCAAAAAAAAAAGTGACTGCAGTAAATAAATTTACTGATGGAAACTCTTGGCAGTGGTGTTGCTTTGTTTGTAGGTTGTGTAGATCACGCTATGTGCTTCTTTTGCATAAGCTGATTTGTGTCCCTCTTACCTTCGCCACCAAGGCTCTGCAGTGTATACAGTAGACCTGTGATAATTCATACTTTTGGTAATTCAAACATAATTCAATTTTTTGGTTGGCTTTCTATTCTTTATATATACTTAACATGGTTAATTCATACTTTTTTTGTGGTTCCGTACCGGAAAATATCGGCTGGTTTCCCACCACTATATAAAAATGTGGGTGCTTATATAATCCTAACAGTCTAAAAATAAAAAGTAAGCACCTCAGGCCTTCACAAAATAAGGCTTTGCTAGTAAACAAATGTAAATGACGTACATGCATGGTAAACCATGATGCTTCTCAACTGGAATAGAGAGCTTTGTGCTGACGGCACATATAGCAAAGAAGCAATTTGCAATTCACGAATACTTTAGGTCTGTTCAGCAGTAGATTGCCAATGAACTTGTGGACTTTACAAAACCCCTGCTTTTTGTTCACTGCATGTAGTCTAGGTTTAAAAACATTTTTTTTTTAAATATGATGAAATCAATGCCTAATCATATGTGGGCACACCATGCCCTGAATTGCATATCTGAGAATTGATAATTCAAAGCAAATTCAGAAGTTCCTTCGGGTTGGAATTAACGAGAGTCGACTGTATTAATGAAATGAGCTAATACAAGTGCATCACCTAGGTAAAGTAGGTACCAGATAAGATTGATGCAAAGTATTTCTGACCTGTGGGACCATTGGCCGCCCTATTTGTTATTTAATATAGATGTATGGCTGCCTCAATTATTTTGTATCGAAACAAGTGGTTCATCATTAATGCTTATGTCATCTGAAGGTTTTTTTTTATATTTTTAAGGCTATCCTGAAGGTTGATGTGGTCTGCCACTTTGTCAAAAACATTTCTGCTTTATTTCAATGACAAGTTCCAATGAGTCAATTGTTGATTTTGTGGGAAGGTTACTAAAGAGTGCAAAAAATAGTAAAGGTGTTCAAGGGTTTTTTTTTTTGTCTGCTGTTCGGAGCTTGTGTTTCAGAGCCCAATCTGCTTTTTTTCTTTAACCATGCCTCAACATAAGTTCCCTCCATTAACGGTACTTTCTGCCAATACCCTTGCCCGGTGGGAAAATGTACTTTGTTTCTTAGGAGGGCATGTGCACCCTGACTGGTAAGTGCATCTGTGATGTGATGCAAGTTCATGCTAGCTTTGACGAGATTTCCTCAGCGTTGATCTTATCTGCAGTGCTCGCACTCAAGGCGAAAAGTATTGTGTATTACGGAGAATCTACCGCACGTCAACATTTTTGTTGGGGCAGAAAATATCTCTACTGCTGTAGTAATTAGGAAAGGATGAATTGTGTGACCCTTGCGGAATTAATGAAAGCGTAGCCTCAATAGGCAGACTGAATTTTTGCCTTTTCTTTCTGTGACCGGGGGTTACTGGATGATTGTCCAGAATCTCAATCGGGGCTCCGATACTAAATCTGTGAGGTATACGATCTGCTCCCTAATTTCACCTGTGTGTGCAGGAATCCAAATAGTGTGATATATTGGTGCAGACTGTACAGGACCTTCATTGTAATCTCACACACTGCTTCACCCGTGTATTCACGCCATGCTGGCTGCATGTTTAGGGTGATCATGGCGGGTTTTCTATTCAGCACTTAGTGGGGCTAATGCTTTTGCTGCAGACTGCCGTGATGAGTCAGCTCGTGCGATTGCTGTGGTCGTATAGTGTTCTGATATTTACTGCTGCTGTGCATTCACCTTTGTCTGCTATATATGCGTTGTTACGACCGCCATCGGTAGGCGCCATGCTGTCGCTGAGAAGCGTAGCCGGGCCGCGTTCCCACGCCTGGAACCCAGGTTTTCTTGGAACCAGCGTCGAGAGCTGACGGGCGGCGCTCTTTTAATCCTCGAACAAGTAGCCGACTCGCCAAATGCCTATGCCCGCCAGGTATTGTCCCTGCTAGCCGGCGGATGAGACGTCATGTCGCCACGAAGCTGTAAGCCGTTCCAGAGGGGGACAACAAAGACAGCGTATTCCTTTGAAGAAACGGCGACCGCCGCCACAAAGTGCCCTGCTAATTGAGCGGACAGATTGGCGGACCGTTTGATGTCTGCTGTCCGAAGCTTGGGACTCCTCGACCAGCGACATACACGACGAGCAAGAGCCTCTCTGGCGCCACCTTTAAGTGCAGTGATCTTGACTCGAAATTGGATGTTCACGTGCGCCGTGCATGCTCGTACCCCTCACCTGTTGTGTGTGTGTGTGATTGGTGTTCCACTGAAGAAGGAGGAGCCCGACAGGGCTTATAACGGCGCCGCAGAGAGCAGGACGTCGCTCTGGACCAAGTAAAGGTTCAACCACCACGTTCGTAGTTTGTGAAGGCTCTGAACTGTGGAGCGGTTCAACCACCACGTTCGTGGTTTGCGAACTCTTAACCTCATGCTGTAAATATTTGTAAATAGTGCCATAAACCTGTTTGTTTTTCGTATCCCCATCTCGTAAGCGTTCGTTTCCTCAACCCGAAGCTACACCACGCTACCACAAGAGACCGGGTTTTGTTTTCGCATCCTCCAACGTCCTGCTTCCTCCTTCGTCAACCGGAGGTGGGATCACCACAATTGGTGAACAGCGGTGGGATCCCCAGCAACACGGGTCATCAGAGCTGGGATCAGCAACAACTGGTGATCAGCGGTGGGATTCGAAGCTACAAGTGACAACAACAGTCGGCCCAGGAGAAGCAGCTGGCTCGAGACATGGATCACGTATGGGTGAGTGCTTTGCTTTTCCTTTGAGTGAACCAGGTTCTAAAAGAGGGTTAAATTTTAGAACTGGTAGTTAACATCGCCGAAAGACTCAGTTTCGCCGTTTCGGAAAGTTATTTTGGAAGTAGCGAGCACTCAGTACGATCATGGACTTACGGGAGCTGCAGAAGTCAGACTTGTTGCTGTTGTGTGAGGAATTGGGGATCGATACAAAGGGTTGGCACGAAAACCCATAATCATTCAAGCGATTAATGATTTGGGGGCTGATGAGAGGAACTAAGCGAAGAATGGGACCTCATCATCGAAAGAAAACTAAGAGCAGCTAAGATGGAAGGAAAGAGTGAAGACGAAAAGAGAAGCCTCAAGCTAAAGTTTTCAAACAAGACTATGAGTTGAGGAAGAGGTTGGGACTTCAGCAAGGAGTACTTCTCGAAAATGAGGCAGTGTTCGAGATGTCTAGGTACATGCAGCCATATGAGGTATCATGGGATATGGGCCTGTATCTTAGACTCTTTGAACAAAAGTGTAGTCAACTTAAGTGTGAGCGAGACACCTGGTCTCAGAAGCTACGCACGGTTCTGCCCTGCGAGGCAGCGGATGTTGTTGCGCGACTCAGTGAGCAGCACGCGAACAACTATGAAATTATCAAAGCAGAGCTGATCAGAGATTCGGAATTTTCTGTCAGCAAAAAGAAAGAAAGACTCGCACCGGAGTCTGAAAGCGAGGCGCGTCGCAAAGCGCCGGAAGTTGAGGCGCCTCATAAAGCGCGACAGGAACAGATCACGCCAGAGAAGGGCCCGCGTATTCTCGAATGCATCCATGTAATGATGTAGAGAACGAGGCCGTGGCCGGTCTGGAGGTGGGGACAGTGTCGAAAGACGCTCCTTGCGTGGATGAAGAGGGTGCCAGCAGCCCTAATGGACCCAGTAATGAGCTGAAAACCTTCCTCGTGAAAACCTTTCGACATTGTCAAATGTAGGCATGGTTAGCGCAGTGGCTGATGAGAGCAAGAGCGCCACGCTTCAAGCAGTGCAGCGATAATACCGCGCTGGTTTGCAAACAATCGCAGAAAAAGGAAGAAGCGGAGGCATTCGTCACTGCGCAAGCCTAGGACAGGCCCCACTCAGTCACAAGAAAGACGAGAGGGTAGGCCATTAATACGTTTAAGGAAACGTCAATGGGGCTGTTCATGGAAGCACAAGCGGCAAGCCAGGGTGGAGGGAGAAAGGGAGGTGCGTCACCCCAACGAAGCGCGCGGTTCAGCTCGACGACTTCGGAAAAGCGGCCTTGCCCGAAGGGTCAAAGTCGAAAGGGCAGAGTGGCTAAATACCGCGCAGGGGTGAATACAAAGAGAAAATGGCACAGGCTCCCTCCGAGCTACTCGCGTCCCTTTCAAATTCCTGAGGGGAGCAGGCCGAAGCGGAAAATGAGGCGTGACAGCAGGACACAGCCTAGCGGTTGCACGTTTTGTAGCCTCCCGCGTGTTCGAAATCCGCCGGGACCGCGACCCCATCGTGTGCGATTCAGGGAATCTAGTTGAGAAAAGGGGACGGTCAGTTTTAACAATGGTTGCACGTGCGTGTTAATTATGACTATTCAGTATTTCATTGGAGATGCAGATTTCAACCAGTTTAAATTTGGTAAGTTACGTGATGCAGTGTAAAGTTTGCAGAAAGAAAACCGCCAAACTAGAAGTGCTTTAATCACTAGTACGAAAATATCGAGAAGTTAAAAACAGAATAGGGTTATTTTCGAGTGTTTTTAAGGTTTAGTGTTATATCGTATGCCTTCACTGTCAAGTGGATTGTAGTGAACGAGCATTTGAAGGAAGATGTTAACATAGACCAAGTGATTTCGTAAAATGATTAAGTTTGGCGTGACACAGTGGAGTTGTCATTGCGCGCATTGCGAATTGAAGGTCATTGGGGCCGGATTTTAGCATAAAACCTGTGCATTATTAGGAGTATAGCACCTAGGATTATTTTGTGTTGTACACAGTGTTACAACGTAACTGTGAGAGATTATGGTTGGTTAATAGTACCATGTAATTTGCAACGCTGTAAAATGAGAGTAATTGAAACGCTCAGGAGAGCCCAGTGGTTTTTTTTCTACTCAGAAGTGTTCGCATAAGCAGTAACTTTGACCAAATGAACCTTCTAGAAAGCAGTGTAATCTCCTCAGTTTTGTTGGTGTTTTCTTTGAAGAATGATTGATCGAGTGACCATGAACAGATCATCAGGCTTTCCCGAACCATTGAGGTAGACCGTTAGGTCACAGTTTCGGTTAAGCTTTCGGGAGGCTGGTGAGCTTCATGTCTCAGTGGTAGACAATTATGGGCGGCCGTAAACAAAGACGGACGTTCGGACAAAATTAGCGCTCACTGAATCCGAGTTCCTGACTGATGCTCTCAGCGGGACAGACAGACCGATGAAAGTAGTCAGTGATTAAAAGGAGGAAGTAGCTTTAAGTGAAGAGGCAATACTGATCGTCATCCGGTTTTGAAAGCTTCTGTTGACTACCGAGAATGAACGGTTCGGTGTTATGTGAGAGATCGAGGCCTAGGTGCCGTTCTATGTCAGGACGACAGTGGTAACAGGCAAAGCTGTGCTTTACTTGAGCCAGAATTTGGGCTCTCGTGAGATAACGTACTGCGCTTCAGGAAATAAATGCGCTTGCCTTGTGTAGGCCATTGATCAGTTGCAGCGTTGTCTCGGAGGTGCTAAATTTAAAGTAGATACAGACCATTGTCCCCTTACCTGGCTGAAAACTGCGACATCGAAGAACAGTCGCCTTTTGAGGTGGAGCTTGATTCTTCAGCAATATCATTTTGATATTAAGTATAAAAAAGGCAAATTGAATGGAAACGCGGACGCGCTCAGCCGCTCTTTCTAAACCATTCTGGAGTGCTCTTGGTGTATCAAAATTGATTTTAGTTTTTCGTGCATCGTATGTAAATTTTTAAGGTAGCACGTTTGATTTCTCAGCACAAGTGAATCCTGAGAGTTCTGAGTGTGAGCTTTTGTTAAAGCTAGTAATTAAAATTGGTTTGCTATCCCTCTTTTGGCTTGGTTGGTTCGAAGGGGGCCGAGTGCTTGCTTGTACATGTGGTCGAGTATCAGAGATGCTGTCGAAGATTCGGCGATCACCCGGACCATGCCACAAGCGAAGGCCAGTTCTTGGCATTCAACTACTGACCCTTTCGTCGTCCCTGCGAGCAGCAGTGTTGACCGCTGCCCTCCGTGACTCATCTGGCGAGGGGGAAGCTGTTACGACCGCCATCGGTAGGCGCCATGCTGTCGCTGAGAAGCGTAGCCGGGCCGCGTTCCCACGCCTGGAACCCAGGTTTTCTTGGAACCAGCGTCGAGAGCTGACGGGCGGCGCTCTTTTAATCCTCGAACAAGTAGCCGACTCGCCAAATGCCTATGCCCGCCAGGTATTGTCCCTGCTAGCCGGCGGATGAGACGTCATGTCGCCACGAAGCTGTAAGCCGTTCCAGAGGGGGACAACAAAGACAGCGTATTCCTTTGAAGAAACGGTGACCGCCGCCACAAAGTGCCCTGCTAATTGAGCGGACAGATTGGCGGACCGTTTGATGTCTGCTGTCCGAAGCTTGGGACTCCTCGACCAGCGACATACACGACGAGCAAGAGCCTCTCTGGCGCCACCTTTAAGTGCAGTGATCTTGACTCGAAATTGGATGTTCACGTGCGCCGTGCATGCTCGTACCCCTCACCTGTTGTGTGTGTGTGTGTGTGTGGTGTTCCACTGAAGAAGGAGGAGCCCGACAGGGCTTATAACGGCGCCGCAGAGAGCAGGACGTCGCTCTGGACCAAGTAAAGGTTCAACCACCACGTTCGTAGTTGTGAAGGCTCTGAACTGTGTAGCGGTTCAACCACCACGTTCGTGGTTTGCGAACTCTTAACCTCATGCTGTAAATATTTGTAAATAGTGCCATAAACCTGTTTGTTTTTCGTATCCCCATCTCGTAAGCGTTCGTTTCCTCAACCCGAAGCTACACCACGCTACCACAAGATACCGGGTTTTGTTTTCGTATCCTCCAGCGACCTTCCTTCCGACCCGCAACAACTGGTTGGCAGAGGTGGGATACGACTCAGAACCCCGAGTCACAACAGCGTCTATGTATATGTGTCCCAGTTGCGTCCAAACTAATTTTTAACGCTCTGGCTGCGCATGACTGCTTGTGTAACATTTCGCTCTGATGTTTTTAATAAGGAATGGAAAATACCCAATGTGTTCACACCGTCTACTTCATGTGGCAGAAGTGTTTGTTTGCAGTGTTGGCGTCTTGGGCTATACCCCAGCTCACAGTAACGGCCCTGCTTTGCTCGCTTGAATTCTGACTTTCTCGCTGCGAGAGCATATAACTGACGTGCATTGTGTATTTTTCGATTGAATGTGTTTTGTATTCCCAGGTCTTTGAGTTTTTCAGTGCTATGTTGTGTGTATTAAAGCCGTATTTATTGGAGAGTTTTGATTTGTAATGGCGAGCTGTATGTTACTATGTGTGATAGGTGATGAACGCGTGTTCTAGCCTTGTTGTTTCCCCTAGCTCTTATGTGAACCTTTTCTTGTTTATAGTAACCTTGAATATGATTCGTGCGCGCGCTATACTTGTGGTTTTCCCGAGGTTCGGTCAAGGTGCGATCGGTTTCATAATTTTCTCCGATATACCGAGCTAAGATGCATTAAGTAATTCACCTCTTTTACTGACCAGCAGTCTAAGTACACTTTGGTTGAGGCGTAACTATTTGTGGTTGTTGCTGCTTTCTCGAGTATAAGTTCAGAGACGTATATGAATTCAGACTTTTCTTGTCAGCATATCACATTCTTGCTTGTTCTGCATCTCTCTACTTCAGCTGAAGGAAAACTATAATCATTTATATTCACAAATTGTAGTACCATCGACAGGAATTGCACATCTCAGGTCATTCTCCTCCTTAGGCAAAAATTGTAATCTCCTAGCTCTGTGGAGCTTTAAAGTAGCGGCAAGAGAATAAAAAATGTGATGAAACCATTAAGTGTTCCTCTGTTTCTTGTCATTTCTGCCGTTTGGGGATTTAGTTTCGAATGAAGCAGAGTTTTTAGTAAAAGCCACAAGGCGAGTTAACATGTTCATTCGTTTTGTGAACCTCTCAAGTGTTTTGGAAGGGTACTTCGAAACATTTCAAGCAAAGTTACATAACAGTCTGAAGTCTAGTCTGTTATCCTCATATAATGTGAATTCGTTTGTCAAATTGTCTACAGATTTTTTTCTTGTTACATATTTTTTTTAATTTAGAGGTCAAAACTCGTACGACACAAATTGGCGGCAAAGTTGAAGATACGGTACAGCCTCTAGAGGGCGCAACTGCTCACTGGCTGGCGCGCAAACATTTACGCGTCTGAGTCGGCGCTCTCAGGTGTTTCTGATTTAAAACAAGCTTCGTTGTAGCGGTACAAAGTCGCTGTGCTCGTCACGCAGGGTGCCGATAAATTGTAAATGAAGTAAAAAAAACTGATCTTCACAGTATAGCCAGGCTATCTTCATCTGAACAGCACACCAAAAATTAAGCGGGATATAATAGCGCGCACGAAACGAAGATGTAGGAGATTCGGGATTTCAGTCCCAGTTTATTGACATTCTTTTCCACACAGTTGCGTTTGAGTGTAAAGACATACCCTATCGGAAAAATTGCCATAGTGGATACTGGAAAACATGGTGGGCGTAGTGGAAATAATAGTGGGCATGGTGGAAATAATAGTGGGCATGGTGGAAATTATGATGGCAATGGTGGGACGTAGTGGAAAATATGGTGGTTATGCCGGAACATACTGGGTGGTAGGGTGTACAGATGATGGGTAAAGTGGAAATGATGGTGGAAAGCAGAGGCTAGACAGTGGGCAATAATGGGACACTCTGCCCACCATTGCGATAATGCTGGGTAGCCCTAAGCATATGGTGGGTGGTGCTTACTATGGTGGGCTACATGGTGTACCAAGTTGAGAAACTGTTCCCACCATTGCGATAATGCTGGGAAGCACTAAGCACATGATGGGTGCTGCTTGTTATGGTGGGCCACATGGTGTACCAAGCTGAGAAGCTCTGCCCACCATCGCGATAATGCTGGGAAGCAGTAAGCAGATGATCGGTGGGCTTATAATGGCGGGCAACTTATATAGTGTACCAATCTGGGATCAGTACACTACATGTTCTACCACCATGATTTCCATCAAAGTTAGGCCTACCGACCGAGCCCGTACAATTGTGTTATCCTTGCTTCCGGGTTTCAGAATACACGATTTCGACGATTAAGTATGACAATACAGCGCAGCCATGGCATCAATTAACCTAAATGAAGCATTTTTCATTGTGTATGGTGTCCACTCATGAAGCAACAAACATCGATGCGACGCGATTAAAGCACCTCCCAGAGAACGTAATCAAGTGTCTTCTCACCGACAGCCGCCGGTCGCACTCGCCGGCACTTCTCTAGCTTTTGTACGAGAACTCAGACGTGGCAATTCGTATGCTTGGTGAACCAACATGAAGCGTAATGTTTCCGGCACACTGCATTCGTTTGGGCCAAGCCGTTATGTAGTTGTTGCTTTAGCGAAAGAGCTACAGCATTGCGCTGGCGCGACCGCCCTCTACATTGCGCGAAAAGCATCCCAATACTCAATCAAATAAATTAGGCGGGCGTATCTATGGATACGCCCGCCTAATTTATAATTATCTGCTCACGCTTTATGACCCTAGAGGCGTCATAAAGCGTGAGCAGATGTCCACCCTTTAGAACGAGCGCGAAAACGGATATTAAACTTGGCAGACCCCGCTGGTAAATTGTTGCTGCTCCCCAGTCCACTTGGTTTTTTTCTTGAAGTTGTGAATTGTAAAAAAAATCGTAGTAGTGCCGTTAACTTAGTGGCAATCGTTACAGGCCGCAGTTGCCTGTGTTTAATAAATGTGCAATTTTTAGTAGCAGGTGTAGATCTTGTCTATGTTGTGTACACGACAAACATAACTTAAGTTGAACCGTAAGTTTGTATGCCAACTAAGTATTTAACACCCATACAACGTCATGTTGGTGTGGCGCAGTGGTTAGCGTCTACGAATGGAAATCGGTAGGTTGCACGTTCGATCCTCCGTGGCGCCTTGTTTTTTTTTACGGGACGGGTGTTTTTTATATTGTTTTTATAGAATTCTTTTTATTTTTTGTGGCAGCTCGTCACGGTGATTATGACGTCATTTCACGCTCAAGTGTTGCCGGCACTGCAGGACCCACCATTCCCACCATGCGCCATGGTGGCGTTTCCCACCATTCACCCACTACACTAATCCACTATAATGGTGGGTGGTGGTTTCCACCATGCCCACCATTCGTTTTTTTCCGATAGGGTAGTCTTCGTGAAGGTATGGGATATGGCACAACGGGAGCGTTGTCAACAAGGATAAATATATTTATTTCCCAACAGTTTCGGGAGGGGACCTCCCTTCATCAGGGGATGAGTTATACTGACATGAGCTTCCAAACTTCCTTGCTGCCGCGTCCCTCTCGCCTTGAAAGACGTTTGCGAGAGTGAGAGGGAACTGGAAAAAAGGAGGGGGGAGAGAAAAAAGCGAAAAAAGAAAGAAAAGAAGAAAGTAAAAAAGAGGAAGAACCACTGTCAGCACTGAGAACGAAGCCAACTGTCCGTCTACATCCACCTATGGTTCATATCACGTGCTGCTCAGTTCTTGGCGTGTGTCGGGCCACCCAAGATTGTCGCCGCGGTGCCGGGAGGGTCCGGGACGGCGTGCCTAAAGAAAGGGGTTTCCCCGTAATTGGTCGTTCGGCGGGCGGCGGGCGGTGTGTGTAAAAGAAAGGTTTCTCGTTAATGGGTCGGGTCGGCTATTTACCTTTATCTTCGTCCGTTTCCCTTCAACGGTCATGAAGTGGTAGGCGAACGTAAACACTTTGTATGTGCATGTGGAAAAAAAAGAAGAAGAAGAAGAAGAAAGGACAGTGTGCACGTACGAGTCAGTCAGAAAAAAGCATGGTCTCCAGCTATCAATCTTTGTCACCAATTTTCTCCTGGCTTACTTCTCGGAGGCAGCTGAGTTTTCCGGGGTCCTCGTTGATACCGGCTGCTAATGTACGAAATTTGAAAATAAAATATGCCTCACGCTGTTCGCGCTAGCGTCTGTTTGAAAAACCGGACTGCAAAAGAGTTACGCTAATATTTTCAAAACTGTGGTTTGGCAGGCGCAGATGTCTAGATAAAGGTAGCTTCGGCAGTGAAGTGGCGTGGTACCGGTGATTATTGAACCGCAGCCGAAATGGCGTGTCTGTTTGGCCGATATATTCTTGTCCGCAGATGTTGCAATGTAGCATGTATATTACGTTACTGGAGTCACAATTAAGGCTTTCAGTTATGCAGAATTTGAAATCCGAGAAGTTCGCTTTGGATTCACGTGTTGTGAGCATCTGTGGGCTATACCTTGCATCGAGATTTTCCGCAGGGATGGCACCCTGATTGAATTTCGGGGGTGTTTTTCTTTGCTCTGACAAGAATGTCCTTCAGATTTTTTTCCCGGCGGTACACCACGTGAGGTGGCTTCGCGAAAATAGAAGTTAGTCGTTTGCTTTGCCTGATTATGTTGAAATGGCGGGAAAGTATGTTGTTGATTCGTGGCGCTGATGAGGAGTAAGTTAGTACAAGGTTCGTTTGGGAAGTCGTTTTAGGTACTCTGTTTGGTCCCTTAATTATATCATTCCTGTTCACGTTGCGAGCACGTAGTATGGCATCGTCAATAATGTCTTCCGGATAATTTTGTTTCAATAAGGAATGCTTTAGGTGTTCCGCGTGTCTGTCAAATTCCCGCATATCGGTGCATATTCTTCGGTACCGGTAGGCCTGAGAATATGGAACACCCGTTTTGCAATGCTTTGGGTGGCTGCTGTTGAAATGTAGGTACATTTAACGGTCTGTAGGCTTTTTGTAAAGGTTTGTTGACAAGCGGTCATTTTCGACCGTGACAGTAACGTCCAAAAAGTTAATGCTAGTTTTGGAAACTTTGTGCGTGAATTTTATTGACGGGTGGCATTTGTTAAAATCCTCTATGAAGCGGAAAAGACTTCCCTCATCATGGTTCCATATCATAAAAATATCGTCTAAGTATCTTCTGTAGTAGAAAGGTTTCAAGGTGCGTCCCTCAATGAATGGGATTTCAAGTGAAGCCATAAAGGTGCTCGTGAAGTTTGGGGCCATTTTCGTGCCCATTGCAGTGCCACTGACCTGAAGGAAATGCTTGCCGTTGAACTCAAAATGGTTATAATTTAGTACAAGGTCAAGGAGTGTAAACTATATATATATATATATATATATATATATATATATATATATATATATATATATATATATATATTGTACAGAAGCCGCCGGACACTGAAGTGGGTCGAACTCTTATGTGCTTTCTAGTGGGTCTGTCCAAAGAGAACGCCGCTCGCGCGGAGACCCCGTGTTTTGGCCGTTACTGTCGCCATTGTGTAGACTCGCTGTGTGCCGGCTAATAAACGCCATAATAAATTGGTGGAGAGTGCTACGATCTCCTTCGATGCCCTTGGAACTACGCTCACGTACGCTGCAATCTACCATGTCCCACGACGCGCCCCGCCGCGGTGGTCTAGTGGCTAAGGTACTCGGCTGCTGACCCGCAGGTCGCGGGTTCGATTCCCGGCTGCGGCGGCTGCATTTCCAATGGAGGCGGAAATGTTGTAGGCCCGTGTACTCAGATTTGGGTGCACGTTAAAGAACCCCAGGTGGTCAAAATTTCCGGAGCCCTCCACTACGGCGTCTCTCATAATCAGAAGTGGTTTTGGGACGTTAAACCCCACAAATCAATCAATGTCCCACGACGCCTCTCAGCAAACGCCTCCTCCCATGCCACACCCATGTCCCGGTGTCTCCAGGATCCGCGATCCACCCATCTTCACGGGCGCCGATGGCACTGACGTGAAGGACTGGCTCGCCATTTACGAGCGCGTGAGTGTCCCCAACAAATGGGACGAGGACGGCAAGTTGACAAACTTGGTGTTCTACCTTGCGGGCGTTGCAAGTTTGTGGTACACCAACCACGCGTCCGAGTTTGCAACCTGGTCCGGCTTCAAGACTGCTATCACCAACGTTTTTGGCCGCCCTGCCGTTCGCAAGCTGCAAGCCGAGCAGCGCTTACGCGAACGCGCTCAGCAGGCCGGTGAGTCATTCACCAGTTACATTGAAGATGTCCTGGACTTGTGCAAGAAGTCGAACGACAGCATGTCCGAATCAGACAAGATCCGGAACGTCATGAAGGGCATTGACGATGATGCCTTCACGATGCTGCTTGCCAAAAACCCAGGCACAGTAGCTGAGGTCATCACGCTGTGCCAGAGCTACGAGGAGCTCCGCCGGCAGCGTTCGATGACCCGTCGCTCCACACCACGAGATGCAGGGCTTGCAGGCTTGGAAGCGAGCTGTGATCAGGTGGCACTGCTGGCAGATCTCAAGTCCTTCATACGCGAGGAAATCGCGCGGCAGTTCTCTCTCCTGCCCTTTGCCCACCCACCGGCTTCTCAACAATCGGCCACTACCATTCTTCCACCCATCCGCCGAGCGATTGAGCAGGAAATAGCGGAGGTCATGCCTGTGTACCACCCACAACAACTTCCGGCCCCTGCACCCCCAAGTTACGCCCAAGTGGTCGCAAGGCCGCCTCCAGTCGTTCAAGCGCCTGCACTAGTGACTTACGCCGAAGCTGCCGCACGACCTCTGTCCTTTGCAGCGGGTATGCCGGCTGCGTATGTTGGCGCAACCCCTCAGCCTCATTTTCAGCCCACCATGCAGCCTTTCCAGACACCGTTCCGCGCGAGACCCACCCTGGCAAACCGATGGCGCACACCCGACAACCGGCCCATCTGCTTTGCTTGCGGTTACGCCGGTCACGTAGCCCGTTATTGCTCTCGACTACAGCCGGCTCCCACTTCTTCTCCTGTTGCTGGCCACCTTAGCCGTTCGTATAACGAGGAACTGCCGTCTGTGCCACTGTCGTCTCGCCCAGGTCCGTCTGCTCGAAGGTCGCCGTCTCCACGACGTCGGTCTCTGTCCCCCATGCGGCCAAGTTCTTCTGCTCATGAGCGGGAAAACTAGTCGTCGCAGTCCCAGAGGCAAGGATTGCGACGCTATCGCATTGTTAAAGCCCTCCGAGCCGCCTATCTAATGTCATTGACGTGCTTGTGGACGGTGTTCATGCATCTGCTCTTATTGACACTGGAGCTGCGGTATCAGTTATGAGCGAAAACCTTTGCCGCTTGCTTCGAAAAGTGACGACGCCGATTTCTGGACTGTCCCTTCGTACCGCTAGCTCACATCGTATTAATCCTACAGCAGGCTGCACAGCTCGCGTTGTCGTTCAGGACGTTCTGTATGTCGCCCAATTCATCATCATTCCTGCATTCTCTCTTGACGTCATCTTGGGATGGGATTTTCTCTCCCGCAACGACGCCGTCATTCATTGTGCCGCCGCCGAAATTGAACTCTCGCCCTTCTCGCATTTGACGCCAGAAGACGGTCCCTCGACACTGAACAAGATTCTTGTGAAAGACGATACTATAGTGCCTCCAAGCTCGACGATGGGCGTATCGGTCTACTGCACCAGTCTCTCCGACACAATTGCACTTGTTTCGCCATCCTACCGTGCTTCCAGGAGGAAAGGGTTGCTAGTTCTTTTCGCGACCGTGCAAATCACCCAAGACAACGCCGCTATTTTTGTGACCAACCCATCCCCGTACACTGTTACCTTGGTTCGAGGGGAATGTCTCGGCAGAGTGGAACCAGTCGACAACGCACAAGTCCTGGACGTACCCGAAGACTCGCGTTGTCCCGATTCACGTACCATCAGTGCTGTTTCTACTTCTGACCCATCATCTCCTGATGTATTTGGCCCATTCATTGATGACAACCTTACGTCAGTACAGCGTTCCCAGCTTCTAGACCTGTTGCAAGAATACCATTCTTCTTTCGATGTCGGGCGAAGTGCTCTCGGTCGCGCGTCCACTGTTACGCATCGTATTGACACTGTTGCCAATCCACCATTACGGCAACGTCCATACCGCGTGTCACCTGCTGAACGCCGGCAAATTAACGAGCAGGTTGACGATCTGCTCCGACGCGACGTCATTCGGCCTTCGGACAGTCTATGGGCGTCTCCTGTTGTTCTTGTTGCGAAGAAAGATGGTTCTGTGCGGTTCTGTGTGGACTACAGACGGCTCAATAAGATCACTCGCAAGGATGTCTACCCACTGCCGCGCATCGACGACGCAATTGACAGCCTTCACGGAGCCCAATTTTTTTCTTCTCTCGATATGCGCTCGGGGTACTGGCAAGTACCCCTGGCTGATGACGCTCGACCGAAGACTGCCTTCATCACACCCGACGGCTTGTACGAATTCAACGTCATGCCGTTTGGTCTGTGTAATGCACCTGCGACGTTTGAGCGCATGATGGACACCGTTCTGCGCAACTTGAAATGGCACACGTGCTTGTGTTACCTCGATGACGCTGTTGTCTTTGCTCCAGATTTCTCCACCCATCTCCAACGTCTAAAAGTTTTCGCACGTGTGAGCAATGCCGGCTTGCAACTAAATCTGAAGAAGTGCCGCTTTGCAGCACGCCAACTCACCATCCTAGGGTACGTCGTGTCCAAGGATGGCATTCTTCCTGACCTAGCCAAGCTTCGGGCCATGGCCGAATTCCCAAAACCTGCGTCCGTCAAAGAACTGCGTAGTTTCGTGGGCCTGTGCTCATACTTCCGACGCTTTATACGAAACTTCGCCACGATTATATCACCGCTGACGAAGCTCCTCGGAAGTAACGGGCCCCTCAATTCGTGGTCGTCAGAGTGCGACAACGCGTTCTTGAAGCTCCGCCACTTGTTGACGTCTCCTCACATTCTCCGCCACTATGACCCTACGGCCCCAACAGAAGTGCACACGGACGCCAGTGGTGTAGGCCTCGGCGCTGTCCTGGCGCAGCGCAAACCCGGGTTCCCTGATTATGTTGTGGCATATGCAAGCCGTACGCTCACAAGAGCCGAGACAAACTACATCGTCACGGAAAAAGAGTGCCTGGCAATCGTCTGGGCTCTTACAAAGTTTGGACCTTATTTGTATGGTCGCCCATTCGATGTCGTTACTGACCATCATGCACTATGCTGGCTGTCATCATTGAAGGATCCCTCAGGCCGCCTCGCCCGTTGGGCTCTTCGCTTACAAGACCACGACATCCGCGTCCTCTACCGCAACGCACGCCAGCATGCTGACGCCGACGCCCTCTCGCGCTCCCCTCTGCCTGAAGCTAACGTGCTCTGCTCAGTATCCTCGGTTGTTGTTTCTGCCATTGATGTTGACATCATCGTTACCGAACAGCGAAAGTATAATTGGATCGCCCAACTGATCGACTTGCTCTCTGATCCGTCCGCAACGCCATCCACGCGTGCCTTGCGTCATCGAGCTCACCATTTCGCCATTCGTGACGGCCTCCTACACCGACGCAATTACGACGCCGATGGCCGGCAGTGGCTACTCGTGATACCCCGCAGTCTGCGGTCGGAGAAATGCGAATCCTTCCATTCTGATCCACAGTGCGCGCACTCTGGGGTATTCAAAACCTACCATCGCACTAGACAACGCTACTTCTGGCGCGGGATGTACCGCTACGACCAGCAGTTCGTTCGCTCCTGTCTCGTTTGCCAACGCCGCGAACCGTCCGCACACATGTCACCAGCCGGTCTGCAACTGCTACCTTGCACTGACCGTCCGTTTGGGTGCATAGGTATCGATTTGTACGGACCACTTCCTCTGACGTCCACTGGCAACCGCTGGGCCGTCGTCGCCGTAGATCATTTGACGCGATACGCCGAAACCGCCGCTCTCCCTGCGGCTACTGCGCGTGATGTTGCGTCCTTCCTACTACATCGATTTATATTGCGCCACGGTTCACCCCAGGAGCTTCTCAGCGATCGAGGCCGTGTCTTCTTGTCAGAAGTCGTCGATGCCATTCTCACTGAGTGCCATTCTGTCCACCGCAAAACTACTGCTTACCACCCGCAGACGAATGGTCTGACCGAACGCTTTAACCACACCCCCGGCGACATGCTGTCGATGTACGTCGCCGCCAACCACACGAATTGGGACAATATACTGCCCTTCGTCATCTACGCCTACAACACCGCCCCTCAGAGCACGACTGGTATGTCACACTTCTTTTTGCTGTACGGAAGGCACCCGTCACACACCATCGACACGATACTCCCGTACACGCTGGATCCATCTGAGTGTACACCTATTTCCGAGACCGCCAGGCTTGCTGAAGAGTGTCTCGAGCTTGCCAAGACTTTTACGACGCATGAGCAAGAGCGGCAGAAGAGTATTCGTGAGGGCTCCGCCACTTCTGAGCCCACCTTCCTTCCTGCTTCCCTTGTATGGCTCTCAATCCCGACCTCTGTAGCTGGCCTTTCTTCCAAAATACTCCCGAAATATGAAGGTCCCTACCATGTGATCGAGCGCACATCTCCGGTCAACTATCTTATCGAGCCAATTGAACAATCTTCGGACATGCGCCGCCGCGGGCGCGACATAGTCAACGTGGAGTGCCTGAAAACTTACTATGACCCGCTCGTAGTGACAAGCTGTTAGGTCGCCAGGCGGCTCCCTCTTCGACCCCGGGGTAATTGTACAGAAGCCGCCGAACACTGAAGTGGGTCGAACTCTTATGTGCTTTCTAGTGGGTCTGCCCAAAGAGAACGCCGCTCGCGCGGAGACCCCGTGTTTTGGCCGTTACTGTCGCCATTGTGTAGACTCGCTGTGTGCCGGCTAATAAACGCCATAACAATATATATATATATATATATATATATATATATATATATATATATATATATATATATATATATATATATATTGTGTGTGTGTGTGTTTCGTCACATTCCTTAATAAGTTTGTGAAGCGATGGTGTGGTACCTATTCTGAATGTTTGCAGTTCAGTAACTCTTAAGCCATATTGTTTTTCAATTGTAACAAGTTTGCTAGACATGGAAGGCTCAGATGTATATTTTCTGTAACAAACAGTTCACTTAAGCGTTCCATTTAATCTATGGGCTAGTACAACTGTGGAAGGCAATGGTATTCCCTTGTTTAGGCCCGATGAATAAAAGCGAAATAAATGGCACAACCGCTAGTCTGACGTCATCAGCCATACAGACGCTGGCCCGAGCGGGATATGCGTTCGCACCTCGACAGTTCGAAGTCACATGGGCCGAGCAGACACGTTTCGTATGACGCCATCGCTGGAGTTTTCTTGCTTTTCGGAAATATCAACTCTAGGGTCAGCACTGTAGCCCTTCGCTCGGCTAGCAGTGATGCTGTCAAAATTGCGACAATCGCGAAGAGACGGCGTATGGATGGTGGATCCACTGCAGTGACACTGGCCAACCACTTACGCTGGAAAAATAGCGACACACGCCGCAACCTGTCCTGCAATGGTGTCGCTAGTGGTGCCTTAGTTTGGGTCACATGACCGCACGCTTCTGAAGCAGACTCTCCCTCATCTCGCCTTTTGAGAACATGACCGAACAATTTAGCCGCGGAGGCAGTATTACCTCCGAGAACGAACACTGGCGTCGCTGCAGTCACGGCGAAGTGATATCACGGCACGGACGCGCCTGCTTCGCCGCCGACGCCTCCGACGATCGCTTCTTGATTGATTGATTGATTGATTGATTTGTGGGGTTTAACGTCCCAAAAATACCATATGATTATGATAGACGCCGTAGTGGAGGGCTCCGGAAATTTCGACCACCTGGGGTTCTTTAACATGTACCCAATTCTGAGCACACGGGCCTACAACATTTCCACCTCCATCGGAAATGCAGTCACCGCAGCCGGGATTCGATCCCGTAACCAGCGGGTCAGCAGCCGAGTACCTTAGCCACTAGACCACCGCGGCGGGGCGACGATCGGTTCTTTCTCAGCCTGTCATATACCTGCTCTTCAACAATACGGTGGTGATTTCTTTTCAATTACGAGTAGTATATTACTGAAGGTACAAAGTAAACGTATTTATTGCTGTGAGAAGTTAACCAAGCTGCAGAAAGTATAGATCCAATTTGAAAATTATGGTGCAGGACAGTGAGAGATTACTTCTTTTCACTGTGCAAGTGCTCGACAATATCAATGATAAAAAAATATTCATGCTGAATGGCTCTAACATCAATACAAGTTTTCATACACAGCACGATTAAACATTTTTGTAGAAGTATCACAATTGAAATGGGGATGTTTTCAGTTTACTCACAGCTGTGCGATCAACAGTGCAAGATATGTCTGCCTCTGCAAATAACTTAGCTTAATAGAGAGAATTCCGCTTTGGAATACAGTAGACATGAGATGGATCTATTTTTCATACACAGTCACTTATGATAGTGAGGAAAGAAAGTCACGCTCCAAACCACAGAATGGTCTGCGGCATTATGAGAAGTCGGTATACTCGGGTCTCATGTACAGATTTCTTCTCAATAGTCATCAGGATCGCGTAGTCGCATACCTTAATTTACGCGAACGGCTGACTCGATACGCCATCACGTCTTACACGGCATTGTTCACTTCACACAGGAGCAATGCTAATAGCGATTGTTTGTAAAACAAACGCCAGAAGGTTGAAATAAACTGTTTCGATAGTGTATGCCGCTTCGTGGCCAACGTGATAATGAAACGTCCTTTGCCTCAGTGAAGCAACAATGGGTCTCGCACGTTATGTTCATATACAGATTCATGCTGTTTTGAGGTAATCAACCGTGGAAAAATTTATTCATCAGGTGGATATCTAAACTGGTACATACAAGCGTGACAGCACAGCTGCAAGGTAGTTGCACATAGACACTATCTGAAATGAATAGCAGTTTTTGCTACTAACCTTCAGCTTGTTTTTCTAGCTGAATAGAGCACCGAAATCATTCCCAAAAACATGAAGCTAAAAAATTGGCAGCTCCCACGTACAGTACGAATCGATGATATGCGAAGCACGAATGAGGAAGGTTGATAGGTCACTTTAAAATCAGCCCAATGTTACGAGGCGGAGGTAAATTATGCCGTACATGACTTCCATGTCATGATTAATATTGTTACGAGTGACTGGGTTTATTTAAAGATGAGGTGAAATGGAGTTGTGAAAGAGCAGCGTACTTCTGAGACAGGCCTAGAACGCTTCACCCAACCACACAGTCCAAGCGCCGCTCCACTACTCTTCTTATTCCGCGCCCCGTAGGCTTGCGCATCTTCGTTTCATTTCCCCCGGCGGCAGACGAAGCTCGCCAAGCGAGTTAAATAGGCCTATGATGGTACTGTTTGACGCGGGCTTCGGGAATAATTTGCGTAGTGCGCGAACGACGGTTATTGGCTGTGACTCGGGCGACAACGTAATTCACGTCACTGAGACGAGTGACTATCACGAATGGGCCGGAATAGTTTGCTAGAAACTTCCGGTAGAATCCTTTTCGACGAACAGGAGTCCACAGCCGCACGTAGTCACCAGGAGAAAACTCTACGGGGATATGCTTGGCATCGTAGTGATTCTTGCTGTGTTCTTGCGAAGACAATGTTCGAAGGCGTGCTAGTTGACGTGCTTATTCAGCGCGACACAACGTCTGAGCGAAGGACAGATCTTCCTGATGCGAGAAATGTAATAGAGTGTCCAGAAAACTCTGTGGATTTCGTGCGTAAAGTAGAAAGAAGGGGGAATGTGCAGTAACTTCATGCTTGGTGGTGTTATACGCGTAAGTAACAAACGGTAAGACGGCATCCCAGTTCCTGTGGGCAGCATCAACGTACATAGATAGCATATTCGCGAAAGTTCGATTTGTTCTCTCAGTGAGACCGTTAGTTTGCGGATGTTAAGGGGTGGAGTGGCGATACGAAGAGCCACAGAGGCGCAAAATGTCTTCAACCACATCGGCGATAAATTGTCGTCCACGGTCACTGATGACAACCCGTGGAGCACCGTGACGCAGTATGACCCGTTGTAACAGAAAAGAAGAAACAGCGGCTGCTGTGGCCGATGTCAGTGCGTCCATTTCCGTATAACGCGTTAAATAATCCACGCATACTATAACATATCGGGGGCCCGATGGGGTCTTAGGAAGGGGTCCGAGCAAGTCGATGCCGACTTTTTCGAAAGGGGATGTCGGTGGAGGGATGGGCTGCAAATAACTTGCCGGGGCAGTGGTGGATCGCTTGTGGCGCTGACATATAGCGCAGCTGGCGACGTACTGTTTTGTGGTCTTCCACATTTGCAGCCCGTAGAACCTCTCACGTAGTCGATGTAGCGTACGTGTGAAACCGAGATGACCGGATGTTATGTCATCGTGCACAGAACGAAGGACGACCTGGCGCAGGCTTTCCGGCACCACTAGAAGCAACGGGAGGCCATCGGCTGAATAGCTTTTTTTACACAGCAAGCCATTTGAAATTTTAAAGTGCTTGTCGACGGAGTTATGTGCAGCTTCGAGCAAGGGTTTCAGAGTAGGGTCGCGCTGCTGCTCACGTTTGAAGCTGCTGGTATCTGAGAAGTCGGAGGAGACAGAAACTAAATAGTCATCAATGTCATCGTCATCAGCGTTGGTGTGTACTGACGGAAGGCGGGATAAGCAGTCGGCATGTGTGTGACATTGTCCGCTCTTATAGGTAACAGAAAACGTGTACTCCTGGAGGCGCATCGTCCAACGAGCCAGCCGGCCAGACGGGTCACGAAGTCCCACAAGCCAGTATAGTGAGTGGTGATCGGTAACTATTTTGAACTCGCGGCCATGTAGGTACGGTGTGAACTTCTGAATGGCGAAGACGACTGCTAAGCACTCGAGCTCGGTGACGGTGTAGTTCTTCTCTGCTCGGTTCAGTGTCCGACTGGCATATGCTACGACCTGCTGACGGCTGTTGCAGAGTTGGACCAGCACAGCACCAACACCTAGCACTCTAGCATCATTATGAAGTTCAGTCAAAGCACCAGGATCAAAATGCTTTAGGATGGGTCCTGAAGTCAATAAAAACTTCAGCTGTTGAAATGCAGCCTCACATTTATCATCCCACAAGTACGGTGTGTCTCTATGAAGAAGGGACGTCAGTGGGAAGGCAAGTTGTGCGAAGTTCTTAATAAATCGGCGGAAATATGATCACAGACCCAGACAACTTCGCAGGTTCTTCACTGTTCGTGGTGGTTCAAAGTTGCGAACCACTGCGGTCTTCTGTGGGTCTGGTGGCACGCCTTCTTTATCCACGAGAAATCCTAATACGAGGGCTTGACGTTCTCCAAAATGACACTTCTTTGAGTTTAAAACAAGGGCAGCTTCGCATAAGCTTTCGAACACAAGCGACAAGTGGTGGTTATGCTCTTGAAAAGTCTTGCCGTAGATAATCACGTCATCTAAACAGCACATGCAAATTTCCCATTAGTCCACGGAGTACTGTATCCATAAATCTCTCGAATGTCGCTGGAGCATTGCACAAACCAAAGGGCATAACGTTAAACTCAAAGAGACCGTCTGGTGTTACAAAGGCCGTCTTCTCTTTATCTGAGGGTTGCATAGGAATTTGCCAATACCCAGAACGCTGTCAACAGAAGAAAAATAGGAGGCAGAATGCAGGCAGTCCACGGCGTCATCTATACATGGCAAAGGGTAGACGTCTTTTTTGTGATGGCATTTAGGCGACGATAGTCTACGCAGAATCTCCATGAATTATCCTTTTTTTCTGGCTCGAAAGACAGAAGCTGCCCATGGACTGCACGATTCTTGTATGACGCCCTTCTTTAGCATGTCTTCAACTTGCTCAGCAATGGCTTTTCTTTCGGAAGGCGATACACGATAGGGCTTCTGGCGTATTGGTGGTGCTTGGCCTGTATAGATGCGGTGTTGCGTACGGGAAGACGGTGTCGTGACGGTAGACGTCTCGCCTTGGGCAAAGTCAAAGACTGAGGCGTAGCGTGCGATCACCTCCTGCAGCAGCGACCATTCAGTTGATGGAATTGACTTGTTCATTACACGGTCAATGCTGGCAGAATAGTCGGGGTACGAGTTGGCAGGGGGTTTCTTTAGATCCACTGACAGTTGGAGCAACCGTATGGTAAGAGTACTTTGCTCTTGAAAGCTTGCCAATTTTAGACCTGCAGGCTGATATATGGGCTGCACGAAAACGTTCACAGTCCACAAATCGGCACAACCATCGACGGTGAGCACGAGGCAAAGATGCACAATAACGTTTTTCTTACGTGCATACTAAAGTACGGCTTGGCTAAACCACAGTAAGAACCCGCACAAGAACGTGAAGAGTTTACACGCACAAACAATGCGGTATGCGGGGCCAAGCAGACGTCTTCAGACACGGAAAACACTTCCAAGCAGTCATCAACGGTATCTTTCGTCAATGGAGACGGCAACACGGGACGAAAAATAATCCCACCACTACCACAATCTAGAGTTGCACCACATTCCCGCAAAAAATCTATACCTAGAATTACGTCGTGGGTCGCTCGTGCAAGCACCGTTAGTTCAGCTCGAAACGATTGATCTCCTACAGAAAGTAAAACAGAACAAACTCCAACCGGGCTCAACGTTTCTCCCCCTACGCCGCGGAACGTAGCACTCCGATTCCAAGCAAATATTAATTTCGTCCCAAGGCGATTTTTAAAAGACATGCTCATTATGGAAACAGCATCACCGGTATCAACTAGTGCAACAGTACTCACACTGTCTACAAAAACACTCACTTGGTTCGCAACCATTACAACACAAGGGGGTCTTGCGGAAGATGATTTTACGGCCTCGCCCCCATTGGTCGCCCCAGTTAGTTTCCCAGTGGTGGTGGCGTCCCCGAGCGACGACGCGGAGACGGGAACGCTGTTGGCGTGCGGGTGGTGGGGTAATGCTGCGGTCGGAGCAAGGCCAGTCAGCACGTGCTGCGTGTTGCCGTTGGAAAGAGCCCTGAAGAGCGTGTACACGTTGAATCGCGGAGCTCGCTGCTGGCGACGGTAGCAGTACCTAGCTATGTGTCCAGATAGCCTGCAGTTGTAGCAAGTACGGGTGTCGCGTCTAGTTGTCCCCGGCGAAGTAAACCTCGTCGGTTGATAAAAGCTGGGCGATGGTGGTCGAGGAGTAAATCGCTGTGACGCAGCTTGCCTGCGTTCCTGGTTTTCGAGTGGTCGTTCACTCCTTCGTTCGAACCGATCGGTGTAATTCGGGCGAGCCTCAAAGTAGCTCTGTCGCATCCGAGGTACCAGTGGTTCTAGGGGCCGTTGGTTGAATGCACACTAATGGCAGACACCAGCGGTGTCCACAGCTTGCAGTTGAGCAAGTTCTTCCTTAACCTCTCATCTTATAAGTGAAGACATGTCGTCCTACGATGGAAGGTTGACACTTGCAATCGTGGGTACATTCTCAAGACGTCCAAATTTCGGTAGGACTCTCCTCCTCTTTAGCGCTTCAAACGCTCGGCAGTGTCTCCTTAGGCCGGAAGGTGTGTGTAAGTCTTCCTTATTGATAAGAGAATTGTACACGTTTTCCGCGATTCCTTTGAGCAGATGACCTACCTTATCTTCGTCACACATGGTCGCACTCACGATTCCGCAAAGCTTCAAGACGGCCTCGATGTAGGTGGTGCATGTTTTGCCAGGTAACTGAGCTCTGCGTGAAAGCGTTTGCTCCGCCTGCTTGACCTTAGCTGTTGAGTCACCAAAACACCTCTTCAGCTCGTCCACGAAAATGTCCCATGTGATCCATGCACTCTCATTGTTCTCGAACCAAAGAGACGCGATGCCCACGAGAAAAAAAAACAAACACCACGTTCTCGAGCTGCTTAGCAGTGCTCCAGCAGTTGCTGCGACTCACTCTTTGGTAGTGCTCGAGCCAGTCGTCAACATCGTCATCCGGCTGCCCCAAAAAGGTCCTCAGCTGACGTTCCGGCATGCCGCAGAGAGGTTGTCCTGGCGGGTGAGCGTGTTGCTCATCAGCAACGAGGTTGTTATGACCTGCTCCCGTGTCCCCCATGTCTGGTAGCTGCGGTGGCAAGCCTGCCAAGCGTCTGCTCCGTCGCAAAATCGGTAGAGCTGGGTCGTCCAGATCGATGTACTCGGCACCTCCACCAAACTGTTACGAGTGACTGTGTTTATTTAAAGATGAGGTGAAATGGCGTTGTGAAAGAGCAGCGTACTTCTGAGACAGGCCTAGAACGCTTCACCCAACAACACAGTCCAAGAGCCGCTTCACTACTCTTCTTTTTCTGCCGCGCCCCGTAGGCTCGCGCATCTTCGTTTCAATATGTTTGGACGTTTAATTTACCTTCGTCGTCTATTAACGTCACCTGATACCAACTTTGGTATTATGAAGCTAGCGAAATGGCTTCTAGCGTGCTATGAGCGTAGCATGTAGTCATGTTTTACAAGACATCTATATCATGATCATCTTGTTTCGAGGCGTAATTTACATTTTAGTTCATTAACTTCACGTAATACCCAATTCGGTATATGTGCAGCTTGCGAAGCAGTGGTGAGCGCGTCATAAAGGGCCCATTATACTCCGACGCAACGTTGACGTGCACGCCGGCTGGGCGCAGCGACCCCACGCTATCAAAACTCGAGCACTCTATAGTCTGATGCCAGGTGCTACCGGCGCGACCAGCGATTATCGGCATGGCTCCGTGGCAACCAGCGCGAAATGCAACATGCTGCATTTCGCACCGAAGACGTTAGCCAGACAGCACCGCGTCTGCGCCTCTACATGACGGAGGGACGCCGTGTGCGCTCAAACACACGTTTGTCAAACGCAGCGCGGCGGACCTGGAAGTATATGGCAGGAAGATCCACAATAGAGGTCAGTAAGCAGATCTACTGATCTCTACTAGAGGAATATCGGGGCCTGGCATGACATCGCCGGCCTGACGTGATGAAACGAATGCCAGCGCCCACGCGCGCCGGGTCACATCAAAGTGTATTAGTACCTTGAGTGTGGCGTGTAATAATGCTCTTATATGACACGCATTTCATGATCATCATATTTGCACTAGTCACATACCTTTGTCATCTATTCACGTGACGTAATACCAAATTTCGGCATATGTGAAGGCACCGAAACGGCCGCGAGCGCATCATGAGTGTGAGTCGTAGTGACGTTTGTACATGACCTGCATGTCGTGATTATCATAATTGGACGTGTTATTTACCTATGTCATCCGTCCGCGTCACATAATACCGAATTTGGTACATATAAAGCTAGCGGAACAGCCGAAAGCGCATCATGTAGCATGTAGTCATGTTTTTACATGACACGCATCTCATGATTATCATGTTTACACTAGTCACATACCTTCGTCATCCATTCACGTCCCGTAATATCGAATTTGGTACATGTAAAGCTAGCGAAACGGCCGCGAGCAGATCGTGAGTGGAGGCATGTAGTCATGTTGTTACATGACACGCATGTCATGACTTTCATGTTAGGGTCTTTCGCTTGTGTTCGCCATTCTGTCAGGTCTAACCATGCCAGTTTTGCAGCATGCCATGTGAATGAAACTACCGCAGAGGAGCAAGACTGAAATGTAATCATGTCATTCATGACATACATGTCATGATTTTCATATTTTGACTGCTCAATTACGCTCGTATAGTCATGTTATGTTACACCAAGTTTGGTATTGATAGCATTATCCAAACGGCCAGGAGAGCTAAATGTCGTAAGCGGCTAGATAGATAGATAGATAGATAGATAGATAGATAGATAGATAGATAGATAGATAGATAGATAGATAGATAGATAGATAGATAGATAGACAGATAGATAGACAGACAGACAGACAGACAGACAGGCAGACAGGCAGACAGGCAGACAGACAGACAGACAGACAGACAGACAGACAAATAGATAGATAGATAGATAGAAATATAGATAGATAGATAGATAGATAGATAGATAGATAGATAGTAGATAGATAGATAGATAGACAGATAGATAGATACGCTCAATGTCGCCGATGTCCGCCAAGAAATGCTTCGCATTTATAACGTGATGAAATATGAGCAACCACGCACAGAGAAGAGCCCGATGAACTAGAAATTAACTTTAACACGGTGTTCTATTGATCTGGTTGGTGCTGCATGGTAGACGAAGAAAGTGCTTAACAGCGCAAACGACAGGAGGGGATAGAAGAGACGAAAACAGAGCGCTCCTGTCACCTCCCCCTTAAGATCCCCTCTTGTCGTTTGCGCTGTTAAGCACTTTCTTCATCGACCATGCAGCACCAACCAGCCCAATCAAGCACCCTGTTAAACCACGCACATGAAAATTCAACACAACAGCTGCGGTGGTATTGTCGGGTGAGTGCATTCGAGATTTCTTAAAACACTTGATACTAACTTGAGCCCGCGCCCACATAAAAAAAAAACACCCCCAGCAGTTACCTCAATGCGTCTGATACAGATATCAATTGAGGAGGTGAAACAACATTTTTTAAAGGAATCGCCCGAGAACAACGCAACCTGAAATGCAAGTACGTTGTTGTACACGTTTCAGAAGCGTGACATGATTACGAGGTGCGCTGCAGAGTAATTGTGGTCACTTCACAATTTTAACCCCCTGCACATGCATCGTTTTGCTGTTCACCATCGTCGGTGTGCGGCTACCATGACCGAGAGTTGAACCCGCCTTCGAAGTAAGCAGCGCGACACCATAACAAACCTCATCAAAGCGTAGACGATGGAGCGCAGGCACCGTTGGCGATTCTACCGTAAAAAAAGTTTAGTTTTTTCTTGTTTTACCACGGACATCATCGATGCTGCTTCTGTCATTAATTTTAAGTGTGAGAATAGAAAAAAGTGATCGCTGGCAACGCAACGGCGTTCGAATCAAGCGCATGTATGTGTACGCGCGCCACAGCAAGATTCGTAGATTACGTGCTGGGAAGTCATTCAAGCGTCCCACCAGGCGGCGCCACTCCAACGACGGAGAGGGGGATTTCCTCATTTCTGGGCTGTTGCACGAGAATACGAAAGGCAACCTCACAGCCTCGGCAGTGCATTTTTGGGGTAGTCACGCGCGCTAACAACAGCCCAGAAAGGACTATGGCAGCGCCCAGAATGCCTTGAGTGAAAAGGTCTATAGGCTAGCAGAATACGCTTACGTGGGCGGCATCTTCTCCTACTTTACTTCATTGTGCCCAAACTATGGAAGGAGCTGTGCTACTGTGCTACTTGCAACTGTGCTGTTCTTTTGTGTGTATTTCTGTCTTACATAATATCGCGCTATCTAGTTCTGAATATTTTGAGCCAGCTAGTCAAGCCGGGTGTTTTTTTTTCTTACGTTTTGTTGACGTCCCACGTAATATTGCACAACAGAATTGCGCCTATTGCACGTCTATCGGGCGTAACTAAGCGTCATTACCAGAAACAGCACCCATGTTCGTTAAGAAAGACAATGAAGAGACAAAATACCTGCTACAGGCCTGCTGTATTATTGCGTTTCGTCTTTCTCTGCTTCGCCGTCTAGCCTTTAATGCGCGGGCACGCCCCAGCGGTACTGTCATCTTTACACAACAAAGTTTCGAGCTACGCACGTACGCGTGTTGCCTTCCGAACGCGTAGTAGGTACTTCGCAAAGAAAATAATGAGTACTGCACATTTTATTTAAAGCATTCTATTTGTAGTGACTATAAATCTCTACACATGTTCTTTTTCATGAGGTTGAGGTGTGCACCGAGAAGCAACTCTGGACCAATGGCTGGGAAAAAGATGCGAACGGGGCTCTGGTATGCTATCGCGTTATACTATTACAGGCAAAACTCTAGTGTTGTCAAAGTTTTAACGCGATAGCCTTACAGAGCTCGTGTCGCAGAAATTCCGCCGTCAGCGTCGGCACCGTTGGTTGTGAGCGAAAAATTGTGAACTAAGCAAAGAAAATGAACAATAAAAATTTTGGTCCCATTGAGGACTGAATCCGGGCCGTTCACTTGGCAAACAGGCGTCTTACCACGAAGCCAATATGTTATTAACAGCTGCTTTGAGAAAAAAACACTACATAAATGCCATGTAGTGGGAGGAGTTTCCTTAGCGCATTTCGTTCGACAAGTGTCATGACGAAAACGAGCCCATTCGGCTATATGTAGGCGCATTTGGGGGTGGGGGGTTATAAAACTACGTCAAAAAAGGCCAGGATAGTGCAGCCATTGCCGCTAAAATGCACAGGAACTTTTAAACAGCTGTAAAAATTATACAACTATGTCCACCTAGCGGCAAACATATCACGCCTTTCCAGAGGTGCTTATCAAGCAAACAGCAAACGCTAGATAATGTGCTGCCATCTGTGAGGCATTGTGAGACTCTTTATGTCCCTTAAAGGAAATGACATTTCAACAAACCAGAACACTTGCATAAATTTAGCTTTTCATTCTCATGACACCAATAAAGAAGTGAAGTACGGCAGTTGCCGTTTCACCGACCATAAGGCGATTGCTGTTGCTAGATAACTAACAATTGCTAAATAACTGACGCTAGAAGCCCGACAGAATGAGACTCTTTACGAACACAACTGTCACGCCTACGGGCAGTTCATAATACAGGAACGCGTGGCTATATCACTGCAAAATATTTTCATGAAGTTGTTATAAAGTGGCGTTAAATAGATCGAAAACCTGTACCATTACTATAGATACATCGCGCTTGTGCGTGCGTGCGTTTGTGTGTGCGTGTGTGTAACATAACATGCACTTTGCGGTTGAAGGGTGAAATAGGGGCTGGATTTCTCTATCGCGTTCAACTCTTAAAGGCGAAGCTTAAGGGTCCCCCCATTTTTTTTATCTTCAACTGTAGTTTTACATTTATCTCCTTTTACATTTACATTTACATTTAAATTACTTTTACATTTACATTTATCTCAATGTCACTGTAGCTTCGCAACAGTGACATTTTATTTCTTTTTATTAGTGTTGAATCCACTGTAACAAATAATAAAGTCAGGATTTTCATTTTATCTTGACCACTGGTCAGCCCGAGGAGAGAAGGACTTAATTGTGTTATTTACCAGAGACTGTTTGCAGGACATTCACATAGCTGGGGGTTGGGATGAGGTAGTGCGCGTGACGACACCATTTTTTCTAGGCGGTCTGTTATCGCAGTTCTGTTATCGCGACATAGCAAGTTGCTTTTACTTCCGATAGGAGTATACAAGATGTTTTTTATGTTTTCAAAGAAATTGCAGATAGTTTATGACTATTTTGTCGCAGTCAGACTTCCTTTGTTTGCACACACGAAATTTATGTTATAGCGGAAATGCTTCACCGCACCTGAAGTGACGTTAAAGTAAATCATTCACAGAAACACATGGCTGATTCCTTCGTCGTAAGATTCATTGTAACACAGAAGTTCAACTTCCGGAAAGTCTGCTGGTGTTAGGCGGCTATAGCATCGTTTGATGTAGACATAATGTCAACGACTAATGTCAACAATCTTGATGAAGCCTTTGTGATAGCTAAAATAGTGAACATGAACACTGACACAACGTTTGCTGAACAGCACGCGAAGGTGGCGCCAACAAGCACGTATATTATAGCAAACACTGGTGGTCGATATAAGCTTATGGGTTTCGTTGCGATTGGAAAAGCAAAGCAAGAAGGTGTTCGCTGTCCAGTGTCTGGCACTTCTGTTCATTCATCCTGCTACAGTACGCTTCCTTGACGTGAAAGAGGAAGAGGCTGTACCTCAAAGGCGTCTTGTTACCCGCTATTGTGTCTTAATACAACAAAGCTCTCGCTCAATCTACATTGACACGAAATGACTTATATATAGGAGAGCCGTACCACGCGGCACATACACGTGGTGGCTTGTAGCCAGCGTTGAACAAGAAAACGCTTTAATGGAGGTGCCCTAACAATACCATAAGTTACATTGTATGGTTCAATGAGTGCTGTGAAGGTTGCTTATATAGCGCTACAGTGAGCCGTGTGCCATGAAGCTTTCTATTTGATTCAGCGTAAAGCTTCGTGGCAGAAACTGAAGAGACGACAGGGTGTGTTTTTAGTGCAGTTTATATCCAGCCCTAAGACACGCGAATCGAAGAAACGAAACAAATAGATGTATATTGAATTATAACATGTATAAAAAGGTGACATTACATATTTGAAGATGGTACACTAACTATGGTCACTTTACAGCTATTTAGTTATTGAAAATACATCAATGACCCTGTACACATGGTCTTAGATTAGGACTGGGAGAAACAAACAAGTTAATTAATGCTTACAAAGTTTCACACAATGGAGTTCTTGAATTGAGCATGGCAGATGTGAAGGACGATGTCTGAGAGAAGATTGTTCCAGTCGACGGCAGTCCTAAAAATAATGAAATAAGATGCGTGGCAGTGAGGAAACGGGGATGGTACACGGCTTTATCATGGCTGATGCGTTGAGAGACGCGATGAGCTGGATTAATGGGAGAACAGTTGAGCAGAACATGGGAAAACTTATGAAAAAGTGAAAGCCTTGAAATTTAGTGCCACGTCTGAAGAGTAGTTAGACCTGCCTTCTTTGGGTTATTTATACTAGTCGTGTAAGAATAATCAGAATAAATAGGTCTAACTGCTCGGTTTTGTACTGACTCTAATAGATCGGTTGTAACGCATTCAGGGCAATCCCAGACAGAACAAGCATACTCCAAGCTGAGTCGGGTTAGTGTTTTATGAGCTAGTAATTTCGTTGGAAGAGATGTATGTGTGAAGTTTTTCTATAAGATACAGCATAAGTGTGGTTGGTAGCATTACTGACAATAGTTAAGCGAGTAGCCGAAAGGAGGTCGTTATAGAGAGTAATACCTAAATATTCAGCACTAGGCTCTGAGGAAGTGACGCTGCCGTTAAAATAATTTTTGAATGTTGGGTATTCATGCTGTTTATTAAATAGAACAAAGATTGCTTTGTTAGTGTTCACCACCATTCACTACACCATTTATCTAACTTTAGTAAGTAGTTTTGGAGCGCTAGGTTGTAAGTGACGTCGATGATCGGACGATAAAGGACTCAATCATCGGAGAACAGGCTTATGTTTGAAGAAATGTTGCTGGGTTGATTGTTGATGTAAATAAAAAGTAAAGAGAGGACCCAATACGGTGCTTTGTGACACTGCGGATAAGACAGGAATGAAGTTTATGATGAATTATTTGCATGCACACATTGCTGTAGGTTAGTGAGAAACTCCCTAATCAAAAGGAAAGCTGAAGGATGCACATAAGTTTTGGAAGTTTTAATACTAAGTGTTTATGTAGCACCTTATTCAAAGCTTTTTCGAAGTCAATGCAGTACACTGGTGCTTTGGCATATCTGGTAAAATGTGAAATATCTCTATTTGGAGCAAAGAAAAGAAATAGTGTCATCGTAACCTTTCAAGCACACTTAGGTGATTACAGTTTTGTGCCTAGCCCCGCCGCAGTGGTCTAGTGGCTAAGGTGCTCGGCTACTGACCCGCAGGTCGCGGTATCGAATCCCGGTGGCGGCGGCTGCATTTCCGATGGAGGCGAAAATGTTGTACGCCCATGTGCTCAGATTTGGGTGCACGTTAAAGAACCCCAGGTCATCGAAATTTCCAGAGCCCTCCACGGAGTCTCTCACAATCATAGCGTGGTTTCGGGACATTAAACCCCACAAATCAATCAATCAACACTTTTGTACCTACCAGCGATACTTTTTATCTAATCTTTAAAGATCCCTATGACTGCTGATACAATTTACGAGTTATTGAGTAAAGAATTTATAATCTGCATGTCGAGCATTGACGATTGTGATCACTGCTGTTGTTGCTGGAGTACCATGAACTCAACAAACGTTGATAACAGTGCCACATCGTTTGTCATTTTGTGAGCATGCGCAGAAGCTTCAGCGTTATGCAGTTGCTTTAGCATTAGACACAGCCTTTTTGAGGCTTTAACAGACTGCTGTTGGTGGTGTCCTCCTCTGGGGTATGCATACGTTATGGTGGCTTTTCTTGGACAATTCAAAAACGGGTGAATATGAATAAAACCATAAAACAGCGGGTGTACTGTATGATTGAGCAAAACTTCTCCCTGTAATTAGGACAACAATATTTCCCATCACGGCACCGGTATATTCATGGCCCCGTAAAAAAAAACAGGGGTTTCTGAAACAGAAGTGCGGGAAAGTCAGCAAGTGATGATATAGATAATTAAAAAAATGTGACTGCATGCCTTTCCTGCTTTTGTTTTTTTTTGCTGCTGCTCTTTCGCTGCTGCATTCTACAGGTGCAAATTCACTCGCCCCTTTCTGTTCCCATCATGCAGCTCTCGGTGTCTTCGTAGCGTTGCTGTACGTGCTGAACCTGGCCGGGCCGGGAATGACGCACGTGATCACCACCGTTTGGCCCATGCTCGGAAGGTGCGGTCCTCCTCAGCATTTTTAAAGACGATAGTCTCTCTTGGGTACCTTCGACGCAAGTATTTTGGTCTGTCTGTCTGTACAAGGAGAAGTTTATTAACTTCAAACAAGAAAGAAACACAAGATACACAAGGTGGCATATCGCTTGGCATATACAGCACTTTAGAATTCATTCTGTGTATGCCTATATACTCTCAAGAAATGGAACATAGCAATAAATAGAACAAACTACCTATGTACATTTATATACAAGAAAGCATACCGATAAACCAAGAAGTGGCATATTTCCATCACTATATGTTTACGTTCCTACAATTACAGTCGGTCACATTGAAATAAAGAGACTCAATGCACATGTAAATATATACCTTCCCAAGAAGTGTGCGTGCGCTCTGTGGTATTAATGGGCGAGACCCATTACAAATATAAAAAAAGAAGTACACATTATCGTGGCAGTGCCGGGAAGGGAGAAGGGTGGCCACCACAACATTATATAAACACTAGGGTGGGGAGGTACACACGTACACAAATTTGCTAGGTAACTTGTACGATAGCAGAAGCAGGGGGTGTAGGGATGGGAAGCAAGCTACAAAGAAACACTGTGCGTCGTGATGGACGACTCCTCCCTCGTTAGGAAAAAAACGGGGGGGGGGGGCTTTGTGCTTTTGGTTAAGCCAGAAGGCTGGGAGGAAAACGAGGGTGGGGATTTCTCCTTACTAATTGCCGGCTGGGTGGGGAATCAGGGCCGTTATATCGGAGACATACGTGTGGTTCCGGAATCTTCAGAGCAGGGGGGGGGGGCAGTAGGGCCTGGCTAAAAAGAGGTGACGGGGAGACGCAACTTGCCTCTTTGTATTAAGAAAAACCTCGTATGCCATCGGCGGAGAAACTTGTCTTCACCGCTGGAATCTAGTTGCTTGGAAAGATACCGTCATAGAATTTTGCGGACCCTGGCCACTGATAGGAAGGTTGCTCGTACCGGCTTGTGCCTTACTTCAGCCAGGCTGCGCCGCTTCCAAAGTACAAATAGTGTGCTTATAATCACCAGCTTGGCGAAAGAGCCCTTATTTCTGCGGAGGGCTGGAGGGGGGTGGATACGAAATTCCCTCGCGATTATTCGCCACACTGGCTTGGCTGCAGGGCACTCGTACAGGGCATGTGCCAAGGTTCCTTCCCAACGACAGTTGGGTCAAGTAGGAGAAGGGACAATGCCTAGCCTAATGTAAACGCTGACGGGCTGGGAGGACGTCCCAATTCTTGCGCCACACAGTCTTGTGCGGGTTTGGGGATTGCTCGCCCATCGCTGCGCTCTTTTTTTTCCATTTCTTCGACCGCCTATTTTCCTCTGGCGTGATCTAGTGTCGCGCTATCTCTTCTGTGATGCGAGCCGGTGCGGTGTCGTCAACATCACAGTCGGGGGCGTCGTTCTCCAGCATGCCCTTCATGTTAGCGGCGACCTTGTGAAAACGCGATGGCATTTCTGAGAGCGGAGCAAGGGGCCGGTCCGCGTCTAGAAAAGCGGCGTTAGTGCTGCTCCAGTACCGCATGATGCTTTTCCCCACATAGCCAGTTGTTTTGAACAGTGTCCTTGCCGTTTTCAGTGCAAGCACTTTGCTGGTTGAAAGCACGTGGGTCAGGCGGAGGCCGCCCTCATCCGCTGAAAGGTGGAGGAGAGTGCGGCGGATGGGCGCAGCTTTACCTTCCCAAAGGAAGGCGCCGATCATTCTTGTGAGCTGCGCCGCCGTCTTGGTGGGCATCACGGCTACGCGACTGGCGTAGTACGCGAAGGCACAGATGTTAGTCGTTGCCGCTAAGGCCTTTTCATATAATGTGAGGTTTTGGGGTTTCAGGCGCTCTATTGCCATTTGTGCCCGCTCCAGCGCACGCTGCCAGGTAGTTTCCGTCACGCCGCCGCTGTCAAAATATATGCCGAGCACCTTGACGACCTCTACCGCAGCCAGTCCGCCCAAAGCTCTACGGGAAAAGGCACCAAAAGGCACGGCTTTGCAGTTCTCCATGTTTAGTAGAGCGCCCAAGGCGTTAGCGTATGGCTTGAACGTCTGCCAAAAGGCCTGTAAACTGGCTGTGTCCCTTATAAACAGCGAGACATCGTCAGCGTAGGCCAAGACTTTAATCTCTGCCTCACCTGTCAACGTGAAGCCTCTTATGCGTTCGTTGCGGTGAATGTTTGTTAGCAGGGGCTCCAGCGTAAGGATGAAGAGGGTGGACCCGAGTGGGCACCCCTGCCGAATTGTTCTCGCATATCCGAATGCGGGCGATGGGTCACCGTTCACCACTACGCGGCAAGTCAAGTGGCTGTAAAGGAGGACGGTAATGTCGACTAAGTGCTCCGTAAACCCAAACTGGCGGAGAACTTGAAACATGTACCCGTGTTTGACTCTGTCGAATACCTTCGCTTGGTATAGCGATATGAAGGCACCCGACAGAGACTTCGTTGACATGTACTCAAATGTATTTCTAGTGACTGTAAAATTGGCAAATATGGATCGGCCCGGGACAGCGCTGGACTGGTGCGGTGAAACCGCGTCCTGTAAAAGAGGTCTAAGTCGAGTGTTTAGAAGTGAAGCTACGATTTTATAGTATACATTTAGTTGCATTACTAGCCGCCAGGCTGAGAGCTCCTCCTGCTGGGCGCCCTCCTTAAGAAGAAGCACGATTTTCCCCTCCCCGAAGGATGGAGATTTCTGGCGCGTTGTGATCACCATATTTGCCATCAACAGCAATACGCCCTTCAGGACATCGAAAAAGGTGGAGTAGAATTGGGCTGTGAGGCCGTCTGAGCCTGGGGCAGAGTTCGGGAACATGCTCGTAACCGCTAACTTCACTTCTTCCTCTGACGCCTCGTTGTAAAACATTTCAGTCTCTTCACGGGCTAAGCGAGCGAGTTTCTGGCAAATCTCTCCAGCTTGTCGCTTCGCATCCGCTGCGCTAGTATGGTCTGCTTCCCCGAAGAGGGCAGCGTAGTAGTCATAAAAAATGTCCTAATCTCGTCCGAGTCTGTAGCGAGTGAGCCATCTGCGCGCTTCACCCGCGTGATTCGGGTCTGGCCGTTCCCGGTTGATTCGCTGGGGTCTGCCGCGAGCCGGTTAGAGGATTCGTTCCACTCTCTGGGCGATCTGAGCGCACGTTTCTGGAGCAGGCGGGTATACTCGGCCTCCAAAAATTCGAGGTAACCTCGCGTACAAGCCGTCAGGGTTTCCGCCCCTATAATAATGCGGATCTTGCGCAGGATCTTATTGAGCTGTTCTGTGATGTGGCGCTTCCTGGTTCTCCCTTCCTACTGGAGGATTTTCCTCCACTCTGCTTTTAAAGCATCCCAGGAATCCGGCGTTACCTCAAAGACATTTGCCACGGAAGCTTGAAGGCGCACTCTGATGTGCTCAGTGCTGATCTCGTCTCGAAGGAGGGCCGAGTCAAGCCGCCAGCCCTGGTCGTCGCTACAGGTTCCGGGGGATCCCTTCAGAGTGGTGACGAGAGGAAAGTGGTCGGAACGACTCTCTAAGTCAGCCGGTGAGGATACGACCTCGCACGCCTCTACCAAAGAGAGTAAAAAATCGGGCACGTACGTCCGGTCTATTCGAGACGTGCTTAGCTCTGAGGCGCGCGTCGGGACGAAAAGGTCTCCATGCGCGTGTAGCCAGACGTCTGTTAGACGCAGGTGCTTCAAGACCACGACCAACTCCCTTGCGTGGTATGTGGACTTTCCTCGGCCCGGTCCCCTGATGTCTCTCCGGGAGTCGATAACACAGTTAAAATCTCTCTGTAGTACATGCGGGAGAGGATCTGCAAGAGTTAGGTGTAACGCTTGGTAGAAGTTAATAATGAACTTCCTCGTGACCGGAGCGTATACGTTTACAAAACGACATCGTTTTCCGTTGACATAAATGTCGCACATGAGTGATCTGCCATTCGCGCCGAAGGTGCAAAAAGCCTTCTGACGACACCAGCCCGTGATGAAGATCACCCTGACGCCACAGGCCCTCGCGTTAGTCAAGGAAAAAAGGCATCAACCTGGAAATCCTGCTTAAGTTTAGGCACCTCTAGCGGGGGCCGAAAGTTAGTTTCTTGGATAAAGAAGACGTCAATCCCCTGGGCTTGGGCAAACGCTAAAATGTCGCGTTGTTTGGCTCTATCTCGGAATCCACGGACGTTCCAGGTGGCAGACCTAAACTGTGACATGGCCTAATGCTGTGTGTGGGGGAGGGGGTCGTTGATTTGCCGTGGTAGAAGGCAGCAGGCACTATAAGGCGCATGCCTCTGGAGACCCAAGGAGTGCGAGAAGGAAAAAAAGAGGCTAAGCGGCTCATCTGGCAGCTGCAAATTGTGAACATGAGTATGGCCTTTGCCGTGGCTTCAGCGAATAAAAGGAGTAGAGAGGGTGAGCGGAGTGGGCGCCGTTGATAGTAGGAAAGGGAGCGCGTTTATCTCGAGTCGGGTTTGACCGCACTAGGCATGGGCGAGAGGGCGTTCCGGCTGAAGAGCGGCGCGGAAACGCTGATGCCTCAGGCAGCAACCATGACCGGGCTCGGAGGAGAGGAGGGTGGCGTGGGTGGCGGGCGCGGCTGAGTGTGCCCGTAAAGAATGAGCCCGTGACGTCCTTGTTAATCTACAGCTTCTCAGGCTGCAGCAGGCAAAAAAAAACAGAAGGTAGGGGAGAGAGAAGGAAGACGAGTCGACGCCTGTCATGGTCACGCTGCTTGGTCGCCTGAAGCGGTGGGGAGGCCGTCGCCGAGCGAGCCCTTACCTGACATCTTGGGATTCTTGCGGCGGGCTGCGTCGCGGTCACTACTACCCTCGAGTGGTTTTGAGTGGCATCCGGCCCTCTCGGCGCTCTCTGCCCACCCGGTATTCTCGGGCTTTGTGCCGTCCATTGGCATTCGTCACGAACGGGATCGGTGCCGTTTTTCGAGGCCGGGCCCATACATGATTTCGGAAGAAGTTCCTTCGCGTGAGCCGGCGTCTGCAGCAACGTGGATACTGGGGCCTGGGGCCGTTGCAGGGATCTCGGACGGAAGAACATAGTCGCCGCGGCTTTGGATGGGGGTGTCATCAAAGCTCGCCTCGCAACTAGGTCCGCGTTGTAGCGGAGGAAAGTCGCGGTCCTTGGTGCTCAGTGCCGCTTGCCCCACTTCGTCACTTTTCGCCTCTCTCTCGGAAGAGTCCTGCTCCTCGCTCGCTGAGGTGTCCACTACCCAGGCGTCGCGCGACGAGTTGGGGGAACTGGTTGTCGAGTCGCTGCCCGTTGTAAAGTCGCCGAGCACTACGGCGCTGTTAGAGTCTTTCGTGTTCTCAGAACGCGCCACGGTAGTCCAAAGACGGTTCGGGTCGGCTTCGAAGGAGTCGCTAGCGTTGGAGGGCTCAGTGCAACGCCTGTGAATCGCCATAACCAAAATGAGTGTGGGGGACTTCAGTCGCAGGACCTGTAAGTTCATGGTTATGTGCCGCCTGTTTGACAAGACCGAGCCGCGTGGGCGATCGTGCCCTTCAGCGGACCCCTGCTCCGTCAAAAGACCACGTGCCGCCACGACGTAAGATCGTCTACGGAAGCAATCACGGCTACCGTGCTTGCCCCCGCACCTCCTGCACTCAGCCTCACACCCCTCAGTGTGGTGGCTGAAGGTGCCGCACCGCGTGCAGTAGGGAGTCGAGCAGGCCGAAACCAGTGTCTCACTTCGCTACAACGCGCGCACACTCGCCGCATGCCGCGGTACTCCAGCATGATCCGGTGCCCCGCCACGGTTAGGAAGCTGGGCACCAGTTTACTCATCTCAATGCGGACGACGCGGACACCATTTAACTTCGTCTGGCGATTAGTCACAGTCGCAAAGGCCACGCTCTTGACTTTATCATACTGTGCGAGCGCACCGGTCAAGGGGTCGTCTGGGAGATAGGCCGGGTACCGAAAAACATTCACAAAGGTGACCGGAGGCCCTACAGCCTCCATCATGACTTTTTGGTTGTTAACAACAAAACCTTCACTGACCATTAACTTAGTTGCCTGAGTGGCATTACGAGTACATACAAGAAAACGTGAGCCTCCCATGTGCTGGAGCACGTGCACGCTATCATCTCCTGCCGTGTGCTCGACTGCGTCCATAAGCTCATCTATCGACAAATCGCCATCAGGTGCGTTAAAGAAAAAACAGTTCTCCCTCACCGGGAGGCTCGTTTGTGCGGCCATTGCTCGGGGAGTAGCCGGTTGCTCCTCCAAAACAGGACGGGGGGTGTATCTAGTGACTGGTTGGAGCGCAGCATCGCCGCGCACTAGTAGACTGGTTCAGCAGGCTCTGGATCCTGGAACCCGCAATTGGTGGTAGCGGCACCACAGGGGCCTTTGTGTGTGTGGGTTGAAACGTGGCTCTGCTTGCCTCTTGGCATAGGGTGGTGGTCACCGGCCGGGGGCCCGTGACCAGAGGGCTGCAGGCGCACGCACTCCAAGCGGGGTGGTGCTGTCGCAAGGATGGTCAGCTTTCCGGCAGATGACGCCCCCCCGGGGGGGAGACGTCGGCGTGACGTGACCATGAGTCTCGCGGGAGGACTCAAGCCGACGGCTTACTCTACACCTTGATCTTCGCTGTTTAAAAGTCCGAGAGGCTGGACATTCGTCTGTTTGTCTACCCTTAACGATACCCTCAACGGCACTAAACGATAGTTTAAACGGCCGACTCTATGCGCAGCGGCCACCAGTATTGCTCATGATTTAGCGTTCATAATTGTGGGATTATCTATGTAAAAGCAGTTATTGCGCATATCTTAGGCACCATGACAACACGTCAATATTCTGTATGTGTGTCTTTTTACTAAAACAGGCATGCATAAGTAATTCTAAGGACCATAGCGTTTATCACGTTGCGCTGACCATACAATGCTTGCACGAAAAAGCAAGTGTTTCCGACGCTTTGCTAAGACGATGCGGTGGCGGCACCTACCCGTCGCCATGCGTTCTACACCTTAACGCCTTCGAGACAGATGCGCCCACTGCGCGCTTCGTTTTCCAAGATAACTGCCAGATGGCACTCATGTCTCACGTGTGACGTGACTTGATGCGCTCGTTCGCCTCCGCTGCACGCTCGAGGCACTCTAACGCAGCGCCTCCAGAATGCCATTCACCGATTTTATCGCGTAGAAAATCAAGTAAACGTTTTGTTCACTCTCTCCAGACGCAAGACTATCGTCTTTCGATGACATTTGCAGTGTAACATGCGCATACGGGGCCAAATAATTTTTTCACTATATTCACTGCAGCCCTAACAGGACAAAGCATATCATCACAATCTTATTCATTCAAAAGAAAAGCTACGTATAAACAGCGCTATATGTTATACTATTTTACCATTAAAGTACCTTAATACGGTATCCGGGCAGGCAAAAGCTAACCTGCACGTGGAGTGGCCTCTCGATCGCAGCCAATACAAGACACAGATATACACTGAAATACTACACAATCATCAACTTCTATGAAATCTATTATTCTGGCAATTTGAGCAACCAATTAATATTTCCTTTTCTTCAGAGTGTGCTCTCACGCTTTGGTTGAAGAATGGAAAATTAAACATTTCTTAAAGCAAAAGCATTGTACACAATAACAAATTCTTTATATTGTCGATGTTGAATTTTTTGCTACCTAAATAATCAGTAGTTCTGTTTTTTCGTGTTTAGTCTTTTGGTTCAGCTATTGAGGTACAATATTAACTCAGACAAGAGCATTAGCATATCAGAGGTAGGTTACGATATGAAAAAAAAGAACATGTACCCAGCTCCTTTTCGTTAAGCTTGTCGAAAGAGCAGAACTCATGCCCCCTCATTTCTGTGCTGTAGACGAAGAATAAAACAGCACGCAAGACTGGAAGACAATACGACACATACATGACCAAGATAGACAACCAAGCATGTTGGTATTCAATGTTAAAAACGGTGAAAATGCACTGAAAACAAAGACACAAAAAAGGCGCACGCACGCACGCACGCACGCACACACACACACACACACACACACACACACACACACACACACACACACACACACACACACACACACACACACAAACAGCGCTACATTTAACAGTTTTATTTTGCGATTTTAAGACTACTAATATAGGGCAAAAAATATGAGCACTTCTGCAGGGCAGTACAGCAAAACTGTTGAGGAACGAGAGACGAGACGGTGGCGATGAGGACGTGCCGTGGTCGCAGCTTTCATTTAGGACGCGGGCGTGGTTGTGGTGGTAGTGGTTAGAAGATGAGAAAAGGCACCTAATTTCTGCAACCCGGTCGGGAGCCCGGCGCAGTGCCTGCGGGCGTAGACGGAGATGCAGTTGTAGCGTTCAGCCAGGCTAGCTAGGCTGTTCTCTTCTGCGCGTGGCTCGTACGTCATGCGCCACGCGTCTGACTTCTTCTGCGCAGCCAGCTGGCCAAAACTGGCGTAACGCTGCAAGAGCATTTACGAGGCACCACAACGGAAACCAAGAAAATCGAATTCGTTTCTTGTCAGCGCGATAGAGGGCATGCTAATAGACTTTTCACCCATTCTTTTCTATCTCCATGGATTCTATGATTTCACGTGGAAGGTGATTTTTGTTTGGTGTCAAAATTCTGCATTTGTCAAACAAAGAAAAGCTACTTCGATCAAACTCGCTGTTACCTAAATGAAGAGCTGCGTGAACACCAGTACAATGTTAGAAATGTGGCAGCTGGTTTCTAAGCAGTAGATTGTAAGTATGGTTGCTTTCTTTCGTCCTCTTGCGTACATGCAAGGTTGCATGTTCTCTATCTCGCTGACAAGAAAAGAATTTGATTTTCTAACCCCCGAATGCAGAGATGTTACTTGACTTGTACTTGACTCGTTCTTGACTCAAGACAGTCTTGCTGGTCGCCATAAATCGTTCTCAAACTTGCGGATGACTTGAAGGCGACTTGGCTCGGTCGAAGTCAGGACAAGTTTCAAGTCAGCTGTGGGGCTTGCTTGAAAGCGACTTCACGCGTTATTCCAACATGGCCACCTCTCGAATGGACGTCGCGTGAAAGGTGGCCGCTTTTGAGTTTGCTTGCCTCGCCATAAGCGTAGCATTTTTTGAGGCGCACTGCCTGCCGAAGATTATTGGAACCGCTTTACGTGACCAAGGAAATCCGATGGAGTTGTACTACGAGCAACAATTCCACGCTAGGTACAGATTCATGAAGAACGCCGTGGGGCAGCTGCTCGTTATGTTGCCGCACCATGAAAGTGGGGACAACCGAAGACAGCCCGTGCATCCAGTGTTACAGCTACTGATGGCTCTCAGGTTTTACAGCGCTGGCACATTCCAACCAGTCACCGGAAAGTTCGTCCGCATTCCGTAGTCGACAGTGTGCGGTGCAGTCGGAAAAGTTACGCTACTCATCGCAAAGCACCTGTACGCGATGCTGGTGCGCTTTCCGCAGCCGGCTCACTGTTATGAAGTGGCTGAGTTTCCTTGCGTTAGAGGTTGTGTCGACTACACACACGTGCGTATTAATAGCCCCGGTGTCGACAACGCCGAAGTGTTCCGTAACAGCAAAGGCTATTTCTGTTTTTCTATAACACGACGACACTTTCCGTCTCTCTCGGTAAAAAAAAAATTGACTCGGTGCTGTGTCCGTGTGCCTCGTCTATCCTTTCGTCCCTTCTAGGGCGCTGTTTCTCGCTCAGAAAGGCATCGCTTGTAGCACAACGCTACGTGAAATTACACACACACAAAAAAAGAGGTGCCCCTATCACGGGTTTTTTTTATCCGCGTCACCATCATGCAGCGATACATTGCTGCACCCCGCGAGACAGAATTCAGCTGAGGGCAATGTTCTGACCCTCGCTTTTTATCTTGTTTACCAAGCTCAACAAAAGGATACGAATCACATTTGTTCCCAGAACTTGTTTTTTTTTCATAATAACTGCGACCTAGCCCATTACAGGCATGCACACAGGCGAACAGAAAGGCAAATACCGTGAAAATCGCGTCACCTCATGAGCCAGGTCAGCACAAATACATGCCATGGCGTTCGATTGAGAAAAAAAAAACGACGAAAGAACCCAACGCGATGCTTGTTTCTCCTCCAAACAAGCAACTGTGGAGAAACGCACCGCATTTGGGTGGCCACTAAAACCAGCGGGCGACAAATGCTTTACAGAAGCAACACTGCGCATCGCTGTGGTGGCAGGCACCACGTGCCGCTCTTTAGCCGTAAAATGGCAAGAATATGCTTTTAGCCCTTCGTTTTTATAGTTATTTTAACGCATGGTTTTTTTTTTGGTGTAATGCATGCCTTACGCGAACAACTTCATTATTACCCTCGTTAGCAGGGCGAGCAGCGTGTTTCTGCTTTGAAGCTCGTTCTTGACTTGACCAAGTAAGACAGCCTGAGCATCTATTAAACACGAAGGCTGACGTGGTGTTGCAGCTTGGGCTAGTTGGTATGGCATGACGATAGTTATAGCGCGAGAACAAAACGACGACACAGAGACAAGAAGGACACGAAAGACACGAGCGACACAGAGACAAGAAGGACACGAAAGACACGAGCGCTCGTGTCTTTCGTGTCCTTCTTGTCTCTGTGTCGTCGTTTTGTTCTCGCGCTATAACTATCGTCCTGACGTGGGCGTTTTGAAGTTCGCTGCTTGCTTCGCGCCAACTTGCTCAAGTTAAGTTGAAGTCAGCGAGCCAAGTAATATCTCTGCATTCGGGGGTTAGTGTTCGTAACGGTGCCTCGTAAAGATCTTGTTCTACTGCGCCGCAGATGTGCTCATATTTTTTGCCCAATAAGTAGCCCTGAAATCGGAAACTATAACTGTTCAAAGTAGCAGCGCGTGTGTGTGTCTGTCTTTGCGTTTTTATTTTCAGCACAATTTCACCATATTTAATCATTGACGCTTAACTACAAACTAATGTTTACCGCAAAACTAGTGCAATACAAGTGACACACGTATCTGCGTAAAAATCATGAAACATAAGCAGAAATTCGCATACAATTGCCATACGGTAAATATTATCGTAAAACTCTCTCATAAGTGGACCCCAGACCTCTTATTCCACCGCCATCAAGTGAAATTGAAGGTACACGGAAAACATCACATTGTTCAATGTGGAATGATTCGCTAATCTAACGCTAACACTGCTTGTTATAGCACCCCACGACCTCACATATATGAAGAATTGGCTGACGGCCACAATTTTCGCAGTGGTCAGCCAAGTGGCTGGTGGCAGAGCCTTTTGAAGGTATAAGCATGCTCCCTCAACCAATAAGTTAAGCATCGACTTCCTTCGCCGATGCAACACCACCCACAAGTGAAAGTTACCTTGTACAATATCGCTGAAACACATCCAACATAGTGCACAGCGTATTTCTTAGCGTGTGTTTGTCTCCTAAGTCCTTCATTGCTAAACCTCCGTCATAGCCCAGCCAGCATGCTACGCGCGCAGAAAACAATTGCTACACTTACTTTGCCTGCAACCATCTTTAGCCCGCGTGACATCTAGAATAACAGCCATGATCAAGTTAGGCGTGACAAATCAGCTGTTCAGTAAAACTTGTAGCTGAGTGACTTGGTTCAAAGTTCTGGGTAACCTGGTGCGCGCAAATGCAGACTAATGACAACAGAAAAGAATGGACAAGTACAAGCGCTTGTCCATGTCTATTCTTTTCTGTTGTCGTTCATCTGCACTTGCGCACACGATGTTACCCGGAAGTTGGCTTTTGTTTCGTTTTTTATTGGGGCACTTTAGGGGCATCTCGGCAATTGAAGTAAGCAGGGGCTTATGGAAACCTGCATGGGTGTTAAATACGATGCACTTGGTGCGTAAAACTGCTATCGAGCGTATGAGAACAAGGGCGAGTTATAACTGCCTTCCGAATGAGCGATGCATGGCTTGGCTAATCTAGAGCGCGTAGACATAAAATAACGAAGGCTTTTGTGTGATTGTGGTTCGTACAGCCGACTGACATGATCGGATAAAGAATGCATCCCAAGGTGTTGAAATTTTTTCATTTCATTTATTTATTTATTTATTTATTTCGCCCTTAAAGGCCCGAAGGCATTACGTATGGGGGGACAAGTAACAGGATAGGGTACAATGTTCAACAACAAAATGATTAAAAGCAAATAAGTTTACACAGAAGACAGGAATCAGAAATCACATGAACGAACTAGAACAAGATAAAAAAGAATACACAATGCTTTACATATGTTAAACAATTGCAGAGCAAAACTAAGTACAATTTTGAAACGATTGGCGATAGACACGAAGTAGTTGAGATTATCAGGAGAGAGGCTTGAAAAAATGTTCGTTCAGTTTTGCGCGGAACGTTTCTCTGTCGGCGCATGAAGCGGAGTCATCCGGTAAGGCATTCCAGAGGGCTATTGCATTAGGAAAAAATGAGGTGATAAATGCTGTCGTCCGGCCATTTAAGCGTGCAATGGGCCTGCTGTGATTTATGCGCGATGAATCTCTGTGAGCAGATTGGAGCAACTGATGTCTTGAGCGTGGATGATAGTAGAAGCGGTGTAGAAGGCATAGACGGGTGATCAAGCGGCGGGATTCAAGAGTTGGAAGAGAGAGTGTTTTAGCTCGGTAACGCTAGTTTTGTGTGAGTATTGCGAAGATATGAAGCGATCTGCGCGATTTTGGATGGACTCTAACTTAGTTGTTAGGTAGGCTTGTGAAGGATGCCAGATTGCTGAAGCATATTGAAGTTTAGGCCGTACGAAGGTGATGAAAGCTAGTTTTTTTACGTCGGGGGATGCGCACTTCACGTTGCGTCGAAGGTAGCCGAGTGTACGGGATGCTGTAGAGCAAATGGGATCGATGTGGGTGGTCCAGGATAGCGATGAATTCAAGTGGACGCCAAGATATTTGTAGCATGATACGGAAGCAATGGGCACGGCATTAATAGAATATATGTTGGCAAGTACGGCACGCTTGCGGGTAAATGATATTGATTTGCACGTATCTATGTTTAGGGGCATGAACCATTTATTGCACCATGAAGCAATTGAGTCGAGGTCGCGTTGTAGCTTATTAGCATCGGCAGAGCCATTGATGACGGTGTAGATGACGCAATCGTCAGCGAAAAGTCGGATATTAGATTTAATGTTAGCCGGCAATTCAATATAGTAGATGAGGAACAGAAGGGGCGATAAACCGGCACCTTGCGGCACGCCGGATGTTACCTTAGCAAATGCTGATTGACAGTTATTAGCTGACGTGAACTGCATGCGTCCCGTGAAAAAGTGCTTAATCCAGCTTAATAAATTCGGAGGAATACCAAGACAAGTTAGCTTGCGAATCAGGTGATTGTGAGGCACGCGGTCGAAGGCTTTTGCAAAATTCAGAAAAATGGCGTCTGTCTGAAGGTTATTATCCATAGAATTAGGTAAGTCGTGCGTAAATTCGGCGAGCTGGGTATCACAGGAAAAATGTTTGCGAAAGCCGTGTTGAAGTGGATGGAAGAAATTAATTGATTCAAGGTGGCTCATGAGACTAGATGCTACAATGTGCTCAAATAGTTTAGAACAAATGCACGTTAAAGAAATTGGACGGTAATTAGCTGGGATTGACCGCATGCCTGACTTAAAGATCGGTATAATCTGTGTTTTTTATCACTCGTCTGGAACGGTGCCCAGCTCATAGGATTGCAAAAATATTAGAGAAAGTATACAATAAGCTAGAATAATGGACAGTGTTTTTCAAAAGCTTGGTGGTGATGCAGTCACAGCCAGCCGATGGAGAAGATTTAAGATTACGAATTAAGTGAGAAATTCTATCAGGATTTATGTCGAATGGGGAGAGTTCTCGAGGGGAACTGAAGGGAGAGGGCGAGACGGCAGTGCTATTGGCGGAGTTAAATGTTGATGAAAAGTAGTCATTAAGGACGGATGCGCAATCCTCACTGTTTATTCGTTGCCCTCCTGAATCAACAAGTTCGATTTGGTTGCTACTTGACTTTGGTGAAAGCAAACGCCAAAACCTATTAGGATTTGATTTTAGGATAGATAGCAGATCCACTGAAAAGTATTTAGCTTTTGCTTCAGCTACCTCTTTCATGTACTGATCGGCGCACAGGCAATATTTTTCCCAGGCGTCGGTATTGTTGCGTAGTTTCGCTGATCGGTATAGGCGTTTTTTTTCTGTTGAGTAAGGATTTTAGGCGTTTAGTAAACCACTGATTGAGTGAGTCGGTTTTGATAAGAATAGTAGGGATAAATTTATTTTTGAGACTTATGAGCTTGTTTCTGAACAGTTCCCAGTTAGCATTGACGGTACAATTTAGGTAGGAATGCCGGAAGGTTTCGTGGAATTGTGCTAGTCCCATATTAATGGCGTCGTAGTTTCCTCTTTTGTAATCTGTGATCGTTTTAGTTTCGGGTGACTTCTTTATGAGAGGCAAGGATAACCAAATGTGCAAAACGCTATGATCACTGATACCAGGTAACACCGTTACACTATTTACATCATCAGGTTCCGTGGTTAGTAAAAGATCTAGTGTGCTGTTCCCTCTAGTGGGGCATGATATGACTTGGTGCAAGTTAAAGTCTAGAGTAAGGTGGATGAACTGATTAGCTTCGTTTGTTGGGGAGGCGTTTGGAGTGGAGAGGAGGGACCAGCTGATTGAAGGGTAGTTAAAGTCGCCGAACAAAAAGATAGAGGTATCGGGAAGTTTTTCTTTGACTTTAGTTAAGGCGCGCTCGAGTAATGAGCAGAAAGAATTCGGACTGTCGGGAGGCCTGTAGCAGATACCAAATACAGCCGTAACTGTGCGGTTTCGCCCACAGATCCATGTTAGTTCGAGGGTGTCGTCGTGGAATAAAAAAGTGGAACACAAGGTATTGTGGACAGCAATGGGAACACCACCCCCTCTCCGGTCCAGCCGGTCACGACAATATATGCTGAAGTTCAGATTAGATGGGAATATTTCATTATCACTAATGTCAGGATGTAGCCACGGTTCTGTTAAGAGTACGATGTCTGCATCAACGTCTTCGATTAGGCTATGGAGGTGGTCACGTTTGGGGATTACACTGCGACAATTCGTGAAAGCGATGTTAAAAAGATGGTATGTTAAGGGCCGATAGCGTGGCAAGGTCGTGGACGCCTTCACATGATGTCAATCAGTGATAATTCTTGCATTTGTAGATGATTCAGTACGTGAAGGCTCAGCAGAGACATTTTGGGTGCATTCTACAACGGTATCACTGACACAATCGTAATAGTAAACACGTTTACCTACAAGAAGTTTATCAAGTTTCAGTTTAAAAGCGCATTTGGCGGGACGTATGTACTTCAGTTCAGTTCAGTTCAGTTTTATTTCCTTAAAGGCCCCCATTCAGGGGGTGTTACATAAGGGGTGGGTTTACAATTCAAAACAGCGGAGATTCAATTAACATTGCAAACAAACAGTTAAAATTGAATTAACATGGCAGATGATCGGTGAGGCGTTCCAGGAAGGTAGATGATGAGGCAATTGTGACAATGTCGTAGGGCAGGCCGTTCCAGTCTGAAGCTGCTCTGAGGAAAAACGAAGCAGCAAACGTAGTGGTGCGTGATGGCGGGCGGGCAACTTGAAGTGAATGACTGGTGCGGTGGGAAATGCGTGAGGCGGCTGTTATATAAGGGGCTTGATTGAGTGAAGAATAAAAAAACTTATGATAAAGGGTTAGGCTAGCAATGCGGCGACGATAAGAAAGGAGTGATAGGCCAGATTCATGTTTCAATGGTGAAATGCTGATGTCATATGAATATGAGGAATGGATGAAACGGGTGGCCCGATTTTGAACACCTTCCAAGGCAGTGATTAGGTATGCTTGATGGGGGCTCCAGATGGCAGATGCGTATTCTAATTTTGGTCTTATAAGCGATTTATACGCGAGTAATTTAACATGTGGTGGGGAAAGGCGAAGGTGGCGTTTAAGAAAACCCAGTGTTTTGTTCGATGCTGAAATGATGTTTGTAATATGGGCGCGCCATGATAAATTAGAACAAAGGGTGACTCCTAGATATTTATACGATTCTACTAATTATACGATTCTACTAAGAAGCTTGCAGCGGGCCAAGCGAGTGGCGGCAGCGAAATCTTCTCTAATCGCATAATTTGTGTTTTTCAGCTTGGGTCCACAAGATAGAATCCCGTCTTTAGCCTTGAAGCTGGAAAAATCAACAATAACAGGACGTTTTTTGCTGGCCGTAAAGGTGCCGATACGGTGGGCTCTCTCGATGTTGCTTGAAGGCAGTGGCAAGGAGAGCTGCGTCGAACAAAACGCTTCAACTTTATCCTCCGATTGCTGCCATGTTTCCTTGGGGTCGTCATCAAGACAAAAAAAAAGAAGATTATTCCGACGCACGCAGTTGCTTACGTTGATGTTAGCAGCTCTTAGCGTGGCAATTTCTTGCTTTAGCTGGCCTGTTTCAGCATTAATTGAAGGCGTGGGTGAAAATGGTTGTTTTGTTTCTAGTGCTGTAACGCGTTGGTCAAAAGATGTCAGAAGAATGGATTGTTGATTGCATACTTCTTTAAGCTGGTTTAGTTCAGTGCGCGATGCTGCCTGCTCGTTCTCTAGTTGCCTAAAAGTGCTCAAGACATATGGGAGGTCAACAGCATCTGGGGGTCCGGGGTTAAGTTCTATGTCGCCGGAAAGCAGTAATATCAAATCAGAAAGCAAAAGACAAGTGAGCATGTCGCAGCACAAATGAAAGTTGACAACATGTTGAGTGTTGCCGGGGCGCAACACCAACACGAGAAAACGATCGCTAGAACGATACTGTTTCGAACAGTCAAGGTAACTAACCTGAAAGGTTAACAGAGCGTTGAGCATCGTGTGGCATGTGGTGTTGTGCCCCAAGCAGACGGTGTTTCCCAACCCACCACGGGTACCTGGACCGGTCCTTGAGCTTCGATCCCTGAGCTGCGAAGTTCCCTAGAACCCACCTAACCCGCCCGGAAATCCAGTTTTGGCTGCATCCCGCTTTGCATGGCAATAACCACCGGCTTCAACGTTATCGGTCACATGGCCCGAAAGAACGCAATATATTCCTGCAATATATTCCTGCATATATTCCTGCAAATCTTAGCTAATTGTCAGAATTAAACTTGGATGTCAATTTTACTCACTCCAGTTCACCCCGAAATACGTCAAATATGTCACCAGTGGTACGTAGAGTCTTCAACGTAATGGAGAACCTTAACTGTGCTTGTCTGGTGAAGCTTCGCCATGATACTTTTGTCATATCGTGCGAGTAAAAGGCCACTAAGAGCCGGAGCTAGGCACTAGCCAATGCACACTTTACACTTCTTCATGCACACTTCTTCACACTTCGTCACTCACTGAGGTTGCCTTTGCCACGTTGATTTTGAGGCCCTGTGTAGGATATATATAATCAGCGATAGCTATTTATTGTATTTTTATGCCCAAGCGACGGCCCTGTGTGGTATTAATATAAACTTCGTGATGCCACTGTCACTGAACAAACATTACTGAGACAAAATGAAATCATTTGCACTGGCCAGGGGGTGCAATAAGGCGGAACTTGCCCCCTGCCCGAGCCACACTAGCACCTTCCACTCAAAGCTCCTCTTACGGTAATACAACACGTTCTTGCGCCCTGCCGACACCCATAACTGCAATCCAAGTATGGTTATCTCAGATTTGGCATTTAATGCTGCTTTGCATTTCTATTACAGATTCTACAAACGGTTCATTGACTGCCGACGCAGCAATTTCACTAGCTGCAATGCAGTAATTATCTCTTGTGTTGTTTTCGAATGCCAGATTGGGAGAAATCGGCAATTTTCACGCATATTTTAATGTTCACTGTTACTATCGTTGCACTGCGGAAAAAATATCCCAAGGAAAAGAAACGCGTGGCCTTCTCTTTAAAATTGTTAGGCAAAGAAAAGAACAGGCGTACCCTCTTTTTAGGATTGTTGTGACAACTAACGCCCTTTTCATGGGCAGAAGCACACTGAGGCACAGAGCAGTACTTTACCATTTCTCAGCACTCAATCACCACGGTGGTTTTGTGGCGGGTTCACAAGTATGCGTGCTGGCAGAAACAGAGCCGCGACGGTGCTGCGATCTCCAAAGACGGCATCGTCTGAGCACACTTAATCACGTGACCTGCATCGTACATCAACATGCCATCGAAGAGACACCACGACGTTTCGCTAGTAGTACCTACGTTCTTGTAGTTGCTTGAGAAAGACACGCTTATCGAAATTTCAAAACACCTACACTAATTAGTATCGCACGGCGGAAACTGCAGTGGACGAGTGGGTACATTCACACATACTTTATTACCAGAAGTGCAGTTGGCGGCGTCGGCGTCCTTGTCGGCCATATGGAAGGTTTCTTGGCCCTGTCGATTCAGCTGCAACTTAAACAATCACATTTGAACTCAATAGCATTAGTTTCGGGTGTTAGTTGACCCTCGCGGGGTTGCTTGTTCGACAAATTTGTTGCCAGAAACAGACGATCCGCGCACAGGAGCAGCGGCTGCTGCATTGCGGTTGAGACCTTAGTTCTCAAACGGACGTCACACGCGAGAGGGCGCCACTTCATTATCTTGAGGCCATAAAGCTCGCGACGCACGTATTTATTTACTTCATAACGCCACGTTCCTTCCTCAAGTTTTCTATCACCCCGTTATGCATTACGCAATTATTAGTGAAAACCACGCGTACATCGCTCGAGAAGCTTCAGGAATGCAGTATATCACTTTTCTTAAGATTACACCCACTTCGTGAACATGTTAGATTATTGTGAAACTTACTTCGCCGCTAAGCGATAACGCTGGAATGTTCGATGGCAAGTGTACGAATGCCGACACGCTTCGACGCTTGTCAGTTGATCGAAGGCCGACACTCTGCTCGCCGCTATCAGTGCCAGTGTCTTCCTCTAATCTGACTGTCCCTTCACCTGACCACAAGTTCAGCCCAAATAAGCAATTGAATATTCGACGCGCAGTCACTTCCTTTCGTTCACGTCACGAACCTGTGACATCCGATGGAGGTGCTGCTTCGTTCATGTACCGGATGCCCCCGTCAAGCCGTAAACCCAGGCCACGTCCCGGAAAAGACATCGACGCCAGCTAGGAGGAGCGTACAAGCCGCCGGCAGCAAGGTCTACCACCGGAGTACGGCCCTCTACAAGACAAGGCGCGGAAGACCAAGTCCATGACCTCGACAGCGGCGACAATGACAACCACTGCGTCACAGCCCGCGATCGTCGTGCACCTCAGCCAAGGGAGCCATCACAGTTCCGTGGATCATCTTTTGAAGACCCAGAGACCTTGCTAGACATATGACCACGCGGCTGCCCTCAACCACTGCGACGCGGAAGAGAAGTTTCGTCCTGTGTACTTCTACCTGAAAGACACCGAAAGGACCTGGCTCATAAATCAAGAATCTGTGCTTCAAACGTGCGATGTCTTCATCGCTCGCAAAGAGAGGGACGCCGCATTGCTGGAGACCCGGGTGCAGCTATCAAATGAAATTGTTACCATTTTCACAGAAGAAATGACCTGCCTGTTAAGTCACACTGACGCGGACATGCCGGACGAGAATAAAGCTCGTTTTCTCATGTGTGGGGTCAAACACAACAGTTCAAACGCGGTGGGTTTGTCTTCGCTGAAGGGAAGAGACCCATCGAAGACCGTTCGAAAATTCCTCTCAAAAGCGGCAACTATTAAAAGAACCCTGGAAATGTGCCCACTACAATTTAACCACCGCTTGACTCCAGGCTATGCAGAGATACAACTACCAAGCTCCAGTGGTCTGCGCGAGACCATAAGGGCTGTTGTGCGCGAAGAACTTCGCCGAATGTTCCCGTCATACCAGCCTCAAGTTTCCTCGATCGTAGACATCCTCAGAAAGGGAATCCGGCAATCAATGGGTACTCATGAGACATTGCAACCACAACACCAAGCCATGAGCTACGCGGCTGCTGCCCGACGCTACACTCCGCTCTAACGTTCACGTCAAGATGCCATGCCACCAAGATTTCATCGCGAGGCACCGCCGCCACCACCGCCAACACCATATCATACACCCGCCGGCCAGCGAAATGCTCCGAGCAAAGTGGGCTTGTGGCGCGCCGCCAACATCTGGCCTCTGTGCTACCACTGCGGAGAAGCTGTACACACCTGACACCGCTGTCAGTACCACCGAATGAGACTGGTGGTTTCGCAATCAATGCGCCGCGTCCACAGCGTGGTGGAAGAGCGCGTGACATAGCTGACTACCCCACAGCAACACAATGGACGCCCCTAGCATCTTTGCGGTCACCTTCACGCGGTCGCTATATGTTGCCTCACCGCCAGCTGTACACTGGCCCGACCCGGGGCCGGTAGTCTAGCCCATATTCGCAAAACTAAAGACAGCAACCGATGGAGGTGCGGTTGCTATACGACGAACAACCGAAGATCCTCAACCGCCAACGACGACGCCGTGATGAAACTTCAAGAACCCTCAGTCACATCAACATAGCCCTGACATCGAAACTTTGCAATCAGAACAAGTACTGATTACGCAGCGTTGAAACAGTGGTGCAAACCGTTGTAGCTGTGATCCGACGCCGCGACCTAACCACACCACCAGGCGAACTACCGACCTCGACACTCACATCGACGCCCGTTGCGTAACAGCTCTCATCGACACCAGAACCGACCATTCCAACATCAGTGGGACTTTCGACGCGAACTTGAAGAAAGTTAGGACCGCTTGGGAAGTCCCTGAAATCCATACAGCAGGGGTCACCTAGTATACCTACAGAATTCTGCGCAGCCAGAGTAACCATCACCAGCCGCATTTATCCCGCAAGCTTAGTCATACTGCTGCATTGCTTGAGAGACGTCATTCTTGGAATGGGCTTTTTGAGCCTCCATGATGCGGTCATCGACCTGAGAACAAAGTCGATAACACTATTTACAGAAAAAGCACTACCACCACACACGCCATTAGGAAGCAATGCCCTCAATGTGCTGGAAGAAGTCACCGTCCCTCCTCGCTCAAACGTCATTATTTCCATCGGCATTCCAAATCTGGAATATTTCGAAGGTGGCGTTGAAAACAATCAGCACTTATGGGTCAACCACGATATTTGTGTTGCAAGAGGAATCACTGAGCTGCGAATTGGAAAAAGAACAGTTATGCTGACAAATTTCACCAGCGACTACAAACACAAGAGCAAAGGTACAAATCACGGTCGCATATATCGACATTACAATGCAAGCCACCATTGCTTTCGCCCTCGCCGATTCTGCACAACCTTCTTCGTGCAATAAAACTCCTCACCCAGCTTTCGATGTCCATCCGAAGCTTCCGAAGCGTAAGCAAGAACCGTTCCAGGCCCTACTCCTGCAATACAAGGACTGCTTTTCGTTGTCGAAAGTTCGTCAGACCACAGTCGTGAAAAACCCCATATCAACAGACAAAAACGCCAGACCACTACAGCACAGCCCCTACACAGTTTCGACTCCAAAACGTGAGGCCGTAAAAAGACAAGCCGACGAAATCGAGGACATCATCCAACCGTCTAAGAGTCCGTGGGCGTCACCCGTGGTGTTAGTGAGAAGGGCGGAACCCTACGTTTCTTTGTCGATTAACGCCGCTTCAACAAAATCACACACACAAAAAAGTTCATCCTCTCTCACGGATAGACGACGCCTTGTATCGACTCCACAACACCAAGTACTTTTCGTCGATGAACCTCAAGACTGTATTCTGCCAAATCGAAGTTGACTTGAGAGACCGAGAAAAAAACGGCGTTTATAACACCAGACGACCTTTTCAAGTTCAAGGTCAGGTCCTTCGGTCTTGGCACCTGCGACTTTTGAACGCGTTATAGACACAGTGACAGTAGGATTGAAGTGGCAGACATGTCTCGTTTACTCGGATGATGTCGTCGTGTTTTCCTCGAGCTTCAACGAGGGTCTTCGGCACCTTGCAGCTGTACTTCAAGCCATCAAGACTTCCGGACTAATCCTGAAGCCAGAGAAGTGCCCTTTCACGTACGAGGAACTTTTGTCCTCGGGCCACGTGATAAGCAAGTACGGAGTAAGACAAGATCCGTAGAATACAGCCGCCATCGCTGCATTTCCGCCTCCCGCCTACAAGAAGACCGTGCATCGATTTCTTGACCACTGTGCCTAGTACAGGTGCTTCGTCAGAAACTTTGCCCGCATCGTCGAGCCACTCAACAACCTTACGAGGACTGACGTCGAGTTCAAGTGGGAAACGCGGCAGAAAGAAGCATTTGGGGAACTAAAACGACGCCTGCAGGTGCCTACAATACTCGCGCATTTCGACAAAAATGCCGAAACAGAATTGCATACTAACTCAAGCAGCGTGGAACTCGGCGCCGTCCATGAGCAGCGGACTGACGAGCTGGAAAAGGGTTATTAGTTACGCTAGCCGGTCGCCATCTAGGCAGAAAGCATTATTCCGCAACAGAAAAGGAGCGCCTTGCGTCAACTGGGTGACGTCAAAGTTTCGTCCTTACCTATACAGCAGTCCCTTCAAAGTTGTGAGCGATCACCACCACGCATTGTCTTGGCTAGCTAATTTGAAGGACACTTCAGGTCACGTTGCGCGGTGGAGTTTGAGACTTCAAGAATACGACATTATCGTCATTTACAAGTCCGGCAGAAAACACTCCGACGCCGACTGCCTATCGCGAGCTCCCTCGACCAACCGCTGCTCGAAGACCTGAATGGCGTCTGCTTCTTGAGACCGATAACTGCCAACGGCTTCGCTGAACGACAGCAGGCTGACCTGGAGCTTAGAAACTAATTGAATACACCGAGGGTAGGACCTCTGTTGCTCCGAAGATTCAAACGGGCTTTCATGTCGTTTTCGCTGCGAAACAGCCTTCTCCGAAAGAACTTATCGCCGCTTCGAGCCAAGTCCCTTATTGTGGTGCTTTCAGCTGTGCAACCAGAAGTCCTATAGGTCCTGCACGAAGATCCAACGACAGGACACCTCGGCGTTTCCCGCACACTCACGAGGATACAAGAAAGGTACTGCTGGCCACGCCTTACCGCCGATGTCACCCGTTACGTGGGGACATAACAAGACTGTTAGCGACGCAAGACATCGCCGACAAGGCCAGCAAACTTTCTTCAGCCAATCAATCTACCTCGCCATTCATTACAGCAAGTCAGGATGGACCTACTGGGGCGTTTCCGAAGTCTAATTTGGGAAACAAATGAATTGTCATAGCTACTGACTACCTCACTCGCAACGCTGAAACAACGACCCTACGTAAAGGTAGTGCCGATGAGGTAGCCAAGTTCTTCGTTGAGAACATCGTCCTTCGTAATGACGTCCCTGAGGTTGTCGTCATCAATGGAGGTACAGTCTTTACTGCTGATTTCCCTCAGGCAATTTTTAGACACAGCCAGAGGAGCCACCGCCGCACCACCACCGACCACTCGCAGACAAATTGTCTCACCGAGCGGCTAAATGAGACAATCGTACATGGCCAACATGCTGGCCATGTACGTCGACGTCGAACAAAAGACGTGGGTGCCATCCTTCCATATGTGACCTTCGCATGCAACACGGCCATACAGTAGACGATGCAGATGCCACCTTACAAGTTGGTTTTTGGAAGGAACTCGAGAACGACGCTCGACGCAATTTCGCCCAACATCGGTGGTGTAGAGAACCTCGACATCGCCCTCTATCTTCAGCGCGCTGAAGCTCATCAACTCTTTGCCTCGCTGCGGTGGTCTAGTGGCTAAGGTACTCGGCTGCTGACCCGAAAGTCGCGAGCTCGGATCCCGGCGGCGGTGGCTGCATTTCCTATGGAGGCGGAAATGTTGTAGGCCCGTGTGCTCAGATTTGGGTGCACGTTAAAGAATCCCAGGTGGTCAAAATTTCCGAAGCCCTCCACTACGGCGTCTCTCATAATCATATAGTGGTTTTGGGACGTTAAACACCACATATCAATCAATCAAGCTTATCAAATCACCCGCCTGTGCAGACGACCGACCGCCACCGATACAATCTATGGTGACGCTTTGTGTAATACCAGCCTGTCTAACGTGTTTGGGTATGGATGCTGACGTGAACCCTGTGAAAAAACTTCTGCGACGGTACTTCGGATCATACAGGGTAGTACCACGTCTTGGTTCACTTGACTACGAGGTTGTCCCTAATGGCATTACGAACTCTCAACGGCGTCGATCGCGACCTGAAATCTTCCATGTTGCGCGCCTCAAGCCGTTTCAGCACGTTAACAAACTGAGTGTATTTTGTTGTTGGTAGTATTGCTGGATCGTACTTTATTTTAGTACTTTCCTACATTATTATTGTACACTGTCGTTCTTTATGAGAGGGAACACGCGAAAGCGTGTCTTGTGCTCTGCGGCGCCTGCCTACAGCACCATCAACCGACATGTGAAGAAAGCACGTTTACTTTTCGCGTCATCCATGGCCAAGCAAGATAACGAGTTATGGCCGGTGGGCAAGCGGTGCTAGAAAACATTTCTTGATCGCTCACACGGCGAGCTATATCGAGTGATTACTTCTGCTTGCGCCGTGATCGCGAAGAACGTTTGATATGTTGGCAGTGTACTGCGCACTCTAGGCGTGAACATAGAGAGAGAGAGAGAGAGAGAGAGAGCAATCTAGCCCCCCTTGTCTACCGGCAACACCTTTTATTATTTTGGGGGGTAGCAGATCACGCTAAAAGCAAACGTGTTTCTTTTTGCTGACGGTTAATGGTGCTGTAGGAAGCCGCCGCAGAGCGCAGGTCATGCGTTCGCATATTCCCTTTCGTAAAAGACGGCAGTGTAGTTTCATCTACTGCTAAAGCATCAGGACGGTGCTTTTTTCAGAGAGGGGAGGCAGTTCCACGTTTTTCTTCAAGTTTTTTTAACACCCCATTCCGCAATATGGGATTCTCAGCGCAAACCATGCCTACAGTGTTCGACAAGCGTCAGGACTGCAGTAGATCATTTGTTAAGATTACGCCCACATGCCCCGCCGCGGTGGTCTAGTGGCTAAGGCACTCGGCTGCTGACCCGCAGGGCGCGGGTTCAAATCCCGGCTGCGGCGGCTGCATTTCCGATGGAGGCGGAAATGTTGTAGGCCCGTGTGCTCAGATTTGGGTGCACGTTAAAGAACCCCAGGTGGTCTAAATTTCCGGAGCCCTCCACTACGGCGTCTCTCATAATCATAGAGTGGTTTTGGGACGTTAAACCCCACATATCAATCAAGATTACGCCCACATCGTGAACATTTCAGATTATTCAGGAACCTACGTCGCCGCAAGCGATAACGCTTTCATGTTCGATCGCAAGCGTATAAATACCGACAAGCTTCGCCGCTTGTCAGCTGATGGACGGCCGGCGCTCCGTTCGCCGCCTACCTGGCGCCGGGAATCCCGCGACTAGGCACGCTGCCAGTCGTCGACCCCTTCTCGTCCAGCACCAAGCGAACCCCTGGACAACCCCCCGGCTCTGTCCAGGCCTTCATCGGGAGCCAACGCCCGGACACCACAGCGCAAGCCGTGAGAGCCAGGGCCAGGACGAAAGTGTGATGGCTTTCGCAGCGCTACCACCGAAAGCGCATTGCTTTAACTTTAGCGCTCCAGAGGGGAGCACCGTCGACGACATCATAGATGCCCCCCAAGCAGTAACTGGCCCAGCCGGTATCAAGTCCCTCCAGCACATGGGAGGTGCAAAGTTCGGCACCGCAGCCGCAAACGTACATGCAGCCACGAAGCTGAAGAGCCGGGGCGCCGTTCTCTTGAACGGCGAATCAGTTCCACTAGTCAGCGTAGGTTCTGAAATTGTCCACGTCACAGTCTTCTGGATACCGCTGTGGGTAAGCGACGCTGACCTAGTGACTGCTCTCTTCGCGTACGGCAACGTGCAACATATCCACGAACCAGTGTTCAAGGGCCGCCCTGGGGTTGGCACAGGTGTCCGTGTGACGCGAATGGAAATGAAAAGCCAAATACCAAACTTTCTGACAGTCCAAGGCTGCAATGTCATGTGTGACTACCGGAGTGTCAAGAAAGTGTGCTCTAAGTGAAGAATGCTGGCCACATCGTGAAAGATTGTGCCACGCCCCGTTGCAAGCGCTGCAACGTGTTTGGACATGTCACAGAGGGACGCGCAGAACCGTGCCGCCAGTGCTCTGGCAGCCATGCAACAGCTGACTGCGTACGTCCGAAGTCCTTCGAAGCGGCTGCAGCAGCGGCAAGCGAAGAACAAGCGTGCACCGACCTCACGCCCGCATTGCAAGATGATTATCCGGCAGTCGAGCCTGCGAGCGACACTGACGCCCATGCTGAACCACAAGACGCAGGAGACCTGCCTACCCTGTCTGAGGAATCCTCTTCCACCCTTCAGACCCCATCTGAGACCAGCGACTTCTCGCCGGTCGCCTATGAAGATCACAGCTCATCCAAAGCCGAAGCCCGAGTGCACGCGTACTTAGCAGAGACAACGAGAGCTACAGCTCTGACACATTTGGCACCATCAGTAGCTCCGAGGCGCCGAGAGCTTCGATGGGACGCGGCACCCGAACAACGGGACGTGCAGGCGCTCCGATCATCGGCCCAGACAAGACCACAACAGTGATTATGCCACCGACAACGACGAGCGCCCGCGCCAGCAAGTACTCGGCTCAGACCCGCAAACTGAGCCTGTCAAACCCCATTTACCAGATTGCAGGTGCGGCCGCCGGTGCGAGTGTCGGTGCCAGCGCCATGGAAATAGATTGTTCAGTCACCAAACGAGCCCACCCCTCTACCACGGACTCTGAGGGCTCTACGGACAGTAGTAGCCCCAAAAATTCGCAATGCTATGACGACGTCAGAGCCTTTCTTTAGTCATGTTCACTCGTTGAGCGCTCGCCCCACCCTCTGCAAGGGTTTTTTTTGAAGTTTGCGCGCCCTCTCCCTTCTTCAAAATGGCTACGGTGCATTGTTGTTTTCTTGACACCAGCGTTACGTCGAAGAGCACACTGTGTTTATGGTTTCGACGGTCGCACACTAGCAGTAGACTTTGACCTCCACGGCAGACGAGTAAGGGCGCTCGTAATATATGCCCCAGCTCAACGTGGGGGCATGGTCGATTTTTTTTAGTTCACTCGACTCGTTCATCTTTGACAGCTACCCTACTTTCTTAGTAGGGGATTTTAACTGTGTTGAAGACACCAGCAGAGATGCGCGCGGACGCATAGAAAGCAGAGAATATAGCGGAGTTAGCGCATTGCGACAACTCATCCGCAATTTCAAGCTCAGGGATGCGTGGGTCGACACTCACGGAAATGACTTCGTTGCAACATGGCAATGGGGTCCCAACATGACCCGGCTAGACCGCTTCTATTTTCCAGAAGTGCTAGCCACACATGTCCTTAGTTGCGAGGTCCTACAATTCCCACTGGACGTTCCATGCATTACGGACCACTTTCCAGTGTCTGTAAAACTTTTCTTTGAACAATCCACTACATTTAGAAACCATTGGAAAATGAACACCCCACTCGTGCACGACTCGGAAAGCGTAGCATTACTGCGCAATGCACTAGAGCAAGCATGCAAAAGGCCGCCTGAACCCCGTAACTGGGACGCATTGAAACACAGTGGGCGTGCCTAGCTTATCAAAGCGAGGCGCGAAAGGAAAGCGCGCCTGACGAGAGAGATAAACGACACGCTATGAAAAGCGCGCATTGGACGCAGAGGCGAGACGCTGACGTTCGCAATGCACGACTATCTCAATCAGTTAAAGGCACGGTACGAACTTTTGCTACGTCTTAGTTCACGCACGGCTGCGCAGTCTTTTATCAACGGACGACCGGTTTCAGATCCAGCTGTTCTTCGATGTGTTCGCAACGGCTCCTTGGGTGAACAAATGCATGTCCCTTTCGTTCAGTTGCTGAACGGCGAACAGTCTACACGAGCAGAAGACATAATGAAGGTCTTTGAAACACATTTTTCGAATGTTTTCAGGGCGGAGAACGCAAACGACGTGAAGTATACCACCATAGTTAATGAGTTTGCGATGGAATTTCCCACGTACCGGAGGAGCTCCGCGATGGTCTGTGAAGCCCAGTGACGCTGGATGAAATACACGTCGTGCTTCGGCGCATGAACAAAACCGCCGCCGCTGGCCCTGGCGGGATACCTTTGAGTTTCTACAAAACTTTCCTTGAAAGAATACAAGACCACCTTTTGACAATGCTAAATGGGCTTCTTGCTGACAGAATCAGACCGAATACGTTTCGTGAGAGCAGAGTTATACTCTTGCTTAAAAGCGAGGGGGAGCCGTCCGATCCAAGGGCGTGGAGGCCTTGGGCGTGGAGGCCTTGCACCCATGAAGTCTGGAGCAAGCCTCGACAGGTCACCACGCCAAGTGGAGGCCCATTCCCCTACTTAACTCGCATTATAAGATATTGGCAGCCATCCTTGCAAGCCGCATAACAGCCGTTCTACCGGAAATAGTAAGCGACATACAAACATCCTGTGTCCCAGGTTGCACGATCTATTCCTCGCTTGCGCCGACTCGCGATTTATTCACGTACGCTACAAGAACACAAATATCTGGCATTTTTGTTTCCTTGGATCAGGAAAAAAGCTTCTGATCGCGTAGAATGGAACTATCTCTTCGCTGTGCTCGAGTGTTATGGCTTCCCAGCACATTTAACCGACACCTTCCGCTTACTCTACACATACTTAGAAACGTCATTAGTAGTGAATGGCTATATGGAACTATCTCTTCGCTGTGCTCGAGTGTTATGGCTTCCCAGCACATTTAACCGACACCCTCCGCTTACTCTACACATACTTAGAAACTTCATTAGTAGTGAATGGCTATACATCTGAACCCATTGCAGTAAGTAGGGGCATTCGACAAGGCTGTCCCCTCTCGGCAATTCTCTTTGTATTATGCATAGATCCATTATTGAAACAAATCTAGAAATTCACTTCGATACGCGGTTTCCCTCTTTCAGGCTTGGGTGAAGTGAAAGTAGCGGCATACGCTGATGACATCTCGCTGTTTATTCGGAAAATGGGTGGCTGCAGAGCCTTTCTGCGAATATTACACACGTATAGTTACCTGTTGGGAGCACGTCTTAATCCCGGAAAAAGCAAGGCATTGTGCTTTGGGATGCACAGTGAAGAGTTCCCTGATGGCGTCCAAATCGTCGAAGGCGTTAAAGTCTTAGGTGTAACTTTTCTTTCGTCTGGTGAGGTAGCCCGCACCACATAGAAAGAAATCCCACACAAAGTGGACAGATGCATTGAAGTCGCCAGAACGTTTCAACTACATTTTACTGAAAGAGCTTACCTAATTAAATCCAGCAGAACAGCGCCACTGCTTCATGTAGCCAGAATTGCCCGACCACCTCGACTGGTTTTGCTGAGAGTGGCTGCTTCGTGCGGCTCCTTTTTCTGGGATGCCCACGCCGAAGCTGTTGCCAGAGCCTTGGTTCGCCTACAAGCAAAATGGGGAGGGCTTAGTGTACCCAACCTTGATGTAATGTGCCGCATGTTGGCTCTCAAAAACACCTGGGCACTCCTAGAGAACTCATCGTATCGAGGCACGCAACTTGTACTGTATCTGCTAAAACCTCTAGAAGACTTTTTGGTTTAGCAAATGACACGGGACCAGCTGCTGAATAGCCACCAGCGTATTACACACATGTTATAAAATCTTTGCAACAATGGCGAAACGATTTTCCAGTTCAAGAACTTATGGAAATTTCTCCCACCGACATGAGCGAATAGCATTTAAAAGCCTATCTGAAGAACAACGCCGGAAATGCCGGGCGAAAAGACGCTGGACTCTTACAAACACGTCTCTCCCCTCCGAGGTCCGTGACCTAAACTGGCTCAGGGAATGGCGGGCTTTACCAATGGCCGACCGCCTTGCGGCGTGGGGCGTGGAGCCCTCCGCCACATGCCCGCAATGCGGTTGCGTCGAAACACTAAACCATGTCTTCCATGAATGTATAGTAGCGCGCACCCTTTGACGCATGGTTGACACGATGTTCCAAACAAGTATGCAGTGGAAGTCTAGCCACAGGGATAACTTTGTCGTACTCTTAATGGCTATCGGAGCCTTCGTCTTATGGAAACGAAGGGGACTGGCCTGTCTGAAGGGACGCCCCCAGAGAGCCATGTATCCCCTACTACATCGGCTAAGAAACATAATGTTTATGCGTCGTAACGCAGAAATAGTCATGCTGGGAGAGGAGGCTTTCCTCCGACGGTGGTCTACGCGATTTATTATTGTAAAAAACAACAGAGTGTCCATGCCTTTCCTCCCTTATTGATGAGGTGGGCTAGAGCTTGTACCACTGTGAGATTACAGTGTGTATTTTTCTTTTCTTCTCTAGAAACATGTCCTTTTGTGCCATATTGTTCTTGAGCGCGACAGCAAATTGTCTTCACAGGTGAATGCGAAATACCACGCTACACTGTGAATGAGCTCCCCTTGTTTGTTAATATAGCCTTACTCTTTAAGTTTAATCATCTCGATATTATGAATGTCCTGTCTTTGTTGTACAATTTTTGCATTGTATGTCACTGCATACGCTATAAGTTCTTTCGCTGTATATAACAAGTTGCATTGTACATACGCATTGTTCACCATTGTACATTTTTCTGTGTGCACATTAGCTGTGTAAGGTATATCCGGAAATAAAATTCCCTTAAACGCGAGTGTCTTGCTGAAATCTATCCTTTTACGTGACCACAAGTTCGGCCCAAACAAACATTTCATCATTCGACCCACAGTCTGCTCCATTCGTCAACGTCATGAACCCATCGCATTATTTACGTCGGGAAGATAGAGATGTCAGTGTATTCGTCAGTATTTTGCTACGTTTCGAAAATTCATTCTCAAATTTTTGGAAACTAGGCTTTGCAAGTATGGTTGAATAAACACTGCCGATCTCTTGAGTGAAGAGAGAGCATGCTTGATGCTTCGTCCTCAGCGTGAGATCACACTATTAGGTAGCTGAATTCACCAGGTATGTATCTCTGTGATGACACTGTGTGTGTAGCAAGCGTAGGTTTGGATCGAAGTGAGCGGTCACGTCTGCATGGGTGCTGCCGTGTTGGCTTCTAACCTCAGCTACGGCTGTGGCCGCTTAGCTGGCCCAATATCTTGGCTGGGGCAACTGGCTGGGAGGAGGCCAGTTACGGTCATGTGATCAAACATGGAAGCGACACTGCGCTGCTGCCATATAGGTAAGGACGAAACTTTGACGTCGCTCAGCTGATGCAAGGCGATCCTTTTCTGTTATGGAATAATGTTTTCTGCCTAGATGGTGACCAACTAGCGCAACTAATAACCCTTTCCAGTTCATCAGTCCTCTGCTCATGGATAACGCCGATTTCCACGCTGCTTGCGCCATTATGTAATTCTCTTTCGGCGTTTTCGTCGAATTGCACGAGTATCGAAGGCATCTGCAGGCGTCGTTTTCATTCCCCAAATGCTTCCTTCTGTGGTGTTTCCCACTTGAACTTGACGTCAGTCCTTGTAAGGTTGGTGAGTGGCTCGACGATGCGGGCAAAGTTTCTGACAAAGCGCCTGACCTGGAGGCTTGGTCAGGATATCGCCTTTACATTTGCCAAGGTTAATCAACCCCTGGTCCTCCAAGTAGTGGTCTGTAGCCTCCGCAAGTTTTTCAAGGCTTTCACAGTTTCTTTCTTTAAGAAACATATCGAGTTTCTCGTGGCTTTGTCTCGCAGAACATCGTAGGTCCGGTCTGTCTTGGCCATTTCTTGCCAATGGTCAAAATAACCTAATAGACGCCCAGCAAACTGCGTGCCGTTTCAGAATTATCTGGTTTGGCTGATCGAAATTTGGTCCGATATAGCCTTCTTCTATGAACCTAAAGCGTTGTAGTAGCGTTTTCTTCAACGTTATGTAGTCCATGACATGTTCAGGTGCCATTCTATCAACTACAATCAAGGCCTCTCTGGTCAAGCAAAGGCTCAATGATAGGGCCATTTGTCTTGCAGCCAGTCTTGACTAGTAGCGACACGCTCAAATCGCTGTATATATGCGTCCAGCTCATCGCGTTCCTCGTTAAAGGCAGGGATGAGTTTATGTGGACTTTGGTAGCTCTGCGTGGTGCCTACGGGCGCACCCTCGGTAAGCTGCCCAGCAGTTGTGCTACCTGCTGTCGCACCTAACTGATGCAACTTTAACGTGAGCTCAAGAACTTCCTTCTCTGCTTGTAATCTAGCGACTGCCTCTGCCTCGGCTTCTTTCGCGGCATTTCGTTTAGCCAGATGAGCGTCACGTGCCTCTTTTTCGCGTGCGCGTTCTTGGTCCATCCATTCTTTTAAGGCTGACCCACTTAACCCCAATTCCTTTCCGATCGGCGTCAGCTTATCTGCTTTCATCATCGACCGTCACACACACATATGCGATGTGATACTCTCCTTAGATGTAACAAGAGTAGTCCTGCCTCGCGGACGCCACATATGTCGTGGTTAGGTTCGTCACACAGCAAGGCGTGTGATGCGAGGAAGATGGAGACAGTGAGTAAAACAAAAGGGAGTTATAATGAACGAAGAAAAAAAAACTATTGCACATACGGTTCTATAAGTCGTACACGCACGCAGTTCACACACAAAAGAAAAGAGTAAACAGTCTCACAGTCTGTGCCGTAGCCCGATGCCTTGAAGTGGGACCCGTTGCGCGCTCGGATGCTATCGTCGCTTGGGTTCCAGGTCAGCATACCACTGTAAGGGGTATCACCAGGTCTAGGCGTAGCCGCACACTGTCAGCGATGTCGGCTCGGTGGACATGGTCAGCCGCTCCGGTCTTTCGAGGGCGCTCGCCGTACCGGAGATGTCCGCAGGACCACTCACCCAGAACTCGAGCCTGGCCACGCCGACACGCCGTGCCCCGAGGACGTCAATGACTCGAGGACTGGAACCCAGCCTTTCGAACCTCGCGCGTAGTTGCGGGTTTGCCCTAGGCTCCCTTGCGTCGTCTTGCCGGCGTTCGAACAGCTTCGTTCTCCGCGAGCGTCTCCTCTTCTTTTTGATTGATATGTGGGGTTTAACGTCCCAAAACCACCATATGAATATGAGAGACGCCGTAGTGGAGGGCTCCGGAAATTTCGACCACCTGGGGTTCTTTAACGTGAACCCAAAGAGCGTCTCCTCTTCTTTTTTTCAATGGGCGCGCTGCAATGCCCCTTCATTCTTCTCATCTTTCAGGTGATGTGGCGCTGTCGTCTGCTATGCTCGCATTTTTCAAGCTACTACATCACAGTGCCAAAGATGCCACTGTCGTTCTTTATAAAAGGAAACACGCGAATGCGTGTTCTCTGCTGCGAAAAATCGTCTACATAAGTAACATCGCACCTTGAGCCTTCAGAGAAATGCAGAAGAAATTAAGCTTTAAACTTAAAGCACTCAAAAGACAAAAAATTTATATTCAACATTTCTGTCAAGTGCTGAATTGTTCATGTAACGGAGAAATACTGATGAAGATTGAATTTATGCATGTTTGTGAGAACTGATGAAACGCTGGAGATGTATGCATGTCAGGCCAGGCGATGACAAACTTGTACTGTGACTGTAGATACTTCACTGCTTTGCCTAATATAGCTCACGTTGAACACCGTTACTTCGTCATCGTGCGGGCCGTTAATCGAAAGGTCAGAAGATTTACGTCAATCCAGCTGGCAGTCATGAAGCTGTAATCGTTCTCCCGCCTAACGTCAAATAAAATTACCTTTTTACGAGTAAGAAAATAAATATCACTGGGTGAATTTTTATTCTGATTGTTTCAAAGCCTTTTCAGCTCCACCTTTGAGTGGCTCCTAAACCACATTGAGTTCAGAGACCAGACAGCCGTTTCTTTCAAGCCTTCACTGCCCATTCTGTCAGCTCTAGTGGAACAGTGGCTGCAGTGCTCGGCTTCTTACCTTGAGGTCCCTGGTTTGATACCGGCCACGGTGGTAGCATTTCAATGGAGGCGAAATGGCAGAAGCCCGTTTACTGTGCGATGCCAGTGCACGTGGCCCTGCGATGCTTTTTCGTATGTATTGTGCAGCACTAACGTTTGTATAGTGACGAATACTGAGATGAACACAAAAACAGTTATCACAATCAGTACATGGTAACGGAAGTTATTACCTTTCAAACCTAAAAACTCCAACAGACGACAAATGAAAGATATGTTCGCGTTCTTCACTTTTTTTTTCTAACATCAAAGGTTGTTTCCAAACACCACGCGCCTATCACGGGGAACGTAAATTTGAGCGATTTACTTCGTTTATAGGGGCTGTTAGGTCGTTTTGCAGGTGTTTTCAGGTTTTGACATCTAAAACAGAAATAGTTTTCATCTGAGAAAGTATTGATATGGCTTTTCTATATTTAGCGAACAAGAGCTGGACTGTCTGAGACTATATGAATATTCCGCTTGACTTGTCGGCGTCGAAATGATGCAAACGCAAGGCCTCTGTCGTCGATTGGGTACAGTTGACTGCGGGGCAAAATACATTGCGTGACAAGGGGGGGGGGGGCTGGAGAGAAGAAAGTGAGGCACCCAACAACCAACTGTGAAACGTACCGAAAGGAGACATTTCTGCACAGCCAACGTATGACGTGCAGTGACATGGTCAAGAAATCACAATATCTAGGAAGCGCATTTCTGTCGAATACGTAGTTATAGATAAGTTACTGACACAATAACACCCTTTCATCATGATGAAAAAGGGTTCCAACAAATCTTCTAGCAGTTTGCTTGCTGCTTTTACCGAGAACCCACGCTTGCGCTAAGCATGGATCACACCCGCAGGTGTTGCAATGCGCGGAAACATGCACCTAATCTCTCTTAGCTGAGCTGTTGTAATGCTCCCTCAGTGTGCCATTATTATAAAGTCCTGTTTGGTCGATGTAGGACTCGCCGCATCTTAGGGGTATCTCATATGCTACCCCTTGGCCACAGCGCCGAAAAGGTTTGTGTGTGGCTTCTGGCAGCTCATCGCGTCTCAAACGCGGGCACAATTCAGCTAAACAAATGTCTCAAAGGCTGTAACGAGTGGCTACACGCCACTTAGTAGGCTAACGTGGCTACGGTGAGCCAACAACTAAACGTGTAAATGCCTGTAACTCTTTTAGCGAACAAAAAAAAAAACGCTTTGCCGGTGTGCATGCAGCCACACCTCTTACATGCAAGTCGAGAGGTGTTCCTGCATAAAGTGTATGTACACCGTGGGAACGTCTGCAAACGTTCCCACAGTGGCACCGTGGGAACGTCTGCATACTGACGCACGTGGTTCTCCGTAGCTACGATAACGACGACGTCGAAAAGAGCAATAGCAAGGTACTGTGACGGACACTATGATGCGACATTTTCAGTATGTCTTTATGAGACGCACGCGGTGATTGGGAACGGTCTTTGACGTCAGCAGGAGAGTAAAATGCGAAGGCGAACGTGTCTCGCTGTCGTCCACTCGAGTTCTCAACTTGAAGACTCATAACTTTTCTTCTCGTACGCGAATTTACATCATTCTTGTTGCATTCGTCTCTACATTCATTGCTACACGCACTACGGTGCTGTTTAAGGTAGTCGCAAATTGTACTGCAGCCCCTTGTTGTTGACTGTAAATTTGTGCAGAAAAATGCCGCAAAGTACTTGTTCAAGATATACTAGCAGCGTTCAAGCCATTACCATACCTCGTAGATTGTGTTTTGTGTCAATCTGAGTGGATGCATAATTCATCGGATGCAGATCACACATTTTTGAAAGAAAGAATTCACAACAGAGCGGACAGGTGTGTCCTCGGCAGGTACCACCGAATGGATACTGCCACAGCGATGAAGCGATAATCGAATGATAATAGTTGTCTTCACGTCGATGAAAGTCAATGCTGAAATTACTTTTTTCAGATATTTTACAAGGTTGGCATTACAAAGGAAGCATACAAATTTTCACCTTTCTGAAAGAAACGATCAGAAGCGCCAAATCCGTGAATGCCCATAGTCAGGGGCGTAGCCAAGAGGTGGCACACCGGGCACGTGCCCCCCTCCCCTCACCCAGTAATTTTTGTCAAGGCATAGAGAGCGAAGAATGGTCATTTTAAGGGCTTTATCCTCCCGAAATCAAAGTCGTGCTGCCCCCCCCCCCCCCGAAAAAAATTACTTGCACGTCCATGCTCAGAACATCTATGTTCGCAGATTATTTTTGAAATATCTAGCTGAATACAACAAGCTGTCTGGTGAATAAGCTTGTTGTGCAAACGAAGAAATATTTGCACCAACGTTGTGGTGTCATTCATAAACAAAGGAGAAAAAGAGACCTGCTGGTGCTACATGGTTTGGTGCTTTGTTTCATATTTTTAACGATATGGAATCATGTGACTTTATGAGAATAAATCAGAAAGCGCTCTCTTTGTCGCTCTCATATATGACAGGTAACTAACAGCGCAGATCTTCAGATTAAATGCGTGAATGTTGTTTTTGTTTACAACAAATTTCTTGCTCCGTTTGCAAACTCGCAGCCTTAGAGCCATGGACCGACAATCAATGGACCTCCAGCAGAAATGGCTGGGATATTGGATGCTGTATGCCTTCGTCAACAGCTTTGAATGGGCCTTTGCCAGACTTCAAAAGTCTGTAAAACGGATTTATGTGATCAAGGTAAGTTGTACAAATGAAAACTGCTTGCACTTCTAGTACAAACCAAAGCAAGCGCTGGCTCATAACTCAGTTTACGGTGAGGCACGCATGAGGGGTGCATCCATAAGCAAACACCCAAAGTGCTTTTTCCGTGCGGGAATGTGTTACACGAAATATAGAAACGCCACAGTTTGTGCCTGTTCCTTCGATTCCGCCATCTCTATTCTGACCGGACTCCCTTCGCTGAGCCACTCAGTCTTGGCTCAGCAGCCGTCCGAGATAAAGGTTGCCATTGTTGCTCCTGCCAAGTGCGACATTCGTCATTCGCTTTTTGCACGTCAAACCCATAGATATTATTCGTCAGTAGAAAGAGGTGTACGGCGACGAGTGCGTTTCTCTTCAACACCTTCGAAAATAATGAAGGGAGTTTCGTGCCGGTTGAAAGAACGTCCATGGTGCAGAGAGCAGTGGAATGCCGTCAACTGCGTAGGTGATTATCTACTTGGTCCAATGCGACGTGCTTCAAGAGATAAAAATGGCCGCCCGTGAATATGTTACTCAGATGCATGGGAGTTTTTATGGTATAGTGTAAAGAGCTTCGACTTAAGAATTGCGGTATCACCGAATTTTATGCACGATGAATACGCATGTGTTGAGTTCTGAGCACAAGCAAAAACGACTTAACTGTAGTCGCCGATGTTGTCAACAGTGTCAAGACAAGGAAGAATCATTGGGCTTCAATGTTACGGGAGACAAAACATGTGTATTTCATTTCAATGCTGATACGATTCAAGAGTCGAAATCATTGGATCGCTCTAGGTCACCAATCACAAATACTTCAAAGTCTAAGCAGTATCGGAGTACAAGGGTATCGCGATAGTGCTTTCGCAATATTTTTTATTATCTGTTTTTGTGCATCATGATACATCCCAAATGTAGTCATATCTCAGTAGGTAAATGCTTGTACGCTGTATCAATTTTAATACAGTAGTATTTTTTTTCGACGCGGGTATTTAGTTAGTTCTTAAAAGAAAATGATCACACGTGTTAGCAAAAGGGAAATCAACACTTTTTGGGGATGAGCAAGGAAAATACGCGATGAGGTCAGTGACACAGACAGGGTGGTCAAGAGCTCCCTACACCGAGTGGTTCATATGGTAAACCACTCGACACGCTTACGGCATAAGCATACGGCTGGCTGTGTCAGTCAGCCTTGCGGAGAAAGTCGCTATCTTTCGATACTGGTGAAGCACCCAAATATTTTTTCGGTGGTCAGCTATTTCGCTAGTCCACGAGTCTCGTGTTTAAGCAAAAATGATGGTGTCTAGCAGGCAAACTCGCAAGCTAGAGTTGCCGGAGTGCAGAAAACAAAACGACCATTTCTGCGAAGCAGTTCTTCAGAGTTAAATAAATGTGTTAATTTCATTTAATTTTCATTTATTGTACCCTCAGGGCTGAATAATTACCGAGAGGAGTGGTTGAAACAACAATATATAAAAATTATAATGAGAAACACAAAATATGTGATAGAAACAGTATTATACCAAAAAATCAAGAACAACAGAATATACATCAGCCAAAACTAACTAATTACTATAAGTTAAGGCTCTCAAAAATTGATGGATAGTAATGCCTGCTGTGAGAACAGGAAGGTGGTTCCAGTCCTCGCAAGTTCTAGGCAAAAAAATTAATTACTGAAAGTGAATGTCCTGAAAAAAGGAACAGCCACCTTATGTCGGTGATCAATTCGTTACAATACAAATGAGAAGGTGAGATTAAGTCATTGCGTAATGAACGATGATGAAATATGCGATGAAAGAGACAAAAGCGGAACATTTTAGGGCAAGATGATAATGATTGTAGTTCAAGGTTTACCTTCATGTTAGCAACACAAGTGAGTGAATAAGGCTATCATGGAATGGGTCCCAAACTGAGGAGGCGTATTCAAGCTTTGAGCGAATTAGTGTTTTGTACAATAAAAGTTTGATAGCTGGAGGAGTGCGGCAAAAATTTCCTCTAAAGAAACCAAGTGTTTTGTTAGCGCTATAGATTATGGTTTCAATGTATTCATTCCACGTTAGTTTCGACAATATAGTCACACCCAGATGTCTGTAAGGGGATGCTGCTTCCAGGGGAGAGTTGTTAAAATATATTAAACTGCCATGTTAGTAGATCAAGTTACGCGCATGACGTTGCATTTTTAGTGTTTAATTTTATGCACCGATTCCTGCATCATTGACATACTGCATCCAAATCCGATTGTAATATAGTGGTGTAATGAGGGCTGGTTATTCCGTGAAGTATTACACAGCCACCTGCGAACAAGTTAATACGGGATGAGATACCAGAAGGTAAGTCATTAATTAAGATTAAAAAGAGGAGAGGGCCGAGTACCAATCCTCGTGACACGCCTGCGGAAAAAGGACTCGGAAAAGAGTCAGTATTGTTAGCAGAGACGAACTGAAAAAGATTCGTTAAAAACATTCAAGCCATGCAAGAAGTCTAGAATCCAAATTTAGTAACTGTAATTTATACAAAAGCAGGTTACAGGGCACTTTGTCAAAGGCTTTCGAAAAATCTAAAAATATGCAGTCAGTTAGAGATGAACGATCGAGGACTGCATGGAGATGATGAGTAAAACACACAAGTGGCGTTTCACACAAGAATCTTGTGGAAACTGTGTGTTGAAGATTAAAAAAAATGAATTTGATTCATGAAAGAATACAAGATTCGAAAACAAAATATGCTCTATGACTTTACATGGAACACTAGTAAGAGAAATATGGCGCGAGAGAGAGGGGACAAGAGAAAAGAAAGTGAAGCACTCAACTACCAGCTGCCAAGGTGGAGTGATCAACATTTTTCACTTAAAACACTGGTGTTCGATAGTGATTCGAATGTTATGATTTATTTGCAAGTTACAATAAGCTGCAACATTATTCACAATATTATGCTGCACCTAATAATATATTTTCGAGGTATCAGTATCTTTGAGATAAAATGTATTCCAGTATATCTATATCAGTATTGCGCGCAATACCTTGGTTTCGGAAATGTAGCCCCAGATTATCCTGTTACGTAAAAAGAAATGTATTTCAGTATATATATTTTAGTTTTCCAGAGCATGTATTTCTATGTATGTATGTATTTTGGAATACTTTCTTGAGCATCTCTGGACAGCCCTGATTAAAAAACTACTACTGCCAAATTTATGACCAGAGTGCTTATGGATCAAAACGGGATACTGCTGATTTATTTCATAAAATATGGTAGAATACTTCGCTCAAAGAGCAATAACGCGACGAACAGTCGATGTGAAGCTGATAAAGCGTGCCAACACTTTCACTTCATTGTAGGTCTCGTAGCGCTGGCCACCTCGCGACAACGCCCAGCCTCAAGTCTCCCGACAAACTCGGGAGCTTTCACAAGCTTTGAGTGGACTGTCATGCCGCTTCTATCATACAGTTTGCACTTCACGCTTAGAAATCATCACTTGTTATCCAACTTAAAGGAATACATGAGTGACGTGTTTTACCGAAGCTATAATGAAGTCAATGAAGAGAGTGAAAGGCTTCCTTAGCAACTTCGTGGCGAAGTTTTACTACATTCCGATACAGAAATTGGCATACATTCAAAGAAAACGCGCAGCGAAATACCGCGATTAGGTCTAAAACTTGTGCAAAGGATCTTCGTACGAACGTTGCGTACATTGCTATGAGAATGAACAATGCTAAAATGTCGACACACACACACACACACACACACACACACACACACACACACACACACACACACACCACACACACACACACACACACACTGTGTGTGTGTGTGGTCGCAGCTCCCCTGCGACAATGCAAGGGGAGCTGAGCTATGCCCTTTGGAGGGTGGCATTTACTGCAGAGGGTCGGGCAGTTTGACAATGGAGTGCTTTCGTTTGATGTATTGCCAGCGATTCCTCTCGCAGTCGGCCTTCGCTGTTGCGAGCTGGATGGTCTCTGGAGTCTACAACACACTATACACCTTTTCCGTAAAGTTCGTTAGAGGCGCATTTGCCCGTGTTCGTGTTTTCAAGTGCTGTGAAACCCTCAATCGACTCAGGAGGGCGACCTTGGCTGTTGCGTGCCGGACGCTCTTGTCGACGCAGCGACTTCATCTGATGGGCTACGACACGCGGTTCTGGTGGTCGGCTTTGACTGTGTCGTGGAGGTGATGGCGAAGGGGGCACGCTTGAGTAGGGTGCCCGAATTGTATTCAAGATGTCAGCGTGTGTACGGCCTCTCGATGCTTCTTTTTGACTTCTTTCGAAAATTCAATTACATCCGCATCGTTGTCCCAAACAAGAGCGGGAATATCAAGAGCTCTGTCAACGGGCAGCGGTTTTAGTGAATTAGAAGCTTCCTTGCAATAGCCCGACTTGACTGTCTCGCTCAGTGGAACTTGATAATGTGGCCTCGTCAGTTGTGCTGATGGCTCTGGAATCTGTTGAAGCGGCACCAGTTTGTTGGTGAGCATGACAACCATCTGGAGGTGTGCCGTTCACGACAGGAACTGGCAACTACTCGTGTCCTCCCGAAGTTGAATTCAGAGTCCGTTCCTCTAATTGTTTTGGCTGAGGAGTGGTCTTGGTCTTCCTGTGTGGCGTGATGTCGAATGCTGACGCAGAGACTGCGACGAGCAGCGTAGTGCAGCACTTGGCTCCGATATCATTTGTAGAGCCTGGATGCGCTGTACCTCAGGTACTAGGACAACCAAGAAGCCCACCGTGCAATCATAGCCAGGGGAGCCCTCTGTCCTGCGGCTCGAGTGCATCGATGGGACCTGAAAGTAGCGTCCCTCGTGAGCTAGACATTTGACGGAGGGCAGGTTGGTGGACGCCCAAGCTGCAGCTTGGATGCGGTGTGTTTCGAAAAGGCCGTGCGTGGTAGTGACTCCGCTCGCTGGCAGGGTGTCGCCGGAATAAAAAAGTGGGCGAAAAAGGCTAGTCAACTTAGCACAGCATTCCCACCAGGATCGCTGCTGGATGCCTTCGTAGCCATGCCATACTTTGGCGACAGAAATTGGTCGATGGCAATTGTCTATTTTCGGTCTTCCAGCCAGGCATGGAGAGTGCCGAGCGGGCTGACTGTCTTGATCAACCCGAGATTGTCATCTTCAAAACCGTAAAACTCTTGTATCGCCTATAGAGCCGGTGATGTCGGAACAGCTGGTGAGAATCGGGATTGTGCCCGCGCCAAGCAACCATGTTTATTGCAGTTTATTTTACATACTGCAGCCCTGTAAAAGAAGGAGTGGGGTAATGCAGTGCAAAAAATTGCAACAAAAAAGATACATGAGGAGAAACAACAAAATAGCATTTAAAACACAGAACATTAGGTCAATAAAGCTCTTTTTACATAACCATTTTCAACAAATAATATGACATAACTATTCAGGGCGATTGATCGAATGTTACGAGGTAAGGAATTGCATAATTCTATTGTTCAAAATATGAGACTCTTCTTGAATGTATCTGTGCGTGTAAAAAATTGGCAGATCTTTCGTACAGTGGGAATCGATGATATGCCAAGCACGAATGAGGAAGGGTGATAGGTCACTTTAAAATCGGCGCAACGTTAAGAGGCGGAGGTAAATTATACCATACATAACTTCCATGTCATGATTATCATGTTTGGACGTTTTATTTACCTTCGTCATCAATTAACGTCGCGTGATACCAACTTTAGTATGTATCAAGCTAGCGAAACGGCTGCGAGCGTGCTATGAGCGTAGGATGTAGTCATTTTTTACATGAAATTCATACCATGATTATCATATTTGGACGTGTCATTTATATTTATCGTCCATTCCCGTCACGTAATGCCAAATTTGGTATATGTAGAACTAGTGAAACGACCGCGAGAACACTATGAGCGTAGCATGCAGTCATGTTTCACATGAAACGCACACAATTATCAGGTTTGGACGTGTCATTTACCTATCGTCTTCTATTGAATTCCCATGATTCCAAACTTGGTACATGTGGAGCTAGCGCAACGGCAGCGAGCACCTCATGAAGGGCCCGTATACTCCGACGCAACGTTGATGCACGCGCAGGCTGGGTGCAGCGACGCCACGCTAGCAAAATGCGAGCACTCTATAGTGTAGCGCCAGGCGCGACCGGCGCGACTGGCGCCCGTCGGCGCGGCCCGGTGGCAACCGGCGTGAAATACGACATGCTGCATTTCGCGCCGACGACGCTACTTAGACAGCACCGCGTCCGCCTCTGTTTGTGACGGAGAGACGCCATGTTCGCTCAAACGCGCATGCGTCAAAGCAACGCCGCGCGGTGCGCGCCTGCGAGTATATGACATGCAGATCCACAATGAAGGTCAGTGAGCAGATCCACTGATCTTTACTAGGGGGATATCGGCTACTGGCGTGGCATCGCCGGCGTGACGCGATAAAACGAATGCCGTTGCGCACGCTCGTCGGCTCACGTCGAAGTGTGTTGGCGCCTTGAGTGTTGTGTGTATTAATGTTCTTACATGACATGCATCTCATGATTGTCATGTTTGCACCAGTCACCTACCTTCGTGATCCATTCACGTGACGTAATGACGAATTTGGCATATGTGAAGCTAGCGAAACGGCCGCGAGCGCATAATGAGTGTGGGATATGGTCATGTTGTTACATGACACCCATGTCATGATCATCTTGTTTGGACGTGTCATTTACTATTGTCGTCCGTTCGCGTCACGTAATACCAAATTTGGTATTAGCGGAATGGACGCGAGCGCATAATGTAGCATGTAGTCAGGGTTTTCCATGACACGCATCTCATGATTATTATGTTTGCACCAGTAACATACCTTTGTCATCCATTCACGTCCTGTAATACCAAATTTGGTATAAGTGAAGCTAGCGAAACAGCCGGCAGCGTATCATGAGCGTCGCATGTAGTCATGTTCTTACATGACACGCATCTTATGATTAAAATATTTGCACCTCACATACCTTCGTCATCCATTCACATCTCGTAATACCAAATTTGGTATAAGTGAAGCTAACGAAATGGCCGCGAGCGCATCGTCAGCATGGCATGTAGTCATGTTGTTACATGACACACATCTCATGATTATTATGTTTGCACCAGTCACATACCTTCGTCATCTATTCACGTCCCGTATACCAAAATTGATATATGCAAAGCTAGCGAAACGGCCGCGAGCAGATCGCGAGTGGAGTCATGTTGTTACATGACATGCATGTCATGACTTTCATGTTAGGGTCTTTTGCTTGTGTTCGCCATTCTGTCAGGTCTAACCATGCCAGTTTTGCAGCAAATCATGTGAATGAAATCACCGCAAGAACAGCAAGACCATGACATGTAAATCATAACATTTATTACATACTTGTCATGATTTTCAAGCTATGACTAGCCAGCTATGTTCGCCATACAGTCATGTTTTAACATATCAAGTTTGGTATCGATACCTTTATCTTGCCTGTATTTGAGTTGTATCTTGCCGGTACTTAGCTACGGAGCAGAGACCTGGAGACTTACAAAGAGGGTTCAGCTTAAGTTGAGGACGACGCAGCGAGTGATGAAAAGGAAAATGACAGGTGTAACCTTAAGAGACAAGAAGAGAGCAGAGTGGATTAGGGAATAATTGGGGGATAAGGATATCATAGCTGAAATCAAGACGAGGAAATGGACATGGGCCGGGCATGTAGCGCGTAGACAGGATAACCACTGGTCATTAAGGGTAACTGACTGGATTCCCAGAGAAGGCAAGCGGGTTAGGGGGAGACAGAAGGTTGGGGGGGCAGATGAGATTAAGAAGTTTGCGGGTATAAATTGGCAGCAGCAAGCACAGGACCGGGTTAACTGGCGAAACACGGGAGGGGCCTTTGTCCTGCAGTGGACGTAGTCGGGCTGATGATGATGATGATGATGATGATGATCATGATGATGATGAGCCTTTTGCAAACGGCATAGAGCGTTTGAAGTCATAGACAGCTGGATAGATAGATAGATAGATAGATAGATAGATAGATACGCTCAAGATCGCTGAAGTTTGCCAAGAAATGCTTCGCATTTAAAAGGTAGAAACAGTGAGCTCGTGACAGTTGCCTGCAGAGGAAGGTTTGGCAAATGACAAAAAGGCTGTGCTTGAAATGCGATATGAATGGTTGATTATGTTGTGCTAAATTTTTAGTAATTATGCATAACGACGTACCGAGAGAGGTTCTAGCTTTAGCTCATGGCATGAGAAAGATGGTAAGATGTAGCGGTCGTACCTACAAAAAGTGAAAACGGCAGCTTTCTTTTAAACTGCCTCACGTATGATTACGTCGCATTGTCGGTAAGGTTCCACAACGCGTAGGCATAATCGAGGATAGGGCGAACAAGATATTTATACATTAAACATTTTATATTTTGGGGAGCATTCTTCATGTTGCTTTATGGCTTTGGAACATGTTAAGGCAATGTGAGTAGACCTATAAAGATCATGAGTGAATGTGACATTAGGAAATTTGTACTGCATAACACTTGTTAAAGACATACCATTGAAAGAGTATGTTTCAATACCCGTCGTTTCCTTTTTTTTTCAATGACAGAAGAACAGCCTTTTGAAAACTATAGTTTTTTTTCTATTTTTCGCCCCAACACAAAACGAGGTAAAGGTATCATTCAAACTCTTTTTGTCACCCGCAGAAACGGTGACGTCACATGAAGCAAAATCGTCTGCGTAAAGGTGAATGTTCGAGGATACATCTTCTGTAAGGTCGTTTATATACATTCAAAATGATGAAGGGCCCAATACGCGCTTTGTGAAACCCCAGAGCCTACTTCTGAATCAGATGACTTTGTGGAGCTGAAGTTGACATATTGAGAATGATTATGACTAAAACTAGCAATCCCCTCAACCAGACGTGATTTTTTAAAGATGATGTGTTGTTCGTGCAGAAGATGAGAATGTAGTACCGTGAGAAAGTCTTTACAAAAAGTGCATTGATTTGATGGCCATGATCTAAATGGTATGCAACGTCGTGAGTGAATTAAGTTACTTGGGTGACAGTGTTGAAACTTCTTCTGAAGCCATGCTTTGCATTAGTTAAAATATGGTATGACTCGATAAATTCCACATTGTGTATCTGTATTACAATTTGCATGAATACAGAGTTAAAGAAATTTGTCAATAATGAGTTGTGTGGGACTTGCTTCCCGATTTATACAATGATATTGCTCTTGCAAGCTTCCAAGAGGAAGGAAAGATGCTAACTTCTAAAGATTTTTCAAATAGCGACGTAACAAGAGGTTCATCGAGAATAACGCAGTAAAACGCGTTAGGAACATCATCTGAACCACTAGATTTCTTGGTATCTAGAATTAAAAAGAAATTATGATGAACGTTAACACTAATTGTAATGTCTGAAATTGAGTGATCTGAATGAATGGAACCGGATATAGAATAGAGAACCGGATATGATTGAAAGTTAGATGCGTTGAACAAATGAAAGTATTTGTCAAATGCTTTAGACATGTGCGTGGGATTATAAACACTTTCATTTTAGATAGTAAATGAAGATTCTTAATCAGTAATAAGCATGGCAGAACGCCAGAAATTCGGTGTGTTATTTTTGAGGAGTGCCGATACTTCAACACTATAGAATAAGTTCTTGGCAAGCTTCGTTTTTTGTTTAAGTTCCTCCTTGGCAGTTGTGAATCAGGCTTTGGAAATGGGATTGTCACTGCTTTTAGTTTGTCTGAGGACCTAATATGGTGAAATAGCTGCAATATTTCTCTGTTAATTCAGGAAATGGCGCGATTTTGTTTTTTTTGTTTTTAATGGGAATAAAACGACAATTGCATACTTGTACATTGCTCCCCAACTCTCGAACTAGGGCATTAACATCACGGTCTTTACTAAGCATCACGAATGGTTTGTAGTTTTCAGATAGCACCTCAAGAATAGATGCATCGTCAGAGTGATTGAAGTCAAGACTGCTTTAATGGCAATGTGGGGCTTGTGCACTAGGCATATGAATAAATATGAAGCCGGCTTTGTGATCTGAATTACCATGAAAACTTTCGCTTTCATACAGCTTGGTAATAAGATCCGCACTAAAGAAAACCAGGTCAAGACATGCATTCTGTCCTGTTGCTCCATCAATTACTTGCGTAAGCCCAAAGAACAGCGAGAAATTAAGCAGGTTGTTACCTGAAGAACTGTGATATAAAAAGGAATGCTAATGTATGGCAGGTGTGTTAAAGTCACCCGTTGGAATTAGACGACATGCATGAAAGTTGTGCATGTTGATGTAATCAGCAAGGGAAAAGTTATCAGTTGATGAACCAGGTGGATGATAAAAAACAGTGACGATAATATGTTTATTGCCTACGTACAATGTACCCCAAACGGACTCGAGGTTGGCTGGAAGAAAGATAACAGAAAACTTTAAATCTGATTTTAGAAAAAGAGCGCCTACACTGCCCTTACCACAATGACGATCTATTCCCACAGCCACATAACAAGAGGGAGCAAATTCAGAATCAAATATTTGATCGGGAAGTAAATCCTCAGCGACACCAACAAAATTAAGGATGTAAGTTGTTACAGGAGAAAGGAACTGCAGGAATTTATTGACTAAATTTCTTGCATTGAAGTGTAGGAAAGCGGTATTGTAGGAGTGGTGTGTCACAATGCAGAAACAGCAGCAGTTAAATACAGGAAACTCACTTTAATTGTACCAGAACACTGGCAAACTCATTGGAAGAGAACCTCTTCTTCTTTTCTCCCGCTGCGCGTGTACTTCGTGGTTCTCTTGGTGCTGCATATTCAATGCGGCATTTGCCCCCCTCCAGAGAGCAGCGTCCCGATGCTCTTCTACAAAAGACGGTGTAGTAGATGTATGATGTAAATCAGTCCGAAAAATAGGGCTTCATTCGCACAACGTGCACTATTTCTGATTTTTCTGGCGAGTTGTCGAGGGGCTGTCAGGAACGACCACGTAATTAACGTCGCTGAGGCGTTTTAAAACTGTGTTGGGGCCAAAATGCTTCTTAAGCAATTTTTCAGACAGTCCCCGGTGGCGGATAGAACTCCGTACCCAGACTTTGTCGCCGGGCCGATAGACGACATGTCGGTGTCGCAGATTATAACGTTGGGCGTCGTAATTTTGCTGCTGGGTGATTCGGACGCGTGCAAGCTGCCTCGCTTCTTCTGCTCGTTGGGTAAAAGATGCAGCGTCCAAATCGATGTCATTGCAGTCGTGCAGTAACATGGCGTCAAGCATCGTCGTCACTTCACGGCCATGAAGGAGACTGAACGGCGTTCTTCGTGTAGTTTCTCGCTGCGCTGTAATATAGGCGAACATCATGTACAGTAGAATGTCGTCCCAGTTCTTGTGATACACGTCAACGTACATACTCAACATGTCGGCAATAGTCTTGTTGAGGCGTTCTGTTAAGCCGTTGGTTTGTGGACGATAGGAAGTGGTTTTCCGATGGGCTGTTCTACTGAGCTCAAGCACTGTCTTAAGGAGCGCGGCCGTGAAAGCGGTACCTCAATCCGTCATTATGATTGTCGGAGCACCGTGCCCCAGGACGATATTTTCTACGAAGAATCGTGCGGTTTCAACGGCGGCGCCACTTGACAAAGCCTTTGTTTCCGCGTAGTGCATAAGATAATCAGTGGCGACTATTACCAACCTGCTGCCAGCATGGGAACTCGTATATGGTCCGAGGAGATCCATTCCAATTTGGGCAAAAAGTACCGTGGGCATTGAATTGGTTGTAATAGTCCAGCTGGTTTTAACGGTGGCAATTTTTGTCGTTGGCAATCGAGGGACGTGCGCGCGTAATGCTTCAAAATAGCTGGAAGTCTTCGCCGGTAGTATCTCTGTTGGATTCTGGCCAATGTGCGTGTGTATCCGAGATGACCAGACGTTGGCTCATCGTGGCAAGCACAAATTATCTCCTCACGGAGTGACGTCGGAACGACAAGTAGGTGGGTTCTTCCTCTGGGAGAAAATTTCTTATAGAGAACACCACTACGTAAGCAGAACGACGACAGGCTCTTTGCAAATCTTCTAGGTACGGTTGTTGTCCGGCCATTCAAAAATTTAATAAGGGGAAGCAACTCGCTGTCTTCTTTCTGCTTGCACGAAATCGTAGTAGTGTCGACGACTCCTACAAACGCCATGCTGTCATCTTCTGTGTCATGGTCGCGCTCTATCGGTGACCTTAATGAGCAATCGGCGTCGGCGTGCTGCTGTCCGGACTTATACACGACCGTCATATCAAACTCTTGAAGGCGTAAGCTCCACTGTGCGAGCCGACCAGACGGGTCTTTCAAGTTGGTCAGCCAGCAGAGGGAATGATGGTCGCTTACTACGTCGAAGGAACGACCATAGAGGTACGGACGAAACTTCATAACCGCCCATACGACAGCAAGACACTCTTTTTCCGTTGTGGAGTAGTTGGACTTGGCGCGAGAAAGCGTCCTACCTGCATACGCGATCACTCGCTCGGCTGAGTCTTGCCACTGGACGCGTACAACGCCTAAACCCACGTTGCTGGCATCTGTGTGGACCATAGTAGGAGAATGCTCATCAAAGTGAGCAAGCACAGGTGGAGTCTGCAGGAGTTGTCGGAGATCGTCAAATGCCACCTGTTGATCGTCGCCCCATGAGAGCGAAACGTCTTCTCTTGTGATTCGTGTTAACGGCGACGCTATGTGGGAGAAATCGGCAATAAACCTTCGGTAGTATGCGCATAGACGAAGGAAACGCCTGACTGCTTTCTTGCCTTTTGGCACCGGAAATTTTCTGACGGCCGCAATCTTATCGGGATCAGGTCGAACACCTTCATGGCTCACCACATGGCCTAAAAATTGGAGCTCCTTGAAACCAAAATGACACTTCTCAGGTTTCAGTGTCAGGGCGGCAGACCTTATTGCCCTGAATACCGATAGCAGCCTGCTCAGGTGTTCCTCAAATGTTTTTGAAAAAAAAAAACAATGACGTCGTCCAGATAGACCAAACATGTCTGCCACTTAAGGCCTGACAGAACGGTATGCATCAGTCTCTGAAATGTTGCGGGGGCTGAGCACAATCCGAATGGCAAGACTTTAAATTCACAAAGCCCGTCAGGTGTTACAAAAGCCATTTTTGCTCCATCTCGCTCGTCCACCTATATTTGCTGATACCCACTTTTGAGGTCTACTGACGAAAAGTAGCGTGCATACCTCAGCCTGTCGATTGAATCATCGATGCGCGGTAATGGGTATACGTCTTTCTTTGTCACACGGTTCAGCTTGCGGTAGTCGACACAAAATCGCAAGCTTCCGTCTTTCTTTTTAACCAGCACTACCGGCGACGCCCAAGGACTTCTTGATGGCTGGATGACGTCATCATCGAGCATTTTCTTCACTTGTTCCTGGATCGCTTCACGCTATTTTGGTGCTACGTGGTATGGGTTCTGTCGCATTGGCCTTGCCGTCTCCTTCATTATTAGCCGGTGCTTTGTCAGTGGCGTTTGACTGAACCTCGTAGTCGATGAAAAGCAGTCTTTAAACTGATGAAGAAGATCTACTAGACGCTGTCTCCGCGCGGGTGACAAATCCGTGCTTACGTCAATAGGTGGTGGGGCTGACGTGGCTTACGGCTCGTCCTGATGTACTACACAGCACTCGCGTATTTCGGTGATCTCGTCGAAGTAGGCAACTGTAGTGCCTTGTGTGATGTGTCGTCGCTCGTTGGTAAAACTCGTCAACAAAACCTCCGCCTCACCACACACAACATTCACGATACTTCTGGGAATTGCAACACCGCAAGAGAGTAGAAGCGTCAATACTTGTTCAGTGATTCCTTCTCCAGTATTATGCTCGCTGCACGTGACTGAAACAAGACGGCACGATAACGGAGGTACAGTGACATCGTCAATGACTCGCAGGGATTTTCGGTGTAGCGCTGCGCTTTGATCCGCTGAAAAGGTCTGTACACCGTCCGGTATATTGATGATGGCACCATATTCACGCAAGAAATCTATCCCCAAGATTGCCTGTTTCCTACACTCAGAAAGAATAACGAAAGTTACGTCGAAGGATGCATCCCCTATCTTCATTCTTGCGGTGCACTTTCAGGTAGGTGTGAGTAGCTGCCCTCCAGCTCCTCTAATCTGCGGTCCTGTCTATTCCATTCTAACCTTCCTGAGCGTGTTCGCCAGACTCTCACTCATTATTGAGAAGTCCGCGCCAGTGTCGACCAATGCCATGACGTCATGTCCGTCAATCGTAATTGCAACTTCGGCACTAACAACCCCATCTTTCGTCGATTCATTGAAAACGTGTCTCTCTTCGCTCGGCAGTATTGGGGGATTTTCAGCACTTCGACGATTCGCAACCTTCCCCCTGAGATCACTGCTTTTAGTTTCCCAGGCGTGGACTAGGAGATCTCCCTCTTGGCATGTCAGTGGTGCTCCGTCTAGAGGATACAGAATAACGCCCAGGAGAGGGTGAGCGCAACCTAAACCCAAGAGGAACATCCTGTGGGGTCATGACACTCGTGTCGACGTCAGGTGTTCCGTTGAAATGGCGCCGAGGAACAGTGGAAGGAAACCATTGGTACCCTGCGATGCGATACGGGCAATACCGAACGATGTGGCCTGCTTCCCCACAATAAAAGCACAGGTGCCTATGGTCAGGGGTACGACAGATGTCAGTTTTGCGAAGTGGTGGCTGCCTCGGCGTGGAAGTTTCTCTGTAGTACCAAGGCGCTGTCGGCGGATGTTGCTGGTGGTACTAAGGCGGTGTCGGCACGTTCGCTGTCTGTCGGCAGACTATGTCTGCATAGCTTGCCCTGGGAAAGCTCGTGTTCGGCTCAGGAAGCGAGAGCGCTTGCCTGATCTTCTGGCGTACTACTTCCGTTACTGAGGTGATCGCGCAGTCATTCGGTTTGGCGACGAGCTTCTTGAGCGCTTCTTGTACGATTTTTCGTATTAGTTGGCGCAAAGAACCTTCGTCGGGTGTTGTAGCTGTGGTCGTGGCTGCCACGCTGATCGGTGCACTGTGGGTTGGGCGGTCATGCTGGCGATAACGTAAATGCAGTGCGCGTTCGATGGATGTCGCCTCCTTGGAGAATTCATCTACACTTGTAGGCGGGTTTCGTACGAGACCAGTGAAGAGCTGCTCCTTAATTCCCCGCATGAGGTGGCTAACCTTTTGGCTTCCGGCATATTAGGATGTGCTCGAAGAAATAGCCGTGCCATGTCCTCAACAAACATCGTAACGGATTCATTTGGTTTCTGAATCCGTGACTCGAGGATACGCTGTGCGATTTCTCGTCTTTCAGTGCTCGCGAACGTGTCGAGAAACTTCTGCCGGAACTCATCCCAAGACGACCACACACGATTCGTGAACCATGTTCGGGCTCCATCTTGAAGCGGAAAATAAACGTAGCCCAATTTCTGTGTGGTGTTCCACCTGTTAACATCCGCTGTGTGCTCGCATTCCTCGAGCCAGTCATGTGCGTCTTCATATGCGTTTTCGTGGAAGTCCACCGGAAGTCGAGGGTTCAAAACAATTACCTGTGTCGTGCTTGGGCTGGACATGTTGGGGCCAGTGCTTCCAGGCGCCGTCATGCTTTCTGGCACGGTCACGCTTTCCGGCAATGGACCGAACTCCGGGCTGAGGTCTAACAGGCGGCGGCTGCTGCAGTGAACAGGGGTGTCGATGCGCGGAAGTCTTTCTGGACTAGATGCGGGGCTGTTTTCAGGCGTCCCGAATATGTACCCAGCGCCTCCACCAGTGTCTCAATGCAGAAACAGCAGCAGTTAAATACAGCAAACTCACTTTAATTGTACAGAACACTGGCAAACTCATCGGAAGAGAACCTCTTCTTCTTTTCTCCCGCTGCGCGTGTACTTTGTTGTTCTCTTGGTGCTGCATATTCAATGCGGCACATGGACATGTCATGTTGAAGACGATGTAGTTGGGAGTGGGTCTGACAATCTCGGGAGGACGTTGGAATAATTCACAGGAGTATTTACAGGCAGACCCGATTCATTCGTTAGGGAACTTGATGCTTCGTCCCAACTGTAGCAGACACCATCTATTTAAGCGTGTACATAACGCTATTTCACCATAGAACCATGGTCACGGAACGAAGAGGTCGCTGCTCAATGTTTTTGACGAGTTGCACGCACTGAAAAGTCTTCAGTGATGTAAAACTGCGTTCCCCTTCAATTTGAAACATTTTTCGTTATTTTGGTTTTTTGCTGAAGTTCAGTAATCGCTATATAAACTGTGCGTGATCTATCTGCTCGCCTGGTGACAATTCTGTGACAGCACTCAAAAGACGTGCAAGGTACTCGAAGTTGTTCTGCGAAAGTCTGGTTTGCCTTTGCCAAAAGTGCATCTGCGATATGACTGTCTGATTCATCAATTCGGTGTATAATTAGGTTGTCACGCCAGGAAGCGTTTGCAAGGTCATCATTATTTTTCGCCAAATCTGAGACAGCCGGAGATAACTCCCTCATGTCAGAGCGGAATTGACCGAATGAAATAAGAGAATCGGTGACGTTCTTTTTTTTTCGAAGAGCGCCTACACATGGTTCCATGTCAAAACGTTTGTTGACAGTGTGCTGAAATGACTAGATATTGGCAATGTCTCGAACAATTTGTTTCTGTGCAGCCAACACTTCACTAAGCATTTCAGAAATGTTGCTCGGTCTGTCCTCAGACTGGACTGACGCATTACACAATGCACTACTACGTGTAACATTTTTCGATAATTTAGGGGGACTAAGATTTATCTCTACGTCAGCGCTAAGTACCAGCATGCTTACGCAATAAAATGCATTTGAATTACTACATAGAAAGTTCTGTGAGCAAGAGAGCGTCATTAAACAATGATCATTTTATCAAAAGCAATGGGTTAATCACATTACGGTATCTGCATGAAAATGAAGACGAGGTATTGCATCCTGTAGGTGCTGCTGCCGTCTTTCCCACTGACTAGGGAAGCCGGATTCATGGTATTTACCCTTTCTGCCAAGCACGCCACAGTACAGCACCGGGCGCGGAATGGTGCTGTCATCGACGTAACATATGACCAGGAAGCATGTGGTAGCAATAGCACATGCCAAAACTGTCTCAAGCAGGCAGGACAGGGCAACCACAGCGCAGGCCATCATGCACGTGCATTGGTAGAGGCGTTGAGTAGAGCGCATGTCAGTGGTTTGGTCCAGTAGAAATCCTTGAGGCGATAGTGCAGGGATGAAGATCAATAGCGAACGCCAAAGAAACTGCACGAAAAGCATTAAGACGTGGTTTACCATCTTGTCGGTGCTGCTGCCGTCTTGCGCGGGCCGTCTATTGCTCTGAGAGCTCTGTTAGGGAATACTGCAGCTTGCCGTGGTTCTCGAGTGAGCTGGCCTCACTCGAGAAGCCAAGTCGTGTGCGGCGGCTACGCTCGGCAAGGCGGCGGCTGATAGCCGGAAGGTCGATGTTATTATAGACACTGGTTGTGACATGGGGTTGCGAAATGATATGCTACAGCTCCGCAGCACTGTCAGCTCATCCAGTTTGGACGGCAGGGCTTGAACCGTCAACAGCGTTTCCAGGTGAGCGGAACCCGTGCGCTGTCTCGTGAACTGATGCTGTGGCGCCAATGAAGCGTTTTTGAGCCGTCGATGAGGCCTTGATGTTGTCCACGAAGGCTGCTTGAAAAACCGAGAGGTTAACAGGTGCCAAGGAGGCATGCACGCTGTCCCTAGGCAAGATGAGCCAGTGCGCATTGTTGGTGCGAAGTATCACGTCACTGGACAAGTTCCTTGGAACCACAGTAAAGGCATGAACCGTTCACTGGTGGTGGGATGTATACTTGCCGCGACGGCCGCCTGGCGGATTCATCAGCGAGGAAGTGGCATGGTGTTCCTCGGGAAGTCGTGTCAGATGTGGGGTTCACCAAAGGTTTTTGATGACTGCGCTACTGTCAAGGAACGACTCAGAGATATGGATACAATGCCTGTTCAGTATGCCAGGGATTAACCGTTGCAATTTATGTCTGTCTCTGCAAATAACGTAGCTCATTAGACAGAATTCTGCTTTGGAATATAGTAGACATTAGATGGATCTGTCTTTCATACACTGTCACCTATGATAGTAAATGGAGGAGTTGATGTACGAGGTGTACGTAGACAGCATGTTACCGAGGGTGCGGTTGAAGCCTCTGTAATTCCATTGGTCTGGGTGTGATAGGCACTTGTAGTGCGGTGAACGCCGTGAAACTGACGCAGCAATGCTGTGATGACGTCTGACAAGAATGATCGACCATGACCACTCAGTAATTCTCGAGGTGCTCTATGACGTAACACGATGTTGTGAAGAACGAAACTCGCAACGTCTTTTGCTATAGACGTGGGAAGGGATGAAGTTTCGGCATACCGCTTGATGTGGTCGACGACAACAATGATCCAGCGGTTACCGTCTGCAGTGTTAGGAAGGGGACCATAGATATCGATGCCGACACAGTGGAATGGTCGGGATGGGCATGGTAAGAGTAATAAGGTACCGCTGGCATGATTAGGGGCAGTCTTTCGTCTCTGGCACATCGAGCAAGCCCGAACGTACTGTCGTAATAAACGGTACATGCCAGGCCAGTAATATCGGAACCGTATGGAGGAACATTAGCAATCACAATTTTAACGCAGCATGCGACTTCTTCAAGCTCAGTGCTATCTCGATGGGGTAACACCTGTCGAGACGGAGATCAGCGGCACCAAGCTCTTTACCTGGCACATGCGTCAAATTATACAGAAAAGACATCATGTGCATCTTTAGTTATTTTAGCCTGGATGTGATGTTTAACAAACTTTTCGACGGGAAAGTTGGGACTAATGGGGTGTACTCAGTTTCAATGGTATAAGCCTCTGACATACCCTTGAAACTTCTCACACGCTTCGGTCACTGCAAGGCCTAATTATTTCTCAATTTGTATTGCCTCTTTCTGTTTCCGACAGACTACAGGAGGCATACGCAATAGCTTTGTGGGCACCATCTTTCTGCTTCTGTAGCAAAACTGTGCCCAACCCAAACAATGAGACATCCACTGAAGCAGTGACAGAACTGGGCTTTCACGCAGCTTTTTCTGTAATAATTAAAAGCTCCTCTGTTGGGCTGAGGTGAATGCCCACTCGCTTTTCGCATTTAGAAGAGCGTTCATAGGGCAGGTCATTTCTGCATGCGTGGGAAAAACTTAATCAAGCAGTTTGCATAAATCTTTTCAGCTCCTGAGTGTTTGAAAAGGGTCTCATTTCATTATACCCTGTACTTTTATGGGTCAGCATGGATTTTTTTGTTATCAACAATATGCCTAACAACTTTACCCTTTGTACATTGAATTCGCATTTCTGGTGGTTCAATGTGACACCATGTTTCTGTATTCTTTGCAGAACCGTTTTGAGATGGGCATTGCGCTTTGCTTGCATCCTGCCATAGATCAGCATGTCCTTCGTGTTACACACAACGCCTTCTAGATTGTTCAGAAACTGTGGCATCTTCCTATGTAAGAACTCAGGTTCAGAACCGATTCCAAAAAAGTAATCTCTCAAGTACCTGGCAAATGGCAGTATAAATGTGGTCATGCTTCAAGACTCCTCCGGCAGCTCGAACTGCAAAATCCTGAATTGGCATCATCTTTGGAAAATGTTGAGGTTCAGCAGGTTGCGCCAGCACATGTTTACTCACAGGCAGAGGGTGAACCTCAACAAACTTGTTTAGCCTGGTCGGGTACAGGCATTTGTGCACATCTCCAGTAGGCTGTTGAACAATGGCCTTTACAGAACGGCACTGTGTTTGCTCCTCAACTGGCTCAATGACTCGGAACTCAGCCTTCTCTTCCAGTTTTGTGTTTGCTGGCGACATCGAAAGTACGAGAACTTTTCGAGGAGTGGTAAAAGTACTGGTATAGCATCTTTTTTAGGGTATAAGGCCTAGTGGAAAAAGCGAATTTTTTCTCAATATGTCGTTTTCCAGTAATTGGTTGTGTTAAATCCCCAATTTATTGCCCCTCATATTGCTAAATAAAGTTTCCCTCTGTGTAGTTTCTTCCCAAAGGTACAAGCAAAAATGTTTGACCACTCACCACATATGAAACTGATACTGAAAGTGCTAATTGTGTGTTATTCATAAGATTAGCTGGATATGTAGTATTTTGTTGGTGATTTGGCACTTATATTAAGAGCAAACATATAACAATACTCTAAAGATGCTGTAAACACATCATTTTTAGTCAGAAAAGTCATAACCTTCTCACCAGGTGAACGTGTAATGTAATATTGCCACATTGAATATGCAGCACCAAGAGAACAACGAAGAACACGCGCAGCTAGAGAAGAAGACGAGGCTCTCTTCCGATCAGTTTGCCAGTGTTCTGGTACAATTAAAGTGAGCTTCCTGTATTCGACTGCTGCTGTTTCTGCATTGTGACACTGGTGGAGCTGCTGGGTACATGTTCGGGACGCCTGACAACAGCCCCGCATCTAGTCCAGAAAGACTTCCGCGCATCGACAACTCCGTTCGCCGCAGCAGCCAACGCCTGTTAGGCCTCAGCCTGGAAATTGGTCCATTGCTGGAAAGCGCGACTGTGCCAGAAAGCATGACGGCCCCTGGAAGAACTGGCCCCAACATGTCCAGCCCAAGCACGACACAGGTGACTGTTTTGAACCCTTGACTTCCGATTGACTTCCACAAAAACGCATATAAGGATGCACAAGACTCGCTCGAGGAATTCGAGCACACAGCGAATGTTAACGGGTGGAACACCACACAGAAATTGGGCTACGTTTATTTTCCGTTTTAAGACGGAGCCCGAATATGGTTCACGAATCGCGTGTGGTCATCTTGGGACGAGTTCCGGCAGAAGTTCCTCGATACATTTGCGAGCACTGAAAGACGAGAAATCGCACAGCGTCTCCTCGAGTCACATATTCAGAAACCAAATGAATCCGTTATGATGTTTGTTGAGGACATGGCGCGGCTATTTCGTCGAGCAGATCCTATGATGCCCAAAGCCAAAAAGGTTAGCCACCTCAAGCGGGGCGTTAAGGAGCAGATATTCGCTGGTCTCGTACGAAACCCGCCTACAAGTGTGGATGAACTCTCCAAGGAGGCGACATCTATCGAACGCGCACTGCATCTACGTTATTGCCAGTATGACAGCCCAACCCACAGTGCACCGATCAGCGTGGCAGCCACGACCACAGCAACAACACCCGACGAAGGTTCTTTGCGCCAACTAATACGAGAAATCGTATAAGAAGAGGTCAAGAAGCTCGTCGCCAAACCGAATGACTGCGGGATCACCTCAGTAACGGAAGTTGTACGCCAGGAGATCAGGCAAGCACTCTCGCTTCCTGAGCCGAACCCGAGCACTCCCAGGGCAAGCTATGCAGACGTAGTCCACCGACAGCCAGCGAACGTGCCGACACCACATCAGTACCACCAGCAACATCCGCTGACAGCGCCTTGGTACTACAGAGAAACTTCGACGCTGAGGCGGCCACCACTTCACAAAACTGATACCTGGCGTACCCCTGATCATAGGCCCCTGTGCTTTCACTGTGGGGAAGCAGGCCACATCGTTCGGTATTGCCCGTATCGCGCCGCAGGGTACCAAGGGTTTCCTTCCACTGTTCCTCGGTGCCATTTCAACAGAACACCTGACGTCGACACGAGTGTCATGACCCCACGGGATGTTCCTCCTGGGTTTCGGTCATGCTCACCCTCTCCTGGGCATTATTCTCCATCCTCTAGACGGAGCACCACTGACATGCCAAGAGGGAGATCTCCTAGTCCACGCCGGGGAAACTAAAAGCAGCGACCTCAGGGGGGAAGGTTGTGAATCGTCGAAGTGCTGGAAATTCCCCAATACTGCCGCACGAAGAGAGACACATTTTCAATGAATCGACGAAAGATACTGCCGAAGTTGCAATTACTATTGACGGACATGACGTCATGGCATTGGTCGACACTGGCGCGGACTTCACAATGATGAGTGAGAGTCTGGCAGACACGCTCAGGAAGGTTAGAATGGAATGGACAGGACCGCAGATTAGAGGAGCTGGAGGGCAGCCACTCACGCCTACCGGAAAGTGCACCGCAAGAATGAAGATAGGGGATGCATCCTTCGTCGCAACTTTTGTTATTCTTTCTGAGTGTTGCAAACAGGCAATCTTGGGGATGAATTTCGTGCGTGAATATGGTGCCATCATCAATATTTCGGACGGTGTACTAACCTTTTCAGCGGATCAAAGAGCAGCGCTACACCGAAAATACCTGCGAGTCATTAACGATGTGACCGTACCTCCGTTATCGTGCCGCCTTGTTTTAGTCACGTGCAGCGAGCAGAATACTGGAGAAGGAATCGCTGAACAAGTATTGACGCTTCTACTTTCTCACGGTGTTGCAATTGCCAGAAGTATCATCAATGTCTTGTGCGGTGAAGCAGAGGTTCTGTTGACGAATTTTACCAATGAGCGACGACACATTACACAAGGCACTACAGTTGTCTACTTCGACGATATCACCGAAATCCGCGAGTGCTGTGTAGTACAACAGGACGAACCGCAAGCCACGTCAGCCCCACCACCTATTGACCTAAGCACGGATTTGTCACCAGCGCAGAGACAGCGTCTAGTAGATCTTCTTCACCAGTTCAAAGACTGTTCTTCATTGACCTCGAGGGTCAGTCAAACGCCACTGACGAAGCATCGGATAATAACGGAGGAGACGGCAAGGCCAATACGACAGAACCCATACCGCGTAGCACCGAAAGAGCGTGAAGCAATCCAGAAACAAGTGAAGAAAATGCTCGACGGTGACGTTATCCAGCCGTCAAGAAGTCCTTGGGCATCGCCGGTAGTGCTGGTTAATAAGAAAGACGGAAGCTTGCGATTTTGTGTCGACTATCGCAAGCTGAACCGTGTGACTCCACAACAGAAAAAGAGTGTCTTGCTGTCGTAAGGGCGGTTATGAAGTTTCGTCCATACCTCTATGGTCGTTCCTTCCACGTAGTCAGCGACCATCATTCCCTTTGCTGGCTGACCAACTTGAAAGACCCGTCTGGTCGGCTCGCACGGTGGAGCTTACGCCTTCAAGAGTTTGATATGACAATCGTGTTTAAGTCCGGAGGGCCGCACGCCGACGCCGATTGCTTATCAAGGTCACCGATAAAGCGCGACGATGTCACAGAAGATGACAGCATGGCGTTTGTAGGAGTCGTCGACACCACTACGATTTCGTGCAAGCAGAAAGAAGACAGTGAGTTGCTTCCCCTTATTGAATTTTGGAATGGCCGGACAATAACCGTCCCTAAAAGATTTGCAAGGAGCCTGCCGTCATTCTGCTTACGTAGTGGTGTCCTCTAAAAGAAGAACTTTTCTCCCAGAGGAAGCACCCACCTCCTTGTCGTTCCGACGTCACTTCGTGAGGAGATACTTTGTGCTTGCCACGATGAGCCAACGTCTGGTCTTCTCGGATACACGGGCACATTGGCCAGAATTGAACAGAAATACTACTGGCCAAGACTTCCAGCTATGGTGAAACATTACGTGCGCACGTGCCTTGATTGCCAACGACAAAAATCGTCACCGTTAAAACCAGCTGGAGTATTGCAACCAATTCAAGTGCCCACGGTACCTTTCGCCCAAATCGGGATGGATCTCCATGGACCATATCCGACTTCCCATGCTGGCAACAAGTGGGTAATAGTCGTCACTGGGTAATAGTCGCTACGCGGAAACAAAGGCTTTGTCAAGTGGCACCGCCGTTGAAACCGCACGATTCTTCGTAGAAAATATCGTCCTGAGGCACGGTGCTCCGACAATCATAATAACAGATCTAGGTGCCGCTTTCAAGGCCGCGCTCCTGAAGACAGTGCTTGAGCTCAGTGGAACAGCCCAATGGAAAACCACTTCCTATCATCCACAAACCAACGGCTTAACAGAATGCCTCAACAAGACTATTGCAGACATGTTTAGTATGTACGTTGACAAGGATCACAAGAACTGGGACGACATTCTACCGTACATCACGTTTGCCTATAATACAGCGCAGCGAGAAACTACACGAAGAACGCCGTTCAGTCTCCTTCATGGCCATGAAGTGACGACGATGCTTGACGCCATATTACTGCACGACTGCAATGACATAGATTTGGACGCTGTATCTTTTATCCAACGAGCAGAAGAAGCGAGGCAGCTTGCGGGCGTCCGAATCACCCAGCAGCAAAATTACGACGCTTAACGTTATAATCTGCGACACCGACATGTCGTCTATCGGGCCGGCGACAAAGTCTGGGTATAGAGTCCTATCCGCCGCCGGGGACTGTCTGAAAAATTGCTGAAGAAGTATTTTGGCCCCTATACAGTTTTACAATGCCTGAGCGACGTTAATTACGTGGTCGTTCCTGACAGCCCCTCAACAACTCGCCAGCGAAAACCAGAAATCGTGCACGTTGTGAGAATGAAGTCCTACATTTCGGACTGATTTACACCATACATCTGCTACACCGTCTTTTGTAGAAGAGCATCGGGACGCTGCTCTCTGGAGGGGGGCAAATGCCACATTGAATATGCAGCACCAAGAGAACAACGAAGAACACGCGCAGCGAGAGAAGAAGACGAGGCTCTCTTCCGATCAGTTTGCCAGTGTTCTGGTACAATTAAAGTGAGTTTCCTGTATTCGACTGCTGCTGTTTCTGTATTGTGACAATATAGATGTGCTTTTCACGCTCAAGGGCATTAAAGCGAGCATGTAAACTACCACATTTACTTTGGATGATGATGTGCATGATTTAAATAATGGCAACAAAACCACATTTGATGTTTTTAAGCAAATTAGGATCAAGCTTGACCACTACACTGGAAAAGTGTGCCTCACAAACGATCGGCACTGTAGCGTCAAAGCACCTCGTCATGTCACTGTTGCTGCCAAATGAGCCTGAAAAAAATTCGAGTTTCCGCTAAGTGGCACACAATAGTATAGTCTATGATAAAACTGCGACAAATATTGAGAGCTTTAGCCCTCCCGATTGTCTTGTGTAAGCAGTGCACCTGTCTTGATTATTTTTTTTTCGTCGATTTTTTTCATAACATATAATTGTGACATTTTCCCTTAGCAAACAGTCTTAGCTCTTTTGCTAATTAACTATTTTCAATAATACTTTGCATACTTTCTTATCACAATAAAATGCTTGCACTGAACCTAATTGAGCAAAATTATGCCACGAGATTTATAATTGCTGCCTGTTACACAAAGGTGTTCATTAGATCTATTTATCAGATCATCAGATCTGATGAAAAGAGATCTATTCATCAGATCTCTTTTTTTTGCTCATTGCACAGGCCGAAACACTTTATATGCAGTGTAAAATCTTTAACGAGCGCAACTTGAGTTATAGGTCGCAGGGGCGCCTGCGCAAGTAGGCGTTTGGTGTGTAGCGACACCACGAACCCGAGCTAACGGGGGAGTTTCGACTCCCTCCCACGCCTAGCCGTGCGTGGCTTTGCCGTGTCCGAGGAAAAGGGGATCCTGGGGGTTGAGCCGACGCTGGGTGATTGGACCGTTAAGGCCCCCCGGCAGAGGCAACACACCCCTTTGGCCCCGGCTTCACGTAGACGGCACCCCTGAGCTGACCCACCCAGGGGAAATCGGCAGTCGCCTTTTTCTATCTCTCTCTCCGTACATCTTCGTCTTTATCTCTTACTATTTATCTGTCCTGTCTTCTGCTCTCTTCCGTTTACTTCCAAACTTCCTGGCGGCTAGGGTTAACCCTGTGCAAATAGCCTACCTTGGTCTAGGCGCATTGGGTTATAGTGGCGTTGTACGGCTGGCGTCTTCAGGTTTCAGCATTTGTAACCTTGTAGCGTCCCCTTGTTGGGCTCCGTGGTGGGTGGCCGCCAACGCTGCTGAACAACAATAAGGAAGACATGCATGGAGCATTCCCACTACTGTCTGATCGTACCGGCTTAAAGCCGGTACGCACCGATGATCTCACCAAAGAAGGATTGGCCACCCTAGTGCAGTATCTGGCCACCCCCTCCCGTAGGCATTCGTCAATTAACTCACGGCCCTCAGTCCCCACCAGCTGCGGAGCAACTGACCACGGCGGCGGTCAGATCTGCAAAGCAGCAGAGGGTGCTAGGAATCTCTGGATACGGACACGCCACCATTGGAACTTGAACTTAGCAACGTTTAACGTTAGAACGTTATCTAGTGAGGGAAGTCTAGCTGTATTATTAGAGGAGCTAGAAGGCAATAAATGGGATATAATAGGGCTGAGTGAGGGACAGATGAGGCCTATACTGTGCTACAGAATGGGCACGTCATTACCTACCGGGGCTTGGCAGACAGAAGAGAACTGGGAGTAGGGTTCCTAATTCACAGAAACATAGCTGGCAACATAGAGGATTACTATAGCATTAATGAAAGGGTGGTAGGCATTGTAATTAAACTGAATAAAAGATACAAAATGAAGGTAGTACAGGCTTACGCGCTTACATCCAGCCATGATGACGCTTCAGTTGAAAGCTTCTATGAAGACGTGGAATCGGCAATGAGTAAGGTGAAAACAGAGTATACTATAGTAATGGGCGACTTTAATGCAAAGGTAGGGAAGAAGCAGGCTGGAGACCAGGCAGTAGGAGATTACGGCATCGGCACTAGAAACGCCAGAGGAGAGCTACTAGTAGTATTCGCAGAACGCAATAATCTGCGTATTTTGAATACCTTCTACCGAAAACGAGAAAACCGCAAGTGGACATGGAGGAGCCCTAATGGCGTAAATAAGAACGAAATAGACTTTAAAATGACTGCACACCCAGGAGTCGTGCAGGATGTGGAAGTGGTTGGCAAGGTAAGATGCAGTGACCATAAATGGTACGGGCTCGAATCCGCCTAGACTTCAAGAAGAAACGACAGAAACTGATACGCAAGAAGCAAATCAATGAGCTAGCACTGAGAGGAAAGTACAGGAATTCAGAGTGTCACTGCAGAACAGGTACTCTGCTCTTAGCGAGGAAACCAACCTTAGCGTAGATACAATGAATGATAATCTGACGAGTATCATCACGGAGTGTGCAGTGGAAGATGGAGGCAGGGTAGCTAGGACAGGACACCGGCAAGCTTTCCCAGGAAACGAAGAACCTAATTAAGAAGCGTCAAATCATGAAAGTGTCAAGTACAACAGACAAAATAGAACTGGCAGAGCTTTCGAAGCTGATTAATAGACGTAAAGTATGCGATGTAAGAAGGTATAACATGGAGAGAATTGAGCACGCTCTGAAAACCGGAGGAAGCGTCAAAGCAGTGAAGAGGAAACTTGGGATAGGCAAAAGGCGGATGTATGCACTAAGGGACAAAGAAGGCAAATTAACTACCAATATGGATAGGATAGTTGAAATAGCGGAGGAGTTTTACAGAGATCTGTACAGTAGCCGAGACAACCACGACCTTAATACTATAAGAACTAGCAGTAACCAGACGACACCCCACCGGTAAGGATAGAAGAAGTCAGAAAAGCTTTGGAGAGCATGCACAGAGGCAAAGCTGCTGGTGAGGATCAAGTAACATCAGATCTGCTGAAAGATGGAGGACAGATTGTGTTAGAAAAACTAGCCACTCTATTTACGAGGTGTCTCCTGACGGGAAAAGTACCAGAGTCTTGGAAGAACGCTAACATCATTTTAATACATAAGAAAGGAGATGACAAGGACTTGAAGAATTACAGGCCGATCAGCTTGCTCTCTGTAATATACAAGCTATTTACAAAGGTAATTGCTAGCAGAGTAAAGAAAACATTAGAATTCAATCAACCAAAGGAACAAGCAGGATTGAGAACAGGCTACTCAACAATTGACCACATTCATACTATCAATCAGGTAATAGAGAAATGCTCAGAGTATAACCAACCACTATACATAGCCTTCATAGATTACGAGAAGGCGTTTGATTCAGTAGAAATATCAGCCGTCATGCAGACACTGCGGAATCAGGTCATAGATGAATGATATATAAACATTCTGGAAGAAATCTACAGGGGATCAACTGCTACCATAGTGCTTCATAAAAAAGCAACAGAATACCAATAAAGAAGGGTATAAGGCAGGGGGACACAATCTCCCCAATGCTATTCACTGCGTGCTTACAGGACGTTTTCAGAAGCCTAGAATGGGAACAGTTAGGGATAAGAGTTAATGGAGAGTACCTCAGTAACCTGCGCTTCGCCGATGACATTGCATTGCTGAGTAACTCAGGGGACGAATTGCAACTCATGATTACGGAGTTAGACAAGGAGAGCAGAAAGGTGGGTCTTAAAATTAATCGGCAGAAAACGAAAGTAATGTACAACAACCTCGGAAAGGAGCAGCGCTTTGCGATAGGTAATAGTGCACTTGAAGTTGTAAAAGACTATGTCTACTTAGGGCAGGTAATAACAACAGAGCCTAACGACGAGATTGTAGTAACTAGAAGAATAAGAATGGGGTGGAGCACATTCAGCAGGCACTCTCAAATTATGACAAGTAGATTGCCACTGTCCCTCAAGAGGAAGGTATATAACAGCTGTATCTTGCCGGTACTTAGCTACGGAGCAGAAACCTGGAGACTCACAAAGAGGGTTCAACTTAAATTGAGGACGACGCAGCGAGCAATGGAAAGAAAAATGGTAGGTGTAACCTTAAGAGACAAGAAGAGAGCAGAGTGGATTAGGGGACAAACGGGAGTTAAGGATATCATATCTGCAATAAAGAAGAGGAAATGGACATGGGCCGGGCATGTAGCACGTAGACAGGATAACCGCTGGTCATTAAGGGTCACCAACTGGATTCCCAGAGAAGGGAAGCGGGGTAGGGGGAGACAGAAGGTTAGGTGAGCAGATGAGATTAAGAAGTTTGCGGGTATAAATTGGCAACAGCAAGCACAAGACCGGGTTAACTGGCGGAACATGGGAGAGGCCTTTGTCCTGCAGTGGACGTAGACAGGCTGATGATGATGATGATGATGATGATGATGATGATGCAAGAATAAGTTTTCACGAAACCTGCGGAGCTACATTGGGGGTCGTCATGAAATGGGGAACAAATTTCGGATCGCAGATGACGTGGAATCACGAGTAGCCACTGACGTCCACTGGGGGCGTAGTTGCTTCGGTACAGCACGTCGTCGCGAATGGTGAACTGCTCAACTTGCCGAAGCAACGTGCGAGGAGAGGGAGAAGCCGTCTGCCCAGCCAGCATGACTATAATCGAAGAAACCCAAGGGTCCTTGCGTTGCGCAGATGGCATGTCGGTGATGGTGATGGCAGTGGCATCACAGGTTAGATTTTCGCAGCAGTCCGGGTCAGGAGGTAGCGGCGAACGGGATAGGGCGTCTGTGTCCGAATGTTTCCGGCCGGAGCGATAGACCACGCGAATATTATATTCTTGGAGGCGTAATGCCCATCGGGCGAGGCGACCGCTTGGATCCTTCAATGACGACAACCAGCAGAGGGCGTGGTGGTCAGTTACGACGTCTACTGTTTGAGGCCAGGACGGGAGTATTGCGAACAAAGACATATCGGGCCAAATACGAAGGAGTAGACATTGTATGCAGTGCGTGTGGAGAGGAAGAAGAAACTGCCGAACACTTGATTATGTTCTGTAAAGGGCTTCACCCTGTAGTTCAGGTTGATGGCGCAGTGTTTTTCAAAGCACTTGGGTTTAGGGACAGTGAGGGCAAAATAGACTTTAAGCGGGTAGAATTTACTAGTAGGAGGTTATCTGATTGGTGGCTAAAGTCAAGGCACGAGTGAAAATTGAACCTTTCGCTGCAAAGTACAAATCCTCAACCTCACTATTTAAGGAAAAAAATAAATCTAGTTTTTGGTTCATTAAGTATTACGGCTTGGTGGTGCTAGCCACCGCCCGATCTAAAGGGTACAGCCGTATCCATTCATCCATCCATCCATCCATCCATCCATCCATCCATCCATCCATCCATCCATCCATCCATCCATCCATCCATCCATCCATCCATCCATCCATCCATCCATCCATCCATCCATCCACCCACCCACTTATCCATCCATCCATCCATCCATCCATCCATCCATCCATCCATCCATCCATCCATCCATCCATCCATCCATCCATCCATCCATCCATCCATCCATCCATCCGTCGTCCGTCCGTCCGTCCGTCCGTCCGTCCGTCCGTCCATCCATCCATCCATCCATCCATCCATCCATCCATCCATCCATCCATCCATCCATCCAGCCATCCATCCGTCAAAAGGGCGCCCGTACACGTAAAGTCGAAGTTTCTTTATCACCCAAATAATGGCGAGGCTTTCCTTTTCAGTGACGGAATAGTTGATTTCGGCTTTGCTAAAAGTTCAGCTTGCGTGGCAACCACGTACTCTTGAAAGCCATCTTTCTGCTGCGCAAGAATAGCACCTAGTCCGACGCCACTAGCGTCGGTGTGGATCTGTGTGGGTGCCGATGGGTCGTAGTGTCGCAGAATAGGCGGCGACATGGTTTAACGTGCTTGGTAGGTGGCGCATTTCATTGAAAGAATTATCACAAGTGGCAGACCAGGCCGAAAGGTTTCTAGAGCCGGCAAGGAGCTTGGTCAAAGGAGCGATGATTGTCGCAAAATTGCGGATGAAGCGCCGGAACTAATAGCAAAGGCCTATGAAGCTTCGAAGCTGTTTCATGACGGTCGGTTTGGGAAACGCTGAAACGGCTGTATTAGAAAGAATGCCGTCCTTCGAAACCACGTGGCCAAGAATCGTTAGCTTTTGAGCGGCGAAAGTGGCACTTTTTCAGATTCAGTTGCAGCCCCGCGGCGGATATACAAGCGAAGACTTTCTCGAGGTGGGTTAAATGGGTTGCGAGATCAGTTGAAAAGACAACAATGTCTTGTAAATAACAAAGAAAAACGTTCCATTTGAAGCCTTGATGGATAGAGTCCATCATTCGCTCGAAAGTAGCTCGCGCGTTGCAGAGGCCGAAGGGCACGACTGTGAATTCGTAAAGCCCTTCGGGCATGACGAAAGCTGTTTTTTCGCGATCGGCCTCTGCCATGGCTATCTGCCAGTATCCGAAGTGCAGATCTAAACAAGAGAAAAATTCCGCTCCCTGTAAGCAGTTCAAGGCATCGTCAATGCGTAGTAGCGGATAGACATCCGTGCGAGTGATTCGGTTGAGAAGTTGGTAGTACACACAGAACCTAATGGATCTGTCCTTATTCTTCACCAGCACAACTGAAGAGGCCCAGGGACTGCTTGAAGGTCAGGTTATGCCAAGTTTCAGCATATCGTCGACTTGTTCATTGATGACACGGTGTTCGTCAGTTAACACATGATATGAACGCAAGTCGTAATGGTGTCTCTTGACCGGTAACTGTATGGTGAACAGCAGCTGACGCTCGTAAGGAAGGCTGATTCTGGTCATACGAGGCTCGAAACACTGGAGGAGCTTGATTATCTGTTCCTGCTGCCAAGGCGTGAGGTGGCAATCCATAGACTTGTGGAATACATCTATAAGGTCATTGGCGTCAGTTGCGGATGTAATGGCACAAGTCGGTAGAAATGGCTTGTCTGGATACATCGGGTTGCCCCATCGCAGTGGTCTAGTGGCTAAGGTACTAGGCGGCTGAAACGTGTGTCGCGGGTTTGAATCCCGGCTGCGGCGGCTGCATTTCCGATGGAGGCGGAAATGGTGTAGGCCCGTGTGCTCAGATTTGGGTGCGCGTTAAAGAACCCCAGGTGGTCGAAATTTCCGGAGCCCTCCACTACGGCGTCTCTCATAATCATATGGTGGTTTTAGGACGTTAAATCCCACATATCAATCAATGGATACATCGGGTCTTCGAAAATACAATCTAAGGTCTCGAGGCTCCCCAGACACTCCCCGTAGCAGGATGTATGGACAAGCACAGACTTTGCACGCATAGAGTCCCACCGAACTATTGGAAAAGTTGATGACGGCAAAAGGGAGGACGATGGTTCGGTGGTGCGCACTAGCTATAGTTGCTTGAAACAGAAAGGTCGAGTTAGTGGCAGCAGGGGAAAACACAGGCACTAGGACGGCGGACAACGGCGCGATGGCGACATCAGCTGTGGCGAACACTTTCGAGGGACTGTGGTGGCCAATATCAAGGCACGGATTCGTCAACATGACTTCAGCACGAGCGCAGTCGACGAGGGCCTGATGGGTAGAAAGAAAATTCCATCCTAGTATGACGTCGTAAGATGAATGTGGAAGAGCAACAAAGTTGAAGGCGTACCATACATCTTGAACAAGAACATGTGCTGTTCACTGAGCCGTCGGGGCGATGAAATGGGAGGTGGCTGTACGCTGAGCAAGATTCGTAAGCGGCGTTGTAACTTTTCTCAAATCGCGACACAGTTTTTCACTAATTACAGAAACGACGTCGCCTGTGTCGACAAGTGCACGTACAGCAACGCCTTCTTTTAGCACATAAATTTCGTTGGGCGGACAAAGAAGAGGTCTTGGAGAGTTCGAAGAAGTCGCAGTTCTTGCCTCCGGAACTGCGGCTGTCAGTTTTCTTCTCGAGCGGGACTCGTGTGCCGAAGCATCGGGGAGACAGATCGGTGACGGGGCGGTAATGACAGGTGAGAGTCGACCGGGCGTCGTGAGGACAACGAGTCGACGATAAGCGAAGACGGTCGCTGGGGATTCTGGGCAGCTTGGTAATTTGCAGAATTCCCTTAGTCCGGAGGCTGGAAGTTGCGATGGCGATAGTAGCGTGCTATATGTCCCAATAGACCTCATGCCAAACAGATGGGTCGATTATCAAAGCTGTGCCATGGGTTAACGACAAAAGGTGCAAAGGGCGTAGTAGGATGAGGTGCCGTGTGTTTAGGCAGCGTCGTAGGGTAGGAGGACCCGGTGTCCTGGTGTGCGCCAGAGAAAGGTGGGGCTGGAGGTCTAGCAACGATGGCAGCGTAGGCCAGTAGTCTAGAGACAGATGGCGAAGAAGGCAGTGCCTGCGTGCCCTGTGTCTCCATGACCTGGCGTAGACAAGGGTCTAACGAGGTCACTGGCTCGGATGCTTCGACCACAAGAGAAAGTTGACGCGCAACTTCTACAGGAATGAAATGTTTGATGTGGGGCAGTAAAACGGCGCGATCGGCAGCGACGTCGTGCACGAGGGCGAACACTTCAGCTGTATCTTCAGTGGCCCTGCGCGTCGAAACACGCTGCTTACGCAACTCGTGGAACTCTTCACAGAGCTGAACAACGTCGGTGACAGTCTGTGGGTTCCAAGCGATTAGCATGTGGAAGGTATCGTCGTCAACTGCTTTGATGATATGCTTGATTTTCTTTTGTTTGGTTAGAGATTCATCGACGCGCTTGCAAAGAGACAAGACATCTTCGATGTAACTTGTAAAGGTCTCATCCCTGCGCTGGACTCGAGCACGCAGGCGCTGTTCCGCGCGAAGCCGACTCACGGCGCGATGACCGAAGACCGCGGCGATGGCGGTCTTGAAGGTGGACCAGTTGGTGATTTCGCCTTCGTGGTTCTTGAACCAGAGGCTGGCCACATCAGCGAGGTAATAGCGCGCGTTCGTGAGCTGGTCGCAGGCGTCCCATTTGTTGGAAGCACTTACGAATTCGTACTCAACGAGACAGACCTCGACGTCTTGTTCGTCGTTGCCGCGAAAAAGTGGTGGGTCGCGTTGCCGAGGCACGCCAGTACAGAAGACTGTCGTTGGTGGGGCAGCTTGAGAAGGGGCATGAGCAGTCATGGTGAACAGTGAGAGTAGCGTTCGATTGCGAAGTTCAAGGTTGATGGAAACGCCTGCTACTCGATCACTTGAAATAGAGGTGTTGTACGCCGAGAAAGATGCAGACACAGCTTGGCAAAAAGTGCTTTATGAGGCAGGTATGACTACCGGTGAGCTGCGTGCGCGAGCTACTACAACAGCCACCGATCATCATCGTCTTCTTCAGTAATAGCAGAGCGCCCGTTATTCAAATTAATTGCAATATATGTGACGTATCAAGTGATGGTTAGTAGAAGTGGAGAAGGAAGAAGTGCAGAGTAGACTAAACATGGGGTATGAGCCAGGCCACGTCACCCATTCTTCGTAGCGTCACACAAGTCGACAGGATGAAGACCTCCCAGCCACTTCATCAGTGTCTCATCATCGACGCAGTTCTACACAAGACGCCCTGACCATACATCGACTACGGAATCATCTCCTAGCCGCACACAGAGACCAGCATCATGATAGAATCATCGACCGACCTTCCCATCCCCAAGTACACCGGAGCAGCGGACGATGGACCTGTACAGGACTGGTTCGACCTGTTCGAGTTCCACGCTACCGCTGCATCTTGGTCGGAACGGGAAATGGTTACGAACTTCAGCGAATACGTCACCGGTGAGGCATTTAAATTTTACCTCACCCACATATTCGACAACGATGAGTCTTGGCAAAAGATAAAACAAGAAATGATCGTTTGGTTTAAAAAATACGATGACGACTACGACGAAGACTTGCTTGTAACCAACCATCCACAGACAACTGCACTCAGTCGTCAATTTTACAGGCAGTCTTCAACCATTCGAACGCACAACAAGATTCGACCTCTGACAAAAGGCGAAGTGGCACATGAGTTCAGTGGCTGACGACAACGCGTATTTTGGGAAAAACACAGCCATCGAGCGCGCCTCCCTTTTGCACGAAAGTCGGTATTTGCGAAGTCATCGCTTCAGCATATGACCCGAGACGTTGCCCAACCACCTGATGCCGTTCACTCTTCGTCTGGCATACGTGGTCCACCACCTGGGTTTTCTTCATGCGGTTCCTCAAGCGCTCCTAGCCCTCACCACTTGCCTTGTAAGTACGCCGTATTCATGGTAGATGACCTGGCGCAACAGAAAAATACCCTGTCAATCCATTCTTCTTCCGTACGGTTTCATGCATCACCGTCCGGTGCACACAATCTCGAGAGTCCAAACAAAAGAGAAGGCTCAGACGCATCGAACGTTGCAGGCTACCAGGCGCAAGAACTACTCGCAGCGAACAGCGAAAAAGAAGCGCCTGAAGGGCTTCGTGTCATTTCTACGGCACCGCAGACTTGCCAAAATCTGCAGTTCAAACCTAGTAGTGCCATGTCACCTGTGGCGCCCGTAATGAACCCCGTCACCGAAAAGCAGGCTAGCAATGATGGCGCACCACCAACCATGCCCGATAAGCAAGACACCAGTTCACCATTTATCAGCTGTGTACAGGACGCGTCAAACCTCGAAAGAAATGAATGCCCGATTCCAAAAGGGGCGCCACTACAGCCATCTCCTGAGCAGCACCAGCAAAGCAAGCAAAGCCAAGTACATAAACTCAGGAGACAACAAAAAAGACTGCAACGAGGGCATCGAAGAACGCAAAATTCAACGGAAGTGCACTCACCAATTGAAGAACATCGGAAAATAAGATCTCGAAACCAAAGACTAATTCACGATGTCAGACACTTTCGCACAAAGAAAAGTCACCAGAGACACTCCCTGCCTCAGCTATTACACCGACTGCACCACCACAGAAAACGTCGAGAAAGACGCGGATGCACTGCTTGCACACCGCAAGCACTCAGGCACTTCGTCACAGTCTGTCAAAAAGCACGAAAGCAAGAAGCACTGGGATGGCACCATTCAGGACGAAAAATACAACACCGACGACATCCGAGCTGCCGATGCAACAATGCGTTCCAATCTTGCTCAGTCCCCAGAACAGTTCAAGCAGTATTGTCAGTGTTCATGTGTAGCCCACTCTGTCCAGAACGCAACAGTCAAGCTCGTCCACCAGAGTCGTCATAAAAATCGCCAGACAGCTCCCTCGGCCTTGAAGACTTGGTGAGATTGTGGAACTCCGTCGGGACGTGAAACTGTGAATTTGTGCATTGTTTTGTTCATTCACTTCTTTAATTTGTTATAGTTTGTAACCAGTGCCATCTTTCGGGGAGAGGGGGAATCGTGTGACGTATCAAGTGATGGTTAGTAGAAGTGGAGAAGGAAGAAGTGCAGAGTAGACTAAACATGGGGTATGAGCCAGGCCATGTCACCCATTCTTCGTAGCGTCACATATATATATATATATATATATATATATATATATATATATATATATATATATATATATATATATATATATATATATATATAATAACGTAGAAGGAGGTCGCGATGGTTAGGAGTTAGAAGTAGAAGCCGAGAAGGAAGAAGTGAGAATGAAATAAACATGGCGTATGAGCCAGGCCACGTCTCCCATTCATCATAGCGTCACAAGAGTCGACAGGATGGAGACCTGACTGTCCCTCCATTAGTCACTCATCATCTACGCAGTTCTCCGCATGACACCCTGAACATACATTGACTACTGTGCAAGCGCCTCACAATACGCATCGACCAGCATCAAGTGAAGCGACGACAAATTAATTATGTCTTTCTTAAGACAAACTAGCCTTCTAATTCAAGATATTTTCGTAAAAAAGAACATCGCACAAGTTTTCTCCCGAACAGATCAAGATTCAGTCTACAATCAAAGCTGTTCAGACAACAGGACACAAAGCGACGAAGAAGGCGCAAAACCACACCCTGTGTTACGGAAGGACGCAGAAATCACCACATCAGTCTTGGTCAACAAGCACACAGACAGGTGGCACTACATGTGTACAATTCAAGGCAAAGAGCACGACGCTTACACAAATCATGCTGCTGGTTCTCCAAAGCCTTCTCACCACATTTATTCTTTGCAAGTATACAATCAATTTCATCATCTGCAGTTTCCACGTTCAAGGTGTACTTGTGTTTTCCAGTACGCAACAGTCAGCCTCACCCACCAGAGCTCCAGCACTTACCGCACTACTGCACTCACCTGTGAAGCTACTGCACCTGTGAAACTAAAGTGTGTTTACGGCAACTTTCTGGGACATGGAACGATATTCCCTTTTTTTGACTGTGTTCACTTTCAAGTCCTGCATGTTCAGTTTATAATTTCTGTTCGTCTGACGTGACTTATTCAGGGGGGAGGGAATCCTGTAACGTAAGAAGGTAGCGATGGTTAGGAGTTAGAAGTATAAGCCGAGAAGGAAGAAGTGAGAATGGAATAAACATGGCGTATGAGCCAGGCCACGTCTCCCATTCATCATTCCCTCACACGCGAAAGGTGCTTTATGAGGCAGGTATGGCTACCGGCGAGCGGCGTGCGCGAGCTACTGCTACATCCACCGATCATCATCGTCTTCTTCAGTAATAGCAGAACGCCCGTTATATATATATATATATATATATATATATATATATATATATATATATATATATATATATATATATATATATATATATATAATGGGATCTAAGAGACAATAATGGCAAGGAAAGTATAGGGGAAGATATTAGACCAAATTGGAATGTAAATATGAAGAAAAGTGGGTGAAAAGATAACTTGCCACTTGCGCGGGCGGATCACGTAGCACGTAAAAAGTTCACGTGCTACGTGACGCCAAACAGCCTCAAAAGAGTGTGCCACACTCACCGCCATAGCTACTGGTGGCGCTGACTGACACTCCCACGTTTAATTCACATATAAACCCTATAAAGGGGCTGGGGGGATAGCTGTAGTGGTAGCTCAGCGGTAGAGCATCGAACGCGTCATTCGAAGGTCTCAGGTCCGAAGGCCCATGAAAGTTAACTTTTCACCCACTTTTATTCATAGTTACATTACAATTTGGTCTAATATCTTCCCCTAGACTTTCCTTGGCATTATTGTCTGTTAGATCTCATTATTATTGTGTAAAAACACGGAAAAACGAGCCCTTAGGTATACACTTCTTTCCTTTTATATATATATATATATATATATAATATATATATATATATATATATATATATATATATATATATATATATATATAGTTACGGTTGAATTAAAGGGTAGGTGGATTTATTTACAGGGTGAGGATGAAGTTCAGCAGTCGCGGTAAAGATGGAGTCCTCAGGCCGCACCAGCCAGCGTCGTCTTCCTCTTCTACCTCTTCGGCACATACTACAGCCCAGCTCATACCGTAGCAATCCCCCGTTCACAGACGAAGCCCGCTGGGCGAGTTTATGTCACTGGAGGGATGAAGCTTCTTGTGACAAGCCACGTGCACCAACTGCGTTCGATTTGACCGACGAGAAGGTGTCGTCAAGGGTGCCACAACGTACGTCAACTCAGTCAACCGATCTACAATGACTTGGGGGCCTGTGTACTGCGGTAAAAGCTTCTGACATAAACCAGGTTTTCGTTGGGGGGTCCACAACCACACGAATCCACCTTTGCAGATGACATCATGGCATTGATCGTATCGTTGCTTGAAGCGATCTTGTGATGCCAGTGTTCACAAGTGAGCAATTTGGCGGGTTTCTTCAGCCCGGCACAAAGTTTCGGCCACGGACTCATCGGTATGGAGCTTAAATGGGAGGATTGTATCAAGGGAGCTGCATGGTGATCGAGCGTAGAGCAGGTAGAAGGGCGTGAAGTCCGTGGTCTCGTGCTTCACTGTATTCTATGCATAAGTAATAAATGGTAAGATCTCATCCCAGTTTTTGTGATCGGATGCGACGTACATTGCGAGCATGTTAGTAAGAGTTCGATTGGTACGTTCTACAAGACCGTTTGTCTGGAGATGGTATGGTGTCGAATGTCTGAACTGTGAAGTGCAGAGGCGAAGCAATTGTTCCACAGCGTCCGCGATGAATTGGTCACCACGGTCACTAATGATTACTTGAGGTGGACCATGGCGAAGAACAATGGAGCGTAACAAAAAGGCAGTGACGCCAATCAGCTGTAGAACATGGTATCGCCTCGGTATCGGCGTACCTAGTAAGGTGGTCGAAGCACACTATTATCCAGCGGTTGTTCGAAGATCGCCGAAACGGGCCCAATAGGTCAATGCCCACTTGCTCGAAAGGCGTAGTAGGTGGGTCTACGGGATGAAAAATGCCATGCGGTGCACTGGTAGTTCGTTTCTAGCGTTGGCGATTCTCGCAGCTCGAGACGTATTGTTTTATAAAATCTCGCATTCAGGGCCAGTAAAAACGCAGCTGCACTCGATGCAGGGTGAGAATGAACCCAAGGTGTCCTGACGTTGGATCATCGTGCATAGTGTGGAGAACGTCACATCGAAGACTTTGAGGTACAACCAGTAAATAACGTGCGCCGGTTGCTGAGTAATTGATTTTGCACAACAGTCCATCACGAATGTGAAAGCGACCACTGCCTTTGAGATTACGAGCGTCAACGAACTATGAGTCTAAAGATAAATCATTCAATTGTTCTCGTTTGAAGATATTGGCGTCAGGAAACGTGTGAGAGACCGCAGCAAAACAGATGTCGAGAGTATCTGCACTGTCCTTCGTCATGGTCATAGGCAGGCGAGAAAGGCAATCAGCGTCCGAATGACGTCGTCCACTTCTGTACGAAATGCTGAAGTCAAATTCTTGAAGGCGTCATTCGCTGAAGGCGATTCCACTTGCGTCCCTGTGCACTTCTGTAGGAGCAGAAGGATCGAAATGACGAAGAATCGGCTCAGATGTTAGTAAAAATTTCAGTTCAGAAAAAGGCGGCATCACTTTGAATTGGTACAGTCGATCAGCCGTCACGAAGACTCCCGCGTAGCGTGTAAGCACCTCCTCAAGGAAATTCTGCTCGGAAGAAGGCAACGACTTATTGACCATACGTTGAATCTCGGTTGAGTAGTTGGGCGCAGTCTGACTGATGGCTGGAGACTCTGAGACCATTCTGACGTCAATTGTGGCCTGCTCTTCGAACGTTCTCAGTTTGTATCCGGCTGGTAGAACAACAGGCTCTGAGGCTGCGTTGAGCATGTCCGTCGATGGCTGTAAGGACAGACCGTGGGACCAGCATATTCTTCTTGATGGCGTTTGCATGATCAGACTCCAGAAGTCCAGTGCAGGGTCCTGAGCGGACACGAGAAGAGCATACGGGTACAAACACTGCTGTCCGACCAGGGATCGTCACATCTTCAGACAACGAAAGCGCATCGATGAGCAGAGTCGGAAAATCGTCAACTATTGCAGCGGGCAACATACTTAGTAGAAGAATCTCTCCAGTTCCACAGTAAAGTGTAGCGCCACATTCATGAAGGAGGTCTATGCCTAAAATGACGTCATGAGTTGCACGAGCCAGTACAGTGGATTCAACTCGGAAATTTTGTCCACCAATCGTGAGTACAACTGAACAAGTACCAACAGGGCACAACGCTTCGCCTCCCACTCCACGAAAATTTTCTTTACGATTCCACGCAAACATAACTTTGTGACCCAAGAAACGATGTTTGCAACGATGGCTCATAACCGAAACAGCAACACCAGTGTCTACAAGAGCAAGAGTATCTACACCGTCTATATACACACGCACTTTGTTCATCAACATCACAGCAGAAAGAGGAATCGGTGAAACTGACCGTCCCGCGACCGCACCTCCATCGGTCGCACCAGTTAGTTTCCCAGCTGGTGCGGGGAAGGTGACCGACGACGCAGAGACGGCGACCAGCGGGACCGTGTCGGAGGCGGCGTCAGGCTTCGCTCGGAGGCGGGGGACTCGCTGCGAAATTCGTTAGGCCATTGCTGTAGGGGACGGTGGTTGGCGGGGTGAGAGGTCCAGGTTTCGTGCATACGAGGCGGGTGCGTCGAAAAACGTGGGGGCACAGGCGTTTCGTACATACGAGCCGGATACGTCGAAAAACGTGGCGGTGCAGGCGGCCGTCTGGGACAGAAGCGCGAAATATGCCCTGGGAGACCACATGTGTAGCAAACGGGGACTTGTCGGCTTACATTAGCAGGATCAGAGGTGGCAGAAGTACGCGGAGACGTGTCGTGCTCAGCAGGAACATTTTGTGATGACGCATAGTAAACTTCTGGTAGAGGCGTGGTTGACGACGGTCGGAGGTCCGCAGCGGCAGGTCGAGATGATGACATCCGGTGGTGGCCCCGACCCGTCGGGGAAAACGGAAGCCGTTGGGTAAAATCTGCAGTTTCTGTGCGTGGTCGGTTTTCGACGTGGCGCTCTCGCATCCAGTAGGGAGGTGGTTCGGGGCACGCAGCGAACGAGCATTGATGGTGAACGTCACCTGCTTGAAGTCGTACGAGCTCTTCTCGAACTACTCGACGTACGAGGAAGGGAATGTCTTCGCAGGTGGCGACGTCAATACTTGCGACAGTGGGAACATTGTCCAAGTGCTCGAACTTGGGTGAAATTCTCCGGGTCTTCAACGCCTCGAATGCGCAACATTGCTGCCTGAAAATCGAAGGAGTGTTCAAGTTTTCTTTTGTTATCGAAAAAGTGTACACGTCCTCGCAATGCCTTTTAACAAATGACCGACTTTGTCTTCGTCTGACATATTTGCGTCGACGATCCCACAAAGCTTCAATACTTCTTCAATGTAGGTTGTGCACGTCTCGCCGGGCAACTGAACCATACGTGACAGCGTTTGCTCAGTTTTCTTTTTCATGGAACTCTTGTCCCCAAAGCAGGCCTTCAGTTCCTTAACAAATATATACCAAGTGGGGAGGACATGTTCATGGTTCTCAAACCAAAGCAAGGCTGTCCCGGCAAGGAAGAATACTACGTTCACGAGCTTTGCCGGTGCGCCCCCTTCGTAGTAGCGGCTCACTCTGTCGAAGTGTTTTAGCCAAGCGTCCACGTCTTCGTCAGTTTTACCTGAGAACATTCGTGGCTCAGGTGCCCAGTAGTCTGGTTGTCGAGGTCGACGGCCACCTTGTGCCGTGTCGGTGGCACTGGTGGATGCAGTAGCGTAGTACGTCAATGGGATTGCTGTGTCGTCGTTCATGCTGATGTTGACTGAGGGTAGGCCAGCTAAGCGTCTGCTTCTTCGAAGAACTTCTGCTGCGGGGTCCAGGATGGCAAGTTACCCAGCACCTCCACCAAAGCTGTTACGGATGTGATGGGTTTATTTACACGAAAAATGTCAGCTCTCTATCGTCACTGCCGAATCACCATCGCCCGAGAGCTTCCAATCTCTTCTTCTTCCTCGCTCTTTCAGTCTGCGTTACAGTATTGTGACGCCTATTCCTGATGTTCTCCTGGCGCGTGACATTACTGTCCCACACTCTGTCGTAACCATGGCCTCTAACCGAACATATTTACCTGTTATCGATTTCGGTTTTCTAAAACAAGTGCTACCTTAAAGAATATGCGTCGCCACGCTAAGACCCTTAATTGACGACCACGTCACCTGTTTTGCGGCAGACGTATGTCCCGATCACCCACGTCACTCACAGGATTCCACGTGCCTTGGTGCAACATTACGCTCCATGATCGCCCCGGACCTCGAACCTGAGAAGTCAGCCGCGCTCTGCCGCCTTATAGATTCATAGCGCGACATTTTCGACATACACAGCCGACCACTCGGCCAGATTTCACTCGTCAAGCTCCGCAATAACACAGATAATTCTCATCCTATTCATTGACGACCATACCGGGTGTCTACCACCGAGCGTAAAGTAATTGAAGAAGAAGTTACCAAGATGTTAGCCAGGCGAATCATTGAACCCTCTTCGAGCCTTTTGGCGTCCCCCGTTGTGGTCGTTAAAACGAAAGATGGCACGTGGCGCTTCTGCGTGGATTACCGCCATCTGAATGTAATCACGAAAAAGAACGTTTATCCTTTACCACGCATCGATGACGCTCTCGATTGTCTCAACGGCACCCGATACGTTTCTTCAACAGGCCTACGTTCCGGCTACTGGAAGATTGCTGTCGACGAAAAAGGCCAAGAGAAGACATTTGTAACTCCAGACGGCCTATATCAGTTCAAGGTTATGCCGTTTGGGCTATGCAACACCCCAGCCACGTTCGAGCGCATGATAGACTCTGCTACAAGGGTTCAATTGGTCAACATGTCTCTGTTGTCTTCACGATGTTGTATATTACCCAACATTTGAGACCCACCTTCAGCGTTTCGCAGCTATTCTCGACATATTCCGCACTGCAGGCCTTCAATTAAACTAGTCGAAGTGCCACTTCGGACGCCGGCAAATTACAATGTTGGGTCACCTTGTCAACTCATCTGGTGTGCAGCAGGACCTGCGGAAAATTCGTGAAGTCACCCGTTTTCCTGTACCCCGGTTAGTCAAAGACATCTTCAGTTTTGTAGGACTTTGTTCCTACTTTAGAAGTCTGTGAAAAGTTTCGCAAACATCACTCGATCCTCACTGAGCTTTTGAAGAAAGACGTCACGTTTACGTGTGGTACCGACCAAGCTGCTGCTTTTTCTGATCTAATCACGCTTCTGACGACTCCACCTATATAGGCTCACTTTGACCCAACCGCTTTGACAGAAGTCCGAACCGATGCTAGTGGTCACGGGATTGGAGCCGTCTTAGCCCAACGCCAACGGGGACACGACTGAGTTGTCGCCTACGCTAGCCGCCTCCTCACAGCTGCTGAGCGCATCTGTTCCATTACAGAGCGTGAGTGTCTCGCTCTTGTTTGGGCTGTCTCAAAGTTCCGCCTATATTTATATGGCACAAATTTCTCTGTAGTAACTGACCATCACGCGCTATGATGGCTTACGTCACTGAAGGATCCTACTGGCCGGCTCGGGAGCTGGGCTTTGCGACTGCAAGTGTATATTTACACGGGGACGTACAAGTCCGGACGCCTATATCATGACGCAGACTGTCTGTCCCGCTACCCGGTTTCTGAATCGAGCACTATACTTGACACCGACACCGGCCCTTGTGTCTTTTATCTTTCGCAAATGACATGCATCGGTGACGAGAAGCACCGTGATCCGTGCTTGCGTGTTATCAGTGAGCGCCTCGAATCAGCATCTTCCAATAAGTCCCATCGCTAATTCGTGCTTGACGATGAAGTATTACACGGCCAAAATTTCTAGCCGGATGGACTGGCCCTGCTGCTTGGCATTCCGAAACACCTTCGCTCGGAAGTTCTAAATGAACTTCATGGCCTTCCGACTGCCGGTCACCTTGGTGTCTCACGCCCTTACGACCAAATACGCCGACGCTTCTTCTGGCCAGGGCTTGCACGCTCACTCAGAAGATACGTTGCGGCTTGTGAAAAATGTCAGCGCTGCAAAACGTCATTGACATTTCCCACCGGACGCCTTCAACCACTTGAAATTCCATCAGAACCGTTATTCTGCATTGGCTTGGACCTACTTGGTCCTTTCTCGTTGTCTTCCTCGGGTAACAAGTGGATAGCTGTGGCCACCGACTACGCCACGCTTATGCCATCACACGAGCTCTTCAAACAAACTGCGCCACTGACGTCGCCGACTTTCTCCTCAAAGACGTGATTTTGCAACGCGGAGCCCCACGGCAGCTGCGCACAGACCGTGGCCGCACCTTTTTGTCAAAGGTAATAGCCGACATCTTGCAGCCCTGTCAAACGAGACACAAGCTGACTACGTCATACCATCCGCAAACCATTGGACTCACAGAGCGTCTAAATCGAACTCTTACAGACATGCTCGCTAAGTTTTTTTCCACAAACCACACCGACTGGGATCTTTTGTTGCTGTACGTCACATTTGCCTATAATTCTTCGCGCCATTCGCGCCATGACACTGCCGGTTACTCTCCATTTTTTCTGCTGTTTGGCCGAGAACCAACATTGCCTCTAGACACCATCATACCGTTCCCTGGGCGACCAACCAGTGAATATGCCGTGGACGGTATCACTCGGGACGCTCACGCACGCAAAATCACCCGTACTCGCTTTCTGACCTCTCAAGAGAAGCAACGGCGTTTGTATGACCAACGACACCGCAACGTACACTCTCCACCCAGTTCTTTGGTCCGGCTCTGGTCTGCGACCCGTCAAGTTGGCGTGTCAGAAAAACAGCTTTCTTGCTACACAGGTCCATACCGAGCCCTTCGTGTGGTTACTCCTTTGACATATGAAATCGGTCCCGTCGCCCCATCGCCTCATGTGCCCAACAGGCTACCAATATTGCACATGTTGCACGCTTGAAGCCCTACCACTCTCCTAGTGACGTTGACGTTTAGATACGCCGAGATGGTGCTTCTGCCGCCGGGGATTATGCTACATGCATGCAAATTGAGATTCTAGGGGGCGACGTCCGTGTGTGCCTGACGAGGAAGACAAAGGGTGGTCTCCGCTCAGAGTCTGGTCTACCTGTCACGCTACTGCTGCTGCTGCTGGTTGTAAATATATTTCACCCACAGCCTCGTCGATACGGCGTACCTCTTCCGTAACAATATTACGTACCAGGGTGAAGTCAAGAGCACATATCTGCAAAATATTATAAAATTTTTTTAATACCTACGGCCAAGAACTGTGCATGAAAAAATGAAAACTGTAACTTGCAATTAAAAGCATCAAATCATCAAACACCATTCATAGAGGCGAATTCTTTCGTCGATCAGTACCATGGATTCCTCGCTTGCGCAGATTTTTGCACATCTCTTGATGTCAAATGCTTCAGTGATTTCGCGTGACATTTAGTTCGAGATACTAAACAGAACCTCAGGATCGGGTCACCCAAGACGGCATTGATAGTTCTTGCAATGCTCGCGTAAGTGTAAGTATCTGCTTTGCACAAGTGTATTTTACCCTTCTATGTGTAGCATACGCCATGCCAACCATATTACCATTTCTACTATGTTCGTGGGTAAAAAGCTGGATACGTAGAGAGCTGAGTTGCGGAAAATTTGTTATGAAAAAAAGCATGCCACCAAAATTAAAGTTTACCTTCTACATTGAAGCAGCCCATTTACATCGCCTAGCTGATTCTAATTCTCAGTGCCCATGACTCACCTTGACTGCAGTTACTGGTTCTCGTGGCCTGCGCCCTTCCGTACCCGATGTGCCCTGCTCGGCTGGTTTACACCCGCTACTTTCGCCGCCGCATATGGTTGGAAGGCGTTGGCGTTCCACCAGCGAGCTCTCCGGCCATGACTACCGCCACTATGGCGGACCACTTGTCCATGTCTCGGGCCTCGGATGGGCAAGAGTCGCCCTCTAGGAAGAAGCAGCAGCCGCAGCACCCTCCTAAGAAGGTGGCGTCCGCGGCGAAAAAAGGGTTAGTATCTAGCTTGCTTTTCTTGCTGTAACTGCCTAAACACCTATTTTGCTTAATACATTTTGAAGCCGAATTAAAGTGCGCCATTGTCGATTTTAATTGCCTTGAAAACTCGTTTTTCGCGTGCTCACTCATGCCAAGCTACTCAGGCTTTTCACAAATGTCAAGTAGTGTAGCGGAAGTGAAGCCCACCCACGAATACATTTTCACAAAATTCTTGCGCTCTGTAGAAGTTACAGGAATAAGCATAGAAAAAAAGGCGCAGTGCCTACCTCCTTTTAATAACAGCTGCCTCTACGTATGAAGCACGCTGAAAAATTACTTCACCAGAAGGATCTGTTATAGCGGAAAAGATTGCCTAAGTCCCCTTAAAGTTCTAAGTGGTCGAAGAGGTGCAATATCATAACGTACTTTCCTATTCTTTGTAAAAACTTTTAAACAGCAGTGCCGGGTTCGCCCTACAAAAGGCCGCTAAAAGTAAAACCACAACAGTGAAATCTATGAACACGCACAAAAAAAGCCGCAACAATGAATGCCATGCATTACACATTGGTGTTGTCCAGCTGGGGACGTGGTGCTTTAAGGGAAATAAAATAGTGCAGAAATCACGTAACTGCAAGTATAAGAAATTGTTAAAGGAAGGCTTAACTACTTCTAAGAGTATCCGACGTGAGCTATTTATTTCTAAGAATTGTGCCTTGTACAAACTGTGGACAGTGATCGAATTACTTTTGTCACTGTTTATTCAATGGAACGCAATAAACACTTCAGTTTTCGACCACTGCTAGTACAGTTATATAAACCTTGTAGAGCTTCATTGCAGAGTGGTTATTTCTGACTTAACAAACACGCTGCTATGCGACTATAAAGGTTGCGGCCATCAGTCTACCGCCTAATCAGGGACGATGGGGCTCCTTTATAAATTGTCGCGGGTTTCCCGGCCGAAAACCTCGACAGAACTTTGAACACGTTGTAGTGGTTGTCTCCATCAATTTCTACCGTCTGGTGGCATTGACCGTGCACAGTGTGTGTATCGTTTAGCTCAGAGACAAGACGACGATGAACACGTGGCTGGGCCTCGCCATAACGAAAAGACCCCTGGCCGTTTATTTGCTGGGCTTAAGTAGCCGCGCTCACAGCGGGGAAGGGGAAAGAAGAAAAGGAAGGAACGTAAAGCGCACGAAACGGTGGAGAGGAGGAGAAGACGATATCGCCTAGGGCGAATGCTGATAGCAGATAGTCCGGTCTGTTACATCTTCTCTTCACACATTTTCAAAACACTGATTTCTTTTGCACTCATTTACTTGATGGAAGGATGGCCCGTAGTGAAGGCGCTTCGGTTCGCTGCGCTGGCGTCCTGACCTGCGCAGGCCAGCCAGTGGGCTTCCTGGAGTGTCTGGAGAAGTGGTGGCGCTATAATCTTCTTCTGGCTGAGCTGGTTGCACCTGGTGACAACCCAGTGGGTTGTCCGGCGTGATGTTGCCGCGGTGTCCATCACTGAACTTCGTCGGGGGCCTCGTGTCGGGGTTCGGATTACCCTCGGGGCTGACCTTGTCGTTGAAGTTTTTGTCCGTTCGCAGCAAGTGTTGTCGGTTCCGTCTCAGGAGCCCATGGTCTTCCGTTCTTACCACGTATGATCGTGGTGCAGTCTCTCGTACCGCTTTCGCTCGGCGTGACCAGCTTTCATGTTTGATCCGGACCACATTTCCGGCTTCCAAGGGTGGTAGTGGCCTGCCTCGGGAAGACTGTCGCTGTTTCCATACGGGTATGCCTCCGTCGACGTTGTATTCTGGAAGAGTGGCGTGCAGGCGACGACCTTGCAGTAGTTCTCCGGGTGAGTGACCGCTGTCAAGGGGAGAAGATCGATAAGCCAACAGACCAAGCCATACATCACCCCGAGACTCGTGGGTTTTCTTTAGAATACGCTTCACGATCTGTACCCCCTTTTCAGCTAAGCCATTTGATCGTGGGAACTCTGGACTTGAGGTGATATGCTCGAAGTCATATCGGCGCACGAAGGACGCGAACTCTGGCGATGCAAATTGAGGCCCGTTGTCGGTGCAAACTTGGTTGGGAATGCCGTATCGCGAGAAGATAGCAGATATCTTGTCGATTACTTCCGCCGCCGTGGTACCTCTGAGTTTCTCGACGTCGGGAAAGTTAGAATGGGCATCAAACACAACTATGTAGTGTTCTCCAGCGAATGTAAATAGGTCTATGCCTACGCGATGCCACGGTCGGTCGGGCGTTGGCTGAAGCAGGAGGGGTTCACTCGGTTGACTGTATGCGTACTTTCGACATACGCTGCACGTTCGCGCTCGTCGCTCAATGTCACTGCTCATTCCCGGCCAGAAAACCAGTCTACGGGCTCTAGCTTTGCACTTGTTCATACCTAAGTGGCCTTCGTGAATTCGCTCAAGAATTTCCGCACGCATTGATTTAGGCACCACAACTTTGCAACCCTTTAGCACCACTCCATTGACCACGGATAGCTCTTCCGCATACGGTTTCAGTACACCGTCTATTGCAATGCCATCTTCCATTTGTTTCATGGTGCGGCTGAGAAGCGGATCTTCGAGGGTTTCCTTCTGCAGCCGCAACATAGTCGCTTTGCTTATGATGCTGGTGACTACTTGCGTTGTGTGGACGTCCACGTCCTCGACTTGGTCGCCTCCACCAGTTGGTAGTGCAGCCCGAGACAGCAGGTCTGCGAGTAACAGGTCCCTACCAGGTACAAACTGCAACAAAAAATCATATTTCATAAGACGGATGAAAAACCGCTGTATCCTGGGTGGCATATCTGCAATGTTCTTTTCGGCAATCGCAAGTAATGGCCTGTGATCAGTTTCTATCGTAATGCTTCGTCCATACACGAACTGATGAAATTTTTCACAAGCGAAAACAATTGCCAGTGTTTCCTTTTCTATCTGGGCGTATCGCTCTTCACTCGGCGTCAGCGCTCTTGAGGCGTAGGTCACTGGGCGCCAGTCATCCCCGTGTCTTTGCAATAAGGCAGCGCCAATACCTGTTCCTGAGGCGTCCGCAGTTATCTTAGTCTTTCTTTTTTCATCAAAAAGAGCCAGCAATGGAGGATTAGCAAGCGCTGCGCAGATCTGGTCCCATTCGCGCTCATGGGCTGTTGTCCACTCAAACACCGATGCTTCTTTCACCAGGCTACGCAGCAACGCCGTTTTATCACTCAAAGCTGGCAGGTATTTCCGAAAGTAGCTCACAACCCCGAGTAGTCTGCGCACACCCTGTTTATCTTTTGGGGCTGGCATGGCACGGACGCTTTCGATTAGATCGGGGTCCGGACGAATTCCGTCTCTTCCGATAACGTCGCCAAGGAATGCAACCTGCGTGGTGCCGAACACGCATTTAGCTGGATTAAATGTCAGCCCTTCCTCTTGCGCCCGCCTTAGTACTGCGATGACGCGTTCGTCGTGTTCTTCCTTTGAGTCGCCCCATATTAAAACGTCGTCTACGTAGACGCGCACTCCCGGCAGCCCTTCGAACATCTCTGTTAGAGTCTTTTGAAACACCTCGCTGGCTGAGCAAATTCCGAAAGGCAGACGCAAAAAACGGTACCGCCCAAATGGTGTCGCAAAAGTGCATATTCGTGAAGTGGCCTCATCTAAAGGAATCTGATGAAAGCCGGCGTTAGCGTCGAGCCGGGAGAAATATTGTGCTCCTGCCAGCTCGCTCTCTATGTCCTCTCTTGAAGGGATAGGATAGTGCTCCCGCTTAATGCTCCTGTTCACTGCTCTAGGGTCCATGCAAATGCGAAGGGTACCATCTTTCTTGTGCACAACTACCAGGGGGCTCACCCATTCAGTTGGTTCATCCACCTTGACGATGATTGAGGCCTTTTCCATTCGTTGCAGTTCTTGTCGCAGGCGTCCTTTCAATGCTATGGGTATTCTGCGGGCAGGCTGCACGACTGGAACGGCATCCTCTCGTAGCACCATTTTGTAGGGTCGCCTGACGCAGCCGGTGCCGCTGAAGAGGTCAGGAAATGCAAGCTGGAATTTCGTTTGCCCATCGCCTACCTTCACGGCGTCCGTCGTCACCGGTACCAGACCAAACTGCTGGCATGTCTTTAAGCCAAGGATGGCTTGGCGCCCCTTTTTCACGATAAAGAACGAGACTGAATGCTGTGCTTCGTTTATCTCGAGATCTTCGGTCGCCACGCCAACGTGTTTGATTGTACTGCCATTGTAGGCGGAGAGGACAGCGGCGCTCTTTCGCGGAGTGCTTGCGTGGGCGATTTGGTTGAACAGGGTTAGGGGCAGCAAATTTGTCTGAGACCCGGTATCTACCTTGAATTGTATCTCCTGACCGGCTATTTTTCCGCGAACCATCCAATCCGCTCCTATATCTCCGGTGACGCCGCAAATGCTGATGCCCAAGATGTCAAAATTTTCATCGCTTTCTTCGGCTTTGTGAACCTCGCTTATCCTGCGCGCATTGTTGCAGCATGCGGCGAAGTGATTTCGTTTTTTGCATGCAAAACAAGTTTTTCCATACGCCGGGCACCGCTCGGGGGCATGTACCTTGTTACAATTTCGACACCGAGTTCCATTCGCAAACTTCGTGCGGTGTGTGCGGCGTGTAACGTCAACGTGCAGGCTTTCATTTGACCATGCTGCGCTCTGAATGGCAGCAATCTCAGCAGCTTTGCAAATTTCTTCTGCTTTCTGCAAGTTTAAGTCTTTGTCGCTCAGCAACTTTTCTCGAAGTTTCGCATTATTCGTCCCAAACACCACTTGATCCCTGATCATGGACTCTTCAAGCGTACCGAAGTTGCACAGCTTTGCTTGCTTTTTTAAGTCCCGTAGGAACCGCTCAAAGGGCTCGGCCTCTTCCTGCTTTCGCAAACGAAAAATGTGCCTTTCGTAGACTTCATTACCCCGGTCGACACAATATTCTTCAAATTTCCGCACTAACGTGTCATAATCTTCTTTGCTCTCACCTGCCGCAAACGAGAAGTTGTTGTAGACCTCGAGCGCCTCGTCCCCCGCGGTGCTCAGAAGAATCGCTGCTTTTACGGCCGATGGGCGGGGCTTCTCCGGTTCCGTAGCGGTGATGAACAGCTGCAGCTTCTGCTTGAATACCAGCCAGTTTTTCCTGATGTTGCCGGACAGTTGCAGCGGTTCCGGGGGCTTGACGAGGTCCATTTCGAACGTCAGAATCCCACTTCTGACACCATGTATCGTTTAGCTCAGAGACAAGACGACGATGAACACGTGGCTGGGCCTCGCCATAACGAAAAGACCCCTGGCCGTTTATTTGCTGGGCTTAAGTAGCCGCGCTCACAGCGGGGAAGGGGGAAAGAAGAAAAGGAAGGAACGTAAAGCGCACGAAACGGTGGAGAGGAGGAGAAGACGATATCGCCTAGGGCGAATGCTGATAGCAGATAGTCCGGTCTGTTACAGTGTGCATGGGTCTCTAGCATGTCCCCTTTATCGAAAAGTAGTCACGATCAAACCCGCGACCTTCAGGTCAGCAGCGGAGACCCGTATCCAACCAGTGCGCTGGACACGGTGCTCCCTGGTCGTCCGCAGCCGTCGAAAATGCTGACCTCCTGTGAAGTCGGTGCCTGCAGCCGTGGCCACTGTCCACACGCAAGGCTGTTTTGTTATGCTAATAATGATTTGAAGGTTTGCAGAACCAAGAACTTTGTTACCCGTTATGGTGCTTGCGCCGAATCCAAGCAAATCTTTGGCTCTTGCGTTCGTGTTGACCCAAGGCCTAAAAATCAATAACTAGCGTGGGTCCCCAAGGCGTTTTAGATCGCCAGCAAAATAAAGTAGACGCAGCGCCAGCCACAGCGCCGTATGGCCCGCATCACGCATAATTTTAATTTGGCTACATGCGGCTCTCTGTGCGTTTGACCCAACGCAGCCAACATGTTTGACCAATTGGTTTGACCTGATTCTCCAACTCTGCTGAACCGCCGAACGCAATAGCAACCAACCTAACGCAGCTTGAAGCCCAGTGTCTTGGGCCACCCATTCTCAAGCCCTAATGCCAAAAGTTACAAATGTTTGTCATAGGGTAGCTCACGCGATAGGGTAGCTCACGAGTAAGCGTCGAGCTTTGGCGTTAAGTCTCAAGAATGAGAAAATGTAGTTCACATTATCAAAACTGGTCTACTGGCTAAGGTACTCGGCTGCTGACCCAAAGGTCGCGGGATCAAATCCCAGCTGTGGCGGCTGCATATCCGATGGAGGCGGAAAGGTTGTAGGCCCGTGTACTCAGACTTGGGTGCACGTTAAAGAGCACCAGGTGGTCGAAATTTCCGGAGCCCTCCACTACGGCGTCTTTCATAATCATATGGTGGTTTTGGGACGTCAAACCCCACAAATCAATCAATCAATCAATCAATCACTCAATCAAACGGGTCGGAGTGTTTAGAAATACAAAGACATCTTCAGCATATCTAAAATCTCCAAACTCCGAGTCAAGGTTTCTGGTAAGAGCACAAGAAAGGTCTCTTGGGCCAGATGGTACTGCAGTTCACGGTGTAAGTGTGCAAAACAAAAGTGAACGGGAACATCAAAGAAGAGGGAAGCTCAAACAGGCGCAGTTTGGGCCTGTGCGAGCCTTTCTCTCCTTTAATTGCAAAAGCAAATATATGGACACTCTCCACCAGATTTTGCCGCCAGAGTCGTTGTCGAGGTCGCAGTCACTCACCGTATATGTATACGTTATACGTAAACGTAGGAAAGAAAAACAATCGAGAAAAATACCCGCAACCACTACGCGCGGTACCGAACGTGGGGTCTCTGAATCGTGAATGCGAAGCGTTAACCACTGAGCCAAGGAAAAGCACCTCATTCAACGTTCAAATAACGAGCTATTTATATCGACCACTTGCTGCCATCTATCACGGGCATCTCGAGGGGAACTATTGTGCTTTCGGCATTACAAGCGACATGGCGCAATGAGCGCCCGTCTCCAAGTCGTCACGACGCGGCGGCGCGTGTCCTAATTTCCTACGCATACTTTGCCCCGAGGAGAGGAGAGGGTCGACGCTCACTCGCGCACCCTTATCTTGCGTTGGGGAGGATCGTACGTCTTGACTGGCGTTGGGATCCGACTGGAACGATTTTTTTGTAGTTACCAGGCACACAGAGGTTATTGGAATTGTTGCACAGTTTTTGTTTGCGAAAAGGGCACGCTTTTCAGGCACAGAGGAGTAAGAACAGAGACACTTATTCGCGTTCATCTGTACCTGTGAGTACGTTTCGTGCGTTAATTGTGCGTGAAAAACGCGGGGCACGTTTCAAACTGCTTGCCATTCTGCACGTGACCCTCCAATTTGTTGCTATTGCGTTCATTGCTTCGGCTTTGCGGCAATGTTGTGACTTTTTGTGTTTCCGGCCGTTGTTTTTGCGCACTTAAAACTATGTTTCTATAAGTGCCTAGAATAATGTATGTGAAAGGCTGTACAAAGAAAGAGACCACTGAATATACCGTGCATGCAAAATATTTCTCACAATTGGGCAACAAAATAATGAACAAAATCAAGTGTTTTATTATTTTCTGTCATTCAACAAGCTTGCGAAACTGTGCACTCACCCTTTCACACAAAGCCAAACTTTCATGCGCTAAAAGCACGCGTGGCCAGTCCTGCGTTGCACAGTGGGTGTTGTTAAACTAGAAGCTACAACTGTAGCCATTCGTTGAACGGCGGGCGTTGTTTATATAATCCCGTTGAAGCGGCAAATCTTACCTAGTATAAATCAGCCGCAGTGTTAATGATCTCTGTAGCGACCATGTTTTATCGATTAAGAAATATTGTGGGTTCCCATCTACTGTTTCATTGTGCCTCTTATGAATGTTGCCCACTGTTTGGGGACACGCGTGGGATAGGACTGGTCAGGGAAACGTAGGCACGGGAAGTGCTTCAAGCGTGTCACTTACCACGGAAGGGGATGGACGTATGGAGCGTCCTTTCGGTGTCTGTGCAATAGCAAATGTGGATCAATTGAGACGCATTTCTTAGCGAACCAAAGGCGCTTGGCGCCTTGTGTTTGCTAGCTGGCTACGTCTGGGGCTCTCATGATTATCTTATTAGCTTCTTGTGTAGACGTTTAATGATACAAAAACTCAACTTTTATATCTTTTTAAGTGTAGGTGTAAATAGACGCCTGCATCTTCCTACAGCGAGAACTCGAGTAAATGCGTCGCAGCGTGGTTAGTGTATCACGTGAATATTGCCTAATTGAGTATGGTTAGCGAATGCTTCATAGTTATTTCGTCTTTATTACTCCGATTGATGAAGCAGAAGCGTTGCCTTCAACGAGTGGTGGCACGCTGATGTTGTGTTGCGCCTCACTAATGGTTGAAGGTACTGTTGCTTCAATCGCATCTACTCGAGTCAAGCAAAGCGTTAGGTCAAGCGAAAGCCACATGAAGACGCCCTTCACAGAATTCCAAACACGCGATCCAGTGCCTACATGTATGGGGTGGCCAGCGAAGGAGCGTGAGCAGTCGGTTTTCACTACCAGACACTGCTTGCGTGGGCTCTGCGAGGTGAGAGAAAAAGGAAGGGCGACAGTTGGCACAAGACGCGAGCAGGCGCAGTGTGGGTGTCGAGGACACTGGCGACGCCACATTTGCGAGTAGGTGCGACTATAAAATGCTACGCATTTTAAACACGTGTATGGGAATCTAATAGAGTTTGATTATTATGGCTGTCTAGATATATGAATAACGTGGAAGCTATGCCGTGTACACACGTTGTCAAACCCTTTCTTCGAGACAATTGTGGCTCGTACTTGTATACTGCAGGCCGCGTATGCGGTTATACCAACAGAATGTCGACAGTGTATATTTACCGAGGAACGGCAACAACAAATATTGGTCAATCAAATCCGAAAGTGTCAAGAGTAACTACCAACATCGGAGATGTTGATGTGAAAAACACAAAGAATAAAAATCAACAAATATATATATTTGAAGGAAGGAAGCGTATACTGAGGGGCTCGTTTTTTCTTGTTAAATACAATAATAACGAGATATAACAGACAATAATGCAAGGACAGTACAGAAAAAATTATTAGACCTAATTGTAATGTAACTGTGACGAAAAAACGTGGATAAATAGATAACTTGCAGTGGGTACGGATCGAACCTGCGACCTTCACTCTGCTGCGTTATTCGAAGGTGACAGGTTTGATTCCTGCCCACGGCACTGACAGTCATAATCCGGTATGACGGTCATAATCTCGTGTTCCTTAGGATAGGCAGCTTCGGTTCTGATATCGTGCACGTTTGCTGTAAGGTTATTTTGATAATCGCCCATTACCTGCCATATCTATTGTACCAGACTACGTGCTGACGCAGTGCGTTGTATCATGATTTGTGTCTGTGCTGTGCATTTCTAATTTTTCTACCGACTTGTATTTTGAGTGTCTTGCTATATCAACCTTAACGCCATTACAGGGTGGATGAGGGGAAGCTAAAAAGAAAAAGGAACAATTGATCTGACGATAACATCTTAGTGGTGTGTGCCGATTTCCTGTTTGCGATTTCAAATGGTTTGCAGTATCACGCTAGCATGTGACGACATTACTACAAAAAATTAGCTTAAGCGCATATGGTACGTCATCTTTCCCTCCCCTCTTTTTTGCCTCAAGGTGACGTGCAATCTAATATTACTGCCACATCACTACTGTGCAATGCCATATCAACTGTGTGTGTAAGCTATCATAATTACTTCTTGTAATCTGACTTTACTGCCACGAGTAACAAATGTGTGCGCATGAGTCTACGTTGCATGTAAGTGACCGTGTTTTTATTTGTCAATCTTGATATCGATAACCCCCGTGAGCATATTTCATTTAGGCGTACTTATAAGGAAACCTACCTGATTGTACTTGTTAGTTTGACAAAATCTGGTCCACCAGACGAAACGTTCGTGAAAATGTACAGTGTCAAACCAACTGAAGTCTTCATTTCTTATTTCTTATTGGCCCAGTATATATATATATATATATATATATATATATATATATATATATATATATATATATATATATATATATATATATATATATATATATATATATATATATATGATGAGCGTAAAGCACCTAAATGTGAATCTGGCATTCTGTCGTGGCATCTCTCTTGTTTTTTTTTTCGTTCTCAGTATCACCACAAATATTTTGTTAGGCTACTCAACAACTCACCCAACGTTACACTCTGCTAAATAGGTATCTGGGAACGCAACACTGCACAAATGAAGTAACCATAACGCAAAATTTACCTCTTCACTGTCGCTGCCTTTCAGCGACATTTTATCACTTCCCTTGCATCCGTAGTTAGACCATGTACACTAATTTCGGAGGATAAAAAAAGCAGCATCATTAGTAGTTGGGCTGTGTCGAAAACCACCTTAATTGCGGACAATACAGTGATAATGTTTACGTCTGCACACGATGGCGAAGTTCATTCCTGAAGTGTGTCACGCATAATTGAAAGTGGAAACAGCTACAAGACCGATGCACCTCATTCATATAATTTCAGTAGTGTTGTAAATTGAAATACTGCTATTCGGTTCGGATTTGTTCTGAGCCAGAAATGTCTCGAGGTCATATAAACGAACCATTTACAGGTTTCAATAAGCTTTACTTTGTCTTTTGTTCTTACAGAAAGTAAGTGGCTGCCCCATGGCAGGTGCTCGGATTATCTTCAAGCAGCGCTTCATGGTCGTGCATGTGGAAATTTTGCTAGTTGTTTGTCTAACACCAAAATACAAAGGCACATTTGAAATGAAGTCTGTGTTTTCATTTCATGGCACCATTCGTTGGCGTTTCTTTGTAAGTAATCGATAACATTGAGAGGGAGAGAGAAAGAAAATATATTTATTTGGTCTGGAAGGAAGAGTATGAGATGCATCCAACACCTGACTAGACGGGACGCGGAGGTCGAGCCTCTCCAACCTCTCACGAGCCTTCCGGACAGCGAGAAGCTGGACGACGTAGCTGGGGTTGTTGATCGCAGCGGTCCATCGCCAGAATATATGTTTCAATGAGCTAACTCCTCCACAGCTTGGGCATGTTGGGTCCATCTCCGCATGTAACCTACTCAAGATGCTCGTTGAGAAATAGGAATGCGTTTGGAGCATTCTCAGCAAAATGAATTATGGTCTAATGCAGAAATGCTCAGTTTTCTACTTCACTTTCGTTAACGTTTACAGGAAGCAGGCACAAGAGAGCTGCTGAGTTGCATGTGATTACTGCTACCGATGAACACATGCACAATACAATTTTTGTCTTTGCTTCCATGCTTAGGTTGCTACCTAAAAGTCTAGTAATTTACAAAGAAATCTACAACTGAAAGTGATAACGCTGGGCAAGCGCACTCGTCTCGCATTAGGCGTCCCACACGCAAAAGGTAGTTTACTGCCTGTATGCTCGAGCTTCTACAACACGGGTAATCTCGTGATGCAGATGACTACCGCACGACTCGTAAAGCACAAGTTAATGACCGATGCAGATGCAATCGCGGCTTGTTGGGTGAGCTGACTTTCAGCAAAGTGAATGAATGCTAGCTCCTTTTGCAAATTAAGCGGCATTGCGCGACGCACGGATGGTTTGGTGCACCCCTTGCTCCCATATTATCCCGAAAGTCTGCATGCATAGACGAGTTCTAAGTTCATTTGAACTTTCTCTCAACGATGCTGGAAAGGTTGTGGTTCATACATCTTTCTGTAGTTGCTACACCTTCCTGATACAGCGATGTGCACACTCTCCTGTTTAGTAATACGTCCACAGGCAAAGAAACATCAATATAACTTAGCTATTTTTCAAACGAGGGTGTAACAGAGTTCTTTAATGTGCAGGATGCTAACAGATATCTCTTCTGTTTGAAAGTTAGGGCACCTTAAAGCTTCGTCGAGTGCGGCGATGGCGTAGTGGTTAGAGCATCCGCCTCGCATGCAAGAGGTCCGTGGTTCAAATCCCGGTACTGCGCAGTTCCCAACCGGATTAAAAAAAAATCCGCGTGTTGATGGAACTGCATTAAGAGGCCTGGTGTGCGGCCTCACCGGCAAACACCGCCGATAACGCACTCCCTCACCAGAGAAAGATTGGCCACCCTGGTGCAGTATCTGGCCACTACCTCCCACATGCTTACGTCAAATAACTCACGGCCCTCAGTCCCCAGCAGCTGCGAAGCAACTGACCACGGCGGCGGTCAGATCTGCAACGCAGCAGAGGGTGCTAAGAATCTCTGGATCCGGACAGGCCGCCATTGGAACCTGAACTTGGCAACGTTTAACGCTAGAACCTTATCTAGTGAGGGAAGTCTAGCTGTACTATTCGAGGAGCTAGAGGGTGTTAAATGGGATATAATAGGGCTCAGTGAGGTTAGGAGGACAGATGAGGCCTATACGGTGCTACAGAATGGGCACGTCCTTTGCTACAGGGGCTTGGCAGACAGAAGAGAACTGGGAGTGGGGTTCCTAATTCACAGAAACATAGCTGGCAACATAGAGGAATACTATAGCATTAATGAAAGGGTGGTAGGTATCGTAATTAAACTGAATAAAAGATACAAGATGAAGGTAGTACAGGCTTACGCGCCTACATCCAGCCATGATGACGCTTGAGTTGAAAGCTTCTATGAAGACGTGGAATCGGCAATGAGTAAGGTAAAAACACAGTATACTATAGTGATGGGCGACTTTAATGCAAAGGTAGGGAAGAAGCAGGCTGGAGACCAGGCAGTAGGAGATTATGGCATCGGTACTAGAAACGCCAGAGGATAGCTACTAGTAGAATTCGCAGAAAGCAATAATTTACGGATTTTGAATACCTTCTACCGAAAACGAGAAAACCGCAAGTGTACATGGAGGAGCCCTAATGGCGAAAATAAGAACGAAATAGACTTTATAATGAGTGCACACCCTGGAATCGTGCAGAATGTGGAAGTGATTGGCAAGGTACGATGCAGTGACCACAGAATGGTACGGTCTCGAATTCGCCTAGACTTGAAGAAGGAACGAGAGAAACTGATACGCAAGAAGCCAATCAATCAGCTAGCACTGAGAGGGAAAGTACAAGAATTCAGAGTGTCGCTGCAGAACAGGTACTCGGTTCTGAGTGAGGAAACAAGCCTTAGCGTAGATACAATGAATGATAATCTGACGAGTATCATTACGGAGTGTGCAGTGGGAGTTGGAGGCAGGGTAGTTAGACAGGACACTGGCAAGCTTTCCCAGGAAACGAAGAACCTAATTAAGAAGCGTCAAATCATGAAAGTGTCAAGTACAACAGACAAAATAGAACTGGCAGAGCTTTCGAAGTTGATTAATAGACGTAAGGTATGCGATGTAAGAAGGTATAACATGGAGAGAATTGAACACGCTCTGAAAAAAAACGGAGGAAGTGTCAAAGCATTGAAGAGGAAACTTGGGATAGGCAAAAGTCGGATGTATGCACTAAGGGACAAAGAAGGCAAAATAACTACCAATATGGATAGGATAGTTAAAATAGCGGAGGAGTTTTACAGAGATCTGTACAGTAGCCGAGACAACCACGACCTTAATACTATAAGAACTAGCAGTAACCCAGATTACACCCCACCAGTAATGATAGAAGAAGTCAGAAAAGCTTTGGAGAGCATGCAAAGGGGCAAAGCTCCTGGTGAGGATCAGGTAACATCAGATCTGCTGAAAGATGGAGGACAGATTGTGTTAGAAAAACTAGCCACCCTGTTTACGAGGTGTCTCCTGACGGGAAGAGTACCAGAGTCTTGGAAGAACGCTAACATCATCTTAATACATAAGAAAGGAGATGACAAGGACTTGAAGAATTACAGGCCGATCAGCTTGCTCTCTGTAGTATACAAGCTATTTACAAAGGTAATTGCTAACAGAGTAAAGAAAACATTAGAATTCAATCAACCTAAGGAACAAGCAGGATTTCGAACAGGCTACTCAACAATCGACCACATTCATACTATCAATCAGGTAATAGAGAAATGCTCAGAGTATAACCAACCACTATACATAGCCTTCATAGATTACGAGAAGGCGTTTGATTCAGTAGAAATGTCAGCCGTCATGCAAACACTGCGGAATCAGGGCGTAGATGAAGTATATATAAACATTCTGGAAGAAATCGACAGGGGATCAACTGCTACCATAGTGCTTCATAAAGAAAGCAACAGAATACCAATCAAGAAGGGTGTAAGGCAGGGGGACACAATTTCCCCAATGCTATTTACCGCGTGCTTACAGGAGGTTTTCAGAAGCTTAGAATGGGACCAGTTAGGGATAAGAGTCAATGGAGAATACCTTAGTAACCTGCGCTTCGCCGATGACATTGCATTGCTGAGTAACTCGGGGGACGAATTGCAACTAATGATTACGGAGTTAGACAAGGAGAGCAGAAAGGTGGGTCTTAAAATAAATCTGCAGAAAACGAAAGTAATGTACAACAACCTCGGCAAGGAGCAGCGCTTCGAGATAGGTAACAGTGCACTTGAAGTTGTAAAAGACTATGTCTACTTAGGGCAGGTAATAACCGCAGAGCCGAACCACGAGATTGAAGTAACTAGAAGAATAAGAATGGGGTGGAGCACATTCGGCAAGCACTCTCAAATTATGACAGGTAGACTGCCACTATCCCTCAAGAGGAAGGTATATAACAGCTGTATCTTGCCGGTACTTAGCTACGGAGCAGAAACCTGGAGACTTACAAAAGGGTTCAGCTTAAATTGAGGACGACGCAGCGAGCAATGGAAAGAAAAATGGTAGGTGTAACCTTAAGAGACAAGAAGAGAGCAGAGTGGATTAGGGAACAAACGGGGGTTAAGGATATCATAGCTGAAATCAAGAAGAAGAAATGGACATGGGCAGGGCATGTAGCGCGTAGAAAGGATAACCGCTGGTCATTAAGGGTAACTGACTGGATTCCCAGAGAAGGGAAGCGGGTTAGAGGGAGACAGAAGGTTAGGTGGGCAGATGAGATTAAGAAGTTTGCGGGTATAAATTGGCAGCAGCAAGCACAGGACCGGGTTAACTGGCGGAACATGGGAGAGGCCTTTGTCCTGCAGTGGACGTAGTCAGGCTGATGATGATGATGATGATGATGATGAAAGCTTCGCCTTTAAAAGTTGAACGCGATAGCGATATCCTGTTCCTAGTGGGTACTTCAAACACTTAGTGCATGAAACCTTTTAAAGTTAGCTATGCACCCACTATACGCGACTTCAAGGGAATAGGCGCAGTAGCGTGTGTGCCGTTTGTAGTAGGGTACCGGCTTTCAACCATGGCGCCATTATGATAATCACTTATTTTTAGGCCCATTGGCATTGAACTCTTGTGCCACGCATTATCACTGCAATATTTCATATTGAATTGCGAAGCATGTATACAAGACGCGTGTGTTTGTGAAGCATGAAAGCAGATTTCACTGCATTTCAAACGAGAGGAAGTTATTTTCACTGCTTTCTCAAACGGAAGCGTGGCCATGTGGTAGAACACGCGCTTTCCACGCGGACGACCCGTGGTCGATCACCACTTGAACCCAAACAACCCTTGTTTAGCCACACACCGCTCCTGGATTCTATCATTTATTTATTTCACTTGCATCGTTCTCGATTCTTTATTTACGTGTGAGATGATGCTTTTTAGGTTACAACCAATGAGGCCGACAGCTGAATTTTCGCAAAACAAGCTTTTTAACGCTATCGCATTAAAAGGTAAGGCATAAACAAAAACGAGGCAAGGCTGAAGCATGTAGAGAACGGTGCTTGAGCTGCACTAACATGAAACCTGCATGAAGAGGCGAAGCGTATAGTGTTTCGAAAGAGATTGCCTTGATGAAGCACAAGTGGTGCCAAGTCTGACTTGTAAGAAAGGCTACTTTACCACTATGTTGCGCCAACTGCTGCCTTCTTTATTCCTAATGGACCAGCAGCGTATATTGCGATTCACCCATTGTGTCGCATATCTGCATCAATGATAGACCGTGACTACATGACACACCCTGATGACAGGAGATGCCGGCAAGCAAACAAGGTGTTTCGTACCTGATAACACAAGGTAGCCCCGCCACGTTGTTCTAGTGGCTAAGGTACTCGGCTGCTGACCCGCAGGTTACGGGTTCGAATCGCGGCTGTGGAGGCTGCATTTGCGATGGAGGCGGAAATGTTGTAGGCCCGTGTGCTCAGATTTGGGTGCACGTTAAAGAACCCCAGGTGGTCTAAATTTCCGGAGCCCTCCAGTACGGCGTCTCTCATAATCATGTAGTGGTTTTGGGACGTTAGACCCCACATATCTAACACAAGGTAAGACAGGAAGGTTCACAAAGTGGTACCTGGTGTCTCGCCCAACTACGACAACCTTCTTATGAAGCAGTCTGTGGAACAATAAAAGCCTAGCAAACGCAAGACATTCAGATACCCTATTGTTTCGCCATTTGCCTTGTCGCATGCGCGTCTTCACGCACATGCTATGATTATTTGTCACTGGCTAGCTATGGAGTTTGCTGAACTTGCAACCCGACACTAAGGAGGCCCGTAAATTACAGTGTATACAATTACGTCTCACTCTGTCTGGCGCTGGTTATGAAGCTCTATCTCCATACCTTACAGCCACTAATTCTTTTCTGCCTTTACTACACACCGTCGTCGTCTGCCACAACCACAGGGGCTCGTCACAGCTATTCAGCAGAATGAGAAACGAAGAAATAATAAAAGAAATAGTGCTGGAGAGGCTACTTAGCCAAGTCACTGTGCGTGGCAGTCGAGTATTCTTCCCCTGAGCAGCGTCAGAGCTTCAAACGTTTTGGCAAACAGACCATACACAATCCTCATGTACGGTGAAGTCTCATGTTAACAGATTTCATATATATTGCGTAGCACAAGAGTTAAATAACACCAGGCCTCACACATTGTAAATCACCTAACGAGTGGGTCCTTCGAAGCCTCGCTCCCATTACAGAGGCTCAGCCATATTCCTTTTTTTTCTATTTTCATCACCTTAATCCGTCAATGAACGGTGCAGCTGCGTAGTTTCACGTGCTGCCTAAACACACGTAGTGGCTACCGCGCTACGTAAAGCGATGGGTTATAAAATAGTACTTCGCAGCATCGTTAACCATTGATTATAGAGCAGTGACGCCCTCACAGCGATAGGTGCAGTATTCGCCCTAAATTAATAAGTTTAGGAAGGCCAACAAACGCCATGACTGCTCCGTGGGTTCTATGAAGACCTACCTTTTTTTTCTTTCTTTTAGGTGCGAATCACCTCAGGTCTCCAGTTCTTAACGTATAATATCGTCACGGCATGTAGTCCCAGCCCGTCTTAAAGTGTTTTTCGCCACGAAAATTGGGGAAATTTCATTACTCGCCACTGGTACACTAAAAATAAAAGTTTGTTAGTTCCCAACGAATAGCGAGCAATGCCAGCGGAGCTGGAAAATTCTTCTTTACACGATTGGTTTTAGGCTTAGCAGGACTATTGCCTCATGATGGAAATTTATGTCTAAACACTGCAGGCTTCACCCCTTCTCCTTAGTTTTCTTGATTCTAGAAGTTTCTTTGCGGAAGGCCAACGTCGTTTTATTCGCAGTCTTTCTATGATTAAAAAATTAGCAGGAGCACCCCATGAATTGTTTGTGGACATCTAGGTATGTCCTTCTGCAGACTGACGTAATTCGGGGGGATTTTCAGTATACTGTGTATGTACATGTGTACCTATTGTGGTATGCCGGGTCGATGAAAGGACGCATCCCAACATGAAACATAATGACTGTTTATTAGCGTAGAAGAACCAGCGAAGTGGGCATACCGACGTTGCGCAGAAATGGATAGAGAAGAAATGGAGTCTTCCGAGCTTGGCAGATTCAGTATATTCTCTTCGTTCGTTGTGACTCATTCGGGCCACTGCTTAGAGCAAGCGTAGTTAAGGTTGAGGCAAATGTTTTTTTCTCCGCCTTCAATCAAAATTTCTCACGTGCAAGGCACAATACTTACGCACAATTAGATGGTGCTCTATGACTGGCATCTGCGACGAAAGGCGCGTTTGAAAATTACAATTTCCAGAAATATGCAGTTTAAATTAATTTATTTATTTATTTATTGCCCCGCCGCGGTGGTCTAGTGGCTAAGGTACTCGACTGCTGACCCGCAGGGCGCGGGTTCGAATCCCGGCTGCGGCGGCTGCATTTCCGATGGAGGCGGAAATGTTGTAGGCCCGTGTGCTCAGACTTGGGTGCACGTCAAAGAACCCCAGGTGGTCTAAATTTCCGGAGCCCTCCACTACGGCGTCTCTCATAATCAAATAGTGGTTTTGGGACGTTAAACCTCACATATCATTTATTTATTTATTTAATTATTGACAGTTTCTGCAGGCCTATACTTAGGCCCTAACAGAAGGGGTAACAACAACAAAAAATATAAATTTGTACACTGCCACAGCACAAAATTAGACAGATTATAGAGCTCTTAGCCAGCAGAGTTACGGCTCATAAACAATGAACTAAACACTCATACGCAGCAAAAGTCTATAAATATTCACTGGGGTATTGCCAACACGCCACATTCATACATCATTCAAAACTAAACTAGACAAAAACTTTCAAGGTGTTTTCAATATCTTTGGATTGAAAAGCACTCATTGTAAGGAGTTCCATTCGGCAATAGTCCTGGTGAAAAAACGATTCTCGAAAGCAGTAATACGAGCAAAACCCGGCCCCAGTAAATATTTATTGTTACGGTTGCTTTTTCTAGATAATAGATGATTCACAGAGTTAGCCAAATTGTTGTAACTTTACCGGAAAGAATTTTGTGTAGAAACGTTAGCCGATTAACTTTGCTGCGAGATTCAAATGTGTGGATCTCGTTAAGTTGCATAAGTTGTGTTGGCGAATCATGTGTTTTATTTTCGCTTAAAATGAATCTGACCGCCTTCCATTGAACTTTTTAAAGCAAGACAACATCTTTTTTTTTACATTGAGCACCCCAAACAACCGAGGCGTATTTAAGCTTTGATCTAATACGAACGTTGTATGCCAATAACCTGGTCTCATTCATAGAGGATTTAATTTTACCTTTAGGAAACCGCACTTTCCAAAGTGCAGCCGTGCATATACTTGCAATAGTATCTGACCATGCAATTGTTTTAGTAAAAGTGAATCCTAGGTACTTGTATTTGTCTACATCTTTGAGTGGGTTATTGCAGAGACAATAAATGTAAAGCCTGGAAGCTCTCTTTCTTGTAATCCTCAGGTGATTAGTTTTTTCACTTTAAGTTTTATGCCCAAGTTTTCGCACCATTCAACTATACTTGTAAGGTGGCTAAAGTAACACATGGTCATATACATATTTCTTTAAAACACATTTCTTTAAAAGCAACACAATCGTCTGCGAATAATTAAATAGGTGTGTCTTTATGTACAACATCAACTAAATCATTAACAAGAATCAGGTATAATAAAGTCAGGTATAATAGAGGGAATAATATATATATATATATATATATATATATATATATATATATATATATATATATATATATATATATATCATTCATTCATTTAGGACCAACCATTACCTCTGTCTGAAATCGTATCTGATAGCCTGCATCGCTCCCTGCTCAGATATACTGCTTTTCGATTTTTGGCTTTTCACTTCACTTCACTTCACTTTATTACCTTAAATACCCCGGTGACGGGGTATTACCTAAGGGGTGGGTTAACAAATGGAGGTTACAGAGAGTGATGAACACGTGATCGCTGTAATGTCATGGGGAAGGCCATTCCAGTCCACTGCTGTGCGAAGAAAAAATGAGGCAGCAAAAGTAGTAGTGCGAGCGCGTGCGCGGGCGATTGAATAAGGATGCGTTGTGCGGTGAGATATGCGCGTTGGTGGGATGATGTAAGGTGCTTGATTGAGGGAACTGTGAAAAAACTTGTGAATCAAACAGAGGCGGACGATGCGGCGACGCTCAGAAAGATTAGCAACATCAATGCCACGTTTTAGGGATGATATGCTTATGTCGTATGAATATGAAGAGTGAATGAACCTAGTGGCACGATTTTGTACAGATTCTATTTTGTTTATTATGTATATCTGGTGCGGGCCCCAGATGGGTGCTGCATATTTTAGTTTAGGTCTGATGAGCGATTTGTAAGCCAGAAGTTTTATGTCTAGTGGTGCTTGACGCAAATGACGCTTTAGGAAACCGAGGGATCTGTTCGCGGATGATATAATGTTGTTGATGTGTGTGTTCCAGGAAAGGTCAGAATGTTAAGGTGACGCCTAGGTATTTATATGACTGAACTTGTTCGATAGTAGAATTAGACAGTAGGCATGAGAATGATAAACGATTACGCTGGCGTTGAAATGAGACGAGTTTGCATTTAGTGGTGTTAAGCTTCATTAACCAAAGATTACACCACTGTTGCACGAGATCAAGATCCTGTTGGAGTGTAGTTTGAACAGAAATGTTAGTAACTGTGCGACAGATGACACAGTCGTCGGCAAATAAACGGATATGGGAAGATACATGAACAGGAAGATTATTAATATATGTTAGGAACAAGAGGGGTGCGAGTACAGATCCTTGAGGGACGCCGGATGTTACTGGGAGGGAGCTAAAACAGGTATTTTTAATGGATACGAACTGAGAGTGGTTAGTAAGAAATGCTTTTCTTTCTATATAATTTTTAGTACAAAATTACTTTGCGTTTGAAAAACCATAAGCCTTTTACTTAAGGTCCTGCCGTCAAGTTATTGGCCGATTCCCCTTTGTGGGTGTGCACCAGAGTATCGAGGATCATCATCATCATTATCATCATTATCAAATTCACGTCGGTTTTTTAAATACTTATAAACCCAGCTAATAATTCCCGAAAGAAGCCCAATATTTTCGAGCCTAAACAAAAGTTTTTCATGAAGCGCTTTGTCAAAGGCCTTACTAAAATCTAAAAAAAAAACACATCAGTCTGCCCAGATATATCTAGAACCCGTGCGAATTCATGCACTGCAGACACAAACACAGTTACCTTAGACATATTTTTTCGGAAACCATGTTGATATGACGACCAAATATTATATTCTGATAGAGTTGTGTTAGAATAATTGGCCACAACAAGCTTTCACATTTCACAGGAGCTGCTAGTGAGAGAAACAGGGTGGTTGTTTGAGAAGGAATGGCGTTCACCTTTTTTTGAACATCGGCACTACACCAGCTGTACGCCAATCGGCTGGTATCTCACCACATTTGAGTGATGCATTAAAAAGGGCAGTAGGGAAGTCAGTAATTTGTTTTGCATAGTGACGTAGAAATAAATTACTAATGCCGTCAGGCCCTGACAATTTTTTAGAATTAACAATAATTAACATTTGCAGAATACCCTCACGAGTTATGAGAACATCATATGGAATTATAGGTATTGGGTCGCTCTGTTCACAGTACTGCGGTTTGGAATGGACAATTTGAAAGTGTTTAGCAGCAATTAGTGCCAGAGAAGTTATCAAAACCTCCTCTATTGGTACTTTGGAAACTTCTTTATTACTATGTTTAAGCTAGCGCCAGAATTTATTAGGATCTGACTTGATAAACTCCGGTAGTGTGTCATCAACAAATTGATGCCTAGCATCACTAGCACTCTCTAACTCATACACGCAGTGCATAAATAAAATATACTGTAGTTTATGTTTACCCAGTATGTATAACACTCCTTTGGAATACTCTCCAATGATTATTCCAGCATAAGCAACAATATATAGGCAACATCGCTTTTCCATCTTCGTGATCGCACGCACTCTGCCAATTCACATGTCTTTACGTAGATGTATTCACACGAAAGGACGATCAATGGTTTATAAATACAGTTATCTCTCAGCCTATCAATCATTTCATGCTTGATTATTTCATAGGTGAGCTGACCTCTCCTGGTACTGACAATTGACTACTCATCGAAAATGGGAACGCATATGTACGGACATCGTCACTTGCACATTCACTTGAATTACTTCAACGCTTACAGAGGGCATCGAGAAACGCACCTTTTTTCAGGGGCAAAGTTCCTTGAGCTGTGGGTTTGTCCCTCCTAGCTAGTCGTGGTTCATGACCATCTAGTTCGATGACTCCCTCTGCAGATGCGGATTGGCGGATGGACGGACGGACAGCCGCACGGACGGGCGGAAGCAGCAAAAATTAACGAACGAATGGAAGCACAGAAGCAAAGACGGATGGACAGACAGACACATGAACGAACGGACGCACGGACGAACGTTTCGCCCCACTTATCATCATTCGCTGCGGGAATATGATGATGCTGATGAACACACTTTATTTATTTGCAGAAGGATCCTCCTCCCCTTTTAGGTGAGGGAGGAGAAGGACCAAACCTAGACGACGGCCATGATTCGTGGGCCTTGGTGGAGTTTTCGGCCTGCCGTATTAAGCGCCCTTGTAATGCGAGTCAGAGCTGAGAAGTGCCGTATTCCATCCACTCCCGTATGGGAATTCGCCTTTCATGGGGGCCTGCGGGCATGCCCATAAAATGTGGCTCAAGTCCGCCCTGTTGTTGCAAAATTTACACCTATCCAAATGAAGTTCTCGCGCGCAGCAGTTTACTGTTACCGGACTAGGGAAGGTATTGGTCTGAAGTAGATGCCACGCTGCTTCCTGTCCTTTGTTCAATGACGAGTATGCGGGAGGATAAATTTTTCTGCTTATTTTGTAATACTGCGTAATATCTCTGTAAGTGGTCATCCGCTCAAATCTCTCGTTGTCCTCCCAGTTCGACCAGGGCGATCCAGAGGCTCGGTCTGTGAGACCTCGAGCTGTCTGGTGTGCAGCCTCATTACCGGGTAAGGAGTGAGCGGGTGCCAAGACTATAACTATTCGTTGGTCTTTGTGTCCAGCCAATATTGTTAAAACTATTCCTAAATAGTTTAATATTCTTAAAACTATACCCACGGGTTATCAAATTTAAGATAGGACAGCGTGCGAACGTAAAACTAGTGTTTCCTGCTCCCGCAATACTGCATACCTGCCTCATCCAAAAAACTGCAATGCAAAACGAAGCATAACGATAAGTTTATAGAGCGCAATGACGCAGTTACGTACAGGCTTCCGTATACATCGGGCAAGAATTATGTGGATGGTAGCGAGCGGTGTGTGAAGGACCTGTAAAGAAACACCGCTACAACGTTTACTTTTCTTTTCCGATACGTTGAGCGTTCTGCAGATTACAAATGCGCATCCAGCACATTAAAAAAGCAGCATCTCCACCAGATGTCACGGGGTCGTGGCGTAGATCGAAGCAGCACACTCAATGTTCAGATGAAACTTCTTCTTCAGTTGAACTTGTGGCCAGGAAACTGGAGGTCAGATAACAGCTACACAGGGGCACTGATATCGGCGAACTGAGCGTCGGCTGGCGATTAACTGACTATAGCGGTGAAGCTCATTGGCTTTATGGACCTTCCGTCGAATATTCTAGCGTTATCGCTTGCGGCCACGCAGGTTCCAGAATAATCCCTAATGTTCCCAAAGTGGTCGTGATCTTAACTAAACGATCTACTACAACATGGAAGCTTTTTGAACACCATAGGCGTGGTTGGCGCTGAATATATGGTAACGGGGTGATAACAAATTTGAGGAAGGAATGTGGCAATATGAGCAATAAATGTTTTAGAACATAAAAAAAACAACCAGGTGTCACTCAATGCGAATGGCGTAACGAGAGGGTGGTCCAACACTCCAACACAATAGAAAACTTGTTCTTGCTCACGTACTAATTGTGGCGCGTACCCACTTCAGGCATAATTCTTTGTTGTCGTCAGCTACTGCATGAAAAAAATTACACAGAGCTCCTAACAAGCACTCATCTTGAAGTGTGTAGCAAATACCACGCTTCTTCGAAGAATAACAAAGGGTAGAGATGACGAAGGACAAAAAGGTGTTCAGAAAACGCTCCGAAAGGCCGCTCTTCTAGCTTTCGCTGTGACGGTGCGGCGCGTTCAGCACAAGCCTGCCCTTTTTTTTAATTTCGCGCTGAAACGCCAACTGCCAGTAAGAATGATGTAGCAAATTTCAACGAACTTTTTCACTCCTCTTCCTTCATGAACGGTTTTAGGAAGTGGGGTGAAAAAGTTCGAGACAACCTTATTGCCGCAAAACGACCGAAGAGCATATCACACAGTTTTTGCCGCAAGGAGAAAGTTTTCTCAATTTTTTTAGGAATTAGGTAGGCACCCGAAAGCAGACCGATGGAAAGCAGTCAAAAATCGTCATTAGGGTTATGGTTTCTTATTGCGCGAAGCATCACTTGCTTCCTGTGGCAACAACTTGGGGCACGGCCAGGCTTGAGGAGCGGTACGCGCGTAGTCTCTCACTGCCCGTGCACCCAAAGAGGGAACTAGGGCAGATTCTTCACAGCTCGTTGCATGTGGGGGTGCTTCGAGCCAACCCACTACCCTCTCCCTTCTCCCATTTCTCAGTCGACGCCTCACTGCTGACCAGCCACACGTGTTTGGATTTGAATTGAGAAGAAAACCCGAGCATGGTGATCAAAATAAAAAAAACAGCTGTTTCTGATAAAAGAAGCTACAGAGACGAGCATCGGTGACTTAATCCTAATCAAAATTTGCTCTAAATTAGAGGCTTACTAATCAAAATCAATTACAAAAGGACGCACTTTGAGCACTACCTGACCAGAAAAGGTTGCCACGTTAAACTCGCAGGGCGTGTGAGGAAAACCCTCCTTCTCAATCAGCAAATTCTGCCGATCTCGTAAAGTGCGAAACCGTTCAGTCGTTCATGGAAAAGCTTAAACACCAGCAACCCACTTGACTTTGATCTTTCTTTGCGCTTCGCCCTCTATTATTCCACCACGCATCCTGAACAGGCTTCCATTTATGTTCCACTTTCTATGACTTTTTTCATATCAATGCGTTGTATTTTGAAAATGTTGCCGATTTTTGAACCGTTATATGATGTTTGTTTCTAAGTTCTGTATGAGCAGATGTTTGTCATCATAGTTTTTTTGTACGTGTACGCGTAAAGCACTTCAATTGTGTAAGTACTGTGTTTTACTTTGATGCACTAGTTTTTGATGGTGCAGCTCTATGTGACATGTTTCCTTTCCTGTTGTATCTTCATATTTGTTTCCTTTTTTGTATCACCCACCCCTGCCTAAGGCCTCGTGTGTGAGGCTGGCAGTACTTCTTAAATGAATAAATAAATGAACGCCAACAGCTCATCGTGCCCCCGAGTAAAATGGCTCCCACAGCCTCCGTCTTACGGTGGGTACGGCTTGACTCGTGGGCGATAATTTCTACTCAAGCGATTTTTCAAACCTCCTTGGTTTAAGCAAGGTTTAGCGAGGGTTAGACCGAAGTGCCATGAATACTCGCCCTCCGTTATGTGCCACTGGTTACAAGTATGTGCCACAGGTGTAGAACAGTTTCTACACCTGTGGAACGGCGAGAACACACATGGGTGATTTTAACACTTGAGCATTCAAAAAATGTAGACATGCGCAGCGTTGACCGGATGAGTGCAAAAAATAAATGTCCCAGCACTAATCGAACCCTGGCATTATGCGGGGCAGTCAAGTATTCTACCACAGAGCTATGCCTGGTCTCGAAACTACTTTTCAAATTGACTCGAATGGTTCTGAAACGGCAATTGTGCTTTCAGTGCTCGCTTTCCAATTTTATAAACATTACATAGGTACTCGTACGGTACAGCTGTCACGTCGGGAGGACATGAATTGTAGTCCGATGTCATCCGCTCAAGTTTATTATGAATGAGTGTCCAGAGCTGCGATCCTCGCGAACAACAGCACTTCATATCACCTTACCAGTTTTGGTGTTGCTAATATTCATGTTACCCCGCCGTGGTGGTCTAGTGGCTAAGGTACTCGGCTGTAGACCTGCAGGTCGCGGGATCGAATTACGGCTGCGGCGGCTGCATTTTCAATGACGGCGAAAATTCTGTAGACCCGTGTGCTCAGATTTGGGTGCACGTTAAGAACCCCAGGTGGTCGAAATTTTTGGAGCCCTCCACTGAGACGTGTCTGTTAATCATATGGTGGTTTTGGGACGTTCTATCCCACATATCTATCAATAAATATCAATGTTGCTGTTGGCATCATCCCGCAACTGTTAACAACTGGTATATAAAACGTATTCGGCTGTTTAATGTGTGTCTGCGCATGCATTTGTGCATATCTCCAGCGCAACTTTGTAACGCTTCCTTCTATTAATGATTACAACACAGTCACCTTCCAAGTGCATGCTTCATATAGAAACGATTCTCAAGGAACGAGGGATATGCCAAGTTCTTTTTAACACAAGGCATGCTTCCAACGTCCAAGCTTGGCGCTGTTTCACGCGACTATGTGAAACACATGTCGATATGCCTATATGGGTCGTGATGATATATAGCATTATCCGGAAAGCCAAGCATTGATATCTGACATGCAACATTCTGCCCACTGGTCATCAAAGGTAAGCAAAACGCCACTGCGTCTCGCACGATCTTACGCGGCGAATATGTTGCGCTTGTACGGCTAGCGCTGTCTGCGAATCTGGGAATGACACCAATGACGCTACACTGTTTCCACGTCACGTTCCACGTCACGTGCCACGTCACGTGCCATTACATAGCAGCCAAAGCATGCGTCTTGAATGTAGAAGAACGCGAGCTGCGTAAACAAAGACGTGTATGAACCAGACGACGTGTTGTCTTTAGTGTTTTTCGTTTGGCGCAATTTCTTATTTCCCGATCAAATCCCGCAGTTTCCCGCATCTTAACCTTTTACAACAGATGAATTCCTGCAGCTTCGCGCCATTAGTCGTCTCTACATTCTCTCGTTGCTGGATTCTGATCGCATTCCTTCGTCCACATCGTCAGTTGCACTGCGCGTAGCTTATGGCCTTTGCTTTGTTCCTGCGGGAAAATAATAGCTTGCTGACTCGCAGTCGGATGGGTCCGTGCTTGCATAAGTTGTCTTAAAACGGCGTTGACTTATTATCGGTGCCACAAGAAGCCTTTGTGAGTTTCGTCACTGAAGATACCTTTCAATGTCACACCGCCTGTTGTTGCTATGTACTGGCGTCAACAATTGTTGTCTTCTCAGTGCACCCTTGTCAGAGCCCAGCTTCTACTTGCTATGCTGACAGCATGGGCGCGCATTTATGGCTATGTAGACCACAGCTGTAGTGGTCGTTCTCGAGCCGACATGAATGCGGTAGTTTGAAAAACACAGACGTACATTCAATTTGTTTATTTTTACCAGCGCATATACTAGCACGTACGCATGCAAAACTAAAATAAGCCAAGAAAACGACGGTCTTACTTTTTATTAAAGACACCACAATAAAAGTTTGCAGATTGTTTGCACCAATGAAATTGTCCGTCAAGCGAACGTAGCCATAAAAGCGGGCTGAAGAGCTTTAGAGACAAATTGGACGATTTCGACAACCCGTAAGCACAGGGACGACGCAACAATGACCACGCAACAAGTTAAGAGATATAGAAAAATTGAACTTTTCATGATTTTTTGTTAGCCTGGTTCATCAGCTGTACTCTTGGTACTGGGTGATTACTGTGGTATACACATTGCTTACAGATATGGGCAAAGGTGCAGTTATGTATGTAACGAATCGTGTGGTCTAGTAGGTATGGTGTTCGACATAACTCAAACATTACTGGATTGAATCCCGGTCGTGACAGCCACATTTTCACGAAAAAAAATTTGAGAAGCCTGTGTACGTAGGATTGGATGCACATTAAAGAAAATGTATTATTTATTGGGTTTTACGCCCTAAAGCTACTTAAAATAACAAGTGACGCATTTTTCGGACCATATCATGTTTTTGAAGAACCGGAGTACACAGGTCTTTAGCATTTCGCCTCCACCGAATTGTGGCTAACGCTGTGGTGATTCCACCCTGCGACCCTCGGCTACAGTCGAATACCAAAGCCCCGCCGCAGTGGTCTAGTGGCTAAGGTACTCGGCTGCTGATCCGCAGGTCGCGGGTTCAAATCCCGGCTGCGGCGGCTGCATTTCCGATGGAGGCGGAAATGTTATAGGCCCGTGTACTCAGATTTAGGTGCACGTTAAAGAACCCCAGGTGGTCGAAATTTCCGGAGCCCTCCACTACGGCGTCTCTCATAATCATATGGTGGTTTTGGGACGTTAAACCCCACATATCAATCAGTCGAATACCAAAACCACTATACCATCATGGTGGGACCCAAGTCGAAGACCACCAAAAGATCAAAATCTGCAGAGACCTTAGATTCGTATCGTGCGTTTAGGAAGCTAAATTACAGCAGGTATTGTTACACACAGGCATTACTCTTACTGTTTTGTGAAGCCCCGCCACGGTGGTCTAGTGGCTCAGGTACTTGGCTGCTGACCCGCAGTTCGCGGGTTCGAATCCTGGCTGCGGCGGCTGCATTTGTGGTGGAGGCGGAAATGTTGTAGGCCTGTGTGCTCAGATTTGGGTGCACGTTAAAGAACCCCAGGTGGTCAAAATTTCTCGAGCCCTCCACTAAGGCGTCTCTCACAATCATATGGTGGTTTTGGGACGTTGAACCTCGCGTATCATCACCAATGTTTTGTGAAAGCCTGGTGCCCTTAACAGCACCAGCAGAGTTTTGTATTGCATAGCACACGTGAGGTATTTTGCCACGGACTAGGAATCACCTACGCTTAAAGCCGAGCCCATGTTGCGAACACACCTTTTATTTCAATTATTTTTTATTATATTTATTTGAGACATACTCCAGGCCCAGGCAAGGATACAAGCAGGAATGGCATGGGAAATACAAAAATATATTAACCACAGGGAAACAACATTGTAGCTATGTAACGAAAAAAAGAAAAAGAATAATGCAAAACTTGGCATATGAACTAATCATATACGAAGAGTAAGAAACAAACTAAAAAAAACTGAACATCTTCATTGTGCAATAGCGTAAATATTGCACAATTGTGCTAAAGGCAAGTTGTTCGAGCCTGATATTGTACGCGGAAAAAATAAATACTTCAATAGGTTAGTTTCAGTGTTAAACGCCTTAGGATTTCAGCGTGGCGATGCCTTGTCTGGCGTGTTTCGAGCACAGTTATGAAATGCTGCGGGTTAAGGAATAAACGATTATTCAGCCGCAAAAACACAAATTTTAGTCGGAGAATTTTACGCCAGAGTTGCAATGTTAGAATGCTATTATTTATCATTAAAGTTAATGAAGAATCACTGAACGGTGTCTGGAGGAAATGAATTTTACTGCTTTTCATTGTATCATTTCTAATGCGTCAGTGTTTCGTTTGGTGTAAGGGTCTCACACAGTGCACCGATACTCCAATTTTGGACTGATTAGCTAGTAATAACGTGTATTGTTGGGAACCTCTTTTGATTTGTGCCTTAAAAGCACAGCTTAGGAAAAGCCAAGGCCCAGATGTTAGAAACATGCGTATTCCAGGATAAGAATATTAGTTATAGTAACACTAAGGTACTTATACTGATCAACTTCTATTATAGGTTTGAAAGCGATAATATAGAGAAAGGTTAACTTTTTAACGTTTTTGTGATTTTCATATAGACAGAGGTTTCTGCATTTATTTCCATATTGCATTTATCACACCAGGATACGAAGTTTTGAAGGGTAGAATAAGTGCAACTTGATCGTCTCTGCAAGCTGTTTCAGTGGCACCACACAATCATCGGTGAACAATCTGATTTGTACTGGCTCTGTAAATGTGCTAGTGATGTCAATATTATAAATTAAAAATAACAAAGGTTTAAAACACTGCCCAGTGGGACTCCTGAAGTAACCAGAAGTTCACCGCAAAAATTGTCGTCGAGAAAAACAAACTGCATATGGTTAATCAGATAGGCAGAAATCCAATCAAATAAATACCCTGGTAGTTTATAATTCTGAGTTTCTTATAAGGTTACACTGTGAAACACAGACAAATGCTTTCCTAAAATAAAAGAAAAAAGCTAAATCAACTTGCGCTGATTTCTCAAGGACGAACGCAAAGTTGTGAACGATGGAAGTAAGTTGGCTAACCGCAGAAAAGCCTTTACGAAATCCATGCTGGCGGTTAGTGAAAATATTTCTATCAGAAAGGAATTTATTATTATCGTTTGCTATGATATGTTCAAGCAGCTTGCAAGAAGATTATATCAATAAAAGTGCACGATAGTTAGTTAAAAGTGTTGCATCTCCGTTCTTAGGCACAAGTGCGACACGTGCCCTCGACCAATCGCTAAGAAGAACTGCTAATGATCAAGATGCAAGAAAAATGAGAACTAGAAACTGGGATAACCTTTTTGCACATCTGCGCAGAAAATCAAAGCATCCGGGCCAGATGATGACTTAGTTTTCAGATTGAGCAGCATAGAAACTACCCCTGGTTGCGATACTATTGGGTGGTATAATGTGAGGCATAAGTTTTATTAACGGCAGATCACAAGAACAGGAAAAAAAATATGACAATATTTGCTAAAATGTTTGTCCATGCTTTGCTTTTCGAAGACTAGGTATCCCTCGTGTACGTTTAGCGAGGGTTGGGCTGCAGTGCCATAAACTAGCGGCGGTAAGAGGGGGGAACTAGACCAGAAGTGCAGGTCCTAAGAAAGTGCGTGTGTGCCGCTCCTCAAGTCCGGCCATGGAAGAAGGAAAAAAATGGCCCAAATCTACAAGTTACACTGCAAATGACGTCGAAAGACGATAGTCTTGCGTCTGTAGAGAGTTAGAAAAACGTTTATTTGATGTTCTGCGCAAGAAAATTGGTCTATGGAATTCTGCTGGCGCTGCGTTAGAGTGCTTTGAGAGTGTGGCGGAGGCGAACGAGCGCATCAAGGCACGTTAGGCACAAGTGCCATCTCGTTGTTATCTTTGAAAACGAAACCGTGCAGCCCGCGGAGAAAGATGCACGCCAGTCTTGAAGGTGATAAGGCGTAGAACGCAAAGCGACGGGCAGGTGCCACCACCGTGACGTAGTAGCAAAGCTTTGGAAACACCTTTTTGAGCATCGCGTTGCACCGTCCGCGCAGCGCGATGAAACGCTACATTCCTTAGAGTTACTTGTGTGTGCCTCTTCTAGTATAAAGGCAGAGAAAACATAGATGCGTCGTTGTGGCGCATCAAATATGCTCAATAATTGCTTTTCAATTCACAATCGCACAACAATGAACGCTAAACCTTCAGCAATAATGGCGGTTGCTGCGGAGGAGGTTGGCCGTTTGGTGCCATTAAGGGTATCGTTAGGGCGGAGAGACAGACAGACTAAAATTTTTTCGTCGAAGGTTCCCAAGAAAGACAATCGTCTTTAAAACTGATGTTCCATAACGTCATAATCTTGAAGCCATGGCATCGCAAACACCCGCACTGCCTCCTAGCGGAGAAGCAGACAAACGTTTCGCGATTTCCGGTGACAGCCGCCGCAGCGTCCTCAGAAGCGACCCCGGCAAAGTGGTAGGTGTTCGCTGCCGGAGGCGAGTCAATTCACGAGGGCTGCTTCTTTTACGTGTTTTTTAGGAAAGCTGTGCGATGCCCCACTGTAGTGTATACTCGGTGCGGATCGCGTGCACTGCCCGATGTACCTTGTGGCACTTATGTTCTGTTATGTTCATATTTGTGTTATCAACGTATGTTCGCTTCACTGTTGATCAATAATGCATTATTTACAAGCGGAGCTCTCAGCTGTCCGCTCCGCTGGTTCTTACTTATTGTGTCAACTGAGAACACCCGTGAATTCTCGTTTGTAGTGTTGTAGGCATCGTGTCGCGTTTTTAGAAGTTACATATTGAAGTACAATAAACTTTTCTTGTTATCAGACTAATGAAGTGTGTATGTATTGTACGTCGTGCGCTCACTGCGTTGCGTGTTAGTTGTGGGTGCACTATAATTACACACTTTATGTGCATGATCGTGCACAGACTACCATGGTGCCTTCTTATCGACGTGAAGTACGTCAAGTCGTAGGCTGGCGTTACACGGAATCCTCAGTTGGGCCTCCCTCCATGAGTACGGCCGTGTCACCTCTAGTTTATTCCTTGGAATAACCGTTGGATGGTGGTGCTTTCAATAGATGAATATATGATGAAAGATGTGACATCGCGGTACTTGGAGTGTTCACTAGATGGACAGACAGATGGACAGACGCACGGATGAACAGACAGACGTATGGACAGCCGAACGGGCGCATGGACGGATGCACAGACAGACGGATGGATGCACAGACGAACGGGAGACATACGGACGCATTGACAGACGAAAACAAGGACGAACGGACAGACGGACGCTTCGTCCCACTAATCATGATGCACTCCGTGGATATGCTGCAATTTTTTCAGCTTCCTCCAAAACTTTTCCGGGGCATTACGCATAAAACCGGGCAGCGTATACTGGAAGTATCTTTCTTTTGCGTTTTCAACTGTTCCATTTATTTAGATTGGATATTTAGAATAGTATTACTAGAGGCACTTTATCATCTTGAACGTTCATTCCTTCTTTTTAGCTGCAGCACTTCTCGAGTCATCAAGAAGTTTTTTTTGCTATTTTCCTCGTTCTCTCAGGAATAAAATAATAATGCAGTACATGCACATGTTTGTAAACCTTTTCTTATTTATTTAACAATACTGTAGGTCTTCTGTAGGACCCATACAGGAAGCGGGCATACATCATCACAGGTAACCAAATAGGTACAAAGTTCAGGAAATACAATATCTTGAGGGATGATACGCACAACAGCGAAACACTTACAATAACGGGTACAACAATGCTACAATGGTGCTCTTCCCGTACACGAGAAGACGAGAAAAAAAAAGAAGAAAAGATAAAAACAAAGTGAAACCGTGATAAAAACCGCATGGAAAACAATATATATGCACAAAGATTACAATGCACGACTGCAAAACACGTTTTTCGTTATCGCAACAACAAGAACAACAAAATGTGGTTATACTGGCTATGTTAGCTGCTCCACAAAAGAGCAAAATTCATCAATGTTCGTAACATTAACAGCTTCACCTGGTGTCACCAAGCGGTGACAGCGCGAGGGAAAAAGAAAGATTAAAACACATGTCGTCACATTGAAATATCGTCACAATGAAAACTGTCGAGATAAAATCAAGGACATTTAACACGTTTTCGTCCCTGTCGTGCGATAAGTATTTAACGATCACCTTTTTGAATCAATTGGTGCTACAAGACTGTAGTAGACAGGAAAAATACACCATTTATTGATCAGATACACGTGGTTTGACTGGCAATGACAAGATCAAGCACCGTTGTTGACCTGACTTGAACACGTGTCGCTTGATCGACAACCTGCTTCAAGTTGTAGAACAACATGATATTACTTAGGTAACTGAAATTTGAACTTTAGTCGGGACCAAGGTATTCATTCAGCTAATTTATATGGGGCAGGTTCAAATATCGAACAAAAAACGTTTTGTCATGAGAAAATGAAGACATATGTTCACAGAGGTCATGTAAAAACAGGGTGAATCAGGAAGGCGGTGCAAGCCAAGCAACAACAATGACATATTGCAGCTTGTAATCTTTAAAATAACGCATTCTAAGTCTCTAGGTTCACTTAAAGGCACGACTGGACTATCTTCTGTTGTGATCCCGGGGTGCTGTGGTAGCGTGGTGTAGCTCCGGGTTGAGGAAACGAACGCTTACGAGATGGGGATACGAAAAACAAACAGGTTTATGGCACTATTTACAAATATTTACAGCATGAGGTTAAGAGTTCGCAAACCACGAACGTGGTGGTTGAACCGCTACACAGTTCAGAGCCATCACAAACTACGAACGTGGTGGTTGAACCTTTACTTGGTCCAGAGCGACGTCCCGCACTCTGGGGCGTCCTTATAAGCACTGTCGGGCTCCTCCTTCTTCAGTGGAACACCAATCACACACACACAACCGGTGCAAGGTACGAGCAGGCACGGCGCACGTGAACATCCAATTTCGAGTCAAGATCACTGCACTTAAAGGTGGCGCCAGAGAGGCTCTTGCTCGTCGTGTATGTCGCTGTTCGAGGGGTCCCAAGCTTCGGACAGCAGACATCAAACGGTCCGCCAATCTGTCCGCTCAATTAGCAGGGCAATTTGTGGCGGCGGTCGCCGTTTCTTCAAAGGAATATGCTGTCTTTGTTGTCCCCTCTGGAACGACTTACAGCTTCGTGGCGACCTGATGTCTCATCCGCCGGCTAGCCGGGACAATACCTGGCGGGCATAGACAAGCGGCGAGTCGGCTACTTCTTTGAGGATTAAAAGAGCGCCGCTCCTCGACGCTGGTTCCAAGAAAACCTGGGTTCCAGGCATGGGAACGCGGCCCGGCTACACTTCTCAGCGACAGCATGGCGCCTGCTGACGCCGGTCATAACAGCTTCCCCCTCGCCAAATGAGTCACGGAGGGCAGCGGTCAACACTGCTGCTCGCAGGGACGACGAAAGGGTCCGTAGTCGAATCCCAAGAACTCGTCTTCGCTTGTGGCATGGTCTGAGTAAAGGCCGAATCTTCGACACCGTTTCTGAAACTGGACCACATGCACAAGCAAGCACTCGGCCCCCTTCGAACAAACCAAGCCAAAAGAGGGATGACAAACCAATTTTAATTACTAGCTTTAACAAAAGCTCACTCTCAGAACTCACTTGAGCTGAAAAACCAGACGTGCTACCTTACAAATTTACATAATAAGATGCACGACAAAAAAAACAAAAATATCAATTTTGATACACCAAGAGCACTCCAGAATGGTTTAGAAAGAGCGACGGAGCACGCCAGCGTTTCCATTCAATTTGCCCCTTTCCTAATGCCAAAATGATATTTTCGAAGAATCAATCTCCGCCTCACAAGGCGACTGTTCTTCGATGTCACGGTTTGCAGCCAAGTAAGGGGAAAATGGTCTGTCCCTACTTTAAATTTAGCACCTCCGAGATAACGCTGCAACGTAGAAATGGCCTACACATGGTAAGCGCACTCCTTTCCTGAAGCGCAGTACGTTATCTCACGAGAGCCCAAATTCCGGCTCAAGCAAAGTGCAGCTTTGCTTGATACCATTGTCGTCCTGATATAAAACAACAGGCTCTTTTTCACGCTGACTACTTTCATCGGTTCTGTCCCGCTGAGAGCATCAGTCAGGAACTCGGATTCAGTGAGCGCTAATTTTGTCCTAACGTCCGTCTTTGTTTACGGCCGCCCATAATTGTCTACCACTGAGACATAAAACTATCTAGCTTTTCTGAATCTTTGGCCTACACTGTGACCTAATACTCTTAATTTGCTCAGAATCTAAAAAGCTTACTGTTTCGCTCATATGATCACTTGACCAATCGCTCTTCAAAATATAGCCAACAAAACATTGCTTTTTAAAAGGTTCATTTGGTTAAAGTTACCAGCTTATGCAAACGCTTCTGAGAGAAAAAAAAAGACACTGAGCTCTCCTGAGCTTTTTATTTACTACTCTCATTCCTACAGCGTTGCAAGCTACATGGCACTACTAACCAAAAGCTTAATCCTTCACAATGTGTCTTAATGTTCATTCGAACGTTACGTTGTAACACACCGTGTACAACACAAAAGTAATCCTAGGTGCAATACTCATTAAACACCTCCCAACAATTGCACAGGGTTTCGCTAAAACTGTGCACCAATGGCTTTCAATTCTCATAACGCGCAACGACAACTGCACTGTGTTGCGCCAAACTTAACCATTTTACGAAATCATCTGGTCTATGTTAATATCTTCTTCCTTAAATGCCAATTCACGCCACATCCACATGACAGTAAAGGCATACGATATTAAACTAAACCTTTGAAACACCAAAAAAAAACAACAATTTTTTTAGTTTTTACCTTCTCGGTATAATCGTACAAATGATTAATGGACTTCAATTTTCAGCCTTTAGTTCGGCGGTTTTCTTTTTGAAAAATTTACTCCGCATCAAACTTACCAAATTTAAAGTGGCTCAAATCTGCATCTCCAATGCAGTATGAGTAGACACAATTAACACGCACGCACCAATTTTACTCAAACTGACCGCCCCCTTTTCTCAATTAGATTCGCTTGAATCGCACTCGATGGGGCCGCGGTCCCGGCGGATTTCGAGCACGCCGGAGGCTACAAAACGTGCAACCGTTAGGCTGTGTCCTGCCGTCACGCCTCAATTTCCGCTTCGGCCTGTTCCCCTCAGGAATTCGAAAGGGACGCCAGAAACAGGGGCAAAGCTGGGGCCACTGTCCCTTTGTGTTCGCCCCTACGCGGTATTTAGCCACTCTGCCCTTTCGACTTTGACCCTTCGGGCGAGGCCGCTTTTCCGAATTCGTCGATCTGAACCGCACGCTTCGTTTGGGTGATGTCCCTCCTTTCCCCCCTCCACACCTGGCTCGCCACTTGTACCTTTCTGAACGCCACCATTGACGTTTCCTGCAACGGATTAACGGCCTACCCTCTCGTCTTTCTTGCGACTGAGTGGGGCCTGACCTAGGCTTGCGCAGTGACGAACGCTTCTGCTTCTTTCTTTTTCGGCAATGTTTTCTTGCCTCCTTTCTCTCGATGCCATCATCATGTCGCGTCGGGAACTGAGGGGTCGGGAAGCTCGTTGGAGCTTGTGCTACATTTTTCCTCCCGCTTACGCTTTTGGAACTCAGTATCACGACGGACTGTCGGACCAAATTATTTTTGTTAATGCTGATGAAACCATTAACTGGGCCCTCTCCGATGGCATCGCTGCACTCCTGAAGCGTCGCGTTCTCGCTGTGTTTAGCCATTGTGCTAATCCTATCTGCATTTGACGATCTCGAGACGTCCTCTCGAGGCATGAGGATGGTTTCCAGCTCCCTACTGAGCCCATTAGGGCTGCTGGCACACACCTCATCCTCGCAAGGACCGTCTTTTGATACTGTTTCTACCTCGAGACTGGCCAAGGGCTCGTTCTCGACATGCTCTAGATTGACGCCTTCGAGAATATGCGGGTTCTTTTCTTGCGCGATCCCTGGTCCTGGCGCTTCATGACGTGCTTCAACGTCCAGCGCTTTTTGACGCGCCTCGCTTTCAGACTCTTGTATTTTTGCTTCGCGCTTTCTTTTAGACTCTTGCCTGAGCTGCTCTTCTTTTCTAGAGACAGAAGTTCCGAATATCCTGAACATTTCTGCCTTAACTACATCGTAGTTGTTCGCGTCCTGCTCACTGAGTCGCGCAACAGCTTCATCTGCCTCGCAAGGCAGAACCGTGAGTAGCCTATGACACCATGTGTCTCGTTTAAATGACAGTTCCTCGCACTTCCGCTCAAATATCATAAAGTACAAGCCAATATCCCCTGAATCTGTATATGGCTGCATGTACCTAGACATCCAGAACTCGGCCTTCAAGTTGCGATAAGGTACCACTTGCTGGGGACTACTGCCCGACCTATTTCTCAACTCGAGTTCTCGTTTGCGGATCGCAATCTCGTGCTCCAGTCTTTCTATTTCACGCTCGCTTTCTAAGCGGCGTTTCTCTCTCTCAGACTGCTGTCTTTTTGTTTCACGCTCCCTTTCGCGCTCACGCCTCTCTTCCTCCTCCTTCTGCTGTCTCTGTCTCTGACTGATGAGGTCCCATGCTTCACTGAGCTCCTCATCCTCAGCCCCCAAATCATTAATGACTTGTATGATTATGGGTTTCCGTGCCAAACCCTTTGTATTGATCCCCAATTCCTCACACAACAGCAACAAGTCCGGCTTCTGCAGCTCCCGTAAGTTCATGATCGTACTGAGTGCTCGCTACTTCCAAAATAACTTTCCGAAACGGCGAAACTGAGTCTTTCGGCAAAGTTAATTACCAGTTCTAAATTTTAACCCTCTTTTAGAACCTGGTTTACTCAACGGAAAAGCCAAGCACTCACCCATACGTGATCCATGTCTCAAGCCAGCTGCTTCTCCTGGGCCGACTGTTGTTGTCACTTGTAGCTTCGAATCCGACCGTTGCCAACCAGTTGTTGTGATTCCAGGGTGCCGAGTCGTATCTCACCGCTGCCAACCAGTTGTTGTGATCCCGGGGTGCTGTGGTAGCGTGGTGTAGCTCCGGGTTGAGGAAACGAACGCTTACGAGATGGGGATACGAAAAACAAACAGGTTTATGGCACTATTTACAAATATTTACAGCATGAGGTTAAGAGTTCGCAAACCACGAACGTGGTGGTTGAACCGCTACACAGTTCAGAGCCATCACAAACTACGAACGTGGTGGTTGAACCTTTACTTGGTCCAGAGCGACGTCCCGCACTCTGGGGCGTCCTTATAAGCACTGTCGGGCTCCTCCTTCTTCAGTGGAACACCAATCACACACACACAACCGGTGCAAGGTACGAGCAGGCACGGCGCACGTGAACATCCAATTTCGAGTCAAGATCACTGCACTTAAAGGTGGCGCCAGAGAGGCTCTTGCTCGTCGTGTATGTCGCTGTTCGAGGGGTCCCAAGCTTCGGACAGCAGACATCAAACGGTCCGCCAATCTGTCCGCTCAATTAGCAGGGCACTTTGTGGCGGCGGTCGCCGTTTCTTCAAAGGAATATGCTGTCTTTGTTGTCCCCTCTGGAACGACTTACAGCTTCGTGGCGACCTGATGTCTCATCCGCCGGCTAGCCGGGACAATACCTGGCGGGCATAGACAAGCGGCGAGTCGGCTACTTCTTTGAGGATTAAAAGAGCGCCGCTCCTCGACGCTGGTTCCAAGAAAACCTGGGTTCCAGGCATGGGAACGCGGCCCGGCTACACTTCTCAGCGACAGCATGGCGCCTGCTGACGCCGGTCATAACACTTCTTAGTTTTTCTTGCTCTAGCTGTAACTATGGCAATCACGAAGGACGGGTTTCTCATAATCCCGAGAATCACATGTAGACGAGAGTCACCGCAACTCATAGGCGAAGATTTTTCAATCGATAGATAGTTTATTCTTCACGCTTTTCATTGCGAAAATTGGGGGAACCTTAAGCTTCACCTTTAAGAGTTGAACGCGATAACGAAATTTAGCCTCTAGTGCGCCCTTCAATCGCTAAATGCATACTTATTATTATGTTTTGTCATACAAACACACACACACACGCGCGCGCACACACACAGTAGATTGTACTAGCGCGCGTGCGCAAATGGTACATACAAGTTTTCGATCTAAAGAACAGTCGCATGGCCTCCAAGCTACGCGCCACGCGCTCGCTATCTCTGAGGCAATAAAAAGTCTCACGATGCCTCACAAATAGCAGCAAGTTATCTAGCATTTGCCGTTTGCTTGATCAATGGCTCTGGAAAGGGATGAAATGTTTTCCGCGAAATGGACATAGTTGTCTATTTTAAAGCTGTTCGAAAGTTCTTGTTTGTTTTTAACGGTGATGGCTGCACTATCCCGGCATTTTTAGACTTAGTTGGATGGCCTCCCAAATGCGCCTACAAATCGCCAAATGGGCTCGTTTTCGTCGGGACACCTGTCGAACAGAATACGTTAAGGAGTCTGGTTTCACTACATGGCATTTGTGTAGCGTTAGCAACTGCAAGTACTAACACTATGGCTTTGTGGTAGGACACCTGCTTACCACGCGAACGGCCCTGGTTCAATCCTGAATGGTACCGAAAATTTTATTCAATTTATTTGCAAACTCTTTCTTTTTCGCTCACGGATGATTTTTCGCTCACAACTGACGAGGCCGATGCCAACGGCATATTTTCTGCGACACAAGCTCTTTAACGCTATCGGAATAATATGTCGTTTTCTGCGAGACCCTGAAGAACGCATTCATTGGTTGTACCTGACAAAAACATTGTTGTAATATTTAAGAGCAAAGCTCTTTAATCCATGGGTCCTGCATCCTTGATGCATGTATTAGTAGTAGGTCGTCACCTCAGTTTAGTCCTTGGAATGTCCGCTGGATGGTGGTACTTGTATATGATGAACATATACTTAAGATATGCGAGATGGCGGGACTTGGAGTATTCAATAGATGGACGAACGGACAAAAATACAAACAGACAAACAGATAAACAGACGGACGGACAGACAGATAGATATACGGATAGATAGACAGACGCCCGAACGGACGGACGGACAGACAGACAGACGTACGGATGGACGCATGAGCAGACAGACGAATGGACAGACAGTCGGACGGACTGACGGATGGACAGACATACAGACAGATGGACGGGCGGAAGATTGAACGAACAGAAGGATTGACAGACAGACACACAAATGGACGGACAGGCAGACAGAGAGACAGACGCGGCTAGTGGATGGACGATTCACGGTTTACCAATGAAACCCTCCGAAACTTCGCCCCACTCATGATCATTCAATCTGTGTATATGCTGCGATTTTTATGAAACTCGGCTAACGTACGAAGATGGACGGATGGTCAAACTTTATTTGGCATACCAAGATAACTTAAGGGTGAAGCTCTTTATAGCGGCACCTGTTCGTCCCTCGTAGCCGTTGTAGTATGTAACAAGTATAACATTTTGGTCTCCAAAGTGGTGCCAGTGAGAGATTTCTTCTGTGCGTTGTTGAACACTAAAAAATAGTGCACAATGTATATGCCAATGGCTGCTAATGGGGAATGAGAGACAGGAGTATTCGGCTTTTAACGCGCAAACTGCGATTCCCATTAGCAGCCATTGGCATGTGCATTGAGCCCTATCTGGCAAGAAAGGGTTGATACGTTATACTCGCTGGGTGTAACCTTCTTAGCTTTAGAAAGGTTTAGCGAGCGTTGGGCCGCAGTGCCATGACCACAGTATATACTATGAACTCGAGGTGGTTAAAAGTGGGAAGTAGACCCGAAGCGCAAGCCATAAGAAAGTGTGCGTGTGCCACCTCTCATTTAGTCCTTGTAATGTCCGCTAGATGGTGGTGCTTCTATACAGGGAATATGTGATGAAAAGATGTGAGATGGTGGTACTTGGAGTGTTGAATAGACGGACGAACGTACACACAGACAGATGCATGGATGGACGCATGAGCGGACGCAGGGGCGGATGCATGGACGAACGCAGGGACGGAGGCGCGAACAGACGCACGCACGGACGGGCGGATGGATGCATGGACGGTAACACAGACGGACGCATGGACGGACGAATGCTTCGCCCCACTCTCCATCATTCACTCCGTGGATATGCTGCCAATTTTTTATAAAAAAATTGGCAGATCCCACGTACTTTGGGAATCGCTGATATGCGAAGCACGATTAGGAAGCTTGACATGTAACTTTAAAATCAGCACAACAATACGAGGTGCAAACAAATGATGCCGTACGTGGCTTTCATGTCATAATTGTCAAGTTTGGACGTGTCATTTACCTTCGTCATCTATTCACGTCACTTCATACCAAATTTGGTATCATTCACTCCGTGGATATGCTGCCAATTTTTTTTTCTAAACTACTATTACAGTGTATATTATGCAGTGCTATCAAGCTTTAGAAAACGCTAAAGGCGCCAAAACAGAAGTTCTGGGGAATTTTTTAAAGTCTATCCTGCGGCGTTCGTCTCATGCGCAGCCAAGCAGCATGCCCACCAAGCCAATAGTGCAGAGTCTGCATTCCTTATTTACACGTGAACAAATGCATATTGAGAACACTATAAAAGTACAGTAACAGTTTATCTATTTTTGTGCTCTAGATAGTGTAGTGATCATGAAGTCAATGACCAAAGTTAAGATCTTACGAACCTTGTCTAGCGCAACACTCCACTGTGCAGGAAAGAACTTCACTTTCCTCGAGCACATCAGTATTTCTTTAGCTGAAGTTTTGGCTGCTCCCTCTTCAAATGTTACAGCTGACCATTTTAAAGCCGACTGGTTCTAGCTGCTCGTCTTTTTCAGTGAAGCGTCCTTGTAAACGTAAAATCGCATCTTCTGCATTTAAATCCGCTGACCCGCCATCACCGAGGCCACGGTAAAGCTATGCTGCTCAGAGAGAGTGCGGTTGTACTCGCTGAAATGGTCACCATGCCTCTTGGGCCATCATATGCACTTTTTCACAGGAACGAAAAAAAACACCGCCATGATGGGCTGTGCGCAGGAGTACAAAGGCTAAGGGCGCAGCGTTGCCAGTGAATTTTCGAGGGGACGCGCCAATTCGTACAGCCCAATGAGGGCTATGGTGGTGCCCAGGGAGGTGTTTATGCAAAGGTGAATAGTGGCACGGAATGCGTTCGCAGAACAGAAATGCTCTATGTTCTAATTTATCTCAACAAAAGTGCATTAGCATTGCGTCCCCGGGAAATTCAAAAGATGGAATTGAGTTTACTTGCAAAATGTTTGCGAGGATAACCAAGCAAAAAATCTACATTGAGCAGCTTGAAGGATCCTGGCTACCTTTTATAGTAGGCAGCTTTACAGCAGTCAAACTGCTTTGACACTGCCCATGAAGCTGTACATACCAGCTGTGTGCACGTTCGTTTACAACAGAAACGAAGGCGCGTTCCTTGCTTCTTCCCGATTTTGAAATGCGTTGCCGTTACAAGTTCTTGTAATTGGAAAAGAAACGCATTACAGTAGAATTTCGTAAATTGGAACGTGCCATTTCATTAGCGTTATATTAGATTTTTATATAAAAATATAGTGTCGGCTAATTCTTAACTATAAAGCTCACATAAGGATACATATATTATACCGATTTGACATCACCGAGAACAGTTTATACGTAGTTAAGAGACATCCAAATAAACGCTCTGAGTCCAATTATTTAGACTCTTCCGGCTGTTATACAAGCATGTCGAACTGCAACTTGCGTGCTCGTCACTTTGAAGTTTTCCCACATGCGGAACTTTCCAAGTCAGTCTGCAAAGGTGCACTCAAGGTAGTGCCTTTCAAATGTTCAAATATAAATCTTAATTGATCATTATGAAATCTCTTTCACTGGAAACGCATCCAAAGAGAGAATACGCAGGAGCGCTGATGAGTTGTTTCATTGTCAGTGAAAATTTATGTTTAAGCAGCAGATTTTCAACTTGGTAAAGTCTCATGTTCGCAGTCATCCAACATATTTTACACTATATATCTTTGTTTTTCTGTCTTCTTTTCCTTTCTCTCTACCTTTCTTTCACTTTCTTTAAACATCTTTCTTTCTCTCTCTTTCTTCTTTTCTATTTCTTTTTTTTCTTTCTCACTCCACGTGTCTCTCTATTTGGTCATTTTTCCCGCTTTCCTCCTGCTCATCCTGCTACCCTTTTCCAACCTATGCTATTCAATGCTCAGCTACGCTCTGCTAGCTTGCGCAGAGATACGCATAGCCAATGGTTTCCTTGATAACGCACTTAGTTAAAGTGTTCACTCAGCTAAACCCCGCCGCGGTGGTCTAGTGGCTAAGGTACTCGGCTGCTGACCCGCATGTCGCGGGTTCGTATCCCGGCTGCGGCGGCTGCATTTCCGATGGAGGCGGAAATGTTGTAGGCCCGTGTGCTCAGATTTGGGTGCACGTTAAAGAACCCCAGGTGGTCTAAATTTCCGGAGCCCTCCACTACGGCGTCTCTCATAATCATATAGTGGTTTTGGGACGTTAAACCCCACATATCAATCAATCATTAGCTAAGACATGGGAAGTCAGCCAGATTGGTATTTGGAATAATAAAGTGCTTATATATCTTTTCCATCGATACAAAATGTCTTAATTTCATATCATCGCTCTGGAGGCGAATGCTGGTTCTTGAGTGCCACGTGTTCATCGTTAGGCCTCGAAGTGAGTCGACTGAACATATTAGTTCTTTTGCTGAATACAAATTCTTTGAATAATAAACACCACGAAAAATGAAAAAAAAACTGACCATCGAAGTGATTATGACTCTCGCCTTTGAATGTACTGTACTTTAGCTTTCGAATAGGTGGTTTCTCGAACATCGCCTCGCTGATCATTTTTAAATGTGAGGCATTTCTTAGCGAACTTTCGGCGACTTTAGGCGTATCTATCTATCTATCTATCTATCTATCTATCTATCTATCTATCTATCTATCTATCTATCTATCTATCTATCTATCTATCTATCTATCTATCTATCTATCTATCTATCTATCTATCTATCTATCTATCTATCTATCTATCTATCTATCTATCTATCTATCTATCTATCTATCTATCTATCTTATCTATCTATCTATCTATCTATCTATCTATCTATCTATCTATCTATCCGTCTAACTAGCGGCCCAAGATTTTTACAGCGAAAGCTGTTATGAGATCACAATGCGAGTATCGCGCTGCGCCGTAGCTGTTCACTGCCGCCGACATCCTCGGTGCCCGTAACCACATCGCGCGAAATCAGAAAAAAAAACGGTGTCAATGACACAGTGGCGCTCGTCCTTGGGTCCACTGGGTACCAGCCCAGTATTCTATTACTGAGCCACACCACTGCTTGGGATTTGTTGGCAAACTTGCCTTAGGTAGGCTTGTTTTCGGAAAGCAATAGCGTTAATACGACTTATAAAGTATTTTAAAACAGCGAAAGAACTACCAGTCGTCGCCCATTGCGAATAGCGTAACGAGGGTGTCATCCAATGCTCCAACCCATTACAAAAGCTTGTTTTTTTGTTCAGCTATTAACTGTTGCGCAGACCCACTTCAGGCATAATTCCTCATCGTCGTTAGGTACTGCATGAACAATTGGCGGAAAATTTCTCGCAACAGTTTAGCAGATTCCATGCTTCTCAGAAGAATGACGAAAAATAGCATAGCGAATGCCAGTCTACTACCCTAAAATTTTTAATGATAATGCCGTGGTGGGCATCAAGCAAGTGTGTGGGCAGCAGTTACCCAATGAGTGTTTCGAAAAGGCTCTGAAAGGCGGTGCTATACCTTTCGCTGTGACTGTGCTGCGCTTTCCGCGCAGGCCTGGCGTTTTTTGTTCTTTTTTCGCTCTCTTGGTTGTTTCGATAACGGTATCTGTACGAAAAAAGGCATACCATAACATGACTGCATGCCGAGAATAGCTGACTAGCCATAACATGAGAATCGTGATATGTATGCCATGATAGATATGTAGATAAATATGTGGGGTTTAACGTCCCAAAACCAAAATATGATTATGGGAGACGCCGTAGTGGAGGGCTCCGGAAATTTAGACCACCTGGGGTTCTTTAACGTGCGCCCAAGTCTGAGCACATGGGCCTACAACATTTCCGCCTCCATCGGAAATGCAGCCGGGATACGAACCCGCGACCTGCGGGTCAGCAGCCGAGTACCTTAGCCACTAGACCACCACGGCGGGGCAAATATGTATGCCATGAATATCTTGATTTACATTTCATGCATGGTCTGATGCTCTAGCTGTGGTTTCGTTCTCATGACATATATTATAAAACTGGTATGATATGACAAGAATCCTTGGTGATCACAAGTGAAAGACCTCAACGTGGAAATTATGACATGCTTGTCATCAAGAGCTTGATTACATGCCACGCTCATGAGGCTCTCGTGGCTATTTCGCTGTTTTCACATACACTAAATTCCGTATTACGTGACGCGAACAGACGACAAAGGTGAATGACGCGTCCAAACATGATAATAATGACATGCGTGTCATGAAAAACATGACCGGATGCTACGCTCATAGTGAGCTCACAGTCGTTTCGCCAGCTTTACGTATACCAAATTTGGTGTTAGGCAACGTAATAAATGATGATGATAATTTTTTTGCTCAGAAAAGGGAGGACCTAAAGTCACTGAAGATAGAATAGTGAATGACGAAGTTATATGAGTGGTTCAAACAGGATAATAATGATATGAGTGTCATGTAGGACTATGACAATGTACCACGTTCCTGATGCGCTCACGGCCGTTTCGCTAATTTCACACATACTAAATTTAGTACTAGGTGACGCGAACGGACGGCGAAGGTATATAACACTTCCAAGCAAAATAATCTTCATATGCTTCTGATGTAAAACATGTCTAAATGCTGCGCTCATAGTGTGCTCACGGCCGTTTTGCTAGCTTCATATATTTAAAGTTTGGTAATACTGGACGTGACTAAACGAAGAAGGTAAATGACACGTCCAAATATAATGATAATATGCATGTCATATAAAGCATGACTACACACTACGTTCACTGCTTCCTCGCGGCCGTTTCGCTACCTCGACATATACTAAGTTTCGTAAAGTTGGTATCGCGTGATGTGAGTAGACTACGAATGTAAATGACACTTCCAAACATGATAATCATGGCATGAAAGTCATGTGCAGCGTAATTTACATCGGTCTCGTAACGTTATGCTGATTTTAAAGTGACATGTCAACCTTGTTTTCTTGTGCTTCGCATAACACAAGAGTCCAACTGTACGTGGGATCTGCGATTTTTTTTTCTCGCTAAGTTCTTTCTTTGCTCTTATCTACATCCCATGCTTTTTCTCCCTCTCTCGGCCATTTGGAGTTACTGCGACACACGCCAAACAAATCAGTGCCCGTGTTCGGAGAGGGCTTTTTGTCTACGACAGAATTTTCTGTCTACGAAAGACGGCAAACCTCGAGCCCATCAGCTCTGCTGTGAAACATGAGTTGTACTTTCCGCACGGGGTAAGTCTGGACGCTACGCACTTACCTAAGCCTCATGTGGGCGCGTTGAAGTGTATACCGGTATGCAGCATAGTCATGTGCCTCAGCGGTCGGCCTTCCCTGTTCACTGCATGTGCTGCTTGCGTGCGCGCGTCTTTTGAATGCCGTGGAACGTTTACAAAAGAAATGCTGTTCTCCCTGATGTTGCGTAGTAGATGTAACGCCTGAGCGTTACAGTTCCGCCGATCCTGAATAGAACGGTTCCGTTCCTCCGATTCTCGCAAAAGAAACTAGACGCTCCTTGAACGTCGTTGTTTGTAACGCCGTTCGGTACAACATCGGTACATAGTATAAGTAGTGTACAAAAAGGGTCTTCAAGCTGGGTCTTAAAACAGAATATCTCGTTTATTGTTGACAATCATTATAATATTCCATTTGCTGCATACAGAATGTCGTAACACAGGCTACTCCAGCCGCGTTGAAAATCTCCATAGAACATGTTTTATTGTCGTGTGTATCCTAAATCATGCGATGAAGGTTGTCTATATGCAATGAACATATATATTCAGGGTGCCTGTTCTACGTGCTCTACAAAAAGCTCATTAATATCGAAGGTAATATTTTATGTGCTCTGCACGTCTAACGTTTTTTTTTTGAAAATGGGGTAGCTAATATTTTAGTACCGAAAGAGTCAATCAACGGCTTTGTGACAACAAAAGATTATATCATTGACAACGTATCACAAATGATTATAGCACATTCGGAACTGAACATTGTTTTTTGCACTCTCATTGGTACTTTTGCGAGAACGTATCATTGTGCAACTCCATATTACGAAAACACTTTTGCTTGAATCCCCGACAGAATTGTCCTTATTTGTGTGGAATGCGGAAGAGCACGCATATGCGGCGCTCTCGCAACAGCAGTCACATCTTGCTTTCTTTTGAGCTGCCGGCCTCGCTGACCTGCTCCCCACGTGGGGCCTTGCTGCCGTCTTTTTTCTTGCTCGCACCCCGCGCCTTGCTGGCTTTATTGTCCTTGCTCTTCTTGGTCGAGGAGCTGGAGCTGCTTCCCTCGTTCTTGGCGATTCCGTCTTCGCCTTCAGGCTGCAGGGCAATCCGCATACGTGTTAGGTTTTCCAAGATATCACCATACCAGCCGTACACCCACCGCCAAAAATGACAAAAACAATAATAGTGCTAATGTTTAGGCGTAAGAGACGTATACAAAGATGCTGACACAGGCATACATACACTCAGCGCACACTGTAAACATTTTATTTGCAGACTGACGAGGCCCTTTATACCTGGATACCACATTGCGCATATCAGCACCAACATCTCAACAAGATTCACTTAATTAGCGCGTGATTTGCCACTCAAATACGTGATTGCCTTCTCAGATAGAGATAGCCCACGCATTTATCTTTTAAACCTGAGATATTATAAACGTCGATATTGAGCTGTCATTTCTTTTGCATTTTTTCTTATTATTATGCATTTGTTAAACTCAGGTGAGCAGCCACAACTGTCTTACTAAAGTGAGTCATACTCCCATCTTGTTTTTTGTGTTGTTGGCATGCTCGCGAAGCCTGTCCTCTACGCAATGATGGCTTCATCCTGCGTAAAATTGGTGACGTAATAGAGGAATTTCGTAGACAAAGTAGAAGCTTGGCGAAGCCTATTTTTTACAAAATGATCACTTCGTCTTAGGTGAGATTGGTGACATATAAGAGGAATTCATAAGCAAGACAGAAGCTTGACAAACCCTGTCTTTTATGCAATGACCACTTCGCCCTGCGTAAATTTGGTGACATATCGGAGGAATTTTGTAGACAAAGCTTGGCGAAGCTTGGCCTTTATGCAATGACCAGTTGGTCCTGCTTATGATTGGTGACATCTTAGAGGAATTCGTAAACAAGGCAGAAGCTTGGCAAAGCCTATTCTTTACGCAATAACCGATTCGTTCTGTACGAAATTAGTGACATATTAGATGAATTTCGTAAAGTAGACGCTTGGCAAAGCCTGTCTTTTACGCAATGACTCTTCGTCTTACATGAGATTGGTGACATATTAGAGGAATTCGAAAGCAAGACGAAAGCCTGACAAAGCCTGTCCTTAACGCAATGAGACCACTTTTTTTTACGTAAAATAGGCGACATATTGCAGAAACTTCATAGACAAGGTAGAAGCTTGGTGAAGCCGGTCCTTCAGGCAATGACCACTTCGTCCTACATAGGAATGGTCAAATATTAGAGGAATTTTGTAGATAAGGTTGAATCTCACCAAGATGTACAAAATCATCAAACCTAATGGTAAAAAATAGAAACATGTACAAAGGTTCGTGAAACAAAATATGTTAAGTGCAATGAAGGCCTCGTCTAATAAATTTCCTTAACACGTATGCGGTCTTTCTACTGGCCCTTGCTCGCCTACAACACGTTAAACAGCCGTGAATTAAACCTATCCCTCCCCTCCGGTGAGCAGAAAATTGTGGATTGAATTTCTAAACACCATCAGCCCCTCTAGTGCCTGCGTCACTAAGTTACGTGCAAATTGCAGCCAGGCCGCACCAACCGTTCCTTGTGGCACCCAGTTATGCCGAAGCTGTCGACGTACCTCAGACTTATGAAGCAAACTTGCCGTCTACATACGCCTACTTCAACCATAAGCACCTACTGCAGTCCACACGCATCAGCACCCGTCCTGCGACACAAATGGGACCAGCGTACCACTGGCACACTTGCGACAACCACCCATCCGCTATGCAGTGTGCCTTCACTGATCATATTGAATGTTATTTCTACAACGTGCAGTCGCGATGAGTCGTATTAGCCGTCACCAGCCAGTCAAGCCACCCATATTATGACCCACTGCCGTGTACTTCCACGGTGCGACCTCATCTGGTCGCGCGAGACCAGTAAAACGAGCCGCCGCAGTTCATGAGGCAAGAGTTCCGACGCGGTCGAATTGCGAAAACTCCCAATTAAGCCTACCGAACAGAACACACGTGATTGTAGACGATGTTCGTGCATCTGCCCACTCGAAACTGAAGCTACCATGCATGTTATGGAGTCAAAACTTTGCTGAAAGTGAAGGCGCCACTTTGCGGACTCTGCCTTAGCAGAACCAGCACCCAAAAGATTGTTAGATGAAAGCATGCAAGAAAACGAGGCAAATATTCAATATAAAGTCTTCTTACTTCATGATTCTCTTGCTTCGCAAGCGTGAAATAGTGATATAACATCGCCCCCGGGAGCTCAATTACCATCTCGGTGCTCTGAGCGGTGCTCTCAGAGTGGTAGAACCTTAAGGCGAGAGACACAAATAATGTCTTAAGACATTGAAACGAAGACAGTGAAACGAACGTGAAACCAGTAAGGCAATCTTTTCGGTGATGTCCGTCACTTGAACAATGCACAGTATAATCCTGAGTACCGGCAAAGCAATTTTTTCAGAGAGCTCAACATGCCTATTCAGGATCCACAACAACACAAGGGAACCGCTCGTGATGAAGACGTCGCAATGATGTGCGTCGCAACGCTGTCTCCGGTGCTCTTGCGACGCTAAAAGGCGCTTGCGGAAGACTTCTCATGCTTTGCAAGCTCTGGCAATATTTTCACACGCGTATTCATTCGCCGAATTGACGGCTACTGGAACGATGGTGTCGAAAGGTAAAGCTAGGATGTGTCCAAATGAAATATAGAAACGTGAAAAACCTGCGACCTTTTGGCGCGAGGAGCTGTATACAAATGTAACATTGGGCAATCCAACGTCCCAGTTTAAATAGTCAGAGGAGACCTACGAAGAGATCATATCAGATGGAGTCTCGTTGAATCGTTTAGTAAGTACAAAGGTTTGTGGGTGATAGGGCGTCGTAAACTTATGTTTGGTCTCGCAGAAGTGAAGCAGGTGCCGAATAACTGTGGACAGAAAATAGCGTCTGTCATCTGTGTGGAGTTGGTGTGGGGCACCATGATTGAGGATGATGTCGCGTAGAAGAATATCGGCAATATCAATGGCACAGCTGGTTCGCAAAGCCCGTTTCATGGCGCCTGTGAGTTACGTCCCGAAATATATCCATGTGTTGAAGTCGACTCAAGGAAAGGACCTAGGAGGTGAAGGCCAACACGGAAGAAAAGATCACCGGGAACATAAAAGGCTGGAGGAGCCCTGCAGGACTCATAGGGGCTTTTGTCTGGTGGTGGCACTGGTTGCATTTGGTGACGTAGCGGCAGGTAGAGTGATAAATAATGCTCCAATAAAATCGGCGCTACACATGGGCGCAGATTCTGAAGTCCAAGCCTACTGGCAGTGGGGGCGTCATGCAGCAGCTACCCGATGACACTCGAGGCAGGAGGGAAAGTGCCACAAAGAGTTGTTCGCGTTCATTTGCGCTCAGGGTGTAATAGTACATGGTGCCATCTTTAAGCACAAACAGTCGAGTAGACAGATGGGGCGTTGAAGAATTTAGCTCTCAATAATATCGCGTAAAAGAGATCTGCTACGCGGCATTTTCACGGATGTTGCTCAAAGCGAAAAGAGCACACATTGCGGCGCTTCATCCGAAGTCTCAGAGAGCCCCACTGGATGGCGAGACAAGCAGTTATTGCCATTGTGTAAACGGCCAGATTTGTAAGACGCCGATCAGCCGTATTGTTAAAGCCATAGTGTCCAGTGACCAAGACGCCCAGAGGGATCCTTTAAAAAGAGAGCCAGCAGAGGGCATGGTTATCTGTTGTGATGGTGGAAAATTTTCAACAAAGAAGTGGTATATGCACCACAATAGACAAGGATTAATCAAGTGGCGCAATGGCTCCATTTTCACAACGAGAGCGGGAAAGGGCTGAGAAGAGGGCTCCATGTAATACATCCACAGTTCAGATGGCATTACAATCATGCTGATAAACACACTAGGTTGAAGTCTAAGCAGGCTTTGAGAGAGGCAGTGAGCAAAATAATAATCGACGGTGAAGTCCCCGATGGATAGAAACTTAGCAGGATGACCCTGATCTTATATATAAAGGAAAGGGGGACAAACCTGATATAAACAACTACCGCTCTATAACAGTGACATTAGTGGTGTACAGGCTGGCGATGCAGACTATAAGGGAAAAACTGCAGACATGGATAGAGGATGAGGGGGTTCTAGGGGAACTGCAGAATGGTTTTCGGAAACACAGGAGGTTGGAAGACAATCTGTTGTCACGGACGCAGTGCATCGAAATAGCAGGAAAGGAACGTAGGCCCCTGTGGCTAGCATTTTTGGATATCAAGAGAGCGTACGATAGCGTGGTTTAAGAAGACTTGTGGGGACTACTGGACACACTAGGTGTGGAAGATGGAGCCACTAATCTTTTAAAGGATATCTATACAAGCAACAAGGCGTTTCTAAAGTGGGAAAAACAGGTATACAAGCCCGCAGAGGTAAAACGGAAGCTTAGACAGGGTTGTCCTCTGTCACCCTTGTTATTAATGATGTACTTACAAAGATTAGAAGCCAAATTAGAGGGAAGGTAACTGGGCTTCAACCTCTCTTTCATCAAACAAGGAAAACTGATTGAACAGGCACTACCAGCATTGATGTACGCAGATGATATAGTGCTAGTGGCCGACAAAAAGCAAGATTTGCAGAAATTGATGGACATCTGCGGAAATGAGGGAGATAGGTTAGATTTCAGATTCAGTAAGAAAAAAATCAGCAGTCATGATTCTTGTTGATAATGAAGGTAGTGAGCTTAGAATAAAGGAGGTCACCCTAGAGATAACAGATAAATGCAAATATCTGGGCCTATGGATAAGCAATGGGACAGAGTACCTGAGGGAACACGAAATATACGTGACGACTAAAGGTAAAAGGAATGCAGTGGTGATGAATACCAGGACACTGTGGAATTACAATAGGTATGATGTTGTGAGAGGAATATGAAGAGAGGATATGGTTTCTGTTCTGACTTTCGGCAATGCGGTCTTGTGCATGAGATTAGAAGTTCAAGCAAGATTAGAAATTAAGCAACGTGGAATAGGTAGGCTTGCCTTAGGAGCTCACGGGAATACACCAAATCAGGAAGTACAAGGTGATATGGGATGGACATCATTTGAGTGCAGGGAAGCCAGCAGGAAAATGAAATTTGAGATGAGATTGAGAGAAATGGGGGAGAATTGTTGGGCTAGGAAGGTATTCAGCTATTGTACATGAAGAATGTCGATACAAAACGCAGGAAGCGAAGCGGGAAATTGACTGGTAAATACTTAGAAAACAGCAGGGGATCAAACCAAGAAGAATTAGCGGTTAAGAAGAAAGTGAAGGAAGCTGAGACCTACATGTGGAGAATTGGCATGATTAAGATGTCCGCACTATATACCTATCAAACTTTTAAGCAGGAAATACCCAAGGAAAGGATCTATGATAATACTCGGGGTAGTTATCTACTGTTTGAGGCCGAGACGGGAGTATCGTGAACCAAGACATATCGGGCCAAATACAGAGGGGTAGACACAATATGCAGTGCGTGTGGAGAGGAAGAAGAAACTGCCGAACACTTGATAATGTTCTGTAAAGGGCTTCACCCTATACTTCAGGATGATGGCGCAGAGATTTTCAAAGCACTGGGGTTTAGGGAAAGGGAGAGAAAAATAGACTTCAAGCGGGTAGAAATAATTAAAAAGAGGTTATCTGATTGGTGGCCAAAGTCAAGGCACGAGTGAAAAGTAAACCCTTCACTGCAAAGTGCGAATCCTGAACCTTACTATTTAAAAAAAATAAATCAAGTTTTTGGTTCATTAAGTATTACGGCTTGGTAGCGTTAGCCACTGCCCGATCTAAAGGGTGCAGCCATATCAATTTATTCATTCATCCATGGTGATGAAATGTCGAAAATGTAAGTAGGACCGAAGTTTGCTGACGGCCCAAATGAGAACAAAGCATTCTCAAAAGGCGATTAAGTAGTTCTACTCGGCCGCAGAGAAGAGACGGCAGGCATAGATAATAACGCGAGCCCACTCACTTTGATGCTAGAGAAAAACAGCAGTGATTCAATCGTCACTGGTATAGGAGCGGAGTTTTGTTGGGGCGAAAATGTCGAACTACAGTCTTTAACACTCTTATCAGGCCCAAATTAGAGTACGCCTGCATTACTTGAATTCTCTTCACGAAAACCAGCACTAATGCATTCGGAATAAATAAGAGAGAAGTCTTACGATTAATTTTTTTCTATATATAGTCGTAGTTATTCTGTAACCAACAGCTTATGCTCGAAGAGGTTTCAAATACCTTAGTTTAAGCGTAAAATATTCCCATTGAAAAATTTTCATCATTCTTCACCTAGTCGTAAACTTTTTATATATCCGACACTTTGCATAGCCATTTTTTAGACTAAGAAAATCTTTCATTCTCACTCCCGCACACTCTCCCTTATGTCAGCAGGAGTGAACCCTGTAAATTTTCTTTTCCTCGCACTATTGAAGAATGAAACTTGGTACCCATTTATCGTCTTGGCTCACCCGAATCAACATGCAAATACTTCCTTTCTTTACCCTAATCATACTCAATTTACATTCGTTTTTTTAATTTTGCTTCTTCAATTATTCAGTTTACGTTTACTTACTTTCTACCTTCCCACTCCTGCTTACAACACATGCCCTATAGACTGTTTAAAAAAAAATTGCCCGCAGCTTCCCTCGGGGGAACACTGAGAAGGACGCGGAGCATATAAGTGGTTAACGGGGTGTTAAAGTGCGACTTACTTGGGTCGATGGCTAAATTGGTTAACGTGGTTGTGAAAAGGGGTGTTAAACTGCGACTTACTTGGGTCGATGGCTAAATTGGTTTACGTGGTTGTAGGAGGGGGTGTTAAATGAGTGAACACGTACACACGTATGCGAAAAGGCGGCGCTGGTCGAAGGGACGTTGGCGGCGAGTGTGGTAGAGGTCGGACGTGTTTTTGGAGAGCTCCGGAATGACAGCTACAGATAAGTGTTTTTGCATGTTTCCAGCTTGCCTCTGTCTGTAGCGTTATGAGAACGTAAGGCGCTAGCGTAAAGCTTGATTAGGTCTATTACGGTGTACGTTTTTTTAAGTATTTTGTACTGTGTCTTTTTTTTCTCCAGCCACCACGTGGCTGAGGTCTGCGCGTAGACCGACCACGTGCATGCGCAGGTGCTGTGAAGTGTAGCGTATTTATTTATTATTGTGGTTCTTTTTGGCTTAGACCATTGTATTTTAGTACAGTTTTCTAACACGTGGGCATCGGTAAACTGAGCTAGCCATGGTCAAAAAGACCGTAAAGTGTTCAGAGTGCGGGGTAGGTTGGAAGGTGGAAGTTAGTGCGGAGGAGAAAGCAGAAGATGACGCCAAGTGTAGACAGTGCGAGTTCGAGGAGAAAATGAAAAATATGATGGCGGTCCAGAGTGGGCTCATGGAGAAAATCGCGGAGCTGGAGAATGCATTGGCGAAGGAGCGAGAGAAAACGTCAGCCATGGAAGAAAGGCTCCGGTCAGCCGAGAAGGGCCTATCCAAGGTCGTGAAAGGGAACAAAGACGCAGGTGACGGCGGAAGCATTATGGCGACGACCCCCCGTGCGGGAGAGATGAAGGAAACAGGCATGACAAAGGCAGATACATTGGCCACAGGGCCCAGCTACCGTGAAGTAGTTTTGAGGGAGGGAGGGAGCAAACCAGCAGCCGTGACTCACGCTAGTCACCTAGTCAGCAGCCAGGTGCAGGTTTCAGAAGGAATGTCTGAACAGGTCATCATCGCCGGTGACTCAAATTTAGTCCGATGCGCAGCGGCAATCAAAGAAAGGGTGAAAGGCGACAAGAGAGTTGCGATAGGGACGTTCCCAGGACAAACGCTGGGGACAGTAATGAGTCAAGCGGGTGAACAACTCGCAGCTAAAGCTAACAATCGTAACCTCGTTGTAATTGCGGGAGGGCTAAATGACGTCCTGAAAAAAGAATCGTCAGGACTAGCGACGACCTTGGCGAAAGGGGTGGATGACATGCGCGCCGTGTCCCCCCAGGTGCAAATTGTAGTATGCACAGTACCGGAAGTACCAGTACGCAACGTCAACCTGCAAAGAGCGGTTGTCGACGCAAACAAAGAGATATGGCGAATTAGTCGAGAGAAGGGTTTCGAGGTAGTGGATTTAAACAGGGAAGTGCACAGGTGGGGTGGATTCCAAAGAGACAAGATTCATTTCGATAAGAGGCTTGGGCACGAGGTGGGCTGGCGACTGGCAGGACGCGCAGTAGCTTTTTTGGGGGGCTCACGGGCCCTTCGGAGTCCGGGGTAGCTCGTAACAGGGAAAACAACCAGGAGGACGCTTTGACAGGTAGAATTGCGAAAAACCAGAAAAAAGGTAAAAGAAAAAGGAAAAAGGCGCGTGTTGCAATTAGTTACATAAACATGCAGGGTGGCAGAAGGAAGACAAAATGGTTAGAGATTGAGGAGCAGTTAAACAAAGAACAGATAGGCGTGTATGCGGTTACAGAAACACACCTTAGAGACTTGGAAGAGACACCACATATTGAAAATTATGTTTGGGAAGGGTGTAACAGGACCATATCGGAAAGGAAAGGTGGGGGTGTAGGAATGCTAATTCATCGCGGAGCCAAATGGGTTAGAGTGAAACAGACGTGTTCAGAGCACCTCTGGGTTCTGGGCACAGTAGGTGGAAAGGAAACGTGGCTAGGGGTAGCCTACTTGTGGGCGGGGAATAACTGCAGAGAAAAGAATCAGGAGATAGTGGATTGCATGAGTGCGGATATTAAGGAATTTGGTAATGGGGCCGAAATCATCCTTCTAGGGGACATGAATGCCCACATACATGACCTTGACGGATATTCAGACACCAATGGGAAGTTATTACTAGATCTTTGCGAGCAACATAGTCTGGAGATAGTTAACACGGGGCCTAAATGTGATGGCCAGATCACATGGGAAGTCGGAAACAAGCAATCAAGTATTGATTATTGTCTCATGACTGAAGGAATTTACCACAAACTGACAGAAATGAGGATAGACGAGGAAGGCATTAACAGCTTGGGTAGTGATCATAAACGAATAACATTACAAATGGGATACAAAACTGAAAATATGAGCATGGAATCAAAGTCTGGCAGCTCGTATTTAAATGACAAACAAATAATAAATATAGCCACAAGAGTCGAGGAAGAAGTAGGCGAAATACCAGGCAAGGACTGGGAGTATAGTGAGCTGTTACATCTAATGACGAAGGAGATAGGGAAAGAGAAGAAAACTGTTTGCTGGAAAGGAAAAAGGAAGCCAAAAAGTTGGTGGAACAAGGAAATCCGGGAGGCGATCGAGAAGCGACGCGAAGCATCACGGGAGCATAGAAAGGCAAAAAAGGAGAAGCGGCCGCAGGACGAAGTAAAAAAAATATGGGAAATATATTTAGAGAAAAAATCCCTTGTACAGAAATTGGTAGAGGCAAAAATTAAAGGTGAAAGTGAACGCTGGATGACAGAGATACACGAAAAAAAGGAGGCCGCGCCTAGGATTTTTTGGAGCCACATAAAGGCGCTAGGTAGGAAGTCTGTCACAACGCAACAACATATTCTAGATGAAGGAGGAAATCAATTGGAAGGGTACGAAGCGCTAGGTTACATCCAAAAGGTAACAGCCGATTCGTTTCAAAAGAGCGTCCAGGGGATCTCCCCGGTGAGTAAAAGTGTGGCGGAGAAAGCAACAGAGGAAGAGCTAGTACTTGATAATTTCAACTGGAAAAAGGCCGAAGGAAAAATTCCAAAGCGCACTGCCGCGGGTTTAGATGGGATTCCCGTTAGCCTCATTAACGAACTAGGACATAACACTAAAGAAGCATTGTTAAAAGCAGTAGAAAAAAGCTTAAAGGACGGACAAATACCGGACAGTTGGCGACAAAGTAGAATGAACTTAATCTATAAAGGCAAGGGAGAAAAGGACAAGATTCGCTCGTATAGACCACTAACCATTACATCGGTACTATACAGGTTGGCGATGCAAGCAGTAAAAATGAAAATAGAAACATGGGCCGAACATAACGATATTTTGGGAGAACTTCAGAACGGATTTCGAGTCGACAGGCGGTTAGACAATAACCTGTTTGTTCTCACTCAGTGTATAGAAATATCTACAATAGAGAATAGGCCCTTGTACGTGGCTTTTCTAGACATCACTGGGGCATACGACAACGTTAATCAGGAAATTTTGTGGGATATATTGAAAGGAATGGGCATGGGCGACGACTGTATACAGCTTTTGAGGGAGATATACCGAGAAAATACAGTTTGCATAGAGTGGGAAGGAATGCGTAGCAAAGAGAACGTTGAGGTTAGCAAGGGTCTGAGACAGGGATGTCCTTTGTCCCCGCTGTTATTCATGCTGTACATGGTGAGTATGGAAAAAGCGCTAGAAGGTAGCAACATTGGTTTTAATCTGTCACACAAACAGGGCGGCATGATGATTGAGCAGAAGCTTCCAGGTTTATTTTATGCGGACGATATCGTCTTATTTGCGGACAGTCGAGATGATATACAGCAGCTGGCGAATATATGCGGAAGGGAAGGTGAAGCTCTTGGACTAGGATTCAGTGTAACGAAGTGTGGATTGATGGTATTCAATGATCCCTGTGATCAGACGGTGTCCATACAAGGCCAAGAAATACCGAGGGTAAGCGAATACAAGTACCTTGGAGTATGGGTAAATGAGAGTGATAGATACATGGAGGTACAGGAAAAAGCCTCGGCAGCAAAAGGAAAGAGGAATGCGGCAATAATGAAGCACAGAGCGTTGTGGGGATACAATAGGTATGAGGTGCTTCGAGGTCTGTGGAAGGGTGTAATGGTTCCAGGGCTTACTTTTGGGAACTCAGTGGTGTGCATGAGGGCAGAGGTGCAATCGGGAATGGATGTAAATCAAAGGACTGTGGGACGCCTCGCGTTGGGTGCTCACGGGAAGACGACAAACGAGGCTGTAAAGGGCGATATGGGGTGGGCAGGTTTTGAGGCGAGGGAAGCGCAGAGCAAAATAAGGTTCGAAGAAAGGCTAAGAAATATGAAGGAGAGTATATGGGCAGAGAAGGTGTTCCGTTATTTGTATAGGAAGAGCGTGGACACACAGTGGAGAAAAAGAACTAGAAGACTCACTAGTAAATATACGGCTGGTATTGTAAGCCATATGTCAACAAAGAGCGTTAAGGGAAAAGTCAGGGAGGCGGAGAGGATTTACTGGATGGCAGCTATGGAGAAAAAACCGGCTTTGAGTAACTACCGAAAGGGCAAAAATGAAATAAGGAGGGAGGCATTTTACGATAATTCAAGGGGAAGCGCTTTACTGTTTGAAGCGAGATCGGGTTGCCTTAGAACGCGTAGTTATAAAGCAAGATTCAGTAAAGAAGAAGAACAATGCACATGCTGCGGGAAAGATAAGGAAACGGCAGAGCATGTTCTGATTGAATGTGGAGATATCCACCCAGGTGTACGTTTGGGCACGAGCCTACAGGAAGCCTTGAGTTTTAGGGACAACAATGGAAAGCTGAACACACCCGCGATTGAAATAAGTAAGAGACGGTTAGAGTATTGGTGGCAGAAAATGAGAGAGAAAGAACAAAAATAAATATTGGAAAAATAAAATATGGACAGTGTGCCGTAAATGGCAGAGAACTAAAGCTGAAAATTTTCCTTTTTTCCATTAAGATAGAATTTATCGAAGTAGAGGCCAACATCAAAAAAGAAAAAAGTTTTTTTTTGTCGAGCCTGGTGGCATACTTGTCACCACCCCGTTATAAAGGGGACGCTCATAGCATCCATCGATCATTGTGTTTGCGGATTCGTTGGAATTCATTTCACCGCGACCTTGGACGTCAACGCGCCGTACAAACCAACCGACGAGTGGCAACTGAGCGAGCAAGCGCCGACCTTGAGTATATATACAGCGCGACGGCGCATGCACTGTCAGCTGTTGAATGTTCTCGAAGCGCGACGGCGCATGCGCGTCCACTGGAGAACCAGGAGAATTGTAGAATGTTCTCGAAGGGGAGAAGCGCGCGCGGCACAGATGGTGGGTGACGGTGCATGCGCGCGTCAGCTGTCGAATGTTCGAGAAGGGGGAGAGGCGCAACGGCGCATGCGCGCGCGTCAGCTGCCGATGTTCTCGAAGCGCGACGGCGCATGTGCGCGCGTCAGCTGTCGATGTTCTCGAAGCGTGACGGCGCATGCGCGCTACATTATACAGCTAGCAAATGTTCGTGAAGAGGAGAAGCGCACGCGGTGTGTAGAGCAGGAAGGGTGCACAGATGGTGGAAGAAGGAGGAGGAAGCTTGCGGACAGCGCCGCACTACAAGCCTCGAGTATTAGATGCTCCGCATCTAAAAACAATTCGATCCAAATAGGTGGTGTTGTGGGCAACGTGATGAGATTAGAGAACGCCGTAGCCTTTAGAGCGTCCCAAGAGAATAGAACATCCTTCTTCAATAAGACGAGTGGCGTTCGCTGAATTGTTAACAAGACCTCGGAAGTACACTCTCGGCTGACTTTTGGCGTTATTTGGTTATATATATATATATATATATATATATATATATATATATATATATATATATATATATATATATATATATATATATATATATATATATAATGGTGGTTCATGAACAGCTGCGGAAATATTCTCTGGTGGGCGACGCTGACTCCGCCGAGGTGGTTTATGTTGCTTACGCTGCAAGTTGCCTTGCCGAGCTACCTAACTTTCTCGGGGGTGGCACTGGTTTTGTCGGGGTGGTCGCTGAAAGTCTTCATTGCGTTGTGATTTTTATTTTTCCATCGCTGCCAAACATTCTTGGCGGCTACATTGGCTATGTGGTGGCGATCGACCTAGGCCACGCAGCGACGTCATGTCAACTGGAAAACATGGGTCTTCCAGCAGGCATTCACTTGGTTGCAAAAAAAAAACGGGGCTCGTGGCATATAAAATGGAGGATGCCAGGACAGCACCTGAGGGACTAGCGGCATCGGCCCGTTACCTCAGTGTGTCTATTTAGCCATCAACGAGCCGAGTTCAGGTTGTAGCTATAAGGCAACTAGCGCTGTTGCAGCACAGTCTTTGTCGAGCTGACGTTCATGCTGCTAGTTACTATAGCTTCACTTGCAAAAGAGCCTTCTTTGTCGAATGCCATGTCAATAACTGGATATATAACCTGCACTGGCAGGTCCTGACAGTGACTTCATCCAGAGTAGGTGACTCAGCTTCTTTGAAGGAGGCGACGCTTAACGCATGACAGACGTACGCACACACGGCCAATAACTTCCGTGGCTTCCGGGGATGTGGCTTCTTAGTGAGGGTCGGAACTGCAGTGGTGCTTCTTTCTTCGTTCGCAACTTGTAAGGAAACTGACGCCATCACAAAGCCGGCTGGCGCTTCCATACACTTTTGCGTTGGCCACCCTGGAGATCGCGTCGGCGGCTGCAGCGATTACGATGTGGTCTCAGCGTCTGTCCGGAATATTAAGGTGTGACATGCTGACGCAATGTATGCGACCTGAAGTGGTGAACGTGGCCTCTGAGGTATGTTGGTACAAGAGCATGTGGTTTCACTGGCTGCCGGGAAGTAGCAATGTAGAGTTGCAGCCTCGAGGTGCTCCTCCCGGGCGCCATGCTCGGTAACGGCCATGTTCACTGGGTGGTCGGGAAAAGGGGATAGTCACTCCATCCAAAAGCACTTGTGAGCATGGCGTTCCAGTCCACCCAGGACTGCTGCCGCATGCCTTCATATCGGTGCCAAGCCCCAGGAGCGTTCCGGAGGTGATCAATAGCCATGCCCCACTTCTGCTCTTCAGTCCATGTATTGCGAGCTCCGAGAGCGTTGACGGTGCCGACTCAGTCATCCTGCAAGCCGCGAAAGTGTTGTAGTTCAAATCCAGGCAGCGATGGTTGTACGGCCAATGCAACTCCGGAGAATGTTGACGTGAGCCACCCTAGTTGGTAGGAAAGCCCTGTTAAGAGTAGGCCGGAGCTTTCTGCGGCTCTCCGGTGAGTTCCGTTCATTGGCTCGGGAGACAGCTGTGGTCAATGCGGCATCAATCACTTGTAGACCTGGTAAGGCGATGGTGGTAGAGGGTGTCAAGGCGTTGAGCACTGAAGTAGACGGTGTCAAGGCGTTGACCACGACTCGGAGTCACGCGATGGCCGGAGAAAACTAGGTGGGGCTTGCAGGTGAATAGCATGCAGAGCCAGGGGTGGCTGCCGAAGATATGAAGTGCTCCTTTATTTCCGCACCCACTGCGGTGGTATACTTGGCCGAGAGTGCTCGGACAGCCCCGCTGAGCCGACAGAGTACGGAGCGGGAAGTTGTCAGCACAGGAAATGTCGGAACCCGTGCCTGGCAAGAGCGTGTCGTTTTAGCCTTCGCGATATACGCCAAAAAGCCTGAACGACATCTGTTGAAAGCTCACTGTTTGGAAGAGCCTTGCGACCGAGATCCGCATCAGGGAGAGCATACGTGACGTTCCCGAAAGCCTTCTCAGACGCAGGTGATAGCGAGGTTTCTGTCAAGTAGTGTCCGGGAACCACCGAAGAGGCATTGACACCGTGCGTGGATGGTTTGAGTCGGAGGTGCTGCAGCGGTAAGGCCGTGGAGTCTATAATTAAGAAAGCGGGGACAGGGTTACCATTTGGAGAGACCCGCTCTGCCGACGACTCCCGAAGGCACGAACAGGTGGCTTCAGCTGCAAGGTTTAGTTGTCGAACTGCGTCGTTGTAATGAGACAAATAGACACAACGCCTGATCGCTGGCAGGTTGTTCTATTATCTGTTTTTTTTTCCTCCGCCTCTTATGGCGTATATGCCCGCGCCCAAAAGGCACTGTCATTCTTTATATATATATATATATATATATATATATATATATATATATATATATATATATATATATTCTCGTTCTATTGTCACAGCACTGGTCAGGCTTTTTCATGAATGCACATTGAATTAGACAGTTGGCGTCTCGCAGTGGTGGTTGTCTTCCATCCGGCTGCGTCGGGAACAAGCGATGCAAAAACATTGTCACAAGATGACCCCATTATACGATGTCACGATGACGTCACAGTGACGCCACAACACGTAATGCCTACCTATGGGACGTCGTTACATCACATCACATCATAGATTGGTCAAAGGGGCTCCGATCGTGAAGGGAATGCAAAACCAGATGACGTGCTTTAAATCTTGGGGTCAGTGCCAAATCATGCTAGGTGAAGAAATCTTTCAAAAATTGGCTGGGCAGTCTCAACACATCGGCTGACACGACAGAATGAGTTGGCTTTCGTCTTTGGGTCGTCTTCGCTGAAGACATAAGGGACCCTCCAAGTTTTAATCCACCATGCGGGCAATTGTCGCATGCTACCAGTGCTGTGCCGCGCAGTTCGCAACCGGAAAAAAAAATCCGCGTGTTGATGCAACTGCATTAAGAGGCCTGGGGTGCGGCCTGACCGGTAACCACCGCCGGGAACGCACTCTCTCACCAGAGAAGGATTGGCCACCCTGGTGCAGTATCTGGCGATTACCTCCCACATGCATACGTCAAATAACTCACGGCCCTCAGTCCCCAGCAGCTGTGAAGCAACTGACCACGGCGGCGGTCAGATCTGCAACGCAGCAGAGGGTGCAAAGAATCTCTGGATCCGGACAGGCCGCCATTGAAACCTGAACTTGGCAACGTTTAACGCTAGAACCTTATCTAGTGAGGGAAGTCTAGCTGTACTATTCGAGGAGCTAGAGGGTGTTAAATGGGATATAATAGGGCTCAGTAAGGTTAGGAGGACAGATGAGGCCTATAAGGTGCTACAGAATGGGCACGTCCTTTGCTATCGGGGCTTGGCAGACAGAAGAGAACTGGGAGTGGGATTCCTAATTCACAGAAACATAGCTGGCAACATAGAGGAATACTATAGCATTAATGAAAGAGTGGTAGGTATCGTAATTAAACTGAATAAAAGATACAAGGTGAAGGTAGTACAGGCTTACGCGCCTACATCCAGCCATGATGACGCTTCAGTTGACAGCTTCTATGAAGACGTGGAATCGGCAACGAGTAAGGTAAAAAAACCGTATGCACTACTGATCGGAGACTTTCATGCAAAGGTGGGGAAGAAGCAGGCTGGAGACCAGGCAGTAGGAGAATATGGCATCGGTACTAGAAACGACAGAGGAGAGCTACTAGTAAAATTCGCAGAACGCAATAATTTACGGATTTTGAATACCTTCTTCCGAAAACGAGAAAACCGCAAGTGGACATGGAGGAGCCCTAATGGCAAAAATAGGAACAAAATAGACTTTATACTGAGTGCACACCCAAGAATCGTGCAGAATGTGGAAGTGGTTGGCAAGGTACGATGCAGTGACCCTAGAATGGTATGGTCTCGAATTCGCCTAGACTTGAGAAAGGAACGACAGAAACTGATACGCAAGAAGCCAATCAATGAGCTAGCACTAAGAGGGAAAGTTCACGAATTCAGAGTGTCGCTGCAGAACAGGTATTCGGCTCTTAGTGAGGAAACCAACCTTAACGTAGATACAATGAATGATAATCTGACGAGTATCATTACGGAGTGTGCAGTGGAAGTTGGAGGCAGGGTAGTTAGACAGGACACTGGCAAGCTTTCCAGGAAACGAAGAACATAACTAAGAAGCGTCAAATCATGAAAGTGTCAAGTACAACAGACAAAATAGAACTGGCAGAGCTTTCGAAGTTGATTAATAGACGTAAGGTATGCGATGTAAGACGGTATAACATGGAGAGAATTGAACACGCTCTGAGAAACGGAGGAAGCGTCAAAGCAGTGAAGAGGAAACTTGGGATAGGCAAAAGCCGGATGTATGCACTAAGGGACAAAGAAGGCAAAATAACTACCAATATGGATAGGATAGTTAAAATAGCGGAGGTGTTTTACAGAGATCTGTACAGTAGCCGAGACAACCACGACCTTAATACTATAAGAACTAGCAGTAACCCAGATGACACCCCACCAGTAATGATAGAAGAAGTCAGAAAAGCTTTGGAGAGCATGCAAAGAGGCAAAGCTGCTGGTGAGGACCAGGTTACATCATATCTGCCGAAAGATGGAGGACAGATTGTGTTAGAAAAACTAGCCACCCTGTTTACGAGGTGTCTCCTGACGGGAAGAGTACCAGAGTCTTGGAAGAACGCTAACATCATCTTAATACATCAGAAAGGAGATGACAAGGACTTGAAGAATTACAGGCCGATCATATTGCTCTATAATATACAAGCTATTTACAAAGGTAATCGCTAACAGAGCAAAGAAAACATTAGAATTCAATCAACCAAAGAGACAAGCAGGATTTCGAACAGGCTATTCAACAATTGACCACATTCATACTATCAATCAGGTAATAGATAAATGCTTAGAGTATAACCAACCACTATACATAGCCTTTATAGATTACGAGAAGGCGTTTGATTCAGTAGAAATATCAGCCGTCATGCAGACACTGCGGAATCAGGGCGTAGATGAAGTATATAAAAACATTCTGGATGAAATCTACAGGGGATTAACTGCTACCATAGTGCTTCATAAAGAAACCAACTGAATACCAATCAAGAAGGGTGTAAGTCAGGGGGACACAATCTCCCCAATGCTATTTACCGCTTGCTTACAAAAGGTTTTCAGAAGCCTAGAATGGGAACAGTTAGGGATAAGAGTTAATGGAGAATACCTTAGTAACCTGCGCTTCACCGATGACATTGCATTTCTGAGTAACTCAGGGGATGAATTGCCACTCACGATTACGGAGTTCGACAAGGAGAGCAGAAAGGTGGGTCTTAAAATTAATCTGCAGAAAACGAAAGTTATGTACAACAACCTCGGAAAGGAGCAGCGCTTCGAGATAGGTAATAGTGCACTTGAAGTTGTAAAAGACTATGTCTACTTAGGGCAGGTAATAGCCGCAGAGCCTAACCACGAGATTGAAGTAACTAGAAGAATAAGAATGGGGTGGAGCACATTCGGCAAGCACTCTCAAATTATGACAGGTAGATTGCCACTATCCCTCAAGAGGAAGATATATAATATCTGTATCTTGCCGGTACTTAGCTATAGAGCAGAAACCTGGAGACTTACAAAGAGGGTTCAGCTTTAATTGAGGATGACGCAGCGAGCAATGGAAAGAAAAATGGTAGGTGTAACCTTGAGAGACAGGAGGAGAGTGGAGTGGATTAGGGGACAAACGGGGGTTAATGATATCATAGTTGAAATAAAGAAGATGAAATGGACATGGGCCGGGCATGTAGTGCGTAGACAGGATAACCGATGGTCATTAAGGGTAAGTAACTGGATTCCCAGAGAAGGGAAGCGGGTTAGGGGGAGACAGAAGGTTAGGTGGGCAGATGAGATTAAGAAGTTTGCGGGTATAAATTGGCAGCAGCAAGCACAGGACCGGGTTAACTGGTAGAACATGGGAGAGGCCTTTGTCCTGCAGTGGACGTAGTCAGGCTGATGATATATATATATATATATATATATATATATATATATATATATATATATATATAATATTGAAATACGACGGTTCAGCTGACGCTTTATTCAAGCAAAAGCAAGATGGCGCTGATGATGAAGAAGAACGGGATGAAGACTGATGATGGTTATCGACAGATGAGGAGGATGACGTCCGATGAATTCTTACACTAATTTTCCCGTCGGCGGAAGCGGCCAGCCTGGCCGCGAATTACGCTGTGGAACGCATACGATAGACCTTGAGACACGAAACGTGCACAATCTCTGTCCCGCGGCAGCGTTGGTCAGTGGGGCATGAACAGGTGTGACACGGTAGTTCACCGGTGAGGTCTGTTCGACAACTTTGTAGGAGCCAAGATAGCGTGACTCAAGCTTCTCGCATAAGCCAGGCGTTCGCGCAGGAGTCCACAGAAGTACATCGTCACCAAGGCGATAGAGAATGACGCAGTGAGTAGCATCAGAACGATGTTTGCGATTTTCTTGGATAGCTTCGGTGTTTACACGGACAATACGACGACATTGAGCCACACGGTACTGAAACTGGTCGCAAACGAATGGTGAAGAGTTGACGGGGCCAGAAAAGAATGAAACGTCGAGTGGTGATGTCGGTTGGCATCCATATACGAGGAAAAATAGAGAATAGCCTGTGGTTCGTTGAACTGACGTATTATATGCATACGTGACAAAGGGGAGTATGGAATCCCAACTGCGATGGTCCGGTCGGTTATACATGGACAGCATGTCACACAGCGTGTGATGAAACCTTTCGGTTAAGCCATTTCTTTGTGGGTGATAGCTAGATGTTGTTTTGTGAACTCTTTTGGATGCTTGAAGAACTTCACTAAGCGTGCTTGAAAGAAATGCCTTGCCCCGTTCGCTCAGAAGAACATGAGGGGATCCGTGACGTTGGTGAATAGCATTCAAGAAGAAAGTTGTAACTTCCGAAGCAGTTCCTTAAGGGATCGAGGCCGTCTCAGCGTACCGGGTCAAGTGATCAACCGCGGTGACGATCCATCTCTTGCCGTCTGATGTAGTCGGTAGGGGCCCGAAGAGGTCAATTCTGACGACAAAGAACGGCTCTGATGGACAAGGAGTGGTTGTAGGTTCCCGATTGGAGCAGTAGTGGGCCGCTTGCGGTGTTGGCAAAGTGCGCACGAGGCAATATTGTTAGCTACCGTCGTGGAAAGACCTGGCCAGAAGAATCGACTGCAGATGCGCTCGTATGTTTTGCAGTAACCCAAGTGTCCTGACGTCGGGTCGTCGTGGGAAGCGCGCAGACCTTCAGTGCGTAGTGCACATGGTACGACGGAAAGCCATCGGTGGCCTTCCGGGTGGAAAATGTATCAATATAGCACATCGTCCTCCAATTTGAATAGTCGGAGTTGTTTCCGGGGCCTGGCATTTGGGGAAGATGAAGCGCCAGTAAGCCGACCGATGATGTCAGTGCAATGCTGCTCTCATCAATGCTGCTGTGCAATACTGACATCATCATTGCACTAATGATGTCAGTGCAATGATGATGTCAGTACAATGCAGATTTGTGAGCACAAGAGCTCAAATAGCTGCATTTGAGCTCAATAGCTTCATTGTCGAAAGCTCTTTCTTTTTGCCCAGCCTCAGGTGGATTTAATGCATTCCAGCTTTTAAAAGATTTAGATAACTTTGCACGTAACATGCGCCTTAGAGAATACTTTCATGACCGTAAAAATTCTAATAACAATACAATACCAGTGCCGTCGCACAAGAGGTGGACACCAGCACCACAACGTAATCAATGCCTCGATTTGTACATCAGGGCTATACAGCATGACATCCTTGAGGCGTACAAGATCCGTGTTCATTACCAACAAAATTTATCAACGAAGAAAAAGGCAATGCTCGAAGAACTATCCAATAACTCTGGCATTGTCATCAAACCTGCCGACAAGAGAGAAGCAATCGTCATTCTTGATCAAAAGGGTTACTAAGCGGAAGCTACCCGACAACTATCCGACGACAGTTTTCATAGAGCCCTCCCAACTGACCCAACAGATATTTTTAAGTCCATCTTTCAAGATAAACTAATGACTCTATCAGGAGAAAGAAAACTAGAAGAAATAATTGTTTGGTCACTTATTCCGCCCAGCCCTGTAGCCGGCAGATTTTACATACTCCCGAAGATTCATAAACAAGGTAATCCGGGCCGTCCAATCATCTCCGGTATCAACACTACAACCGAGAACTTGTCGTGCTATGTTGATTTCGTTATTAAACATATTTCCGGGACATTTCCATCATTCGTCAAGGACACCAATAATTTTCTTCAAGACATATTAAGTCTTAACATTTCCCAAAATGCAATATTTGTAACACTGGATGTCACTTCACTCTATACTAACATACCGCATGCCGATGGAAATGGTGCAGTGCTTAATGCATACGAGGATTCTTGCCTCAATAAACCAATTGATAAAGAAGCCCTACAATCGCTATTGAAGCTTATCCTTGAACTCATTAACTTTGAATTTAATAACCGTCATTACGTTCAGATCAGTAGCACATCAATGGGAACCCGAAAATGCCCTACTTATGCATACATTTTTATGGGCATTGTAGAGAATAATTATCTGTCCAGCACTGACCTACAGCCTTTGTTTTACAGACGGTTTATAGATGATATATTCTTAATTTGGACACATGGGGAGGACACGCTCTTAAAATTTATAGATGTATTTAATAATTTCCATCCGTCAATCAAGCTTTCGCACAGTTATTGGACAAATTTTGTTAACTTTCAGGATCTCACCGTTGCGTTTTCCGAAGGAAAATTGCTCACAAAATTATACCGCAAACCTACTGATACAAACCAGCTTCTTCATTTTCAGAGCGTTCATGTGCGATATTGTAAGACAGGTATACCTTATAGTCAGACTCATCGTTTAAGGCAATTGTGTTCCGATCGCGACGACTTCCTATGTAACTGCGAGCAACTTAAAATCGCTCTCATTAAACGACGGTATCCAGCGGACTTGGTCAATGACGCTATAGACCAAGCAGACAGATTGAACAGAGCTGACATTCTTAGCGCAATAAGTTTGCCTGAACAACGTGCTGGCATCAATCTCGTATTAACTTATTCGGCATGAGTGCCGAAGGTTCTTTCTATACTCAAACGCCACCACAACATCCTTAACCAAAGTGAGCATCTGAAAAACTTCTTTCCTGAACCACCTCGCGTAGTTTACCGGCGCTCTAAGAATCTCCACGACATGCTAACATCGTCAAAATTAAACCCACAAAATCTGGCTGTGCAGCTTGAAACAAACCACGCTGCAAGGCTTGCCTACATATGCAAGCCACCCAGGAAGCCGTTAATACGTCGTCTAATTTCACCCTTAAAATTCACGGCCCCTTTAATTGCGATAGCTCTAACGTCATATACATGCTCGAGTGCACCGTCTGCCAAGAACAGTATATTGGCCATACAGAAACATCATTCCGAACACACTTCAACAACCATAAATCACATACCAATACGCAAACTAACCTCCCGCTCCGAAAACATATTCGCTTACCAGGGCACTTGTACGAAAAAATTGGGGTCACTCTACTTGAATCGGGCTTTCATTCTCACCACAATCGGGAAATCTACGAATTGTACCTCAAGTACAAGTTCAACACTGCCATCAGGCATAAACTAAAGTACAGGCACGCTTTCTAGTGAGCCCACCAAGCACTATCAGCACTATCAGAAAGTGGACACGGCAGCACCGCCGTGACGATGTCGCCTTACGTGTCTCTACTTGTGCAGGTTTTGGCGTGGTTCTTCGCGGACGCAGCAACGGCCCTTGTTATCGCTGGACAACACTATCAATGGACCCCGATGAAGAATGCGCACCAGCCCTCGAAGGAACTCAACCACTGCGCAACTAGATCATCGCCAGTGGCGTCAACGAAGCTGTGCCACGTGCACTTCGTCGACTGCGCACCCCCGTGGAGCACGATGACGTCCTCCGCCTCCCCGATAGCAAGCTGCCCGGAGCATATAAAAGCAAAGGCCATGGTCTCGGCCTTCAGTGGACACGGCAGCACCGCCGTGACGATGTCGCCTTACGTGCCTCTACTTGTGCAGGTTGGTGATCGAAAGTATGGTTTTCGTAGTAACTGTACCTGCCTGATTGTGCTGCCGTGTCCACACACTGTTCTTGGTTGCTTAAATGACTGTGTTTCAGTTGTAAGCCTGTTACTAAGTTGTCCGGTGACCTAGAGGAAAATCCGGGGCCCGAGGTTGAAAAAATGCTGGAGGAAATATTAGGTAACCAGAGTAAACTACTATCAAAAGTTAATGAAATTCAGGCCAAGCAGACATCTACGGATGCCAGCATTTCCGACATGCATGTTAGGCTCCAGACTATTGAAAAACAACTTGAAGGGTAGGGTGAAACACAGAACCGGCTTACAATAATAGAATCAAGTGTTGGTCGCCATGACAGTGAATTGACGGCTCTTGCCAGGCAGATCGATGACTTAGATAATCGTTCTAGACGCAACAACCTTATTGTACCCGGAGTGGAAGAAGAAGAATCTGAGGATGAGGCAGTACTCTTAAGTAAGGTGAATGACGATATCTTTGACAAATTACTTGGCTCAAAGTGTAGCTCCATTGAGAGAATTCACCGTCTAGGAAAGAAAATACCTGGAAGAAGCCGTCCGGTCATCTTGAAAGTAGGAGACTTCAGGGACAAAACCAAAATACTGAAAAACTGCCGCAACCTCAAGGGGACACAATTCAGTATGAGCGAAGATTACTCTAAACGAGTAGTTGAAATCAGAAAACAACTATGGTTTTCATCAGCGGATGAAAGAGCAAAGGGAGCAAAGGTTAAACTAATCATCGATAAACTGAAAGTAAACAACGTTCTCTATGGCTGGAATGAGGCTACCAACGAGCGATTCAGGTATGCTAGCCCAGGTCTTACCAGCTCTGACTGACGCAAATCGAGACCGACAGCATCTGTTAAGGTTATTATTGTAAATGCCACAAGTTTGCTGAATAAAGCTGATGCAGTTGAAGCCGCAATCCTGGAGCATGAACCGGATATAATGGTCGTAACAGAGACTTGGTTACATATGGATGTAGCAGATTTCGAAGTAACACCTCCTGGTTACATAATTGTTAGAAAAGACCGGCAAGGAAGAGGTGGTGGTGTTGCGTTTCTTATTAAAGACAACATTAGGTTTTCAGTGTTGGATGATAATTGTGACATAGAAATGTTGTGGATTAGGTGGGGGTTCAGCGAGCGAACTGTGTATATTGGAGGGATTTATAGAGTGCCGAATTCCTCTCTGGATATAATCGCAAAGCTAAGAAATTTTATGGATTCTAATTTTAGCCTCCAAGATAACGTAATATTATTAAGGGATTTCAATCTTCCGGATATTAATTGGCTATCCCAGTCTCCTGGATCGGAACAGGTTGCAAGTGCTGAGGCTACTGGAGCTCGCATTCTGCTACGGGCTAACGCAAAGTGTCAATGAATTTACTCGGATAGGGACTACAAGGTCATCTATCCTTGATTTGGTTTTTGTGTCCCCAAAGCTGTTGCCGTTACTCAGCCGTTGTGAAGTTGTAGAAGGCCTGTCCGACCACAGAATGGTAGTAACGCACCTAGCATTGTCCCCAGACACCTTGAGTAAACCCACACTTAGCACTGTATTGAATTTTATGGCGGCTGATGATGTGTCTATTTTGGACTATCTTGAAAGGTCCTTTGATGAATTTCAAGGTCCTTTACAACAATGACTGCAGCACTGATAGGCTATGGCATTTCTTTTCAATTGTTGTAGGGAAGTGCATAGACAGCTACGTACCCAGGATTAGAAAACGCATTTGTAAAACCAATCCCTGGAATACCAGAGAAATCATTCACACAAAAAGAAAACTAAAACGGAAACAAAAATCTTGTGCAAAAAATTGAACCCCTGAAGGAACAGCTTGCATTTCTTCAATGAGACAAGAACTGAAACGTCTGATCAAGCAATCCAGGGATCGGTTTTTCAATGTGACATTGACGAAATACTTGAAGGAAGCCCCCTCAAGGTTTTGGCGCTTTGTAACTCCCCCAGCTAGCTCTCCGAAGCCACCTGAAGTTACTCAACAACGTGTTGATGATTTCAATTCTTTTTTTGCTTCTGTGTTTACTCATGATAATGGCATTTTGCCCGAGTTTTCTACGTCACCATTGAAGCGGCCGATCGATGATGTGGTAATTAGCGAAGAGGGTGTCCTAAATCTTTTACTTAATATAAATACAAGAAAAACCCCCGGCCCTGATGGTATACCAAACGAATTTCTGTACAGATACGCTGAATGGGTGGCTCGCTTCCTTACAAAATTATTTCAGTCGTCCCTGCGCAGTGGCTCTTTCCCACTAGCGTGGAAGCAGGCTAAAATTACCCCTGTTCACAAAAGTGGCTCCTCTCGGGACGAGCGCAACTACCGTCCTATTTCGCTTATCAGTACATGTTCAAAGATACTCGAGCACATTATTAACAAACACCTGATGTCCTATCTTGATACGCACAATCTATTATTTTCGAAGCAGCATGGCTTCCACCGAGGCTTATCTACAACAACACAGTTAATCGAATTTGTTCATGATCTTTCAAAAACAATCAATTTGCGTGGTCAAACTGATGTGGTATGTTTGGATTTCGCAAAGGCATTTGATAAAGTGTCGCACTCAAAGCTCCTGTTTAAAATTAACAAAACGTTTCAAAATAATCACTTGACAAAATGGTTTTCATCATATCTCAGCTGCCGTCAGCAGTTTGTTCAAATAAAAAATAAACAGTCTAGAGCAGTTGCAGTTAATTCCGGAGTTCCCCAGGGGAGCGTGCTGGGTCCCCTTTTATTTTTGCTATATATAAATGACCTACCAAACCGCGTTACGGTCCCGATAAGGTTGTTTGCCGACGACTGTGTTGTCTATAGCAGAATCGAGACTGAACATGACCAAGTTATTCTAAACAACAATCTTCAAAGAATAAAGGATTGGTGCGAAGAATGGCAAATGAGTTTGAACACAGAAAAAACAGTCTTTATGACTATAACTAGAAAGAAAGCACCTCTAGATTACAACTACCAGACTGGCAATGCTTTCCTCAAGCGTGTACAAAACTATAAATATCTTGGGTTATGGTTCACGCCCGACCTCCGGTGGAACACTCATATTGATAATGTATGCTCCAGGGCTACCAAGGCATTGTATAGCCTTAGACGTAACCTTTATACCGCCCCATCTGATATAAAGTGTCTTGCTTACAAAACCCTTGTCAGACCTATTATCGAATATTCTAAAATTGTCTGGGACCCTTACACAAAGACAAACTGCAATAAAATAGCAAAAATACAGCGACTTGGTGCGAGGTTTATTTTTAATAAATATCGCCGACATCATTCTCCTACTGAACTTTGTAAAAAAAGCTGGACTGGATAGTCCTGAACTTAGGAGGAGGATTGAGCGTCTGAAATTCCTCTTCCAGTTAAATCATAATCATTTTAAACTAAACTATTCAGATTACTTCCAGGTCAACACACAAGAACACTCCAGACATCGCCATAATATGTACATACCACCCCTAGTCCCACGTAACGATTGCTTTAAGTTCAGTTACTTTCCACGTGCTATTGAAGATTGGAATATGCTGCCAGAGTCTATAATTGGTTCTTCCTCGCTTACATCATTTGAACAGAATCTAAAACGTTTATTTCCTGAATAACAGTGACAAATGTTTTTTTTTTGCATGCGTGTGTACTTTTTGTTGGTTGCATGAGACTGCAGTAGTTGTCTTTCAAATCTTCAGCGCGGTGCAAAAGTGCCGCCTCAAATGCGTCATGTGCTGTTCTGCGCGTATGTATTGCATCGCATGTGTGTTCCATTGCTTGTTATGTATAACTTCGAGTTGCTGGTCACAATAATACCGAGAAATTATCTCGAGACCTGTACGGTACTTCTTTTTCGCAAATAATTGTTTGTACTTCCACCCTGTAAGGGCCCACTTCTGGGCTAACAGTATAAATAAATGAAATGAAATGAAATGAAACCCATGGCCCGTAGCGTGATCGGTCAAGCTTGTTGGATACCGTCTCCAATGCTTCTGTTATTGTGTATATTTGTGTATCCAATGTTTGCAGTCACTTGAGTTCATTAGTCCCCGCCGCTATCACAGATGTGGATGCAAGACTGTATTTGAACGCGCACGCGCAGTAAAACTACTCATCTTTTTTATATCACAATGACTGAGCTGTGTATATGACGCGCAATCTGCTGAAAATATCAGGTGGTCATCTGATATTTTGATATCCATGCTTTCATTGTTGCTTCATTATTATCTTTCTCCGGTTCTTACAGAGTTATGCTGTGTGCACGAAGTGATTTTTGCTCTTGGGTGTTGTACATCTCTATATATGTACATATATTTATTTATGTTTTTGCCTGATATCTAACTGTACCTTCATGAACACTTCACGCTATGAGTTGTCTAATCACTAATATACGTCGCCAATCTTTATTATCCCATGTGAATTGTATTTATAAGCAAGCGCATTGACATACACTTGTTACTTTGACAAAGGCTGGTCCACCAACCGAAACGTCAGTCAGAATATACCGTGCAATACCAACGTGCGTCGTACTCTGTTTTTCCTTATATATATATATATATATATATATATATATATATATATATATATATATATAGTCAGAGTTTAAAAAAAATATGCCTACACGCGCCATTACGTTCTTCAGCACCTGTAACTTTCCAGCGAGTGATGGACAGTGTACTATTGGGCTGAAATATGCAAACTTGTCTCGTGTACTTCTATGATGTGGTCGTCTTTTCTGACACGTTTGAACAACATATTCACCGCCTACGGAGTTTGCTAGAGGCTATTCGATCGGCAAATCTCACACTGAAACCAGAAGAGTGCCGCTTTGGGTATGAGGAGCTCAGGTTCTTCGGCCATGTGCTGAGTGCGAGAGGTGGCCGACCCCATCCTGACAAACCTACCGCTGCGGGCGCTTTTCCAGCACCTACTGACAAAAGGGCTGTCTGACGTTTCCTGGGCTTGTGCGCTTATTATAGGCGCTTTCATGAAAGTTTTTTCTAAACTAGCGGAACCCTTGACGACACACCATTTGTCTGGGACAACGAGCAACAGGCTGCTTTTGTCAAGCTACGACAACGCATGCAGTCAGCACCCGTTCTTGCACATTCTGACGACGATCCTGAGACAGAAGTGCATACTGACGCCATAACATCGGCCTCGGCGCATTGCTCATTCATCATTCACCGAAAGGGAAGAGTTATAACCTATGCTAGCCGCTCACAATGTTATGCCGAGGCGAATTACTCGACCACAAAAAATGAGTGTCTCGCTGTGCCATGGAAGCTCACGAAGTTTTCCTTTTACTTCTATGTCGTCCCTTCAAAGTTGTGACGCACCATCATGCCTCTGTTGGTTGGCGAACATACGTGGTCCCTCAAGACTGGCCTGGTGGAACTTGCGCCTAAAGAAATATGTATGACATAGCTATCGTCTATAAGTCGGACTAGAAGCACGAAGACGTAGACACGCTGCCACGTGCACCAATTCCACCCGTCAGTCGAGAAGCAAAAAACAATGGCGGTTTCCTAGGTGCCCTCAGCTCATCGGACTTGAGCAGACGGCAGCGAGACAATGACGACATTCGACCGGTCATGGATTATTTAGCAGGTCGTACCGAAGTCATACTATGCCATCCATCTCGTGTGTTGTTATGTTTTTGTCTTCGGGACAACGTCTTGTACAAGAAAAACTCCCGCTCTACGAGCCGCGCCTACCTTCCCATGGTTTCTAGAAACATTCGGGACGACGTCCTCTTCGTTGCGGTGACGAGCCTACATCTGGTCACCTAGGCTACTCACGAACACTCGCCAGAGTAGCCGAGGTGTACTATTGGCCGCGCCTATCGGCAGATGTCAAGCAGTACGTAAAAGGCATTCGTGAATGTCAGCGTCGCAAGTCACCACCAAGCAAGCCGGTTGGATCACTTCAACCAATTGACCCGCCTCAAAAGCCCTTTGACCAAGTCGGCATGGACCTTCTCGGACCTTTTTCACTGTCGACCAACGGCAACAAATGGGCGATTGTCGCCACTGACTATTTGACACGCTATGCTGAGGCAGAGGCCGTACCCTGAGCCACGGCTGTTGAAAAATGGTAATGACGACCAGCACAAACGAAACATGAACATAGAAGAAAATGAGGACACAGGCACTTTCTATCAACTAATAAATCTCTATCAACATATCTCTATAGGCACTCCCTATCAACAAAAAATAATTGACACTGAAAGGTGCGCAGTTGCGTTTTTGCGGAAGAGTTCTTTCTTTGTTGACCATCTCTGGGGTGTGTCCTGTGTTCATTTTTTTTCCCGAGCCATACATATCTGTGATTTTTTCATTAAGGGTCCAGTTGATAGACAAATCCAGTTTATCGGCCCCTGTCATTGCACTGCTTCCATAATAGGCATACCATTCACCAAGTGACGATATCATGTGATGGCTGATCACATGGGGTCATGATGGCTCTACTAACTGTTGCAATTTGGGACGTTTTGATGGTGTCATATGGTGACGAACATTTATTTGCACCACTTGAATCAGCGCCAATACCACCGATTGAAGACGCCCGTAAATTTTTGCGTTTTGTCACCTTAATACGTGCTTTTTCAGTCATCCGGCTGCTACACGCTTGTTGTGATGCCATCTCACACAGACGTGAACAGTTTGTGTTGATACGCACCAATTCTATTTTGCATCTCATCTTAGTCAATGCTAGAGGATATATACAGGGAACCTGCAGCTACCAAGCCATGTTCGTAAATCAGTTGGGCATTTGAGCAATCCCCGAGGGAAAAAAAAAACGTTTCGTAAGTGTGAGCAGAATATGCAACAAATGACGCAGGGGCGCGTAGTGTGGACAACCATACACACCTGCTCAGCGTCAGCCTCATCCTTCAAAGACACGTCTTCCTTGGCAGCCTGGCGCACTGGTTCACGGAGGCTGCTCTCGTCCGAACTCTGCCACAATAAAAAAATATTTAACGTGCAGTACTATGCAAAACACTTGTAAGGTCAGAGCTAGAATTTCATTTATCTTGTCTAACAAATCATCGTGAGAGTGCTCTTTCTTGGGCGAGTTAGAAAGTCTTAGCTGAACATAATATTTATGAGTCACTCAGACAAGCAAAGACAATGAAGCAGGCAGATTAGAGCGCCAGCCTAGCAACTAGGTTTTCGTTGCAAATCCACCTTTTATTAGTACATCCTTGGCCGCGTGGCCAAAGATGTATAGAATTCAACGTGATAGAGTTTAAGCTGATATCCCTGATAAATGTACCTGCTAATTTTATTACGCGAAAACAACAAAGGAATGCAACCACCTGCCCACCTTCATCGTCATTATTCCAAAGGCCTCTTTATTTAAATGAGCTGTTTGCAGCTTTAACTCTACATACCAGTCGCTCACAAGCACTAACGATCGCAGTCATTAGAACAGAACTGTCACGAATTTATCTCGGGAGCGCTTGCGGAGGACAGAATTGAGAGAGAGACGCAAGAGACGGGCGTCGCAAGACAAACACGCTTTATACCCCGAGCAGAAAAAGCCAATTAACTGAATTGACATTACAGCACTCAATGCCAATAACTCTCAAAACTTGAATAACACTCAATAATTCAAAAACACCCAATAAGTCAAAATCATCAATAACCGTTCCCGTACATGGGCAAACCCAAACTGACTGAGGCTTAGTCCCAATTCATTGCTAGCGCTAAAAAGTATGGCGTTCACCGCGTCAACACTAGAATGTTCTCACAGCTTGTCGCGTTGCGAATCGTTGGCCGTCGCTGTGTCAACGTTTCGTCGAGCCCTCCATCGTTGACCGGCTGCTTACTTCTTACGGTCGCCGTCGGTTGCTCCCGCAGTATAAACAGCTAGTCCCAATCACCGGTGTCCCACTCTTTGTCTCAATTTTCAGCCTTGCTAGGCCCCACTCGTCAGGCACACTCCCGATGACGTGTCCACTCGGCTGACCTTGCTGGTGTCCTGGTCATATTCGTCATCTTCGGCCCCGCTTGGCCAAACTAAACTTGTCCTTGGCCTCAATGAAGACGCACTCCGATGACTGACGTGGGCTGCTTTTTTACTATCACGATGTGCAGCAGCCGCAAGTCCACAATGAACTGCTAGGCAGGGCGTGGCAAGTCCGGGCAGCCTCACTTGGAACACCTCCGAGGTCGAAGGCTACTTCCCGGGCCTGTTCACGCCGACATCTTTTAGACCGAAACTGCCATGCTGCTCCGGTCGCCATAGCGACGCTCGTTTCACACGTCTTCGCAGCTAGGCGTACCAACACATAGTACCAGCTCATCTTTGAGGACTTTTTTTCTGGGCTTGGGTCGCGTGCCACGACCCTTTCTCTGACCAATCTGCTGCGACTACATGGCTAGTGCGCGTGCCCTCGGGTGACTCTTTTCTCCTCGTGCACCATCGCCGCGCTTACGCGTTTGGCACACGCCTCTTGTCTTTCCTTTACAAATCACAAGCACCCAGTCAGAAAGACTGGTAATAACGACGTGAAGCAGGCACCGCGCTGCGCCATGTCAGCTTTTCTTCTTACTGTGCGCTACCTGCCTCGAGTGCTGGTAGTGCATTGCTCGGCTGTCTTTGTGACTAATGATGCGCAAGGTGATTGCATCCTCTCGCAACGCCCATGACATCCCATGTGTTCTGGACAAAATATGCACTTCCATTGTGCAAAAACAAACTAGTGCGATCTCTCTACAGCTCAGTACACACAACACATCATCTTGCTTCTCCCCCCTTTGCCCTGCCCTCAGTGTTGTACTTTCACCTGTTTCATTTTTATTTTTACTGCCACAGAAGCCCGTATTGTGTAGACGACAGCGTGCCCGACAAGACCAGCTGTGTCCATCGTCTTCGTCGTGTGTTGTTTCTTGAAAGTTACAGCGTTTAAATTGGCTAGGGGTGGTTACCACAAATCGGAAGATGCACCACATTATCGCCGAGCCACCATTATACCAACGGCAATTATTAAGCTTCCTCAATTGTTTGATTTTGCTCGTTAGCAATGGGACAAGGTGTCCTCCTACAAAAGTGCGTTTTTCCTCACAACCTGGCAATGTCGGCGTCGCAGCATTTTAATTACGCTTGGAGGGGTACTGGTGCTACGTCGTGGAGTTCAGCCCCGCCGTGGTGGTCTAGTGGTTAAGGTACTCGGAAGCTGACCCGCACGTCGCGAGATCAAATCCCGGCTGCGGCAGCCACATTTTCGATTGAGGCGAAAATTCTGTAGGCCCATGTGCTGATTTGGATGCACGTTAAAGAACCCCAGGTGGTCGAAATTAGCGGGCCCCTTTCCTATAGCCTTTCTCATAATCATATGGTGGTTTCGGAATGTTAAACCTCACATATGTATCACATGAGTCAATCGTAGAGTCCGCTGAAATGATCCCAGGCTGCGACGGTGCGCTAGAACATTCTAGTGAGCTGGATGCTTAGGACTTGGCAACGCTTACGCGATTAGCCTCACCTGCAAACTTGCTATTCCTGTGTGGTAACAAGTGCTGTATTGTTGCGTCGGTTAATATTGAATTGAATTTGGAACACTGTTTTACATAGGTGAGTAAAGCTGTAAATCATTACCGCTTTATCCGTAGAGTCTTCTAAATATACACGAAAGGGTATATGCACGAAAGTGCATACGGGAGCTGCAACGCGTGGCGCTTCAGCGAGTGTGAAAAAGATGGGTATTACGCGTATTTTTCTTATTTTTATGCTTCTGGCTCTGTTTGTGTTCGTGTCGCTGGAAGCTGTTTTCTCGCGAAACGAAAATGGGCAATTCTTGAGCGGTTGCACTTCACCACCTCGTTCCTTTAGACTCACCATTTCGAATCGGCTCACGAAGTTCAAAACGGTTTGTTATTTTTTCCGAAACAAAACCGAAACACAGCAGTAAAGGAAGCCACAAGTGTGATTCGCCGCCCGGAAGCATGCAGACTAGGCAAATCCGTGTACTACCCATCATTCTCATGATCACTGAACGATCGCAGTGCCAGAACCCCTTCTGGGTTACTTAAGAAAACTCTATGGCTTTATCTATACACCCACCATCTTTATCATCATCATGAGCTTACTACATGCACTGCAGGAGAAGGCCTCTCCCATGTTCCGCCAGCGAACTCAGTCCTGTGCTTGCTGCTGCTACTTTATACCTGCAAACTTCCCAATCTCATTGGTCCACCTAACTTTCTTCTCCACGCCCGCTTGCCTCCTCTGGTAAGTCAGTCAATTACCTTTGATAACCAGCGGTTATCATACTTACCCACTACGTGCCAGACCCATGTTGAACGTTCCGCATTCATCTTCACCCTCAAAGCTACAATCAGCTCCAATCTGACTTCTTTGCAAACACAACAGCTTCTTGCCTTGCTGACTGAGTGCCTGGCCGAATTGGCTGGCCGAAGGGGAGAAGAGTGGCGCATCGGTGACCGAGAACCGTGACGCGGGAAACGGGAACCACTGGATTCATCGAGGCTCTGCAGAGACGGCGAGCGGTGTTCGTAGCGTTGATAGGATGGACCATGTTGTGCAACCGCAGCACGAAACTCGTCCTTTGCGTAGTAGTCGTAACCGCGTCTCTCATCCTGTTGACGACATCAACAAAACTTGGAAATATGGCCACGGATTTCACAATAGTAGCAGATTGGACGAGGTGGGCGCCAGGCGTTGGGAGGCGGATGTGACGTTCCTGGGGCCACAACTTTCACCAACCCATGCATTGTGGGCGTGTGGGGTGGTTGCTGTTTAGGTGATGTGAGGACAGCAATCTGAGCGTAAGTTGGCGGTGGTACAGGGTCACATCTGGGAGTTTCGGAACACGTCATAGCAAGAAATTCTTCCGTAACAATGTTGCAGAGGCTGCTGCCAGGAGATGTCGTGCGGAACTCAAATGGGCTGGAAGTATATTGCGCTTGAAGTTCCTCGCGTACAAAGGATCGAATCAGCGCTCGCAGGTCACTGTCATTGGTTACGTCAAGAAGAGATGTGTCAGGCTGCAAACGAAGGCGATGGAATTCTTCGAGGCACTGATACGTGGTGATGATTTATTTAACTGTAGCAAAGCTTCGCAGTGCAAGAGCGTTGAATGCCGCAGCTCCATTGCCTCAGGAGTTGGCTTACCCTCTCAGTCTCTGTCACTGAGTTGTCCGTGTGTCTAAAAGGGCGAAAACATCTTCAATCTAGAATTGTGGGAGTCGCTTGGCTAAGTTTTTTTTTGCAATGTCAAAATGAATAGAAGGGTTCAAAAAATCCGTCGTAGCTGGTGTTTAAATAAGATATGAAGTACAACATCAAGCTGGTGGTTGAAAGACCAAGTCTTCGCTACGGCAATCAGGTATAATGCCACTCGACCAAAGCTTCACGGAATCGCCCCTTTGATTGTGGGCACTTATGCGGTCGTACTGCTCAAACCAGTCCTGAATGTCGTCTTCACGAAGTCCAGCGAACACAGGCGGATCTTTCTGAAAAGTGGTTACCAAGTAGGGAGCGATTCCCATAGATGCCAGCGTTGAAGATGCCCCATCATTGGAGTTCTCGCTTTGAGACATTGCCGAGGTCGTTTGGCGCAAACGGTGGCCTGAATGGAACTCCAGGGATGTATTGAAGGGGAAGTCATAAATGCACCCTTAGAGCGAAAGGAGTGGGGGTCAGGAAAACACGGCTCCCCACTTATGAGACGACGTTCAGCCGGCAAGTCACTTTATTGACACACGAGCCTAAGATCCGCTACTGAGACCCAAACGGTGATAATGGTTATCCACAGTTGATAAGATGAAGTGTACAAATCATTCCGATATATATATATATATATATATATATATATATATATATATATATATATATATATATATATATATATATATATATATATATACACTCTACCACTGAGCTACCACGACAGCTATCCCCCCCGCCACTTTATAGGGTTTATATGTGAACTTAAACGTGGGAGTGTCAGTCTGGGCCACCAGTAGTCATGCTGGCGAGTGTGACACACCCTTTTGAGCCTGTTTGGCGTCACGTAGCACGTGAACTTATTACTTATTACGAACCGGAAGCTGACCAACAGTCGCTCGAATACAACTTAAAGGCACTAAGTCTCCCAGTACGAGACCCTCGTTAATGAATTAAGGAAAAAAGTGTACACTTAAGGGCTCGTTTTCCCGTGTTTTAATCAATAATAAAGAAATCTAACAGACAATAATGCCAAGGAAATCATAGGGGTCTAATCATATTAGACCGAATCGTAATGTGACTATGAAGAAAGAAAGGTGGGTGAAAAGTTAACTTGCCATGGGTAGAATCCAAACCTGCGACCTTCGAATGACGCGTTCGATGCTCTACCACTGAGTTACGACGGCAGCTATCCCCCCGCCACTATATATATATATATATATATATATATATATATATATATATATATATATATATATATATATATATATATATACGTGAATTGTAATTGTGAAATCGTTAATGCATACCTGATTGCTGATGTCTCCGCCGGTTGGCTCGTACGTGCCATGGGCGTGTACAGCTGGAAAATGTTTGGACAACTAGTTAAGTGTTAAGTGATTTGGCAGGTGCTTGCTCGAATAAGAATTGGTTCTAGGCTAAACATATATGGTTCGACTATGTGCAGAAGATTTCTTACGTAAACTGAATGCGCAAGTTACGTAGGCCGCGTAAGGGAACGTTCTGTCTATCAGCGTTTAGTATGTATTACATGCTTCATTACGCAAGGGTATGTAGAACTAATTAAAGGTCCAACTTGCGCAGGCGTGCTATTCTGTGAAAAGGCGAAGATCAGAATGTCGCACCTCGTGTTCTCTGAATGCGCAAGAAAACGTGATACGAGAAGTATCGCGCTTCTGGAAAAAAATATCATGACTTGCAGTCAGGTAGATATGTTAAAGATACAAAAAAATGGACACAGTTACCGAGATAATAAACACATGTAAAGTGGACCTGCTTGTAGTTAGGCCAAATAGGGACAAAACAAATTATTATTTCATATTCTCAAAGGTCGACTAATTATTGTCACGGGATCGTGACGTGGGCGAATAGAGCAGACAGCAGGTCGACTACCAAACTGTGTACTTGGGCCGAATTTCTGACGCCGTGCAATGAAAATTAAATTAGAGTAAGACACTGGCACTGACAGTGGCGAACAGAGCGTCGGCCGTCGATCAAATGATAAGCGGTGAAGCGTGTCGGCATTTATACACGTGGCGTCGAAGATTCTACCATTATCGCTAGTGGCCGCATAGGTACTGTTTACTGCAAACAGTACAGGTTGTGATAATAACCTGTACTGTTTGCGAAGTGGACGTAATCTTAACGAAACGACCTACTATAATCGTGAACCTTCTAGAACAACGAGGCGCAGTGTGCGCTGAGCATTCCAGACTGGTTTTGTGGCGTAAAAGCTCATGAAACATAAGTGTAAATAAGAAACGCGGTTGGCAATATTGATAAATTATGTACAGTGTCAATTTTTATGAAAGGGAACACGGCAATTCGCGTGCGTGCTGGCAATTTCTGCAAGCGCGTTCAAGCGGGAGCGAGGGCAACCACAGTCTCTTTTCGCGTCATTTCGCGGTGAGCAAAACAACCAATCGTTGCTGATATGAAACCAGCGGCAAGATTGCGACCCACACCCTCTTCAAGGCGATTGATTATGTGAGAGCCGGTAATCGCCTTAAAGGGGGAGGGGTTGAAATCTTGCTGTTCAATTCCAGCAAAAAGTGGTTGCTTTCCTCGCCGCGAGATGACACGAAAAGAGACTGTGGTTGCTCTCGCTCCCGCTTGAACGCGCTGCCAGAAACTGCCAGCGCGCAGGCCACGCGTTCGCGTCTTCCCTTTCATAAAAATTGACACTGTGCATACGACAACCTAGTAGAAGTAGCAGAAAAATAAATCACAGCGCAGCAGTTAGAACCTATGCCACTTGCAAAACGGCTTTCAGTATTCGTTTTGTCCGCGATGGTATTGAGAACTGGAATGCACTACCTGCAATATTGCTCAGTGCACGAATGCAAAGGCATTTGAATATTTGCTTGACAACTGTGTTATCTGAAAATTGTTGGATGGTGCGTTCATCTTTTGGTCTTTTTGTCAAGGCAATGTAGACGATTTTTTTCTTTGTTACTGCTGACAGTTGACATTACTTGAGTTCTTTTTAAATACCAAGGGTTTATTTTAAGTACTCTCTCCCTGTAATGACCCACAAATGTGGGTCAACAGTATGCTCGAGAAAATAAATAAATAAATGGTGTACTGATACGTGCAATCTATATGAGTGCTTGCAAGTTGCGTCAGTGGGTTAAAAGATGCGCAATCTGTAATAACAGGAGGCGCGGTGCACGTGAGCCCGCATTGCCATGAGTGTGCAGGAAAGGGACACAACCGTACGCTGCCTTAAAACCCCCAACTATGCTGGAGCTGACGTGACGCGTTTTCAAGGGTTCCGATTCCCCTTTCTGCCGGGCACCCATCAGTATCATTGTGATAGCAATTGTATAGGGCACTCAAGGCGAAGTTTTATCATGAGGCTCCGCATTACGTGCAGGGGTCACATATTTCTGGGCGTCGTACATTTTATGTGCGTGAAAAAGCTCGCGAGGGCAGCCGCACCTGCCGTCTTTAATCGAGTGAGGGAGGCGCGAAAAAGCTGGGATCAAACTTCACGTGACAATTTATAAGTAACGCGGGAGGAGCACGACTGCGAGAAAGAAAATAAAAAAATGGCAGATCTCACGTACAGTGAGAATCGATGATATGCGAAGCACGAATGAAAAATGTTGATATGTCACATTGAAATCAGCACAAGTTACGAGGTGGACCTAAATGATGCCGTACATGACTTGCACCTCATGATTATCATGTTTTCATGCGTCATTTACCTTCATCATCTATTCACGTCACGTGATATCAAATTTAGTATATGTGGAGCTAGTGAAACGGCCACGAGCGCACTACGAGCATGGAAGATTTTCATGTTCCTATGTGACACGCATGTCAGGGTTATCATGATTGCACCAGTCGTATACTTTCGTCATTCATTGACATCACGTAACACCAAATTTGGTGTATGTGAAGCTAGCAAAACAGCCGCGAGCGCATCATGAAGGGCGCAATATACTCCAGTGTAGCGTTGACGTGCGCGTACGCTAGGCACAGCGACGCAAAGTTAGCAAAACACGAACACTCTATAGTCTGACGCCAGGCGCGACTAGCGTCCGTCGGCACGGCCCGACGGCAATGGCGCGAAATGCGACATGCTGCATTTTGCTCCAATACGTTTTCCAGAAAACACTGCGTTTCCCTCTTTTCGTGATGGAGGGACGCTGGACACGCTGAAACGCGCATGCGTCAAAGCAGAGTGAGTAACAACTTTATTAGTCGAAGGGGTGAGGGGTAAAGGAGGCTAAGCCACGAAGGCTGCCAGGCTGTGCTTCTCGATGACTTCTTCCGCTCGTTTCAGGACCCGTGTCTGGATGTCTAAGCAACGCAGCGCTGAGCGTGCCTGCGAGTATATGGCAGGACTGGAGTCTGGCGTGGCAACGTTGGCGGGACGCGACGAAATGAACGCCGGCGAGCACGCACACCGCGTCACGTCGAAATGTACTGGCGCCTTGACTGTGGCATATAGTCATGTTCTCACAAGACACGCATTTAATGATTATCATGTTTGCACCAGTCACATACCTTCGTCATCCCTTGGCGTCAGGTGATACCAAATTTCGCATATGTGAAGCTAGCGAAACGGCCGCGAGCGCATCATCAGTGTGGTGTGTAGTCATGTTGTTACATGACATGCATGTAGTGATTATCATGTTTGGGTATGTCATTTACCTATTTCGTCCGTTCGCATCAAGTAATGCCGAGCCTGGTACATGTGAAGCTAGCGAAACGGCCGTGAGCGCATCAAGAGCGTAACATGTAGTCATGTTGTTACATGACACGCATCTCATGTTTATCTTGTTTGAGCCAGTATCATACTTTTGTCATCCACTGACGTCCCGTAATACCAAATTTGGTATAAGTGAAGCTAGCGAAACGGCCGCCAGCGCATTATGAGCGTGGCATGTAGTCATGTTGTTACATGACACGTATCTCATGATGATCATGTTTGCACCAGTCACATACCTTCGTCATCTATTCACGTACTGTAATACCAAATTTGCTGCATGTGACGCTAGCGAAACGGCCGTGAGCGTATCAAGAGAATGGCATGCAGTAATGTTGTTACAGGACACGCATGTCATGATATTTATGTTAGGGTCTGTCGCTTGTGTTCGCCATGCAATTATGCCATACCATACCAGTGTTGCAACATGTCATGTGAACAAAACCACCGCAAGAGCTGCGAGACCTTGAAATGTAAATTATGACACTCATGACATACAAGTCATGATTTTCATGTTATGACTAGTGAATATGTTCTTCATACAGTCATGATATGCTATACCTAGTTTGGTATAGATACTATGATTGAAATTGCCAGGAGAGCTAAAAGTCGTAGGCGGCTAGATAGATAGATAAATAGATAGATAGATAGATAGATAGATAGATAGATAGATAGATAGATAGATAGATAGATAGATAGATAGATAGATAGATAGATAGATAGATAGATAGATACGCTCAAAGTCGCCGAATTTCGCTAAGAATTGCTTCGAATTTAAAAACGCGTTTCAAACGCACTGCATTGAGTCGGTGGGAAGTCACGTTCAAGTCAAGGAGGTTGGGGCTCCGGTTACTAGGGGCGAGGATAAGCGCGCGCGCTCCCGCAGTTATTGCTGACAGCTACCGACGCCGAAGCGTGACCTGGTGGGGGCTTCAGTGGCTAGGGTCGCACGCGCCCGCAGCTTTTACTACTGGAAAGGTTGGTTGAAGGATCCCGGCTGACGGCTCACATAGTCTAATTAAGAAATGCATTCGCATTAAAAAAAACTTCAGTTGGTGCTATTGTTCAGTTTTATCTCTTTCCGTCGCGATTCACGAAACTATTATGCCTATGTCGCGAGTCACTATGATGACACATTATTAAAAATGTCGTCAATCAACCACTTTTAGTAAAATTACTTATATTCGTTGTTTGCAAGAGATTGGTTTTCAAGGAGCCCCATAAATATATTCGCATAGTTTGGTTCCATTCTTGTAAACATAAACTTCATTGATATCATGGTAACTCCACGTAATAGAAAGCTGATAACTTATTGTTACAGAAAACCCACAGATCAGCAGCAGTATCATCATTTTAGTGGTAGTCAAGTCAAACACAGTAAAACTAAAGTATTCCTTTCAGCCAAGCAGTTCGTTTTAAAAAGTTATGCTGTGATAGACGCTAATTTTCTCGCAACTGTGAGCAGCTTCGAAGCGCGCTTGCAAAACAAAGTTAATTATTCAGCATAATCACAGACGCTCTCAAACGCGCAGAAAAGCTCGATCGGTAAGATGTTCTGGAGACTAACAAAAAATCCAAAGAAACTTCACGTACTAACCAAATTTTGACACACGCGGCCTTAGCTCTCAATGTCAACCATATTTAAAATTAACATTTCAGCATTTTGATGCAGAGGGAGCGGCTCAAATAAGTTTTCATGGAAAACCCACGCGTAGCTTTTCGGCAATCGTGGAAACTTCACGATTTACTAACTTCATCTAACACCACACGTGATTAAAGACTGATGTCATCCTTGGAAAAAAAACCACGTTGTGAAGTGTGCGTGCACATGGCCAAATCTGAAATGGTATCAAGTAACTCATCCAACTTTTTATTACCGATCAATGCTGACTACACATGTGGCAGTACCGATTTCGTCTATGTCTTAGAGTGTAAACTTGTCAAGCTCAATACATAGATAAAATGGAGACTAATTTCAGAATTACTTTCAATAATCATCGTGCACATGCCGTAAGACTCCCTGATATACCGTTGTCCAAGCAGGTCAGTACGCCTGGCCACAGTTTCTCTAAAATTATTGCTACCATTATCCCGTTCACCCTCGAAACGAACCTTAAGAGGGAAGTAAGGGAATTCTTCTTGATTCGAAAGTTTAATGCTATTTGTTGTGGTATCAATGAAAACGTAGGAAAGGTTTGCTGTCTTGCAATAAAATAGGATGCCTTTCAAATAATTGATTTGTTAATTTGTGCTGGTGTTTCTCTTTGCACTGTGTTTTTCCTTCTTTTTTTTCATTCTGACATGTCCTGCCACCCACACCCTAAAAAATATTTCAAACTTGTATATTCATTGTACCTATCTTGCTTGTCATCTTCACAGTCTTTTTCAACCGATATCATTTGGTATTTTATTTCCAATGTACTAGCTGCTGTACTGTTAGTTTGACACGTGAGCCCATAAAAGTGGCTTCAGTGTAATAGATCTACTTACTCTGATGAAATCCGTGCCTCGGACAGCAGGTAGCACTGCAGATTGCTGTGCCGCGCAAGCATTCATAGAATGGTCATCACCGAAGAGACTCACCAGGTCCTCCTGGAGGAGCATTCCGTGACACGGACTGTTCTTCAAGGCGGATCCTGTGTTGCGAAGCCTCGTACGCGTAGATCTTGCGATTAATCCTGCGTTCGCGGTCGGTAGAATAAACGCGGGGCATGCAAGTATCTTATTCGATTCCGCGCATTTTTCACTAGCTTGATTCAAAGGCGCCCGGAATGTTGGAAAGTCTTGATAATATAGTTTACAGGTTTATCTTTTGTTATTTTTACTTGCATCAATGCCCTTAAATACCCGCCCTACGGGTTGACGCGCATCAATATTGCAGTGACACTGCTAATGACAATAACAATTCAAGAAAGTGGGTGGAGAACACAGATGATAATTCCAAAGACATTAATTGATGCTCTATTTATACATACGTAGAATACAAGTTTCCTAGTTGGCATTTCAGGCTCAATCATTTCAGTGCAAACGACCTGAGTGCCCTACAGTACAAAGTTTAGCAAGCGGTACGCTCACCTAATGTTCGTTTCGAGTTCACCAAAATCAAGCCAGGTGCTCACTCTAACTCATTGTTATGATTGGCTTCCCTGGCTTGGCACTGCTTGCACGTGTGAGACATTGCGGCTGAGCCTACGGTGGGACTCAGCTGCAACATTTGATACGGTGCATCCCTACTCAATAAAAAATGGGGTGACCACAGGGTACACGAGTGCACACGGCAAGTAGCTCAGAGAAAAAGTGCGTTTGTCGTTAACTCGCGATGAAAGAGGGATCGTTCAGATTGCTCGCAAAGAAAACCGTGGTGTCCCAAGCCTGCCCGAGCACTCTCACTCTCAGAATGATGTAGACATGCTTTTGGGGAAAAAGGGCCTTCGTTCTGGTGATATGGTGGTAGCTCTGATGCGTCTGATTGACTGTGAGTCCACTCGTGAGATTCAGGCAGCAGGAAGCACCAACGAGAGGCAAGTATACTGTGAAAGTGTAGGTGATGAGGCGCTTAGCTTAACACGAGAGGGAGAGGCGCTTAGCATAGCGCGAAAAGATGAGGCCTTTGTCATAGCGCGAGGTGACGAGTTTTATCAAGAAGAGACGTCTGAAGGCTAGCAGGCTGACTTAGCAAGTGTCGATTCTACCGTTGTTTCAAAAGCACCATTAGCTATAAATGACGCTGAGGGCAAGCCTCGGCGTTATTCGTATTATAATATGTATTACGCTAGCCGCACGGAGTTTTGGAAGTCAATGCCCAAAGCAGCGTACGTCATTGTACAAAGAGCCGAGGTTTTGAGCACTCCGTGTCACCCAGAAATAAAAAAAAGGCGCCGGCGAAGACATAATGCGAGCGCGAAATCCTCAAGTTGCCAAAGGCGGACAGAAGTAGCTAAACGCAATGCATTACGCTCTCAGAATGCCAAGCGAATGGTTTGGCCACAGGGGCCGCTGAAAAAAGAATGATGTTCACACCAGAGATCCGGGAAAGGCAAAGTGGAAATCAAACGTTTGAGAGTCCCGCAGAAAGCAAGATTAGGCATGAAGCGTGTTGCGAAGGACAAGAAATTGAGACGCGAAAGGGGCCGCCTCATTTCATTTTCTTTAGTGCAGGCTAGACGAAGGAGCTAAGGGAGAAGGCTTTTACGCGCTTCTAATGACAAAAGCCCTCCCTCACCTTCACGAAATGGTAACGAACTGACCGGGAGGCATACAATGGGGAAGTGAAAATGTCGGTATGAGTGTTTGTAAGAGTTCATGACCGCAGAGCAAAGGTCACCGGCACTGAGTGCTCCGGTAGCTTCTGACAGCTCCGCTCTTTGTGCCTGCGTCAGGATCTGTCACCTCGAAAACTGCCCTATGCGCGTCTCCAAGAGCTCGCCTAAAAGGGTGCCTGATAAAGTTTTGTACATTGTAAGAATGCTACGAACTTCTTTTCTATCAAGTTTTCACGATTGTAATGAATTCAAATATTCGCATGTCGGCCTATAAGCAAGGAGTATGTCGATTTTTGTAAGTTTCGTTTACCTCATCATAAGTGCAGACATTGAAATAATTATTAAACTGTTTGTTTGCTTACATTTAGCAAAACCTTGCTCTTGAGAACAGGGCTTTTGCACCGAATTAACCACAGAAGAAGGTTGAATATGAAAGCTTCTGCTTAAACCTCCTGGTCTATGCAGTATACGTGCTAGTATGCGCATCAGTGTAGAACAGGTTTTTGTTTCTCTGTTGTATGTTCTCCGTGCAAGCTGATGGTTAACAGAGACGTAGACACAATATAAAATCCTCTGTTAAACCTTCTGTTTTTTTTATTTTGCAGTATACTTGTTGGCATGAACCTCAGTGTAGAGTAGGCTTTCGTTTCGCTGTTAGTTTTGTGCGCAAGTTAATTTTATAAACAGAAGTAGGCTGAATGTGAAAGCCTATGCTTAAACTTAGTTTCTTTTTTTTGCAGTATACTTGTTAGTATGCCCACCAGTGTAGTGTACGTTTTTGTTTCTCCGTTCGTTTTACGTATTACGCGAAAGTTCCATGTTTAGTTTTACTTATGTGGTGAGAAGCGTAATTCCTTAATTACCTCCTTTGGTCTGCCACAGCCCCTGTGAGTGCTAAAAGCTTTGAATCTCTCTGGTAAATGATACAAAACGTTAGGCTATCGTTTTGCTTCGCACGTAGTAGGTATGCGTTTCTTATGGCTTTGTTAGCTGGTTCATGACTTTTACGAGCGAAAGCACCAAGTTTAAATTTCGGCGCAGTTTAGACCAAAACTGTGACGCGGCATTTCTCGAGGTCAATTGAGTGCTCTCTGTTTGGTTTGCCTCGAATCGTGTGTGGTTAGTCTCTGACGTTTGCTAGCCATGGCTCACGTCCAGTTGATGGGTTCAGCCTACGTCATTGTCTACAAGGTAGCAGATCTGCGGTATCCGCGCAGTGTTTTGGTGCTGCAACCCTCTTCAAGACTTCCAGTGGCGGTAGACAAACTAATATTTTATTTTTGTTTTATTTGTTTATTTGTACATACTGTAGCCTCAATGAGGCTATTGCAGGAGTGCAAAAAAACAAAAACAACAGTAACAAATCAACATTCATAAGCAGGCTTCCAAAAATTCTATAGTGATAGGGAACGAACACTTCCGGGCAGCATATTCCAGGCTTCTTGAAGAAAAGTTCAAGGAAAAACGCTGCATTTCAACATGTCAGTGAGGGTGAAAAAAGGTGCAATGTTAAGAGCATGGTCACTCCTCGTACACAAAGGTCTGGAAAATTTGAGATATGATTCCAGAGTGCTTAAGCGAAAAGAATTATTTTGTTGAGCAAAAATTTTAGGCACTCGACATGGTGACGCTTCGCAAGTGTAGTGAGACCTTGCTGTTAAAGAAAATTCGTTGGAATAAAATGCCTGTCATATCTCTTGCATAGAAAGCGCACAGCTCTTTTGAACAGATTCAAGTTAGTTGATATTCCAAACCACACTACCATATTCAAGAATGGGGCGTATAAGAGTTTTGTAAATAAGCAGTTTGGTTTCCTGAAGATGGAGCGTAAAATGTAAATAAACTTAACTCTTGAGGGCTTTGTTGCATGTGAAATCTATATGGTTGGACCATAATATATATGTGTCATGAGAATATCAAGATACTTATATTCGGATACCCTACACAGACTAACATTGTTTAACCCATAGTCAAAAGGCAACGGGCATGAACGCCTGGTAATTGACAAGATGACTGTCTTGAAGAAGTTAGTATTCATTTGCCAAGATTCGGACATGCTACAAAAATCGGAAAATTGATTGTTGAGAACGGCCTAATTCAGTGGCAATTTAACAGCATGATAGACGACGCAGTCATCTGCGAAAACGCGTATTTTCACAGACGTGTGCAAAGGGAGGCCAATGATGTAAAGTAGAAATAAGAGGGATCCTAACAAAAAACCCTGGCGAACTGCTTATAAAACCGGCATCGAAGGCCAGTTAGCAGAACTGAAGCACGCGTATTGTGAACGCTGCAAAAGAAAGTCGGATATCCAGCCAACTGATGATGCATTCTTCAGTATGACACACAATTTGTGCAATAATTTAGGATGAGATAAGAGTCAAATTCCTTGGCGAAATCGATGAACATGGCATCAACCTGGTCACCTATGTCTAAAGAGCTGCTGATGTCATGAACGGATCCTGTCAGTTGAGTATTGGTGCTAAAACCATGTTGGAAAGTGCTCAAAATATTGTTCGTTTCAAAGAGTTTCATTATATGTTTGAAAATAATATGTGCTGGCATTTTACAAGGATGTGCTGTAAAGAGATGGGTCTATATTTGCTTAATCCTTGAGCAGTACCTGATTTAAATAACGGAAGGAAGAAAGCACGTTTCCACAAGGATGGAAGTGTCGCTGACGAAAGAGAATTATTCAAAAAGTGTGAGATAACTGCTACATCAAAGAGCGTATCTAGCCAGGAAAGCTGTGGGGATGCCATCCTGACCGCATGATTTTTTGCTGTCCAAGTTTAAAATGACATTTAGTATGCCATCAAGTGATACTGACGCATTGTAGATTCCAGGATGAAATTGAGAGTGAAAAGCAGGAATTCCCGAGTTGTCGGTCGTAAAGACTAAGTGGAAGTATATGTTCAATGCTGAAGCGATTATCTCTAGATCAGAAACTGCAGCAATGTCAATTGTTATTATGTACGATGAAGAACTAGATGGTGGGATAGCCTTCAAGAACTTACGGGGATTTGCTTTTATTAGCACCGGTAGAGTAACCCTGTAACAATGTGCTTTAGCAGCCTTTATTTTAGCAGACAGTTCTTTCTTTAGCGCTAACAAACTGTTGAAGCTTTGCTGAGACACCAGAGCACTTTGATCGAAGTAGGCTGGCCATACTACGTGACAAATGTAAGATATGCCTATAGTCATCCATGGTAGGTCAGTTTTCTCTGTTTTCAGAAAAATGAAACGATCAATACACTTACTGACAAGGCTTTCAAAAAAAATAGATAAGGTATTGACATCACTGGTAGTGCTTTCCAGCTCAAATTCTTGAAAAGAATCGCAAAGAGCGTCGGTAGTTTCTTGATCATCAGCATGGTAGAGATTACAAAACGTGCTGTAAGTGTAACGGCATTTTAGGACGATACCAGGGTCTGAAAACAATACAGCGTTATGATCGGATATGCCATCATTATTATCACAATCAAAACCAAACATAGCTAAGGATGTAGTTAGGAAAACCACATCAAGGACAGCCCCATTACGAGTTGATTGCTTAACGATTTGTGAACGCCGCATGACAACGAAATAAGGAGTAGCTCTCTTCCCATGGATAATTCGTCTCCAGTTACTGTCATAGATGGCCAGTTTATAGCAGGGGCATTAAAATCACCATTGCAAATAATGTTAGATGTTGCAGTAACGTAGCTTCCGATAAATCGGTTGATGTTAGTTAAATGTTCGATATCAGAACCAGGTGGGTGGTAAACGATCCCGATAATCAAGGACATGTTTTCTAAGAGAACCTTGCATCACAAAGACTTAGTATTTGGTGGTGTAGAAAGCACAGAAAAGTTGAGGTGAGACCGTAGGAATAGGGTAACATCACCCCTCTCCCCACCTCTCTCTCTCTATGAACCACCTAGTCGCCAGGGAGAGCTATTTCAGTATCATGGACTTCATCGTGCAGCCAATTCTCAGTAACGCAGATAATGCGTGTGGCATAACAGGGGACCAGAGAAATAAATTTTGAATGATTACTGACAACACTTCTGGCATTTATATGTATTAGGGAAAGTTTATTGTGAGTGCCACTTGGTCAAGAAGATGTTGGCCCAGAGGTTCATTCAACAATTTAAGTTCCATCAGAGGAAGATCTGACAAGAGAACTGGATGAATTGTCCCAGTAATGTCGCACTTTATCAATGAATAAAGGATCATAGTGGCGTTGGACAGATGAGCCATTATATTACGACCGGCCTCCCCGGCTTGGTGCCACTTGGACGCGTGAAACGTTGCGGCTGAGCCTACCCTGAGTTCTTCTTAGTGAGCGCTCCCAGTGGTGCGCCAAAAACAGCCATGACACGACAGCAGTACTTAGAATTTTCCAGTGCAGTCAGCTGCACTCGTCCAAAACGCTTCGAGCACGCCCGACGGACTGAATTCCTAGGAAGAGCTGTTGGCAGTCGAGGCTGCTTGCTTTCTTCAACGTAACGCGCCGGGAATTCAGCCAATAGCTTGGTATTTATCGTCGGATATATTTTTCACGCACTCCATGGTGCTTTCATTGCGATCGTTTTTCACAAGCCGTGGCCCGACCGGCTTCACAGGCCCTATCGATGAGTCACCACTGTATCTGATCGCACAATTGATCTGCACGTACGACCCAATGACTTTGCACTGTTCTGTATTGTGCGTACTGTTTTTCCCTCGCCATGGAATTAACAGGCACGCCTCTGCCCTCTCTGCTGTGTTGGGAATGAGGTGGTGTTCCACCTTCCCCTCTTGGGGGTGGAAATGAAGGCGAGAAGTTAACTGCATGAACTGTCCTCGCCTTAATTTTTTCCCTGCAGAGGGAATCCGGGCAAGATCATGGCATAGAACGCGAGAGCCCAGACGCTCCGAGCAAGCTCCCAGGCGCTCTCATAAAACTTTAATCGAGAGCCTAAATGATGTCAACATCATCATCAAGCGTGTTACCTGTGACGCACATTACCAAAAGCACGTTAGCACGTTACCAAAGCTGTGGACGAAACGGTGAAAGTACGAGCACAAGCCGATAAAGCTCCGAAGTTATTTGAGTAAATTCGGCTTCGGAAAATCGGCCATGGCTCGAAGTTTGTCCGGGTTGGGGCAAATTCTATCCTTTGACACAACGTGACCAAGTATAGTAAGTTGATGAGCCCCGAAGCGGCACATGTTCAAGTCAAGCTAGAGGTTTGCCTCAGTAAGACACTGAATAATTGTGCGCAGATGGTCGACGTGGGTAGGGAAATCAGGAGAGAATACGATAACGTCATCTAGGTAACATAAGCATATCTGCCATTTAAGGCCATGCTGTCCTTTATTCGTTCGAACGTTACCAGTGCATCGCACCGACCAAATGGCATAACCGTGAATTCGAATAGGTCATCCGGCGTAACGAACACTGTTTTGGAATGATCACACTCTGCCACCGCAACCTGCCAGTAACCTGAACGTAAGTCCAGCAAAGAAAAGAATTCGGCACCTAGTAGGCAATCAATAGCGTCGTCGATGCGGGGAAGAGGGCACACATCTTTCCGTGTAATTTTGTTCAGTCGCTGGTAGTCGACACAAAATCTAATTGAACCGTCTTTTTCTTCACTAGCTCAACAGGTGGAGACCAGGAGCTAGAAGTTGGCTTGATGACACCGCGCTGAAACATATTGTCCTCCTGCTCGGCAATTACACTTCGTTCCTTGGGTGATACGCGCTAGGGGAGTGGCCGCAAAGGAGGGTGCGTTCCAGTGTAGATTGTGTGAGCGACGGTGTTAGTTTGACTCAGTGCCTTTTGAGAAGGTCAAATGAATCTCAGAATTCATGCAGAAGGGTTATTAGCTGATCCCGTTGATCTGGAGGAAGCTTGCTGTCGATAGAACGTTTGAAGATATCCGCAAAGTGGTCATTCCGCGTAAAAAGAGTAGTAACAGGGTTCAGTTGAAGTTGCTGGCCAGAGTCGTGGGACTCAATAGGCACAATGACGTTGTCATCAACAGAAATAAAATAGCCCAGTGTTTCGTGAGTTCTTAAGGTGAGGGGGCATGAGCTAGGATTGCAAACGACAATTCCGGAAGTATCTTGGTCAGCTGGCAGAACGGCGTATAGCAGAGACGTACCATGGCGGCGACTGAAAATGTCAGGTGGGGAGAACACAACGGCAAAGTCGGACAATGCAGTGCAATTGACGGGGACAACGATGGCGCTAAGAGGAGGAACCCCATGTAGGAAGCAGCAAGAAGCTTGCCAAGGTCAGTGCGCTCATTGTCGGTAGATGACGCGTCAGAAAACACGGAAAATTCCACCTGCGCGCGAGCGCAGTCAATTACGGCGTGGGGGCACGACAAAATATGTCGTTCAAGTATCACGTAGTGGGAACAAGTAATCAACACGAGAAACTCGATGTGGTACAGAACGTCCTGAATGATTACTCTCGCCGTACATGCTCCGACTGGTCGGATTGGTTGCGCGCTCGCGGTATTCAGCAAAATGTCGGAAGGTGGCGTAGTTTTCGTATCGAACGGCAGAGTTTTTGACTCATCACAGATACGGCGGCACCCATGTCAACAAACGCATGAGTTCGTAGACCTTCAACAAACACTTCCAGAACGTTCGTGGGGGACGGGCGAGGACTTCTACAATGCGACGATTTCGCAGCCCGTGCGTCCGGAGCTGCGACAGTCAGTTTTCTGTCTCTACGGGGTTAGGTCGGTCACGCAGAGGGGACAGAGGACGGTAGCGGCGTGGTGAGGATGAGCGACGGGGACCGAATGGTCGGCAGTCGGCCGGAGGGTGGTGGTCTAGTTCTGTTAGTGACGGGTCGCGTTCCACTGATTCTCGGTCGCATTGACGGGGCAGTTCTCGTTACGCGTTATACGGGGCCGGGAAAGAGTTGTCAGAGTACCTCGGAGCTGCAACTGGGCCCGTTGCGAAGCGCCGGCGACAGAAGCGCGCCACGTGACCTGGATATCCGCATGCGTAACTTATCGGGTGATGGTGAAGTGTGCGCCAAGAGTTTTCGTTATAGCACTGCTATGTTGCTGGAAATGGCGTCGTTGGTACTCGTACAGGCTAGGGAGTCGGCCCAAGCGGTCGTGGCGGAGTAACAGCAAAAGCAGCGTAAGTCAATGGCGCGGTGGCGGGTGCTGTCTGAGAGACGGACGGCAGTGCCTCAGAGACCTGCGCCTGTATTACCTGCCTGATATTGGGCGCGAGACGCTCAGAAGAGGGTTCTGTTGCCGGTAGATGCGACAGGCACGAAAGTAGTCGGGCCACCTTTTCGCGCACATATCGTTTTATTTCCGACATTATTGTGCTGTGGTCTCCACCCAGGGTCAATGCCGCGAAAGCTTCCTCGGTAGCCGCTGGCCGCCGTGTCATGACACGCTGTTTGCGCAACTCCTCGAAGCTCTGGCAAACAGTTGCGAGTTCAGACACGGTACGTGGGCCCTTGGCCAGCAGCATCTGGAAGGCGTCGTCGTCTATCCCCTTCATGATGTGTTTGATCTCGTCTGCTTCGATCATTAAAGGGTCAAGGTGCTTGCACAAGTCAAGCACATTCTCGATGTAGCTTGTGAAGCCTTCCCCTTGAAGCTGTGCGCGTATATATAGGCGCTGTTCGGCACGAAGCTTGCGTACCTAGGGGCGACCGAACACATCGGTAATGCGTAGCTTAAAAGCACCCTAAGGGGTGAATTTTGAGTGGTGGTTGTTAAACAAGAGACTCGCTACCTCTTTCAGGTAGAAGGGTACATATTGCAGCTTCGAAGGCTCGTTCCACTTGTTGCTTGCGCCTACCTTTTCAAATATCGACAGCCAATCTTTTACGTCTTGCTCATCAGTAACGTCGAAAAAAGGTGGATCGCGCACGAGTAGCGCAGTGGCCACGATGCCCATCGGAGGCTGGGTCGTACCTTGCTGGGTGTTTTCTTCAGCCATTTCTTGGATGGCAGGTAGTTTGCTGTTGCGGAGTTCTAGGTTGAGTTACCCCGCAACTCCACCCCTCTTAAACGTGTTTAATTGGCGTAAGTAGTACTTGCAGAGAAGGTCTATTGATGCGAAAAGCGGGCGGCAGCAACCAGCCCAAAAATCAAAGCGCTCGGGGCAACATATCGCACTCGGCTCCACTCGCTAAAAGCTTTCCCCACTGCGGCACATAATCTTCTCCCTCTCTACACCTGTAAATAAACGTTCTTAATATCAGCCCGGCTACTCTCTTCGACATCTCCCCAATACATCGGCCAGCTCCGGTCCTATGGGCAGACTTTTGACTACATCAAGGGGTGACCGCGGTGGGATGCCATCAAACCGTCGTATACATCACACACGCTATAAAAATAGGATGCAGTGGGAAAATGAACCTGTTCATTACATAATATCTTTAGAGTTGCTACTGATGTTTAAAGCTGATCTGGTGTCCTTTAACGTGTGCTAAAATCGCGCGTATACACTAGCCTGTAGCATTTGACCTCCATCGAAACGTCGCAGCTACAGAAGAGATCGAAACCATGACCTTGAGTTATGCTGCTGGGCGCCAAAACCACTACAACACCACAGCTGACGAGGAGGCGATTTCGACAGCTCCGGTATTGCAGCTAAGATAAATGGCTACCGCTTTAGATGTATTGTTTACTCACTCCTTGAATGGGCTAGGATATCTCTTGATCCAGGGGTGGCGTATGACGCGTCCCATCGAAGCACGTAGTGTCACTACAGGTTCCAACATTCCACGTATTAGATTCTTCAGCTCTTGACTCAGCGGCAACACCTGCGTCATTGTGCGCAATTCTTCAAAAACAAGTCTTTTACTAGAACAAAAAACTGCCTTGATAAGACTTTCTAAACGCAAGCCAGTACGCCAGACAAGATACAACATCGAATGTGCACCCCGGGATATTGAGGAAAAAGCATTTGGTTGATGTGTTGGCTCTGCTGTTTGCGAGATATTGCTATACATGCAGTTTGCTTTCGGACTCGCAAAGCTTTGTGAAAAATCCACGAAGCCTTCTTCAAGCGAGTGATGACGCCACACAATGACAGCATCATGCGACGTCAGATACCTCTAGTATTTATGACGTCATCGCGTCACACCATGACGTTACTACATTGTTTCATCGTAGATCAGTCAAAAGTGCGCCTTTGCAGGAGGCAGTGCAACACCACCCGAGGCGCACCAGCAAAGATGAATGAAACACATCCCGCTCGATCAGTAACATCAGCACAGTAGTTTACTAAGCTGCGTCTCTCGCACAGCAGCTGATTATCTCTTGCACGAAGTGTGTGGTCATCGATTGTAAAACTCAGATGTCTTACCAACTGTGTGGCGAGCTGTTGCTTTTAAATGCCAATGAAATTACTAAATGCTGCCAGCATTTTCAGTTCATCAACTAACACGTGAAACTTGCTACCCAATGCCGACACGACAACTTGCTGAATTTGGTAGAGTGAGATCAGCCAAATTAGCCAGATAACATGGCAGAAAGCTGTGGGAACTTCTCTGATCCTAAATTCACATGTATTAGAGACTGGCCTCGGAATTACACCTGACCAGTACGTTTTGACTTTTCTGCTAACCGGTCTGGTCACAGTGAAGTTCGGCTTCCCCCTCCTGTGGTGCAAACCGAGAAAGCCGGCTTTCCTATGTCGCTGCTGAGGTGAGAGTTGTAGTGAGTAAATACCGCACGTTTGTTCACGATGGGCACTCTGCACATTTCTAAATTGGTCTCCCTGCAGCTCGTGAGCTTTGCGTGCCCCTTTCTCCGAAGCACTTCAATTAGTATATGTATTGCATGCATTTGAAATGAGAGAATTTTTTAAATATTCTTTTGTAGTCCTTTTCAAAATCATTTCACTATAGGGCAGGGTAGACGAAAATAAAACACTCCATCATATATTCTGAGGCGAAATAGGCTTCCGATGTGTTAAATTCGACAATCAACAATATTATCCTACAAAAATCAAGTTGCAATATATACCTCAGAGGTAAGCGCTCCCGAATCTCGGTGGGTTTCAAGGACAGGGAAACAGTCTAAGATATTCTGTGGCCTTGACAATGTATTTTTTAAGTTCAAGTGTTTTCAATGGTTTTTGGCACCTGTACGCACCCTGTGAATCAGACAAAGTGTTATTCGTGTGTTCCTTTTGCCAGGTATTGTCCCGATGAGCACAGCCACAGTATTTGTGGATACGGAAAAAATGTTATTTCGTCGGACAGCCTTCGCAGAAATAGCGAGGACTGTCGGCGTTGCAACTGGCCTCTTGACACTGGTTGAAACGTATTCGAAAAAGGAGCCACAGTTTACCCAACGGTATTTACCAATCTAGGAACACCATTGCGCAGAAATTTGAGCTGGTACACCGCGTCACCAGCGTCAATATCTATATTACGCCAACTCCGAGTTGTCTGGCCAGCATGCGCACTTCATCAAAAGCTTCTTGTGCTGGCAATACTGTTGGAAAAAACAAAGATGGCTACGCCTAACAGGGTCAACGAAAAACTTTCGCTTGGTGCAGCGCTGAAGTTTCTTGATTTTCGCGTCAGACAATGTTGCTTCGTCGAAAGCGGAAAAGGGCTGGCCGCGCACCACATCAATCTCGTCGGCATAAATGAGTTCATTCGCGAAACAGCGCAAATAGTGGCGCTGTCTGTGGAAACACCGATCCTCATCGGTGAAGCTCATCAGATTTACTTCAAGTTCAAGAACCTGTTTGAAGAGCCCGATGTTGAAGAAGGCTGTTCATGAGTTGTTGGTCTTTCTGAAAGGTCCAAATAGTTGGGCGCTTCGTCGCTTCACTGCAACAGACTGGCCTTAAAGGGGCACTGACATCAAATTTCAAGATCGAGACGTGCCCATCATTCGATCACTTCGTATGCATAGGTCTCGTTCGCCAAATTTCAATGGCGTCCGTCGCGTCGAAGTTGTTTTATTTCGACGTGGAACAGCACAAAAAAGCTAAGGAGAAAAAGCGAAAGATTGAGTGCCCTGCGACATCGACACTAGTGCTACGTGCTCCGTATGATACATTCCCCAATTACCATCTTGTGTGACGATTTTCTAGTAACGATGACGTCGACGATCTCTGAGTGTTTTGGAGCCGACTCCCAGCCATGCTCTCACTAGTGCCTCTCCTTGCTGTGTAGAAGCGTGCGTGCGATTAATCGTGTCACATCGACTGATTTGCGTTGTGCTTCACTGCCTGTGAATACAATCATTCAGAGCGACAATACGTGCCAGAATGTCGGGGAACCACTGCGTAGTGAGAACCTGTACGTCGAGGCGTGGAAAAAGTGGGAAGTGCGTGGCGTTTCATGCCTTTCCAAGCCACGAACCTCAACGCATCCAGTGGGTTGACTTCGTACGTGCCGTTGGACACAGGGACTGGATGCCTGTGAAGACCAGCCACATTTGCTCCCTTCACTTTGTGGCAAGCAGCTACAGGGTAAATCCTGTGTTGGCGAACTAGTTGGGCAGTACGAGGCCTCTTCTCGAGGCCGGGGCTATTCCTACCATGTGCCCTCCTGGAGCTGCAAGCAGTGATTCACTGGCCAAACATCCGCGACATGAGGTGCGTAGTTCGTGTTCCTTAGCTCCGACAGTACGGCCGGGACTGATAAATACATTGCATTTACCGTGGTGCTTGAAAAGCAAGGATTGTCGCGAATCGTGGCAATATCCAATTCAAGGTCGATGTCATCATCACTTGCCGATATTGACGGCGACGAAGGCGAGGACGACGATGTTGGCGACAGAGGCATGTCTACGCCTTCAGAGACACAGCTGGACTGGCTGCACGTGCGCTGAAATGCCAGTGTGACGTCCCCACTTTTGTGAGAGCAGCATTAGCTGTGCAGCGGCCACGACGTGGCCGCGAGGTAGCACTGCCAGCACTACAATTTGGCGGGTTTTCCACTCGTTTTAAACTGCATTAGATAGCGAATACATTAATCAAATTACAGATACTCGTTCGTCTCTGAAATGTGTTTTAGGTCGCGCATCGCTACTACAGGGTCAATAGCTACTCGTTTACGCAAAAATCTTGACATGAGTGAATTTCATATCAGTGCACCTTTAATAGTTTTCGAGGTAAGTCTGTGCTGCAACATGTGCTGCCAATCGCAAGTATCCCATTGAATTCCATTGTCCCGTGAGAAGTTTACTACGCATGCCATTCACTTTATTACAGAATGAAGCTATATTGGTTCAGTGTATTCTGAGACAAGGCTAATTGTAAATTTGATTGTAATGTGGCATAAGTCTACTGCTTTCATTTCTTTCAATTGTCCATGTTATTAGGTTTCTAATAAAACTATGGACCATCTGCCCGAAGGAAACCGTGATGGGATGCGAAGCAGCAGCGGTGCGCACGGCGTTCACCCAGTCGAAACCGGCGTCGACGCGAGTGTTGGAAAAGGGGTTTAGAGTGAAACTCGGTGTAGCGCTTACTAGAGTAAACGTTTGTTTGAAACGCCACGACAAGGGAAGCGCGACCCGTTTAAGACGCTTGCACTCGTCTACCTTGTGTCGCATCTCGTCGGTGTTACCCGCGCGCCGTCTGTATTCTCAAACGCAATCAGTGTTCTCGACTCGCACCTCGTCTGTGTCGCTGGTCTTCCACTGCCGACGCTTGCGTTCCGCTTCCCTGGCTCACGCCTTGTCGAAGTTGACGTCGCTATTCGCTAACGCGATTGACTTCGCTAACCATCGCAACGCCGGCGACAGTAGGGAAAGTACGGGCACACCAGCGGGAAGGATGCCGCGAGGGTGAACCGCCCGTCGGCGCGATCACGCGGTAAGCAGCGGAGCGCTGTCCACATTGTCGGCGCCGTGACATTCCCGGGGCGCGCACAGCGTGCGCACCTGCTTGCCCGCAGCTTCTTCTCGCTCATAGATGGAGTGAGGTGGCGCGGGAGAGACGATGTCTACGTGAGGAATGGGCTCGAGCATTGCGAGCGGTGGAGATGGTGAAGCGAGAGAGAGCTGACACACTTCGAGCGCGCGGCAGCCGAGCGAGAGAGACGTCAGTGCGTACTGCTGGGAGGGTGTGAGCTCCTGTGTAAATCGATTTACAAAGCTGAAATGCTGTGCGAAATGTTGGTTGAAGCTACAATTTTGGTGGAACAGAGAGGACTGTTCGTAAATTTTATTACATGTGACGGGGCGTCATGGAATAGAAGAATGTGGACGCTAACATATTGTTACGGTGCATCATCGACAGGAGCAAGCGTGGCACTTAGCGAAGATGAAGAAGACGCCTGTGCGTTAGGCGCTTGCACGAGAGGCAACTCAGCCATCTTGTTCGGCTGCCGATTCTCGGTGGACGCTGTCCTGTAAGCCAAGACCTTGCCCCGTCAGATTTGGTAGAAGTGCTGGGCAACTGCCTCGCAACGGAACTTCGCAGCGGCCGACGTTCGAAGGGTCATTCCACAACAATGACGGAGAGTACGGCGTCTGCATCTGCTCCTGGTGTTCCTGCGGCCGGAGATGATGCGGTAACTACATCTCCTTCTGCGACCACAACCTTTGTGCTCGAACCCCCGCGGGATCCTGGCACGTTCAGCAGTTCCGGCGATCCAGATGAAGTTGACGTGTAAGATTGGCTGGCAGAGTACGAACGTGTGAGTACTCGATACCGATGGGGCACGACTCTTATGCTGGCAAACCTGTTATTCTATCTTAGGGGAACCGCCAAATCGTGGTATGAGAACCATGAAACAGAACTTGTGAGTTGGGTAGTGTGCAGGGAGAAAATTCTAGACCTGTTCGGAAAGCCGATTGGAAGAAAAATGGCCGCGAACAAAATGCTCGTGTCTCGGGCGCAGACCTCGACCGAGTCTTACGTCTCCTATATAGAAGATGTGTTGTCGTTGTGTCGCAAAGCCAATGCCGATATGCCGGAGGCTGACAAGGTCGGGCATATTCTTAAGGGGATTGCGGATGACGCATTCAACCTCCTCATCTGCAAAAATTTTTCTACAGTGGACTCCATTATAAAAGAATGTCGGCGCTTTGAGCAAGCGAAGAGCCGGCGGATTAACAGCGTGTTCACCCGCCTTCCGAATACGGCTGCAACATCATCTTGCGAAGACCGTGCAAGAACACAGCCACCACCTCTAGATTCATCGGATCAGGTGACCCGAATTGTACGGCGCGAACTTGAAGCCATTGCCTCTGCTCCGGCTCACACCGCTGCAAGTGACACCACCCCACTCACTGCTAACATGGTTCAAGCTATCGTCCGCCAAGAACTCGCCAGCATAGGTATTCCCTCGGTGTGCGCTTTGCCCAGCCCGCAGCGAGCTTCATGGCGTCCACTCTCGTCCTATCGCGAGCAGCAGTTCACGGCCCGATCTCGCGACCCTGCGGCGTGGAGAACCGTCGACAATCGACCAATTTGTTTTCATTGCCACCGTATCGGTCATGTCGTCCGTTATTGCAATTACCGCTGGTCCTCGCCACCTCGGACTTCATCTCAACCTCACTACCGACAGGACAGCACCCGCTTCGCGTCTGCCGTGCAGCCTTCTCCACAAAACAACTACAGAAGGTTCAACAGCCGATCTCCGTCACCGCATGGTCATCAGTCGCGTTCGACTCCAGGACGTCGCCAGTCGTCTCGCTCACCGCAGACTCGCAGGCCGTCATCTCCATTCAACCCCGCTCCTGCCTACCCGGAAAACTAAACGGTGCAGCACCCGGAGGTGACGCTGCATCTTCGACTCCCTCCACAAATCCTCGCTTGACGCTTCCGACGAGACAAAATTTGTTAGACGTTGCCGTTGACAGTGTGCCTATTTCTGCCCTTATAGATACTGGAGCGCACATTTCTGTAATGAGCGCGAACCTTCGCCGACGCCTACATAAAGTGCTCACGCCTGCCGCTTCCCACAAGCTTCGTGTCGCTGATGGGAGGACCCCTGATGTTCAAGGGATGTGCACGGCCCGTGTGTCCATTGCCGGTCATCCTACATTAGTTCAGTTTGCCGTCATTGAAATGTGTCCTCATGACCTAATACTTGGTTTGGACTTCCTGTCACGTCATTCTGCGCTCATTGATTGTGCACACTGGTGCTCTTCAGCTTGAACTGCCGCAGTTTGCCGATTTTCCAGCAGACTATTCTCCCCGTTTACGCTCTCGTAACCACGTTCGCTTGCCTCCGCAAGCTGCTACATATGTCACTTTGTCGTGCTCACGTCATGTGCCCGACGGTGACTACCTCGTCACTCCTATAGTCGACGTACTGATGCCCCGAGACGTCGCCCTTGCTCACACTGTTGTCGCCGTCGCTAATAATACAGTGGTTATACCACTACTCAACGTGAGTCTCTTGACTCAAGTTATTCCGCAAGACATGTCTTTGGCCACCCTATCTCCACTTGACAGCTGCAACGTTACTGGTTTGGACACCGATACTACATCCCCCTGTCTTGGCCGCAATTACACTCTGCCTGCAGATGACATTAACAAAATGATTGCTCCCGACCTCACTGCAGTGCAAGCTGCCAGCCTCCGTAGTCTGCTAACATCATATAGAGACGTTTTCGACTTTGACCACCGCCCTCTCAGCCAAACAACTGCAGTGACTCACCGGATCAACACTGGTAATGCCAGTCCTATACGGCGGCGTCCATATCGCGTATCTCACAAGGAACGCCAAGTAATTCAAAATGAAGTGGATAAAATGATTACTAAAGACGTAATAGAACCCTCATCCAGCCCCTGGGCCTCCCCAGTCGTGCTCGTTGAGAAGAAAGATGGCAGCTGGCGCTTTTGCGTGGACTATCGCCATTTAAACAAAGTGACCCACAAAGATGTCTACCCTTTGCCTCGGATTGATGACGCCCTCGATTGCCTCCATGGTGCCCAATACTTTTCGTCTATCGACCTTCGATCCGGCTATTGGCAAATTTCCGTCGACCCCATGGATCGTGAAAAAACCGCTTTCGTTACGCCCGACGGCCTCTACCAGTTCAAAGTCATGCCGTTTGGACTGTGTAATGCGCCGGCAACTTTCGAGCGCATGATGGACTCCCTTCTCTGAGGATATAAGTGGTCCATCTGCTTATCTTATTTAGACGATGTCATCGTCTTTTCACCCACCTTTGACAGCCATATAACACGTCTGTCAGCCGTTCTGGATGTTTTTCGAAGAGCTGCTCTCCAGCTCAATTCTGCAAAATGCCATTTCGGACGTCGCCAAATCACCATACTCGGCCACCTTGTCAGTGCCGATGGTGTTCAACCAGATCCCGAAAAGGTGCGAGCAGTACAACAATTTACTGAACCACGCTCAACCAAGGACGTCCGAAGTTTTGTAGGGCTATGTTCCTATTTTCGTCGATTTGTCCGCAACTTCGCCGACATCGCTCGACCGCTTACTGATCTCTTAAAGAAGGACGTTCCCTTCGTATGGGGTATAGAGCAAGCGGACGCCTTTCCGGCTCTTATCCATCTGCTGACTACGCCACCAATACTGGCCCATTTCGACCCAGCATCACCTACAGAGCTTCGGACCGATGCCAGTGGCCATGGAATTGGAGCGGTCCTTGGCCAACGACAGCACGGGAAGGACCGCGTGATTGCTTACGCCAGTCGTCTTCTTTCACCTGCCGAACGGAAGTTCTCCATCACTGAGCGTGAATGCCTAGCTTTAGTGTGGGCCGTGGCGAAATTCAGGCCTTACCTGTATGGCCGACCTTTTTCCGTTGTTACGGACCATCACGCTCTTTGCTGGCTGTCATCGCTAAAGGACCCATCTGGACGTCTTGGTCGCTGGGCGCTCCGTCTGCAAGAATACTCATTCGTGGTCCACTACAAGTCGGGACGCCTCCACACAGACGCAGACTGTTTGTCACGTTATCCGGTTGAAACGCCCGACTTGACAGACCTTGATTCAGACCCCTGCGTTCTCTCCATCCACGCTTTGGGTGATATCTCCACCGAACAACGACGTGACCGGTCGTTACTCTCCATTATCGAGCGTCTGACCTCTGCTCCAACAGACCCTTCCGTTCGCCTGTTCGAATTGCACGACAACATTCTGTGCCATCGCAGCTTCAACGCTGATGGCCCGGAATTACTACTCGTGCTTCCCCATCACCTGCGTACCAGCGTTCTCGAAAAACTACATGACGTACCTACAGCCGGTCACCTAGGCGTCTCTCGTACCTACGATCGTGTGCGACGTCGCTTTTTCTGGCCCGGACTGTATCGTTCTGTGGTTCGCTACGTCACTGCTTGCGACCGCTGCCAACGCCGCAAGCGCCCCTCTGTGCTACCGTCTGGCCTCCTACAGCCCATTGACATACCGACGGAACCATTCTTCCGTGTTGGCCTTGACCTGTTGGGCCCGTTTCCTACGTCCACCTCCGGAAATAAATGGGTTTCAGTCGCCACAGACTACGCCACACGCTTTGCCATCACTAAAGCACTGCCGACAAGCTGTTCCACTGACGTCGCTGACTTTCTCTTGTATGAAGTCATTCTTCATCACGGCGCTCCGCGGCAGCTGCTTACTGATCGAGGAAGGTACTTTCTTTCACGTGTTGTGGATGACATTCTCCGCGCCTGCTCCACTGAGCACAAGCTTACCACCGCTTATCACCCACAGACAAATGGATTGACCGAGCGTCTGAAGCCGAACGCTGACGCAGATGCTGTCAATGTACGTTTCGCCAGATCACCGTGACTGGGACAAAGCACTCCCCTTTGTCACGTTCGCGTACAATTCTTCACGGCACGACACAGCTAGTTATTCGCCGTTTTATTTGCTATTTGGACCGACATCCAGCATTACCATTTGACACGCTCCTTCCTTCGGCTGCCCCCTTGTCTACTGAGTACGCCAGCGATGCCGTTTCTCGAGCCCATGCAGCCCGTCAGCTTGCCCGTGATCGGCTGCACTTGTCGCAAGCGCAGCAAAAAGACCGCTATGACAGTCGCCACCAAAGCGTGCACTTCTCGCCGGGGTCTCTGGTACTTCTCTGGACACCAAACCGCCAAGTCGGCTTATCAGAGAAGCTACTATCACACTACCATGGCCCCTACAAAGTGTTACGACAACTTAGTGACGTGAGCTACGAGATCGCACCTCTAAACAATGCCTTTTCGACCACCTCACTCCAGACAGACGTTGTACACGTTTCCAGACTTAAACCGTATCACCCTCCCCGTTCGTCGCCGCCGTACTAAGCGCAGTGACGGCGCTTCCGCCGCAGGGGAGTGATGTTACGGTGCATCATCGACAGGAGCAAGCGTGGCACTTAGCGAAGATGAAGAAGACGCCTGTGCGTTAGGCGCTTGCACGAGAGGCAACTCAGCCATCTTGTTCGGCTGCCGATTCTCGGTGGACGCTGTCCTGTAAGCCAAGACCTTGCCCCGTCACAATATATTCAGGTAACTGAAAGCATAACCGTCTACAAGGCACCACCCTGTTGATAAAAATAGGAGTCTTCGTTTTCTGTCATGCTTTCCTCTCTTGATGAATTGCCTCTCCTCCTGAAAGGGGAATTTGACACACCAAACGGCCGGGTACAAATTTTTGCATTGTTTGTTTATGTGTGAGTGCTAACTTCACAAACAACTTCTTTTTGCTTTTTTTAATACTGCTGGTGCCCATGTACTTCCTCTGTGAGGCGTTCAACTTTAACAGAGAGAAGGTCACTCTGAAAAGCCCAAGTTGTCAACTAGTGACCTGAATGCTAACAGTTTTGAGAAAATGCGAGTTGCACTCGCTTAACAGCTTTCAGCTGACGAGATGGAACGCGAGAGAGATAGCTAAAAGCAGAAAATGGCAAATTTATTTGTCTGAGTCGCATTCCTGAACAACCACTTTTGGAAGACGACTGTTCTAGTGCTCAATTGCTGAAGGCAGGAATGAGTCTTGCGTTCGCAACACAACTGAAGGAAGACGCGACAGCAGGCCTAGTGTGACGCCTGCAACGTCCGTTTTGTACAGCGACTTTAACAAGACGACAGCGAGCTTTAACAAGACGACAGCCAAGATAGCCTCACTGTCACAAATGAGACAGCCCAGAGCATGTCACAGTGAAAAGACTGGTGGCTAAAGGGTTAATCAAGCGAAGTCAAAGAAAACAAGCAAAATTCTTGAAAAGCAGCTGCTCGAAAACATCATGGAAGATTCGGCATATCGAATGTTTGAGGCAAAAGAAACCAATCACCTAAAACATCATTTCACCGAAGGTGATGTGTTCAGAAGCATGGGCTTGAAACAAGCGTGGGAAGCACCGATAGAAGAGCAGGCGCAGGTGGAAACGCGGATTGTCCAACACTAATTGCCCTGGACTTGGTAAAAGTACTCGTGCACAAACAGCATTGATTGATATGTGGGGTTTAACGTCCCAAAACCACTATATGATTATGAGAGACGCCGTAGTGGAGGGCTCCGGAAATTTAGACCACCTGGGGTTCTTTAACGTGCACCCAAATCTGAGCACACGGGCCTACAACATTTCCTCCTCCATCGGAAATGCAGCCGCCGCAGCCGGGATTCGAACCCGCGCTCTGCGGGTCAGCAGCCGAGTACCTTAGCCACTAGACCACCGCGGCGGGGCGCACAAACAGCATGGGATTAAACGTGGGCACATTAAAAATTTTCATCATCGCAGGTCACTTTCTAAAGATGGCGTAGTCCATTCATGTAAATCCTGAATACCGAATGGCTCAGAGCTATTTAGGCCTGTACGAAAGCTGTACCCATCAGAACTCCCCACCTGAGGCCCTGGGGTGTGTTAAATAGTAGAACAAAGGGACAAGGAAGTGACGGGTGCATGGAACGTTCGGCGCGTGTATCGGACTTTAATATTTTGGGACAGACAACAATGGGCACGTGTAATGGCTCTCTGGGCAATAAAGTCACCCCATTTCTCATCTTTACAACGAGGAGGTTTCCTTTTTGCACAAAATGAGCAGTAATTCGATATTTCAGCGTTAGTAGAAATTCTAGTCCACGAAACAGATTTGCAACTTGAAGGGACTGCCAACTGATTTTTGCCGACCCAGTTTTTCCTGGCGCGACCAAAGTCTTACCTTTCGCAGTGTTCGTAGCTGTCGTAGTTACTCCTAAAAGCACGTAGTTCTTTTATAAGCAGTATGTTTCGATTTGAAAGGCTCTGAACACCGACTTGCATTTTTGTTCAGCAACGCTGAAAATTGATAGCAAGGCCGATAGCCCTTCTAGCGACTTGTGCATGCCATCATGGTTCTGCTTTCGCAGGAGTTCGTATAACTACGCTTAACCACGTTCATTCTAAGCTTTAAAACTATTTTTAAAATTAACAAACTGTTACAATGAGACGTTGTCCCTTTATGCAGTTTCCCTGTATTTGTACCGCGTTGCGTGCGCCTGCACCCAAGTTGTGTGCGCCTCTGTGCGCCTCTGTCATAGATGGATTGTCCCGTCAACGTTACTTTATCGACACACGAGCCAAACCAAGACACCAAAACGTCACTGCGCGTCATTTTTGAGACAGAGTGTAGGTAAAAAAACCACGTCGCTCTAAAATCTTAGCGACTTGGAAACTACGCGCACGCTTTCATTTACACGTAGAAAAGTTTCTCCAGACACGCTGAGGAGCTCAAAATCATTACGTTATGGGAAGGCAGCGCCACTTTGGTACGCGTTCTGGTATAGTCAATTCAAAAGAAGTGCATGGCACCGCATACAAAAAGGTTCAGCCGGTGCCGGCATCTGGTACGGCAGGTGTAGCGAAGTGTCTCGGCACCCGATTCGGGGTGCAAATGCAACGCATCAGCAGCGCCACCGCTTAGTGTAAATCCAATGTTGAGGTGCAAACAGAGAACACCTGTCATCTGCTGCTCGGCTACGTAAGTCGTCGTGAGTATTGTGCGCCCACAGATTTGCAGCTCCTGATTTGTCAGCATGAAAGGACTCCCACATTGCCATGTAAATAGCTGAATCAGACCACGAACACGAGAAACTGGGCGCAGTGTTATGCCAAATCGGTGCTCAACTGGTGTGCAGTGATGGTAACCGCACACCTTGGTACTACGAGGAAGTTGTTGTCCGTTAATTTGACCACGACTTCAAGGTCCTTTTTGCCGATGTTTCCGAAATTCTCTTTATCTTTATCAATAAAAAAACCTCGTCTTTTTTTTGTTTCACAGCACTTCGTTAGAGTCGTCACGACGTGCAGGACCTTGCTAAGCGCTCTGAAGTCGCACGAGGCAGCTGCTGCAGGGGCCGCTTGCGTCGTTGCATCGCGTGATCTTGCGACGTTTTCGGTGTATCACGCCCATTTGTCAAGTCAGTGGTGGCAAGTTGGCCCGACGCACATACAACCCGCAATGTTCTGCCATCTCAAAAAAAGAGAAAAACAATGGATAACGAAGAAATGTTGCGGTCGTGAATCTGAGCGAACTTCTCAAGATTGCTATCAATTCTGCACAATTACCTGCTGTAGCGTAGAGCTCGCTGTCACCGGCTAGGATTATCACGCCAAGATCGTCCACAATCGGAAAAATTTCCGTCGGTACACCGTCGATGTCTGCGACGTCCCACAGGCGCGTCTGAAGGTGTCTGCTAGCGCGCGACAAGAATGTGCAAGGCTGCACCAAAAAGCTGCATTATGGCTTCTTCACCCTCGCGCTAGAAAGTGCAAGGGTTTGCGGCACCACGGTGACACCTAACCAACACCCTGTACAAGGTGCAGAATGCGGCGCTGCACCTTGGAGAATTGAGGAACGAGGTGCAGCGCACCGTGAAAAGGTGCAGTATGTGCAGAGAACCTAGGGTGAATCAAATCGACCTTACTAACGCTGGCTTATATGTAAATTTTTAAGGAGTAATATCTTTTACTATAAAGAAGCAAACCATATTTCAATACTAACAGAAATATTGTTGACCGCGTGCACTATGTTACGGTCACGTCACAGAACAACTCAAATTAGTGAAGTGTCCGTCACCAGGTGGCGCCACTGGCTGTTTTCATGATCTTCAATGCAGAAACTCCACTTCTCGCAACAAAAAAAATGGAAGATCCCACGTACTGTGGGAACCTATGATATGCGAAGCACAAATGAGGAAGGTTGATATGTCACTTTAAAATGAGCTCAACGTTACGAGGCAGAGGTGTGTTAGGCCGTACATGACTTCCTTCTTATGATTATCATGTTTGAACATGTCATTTAACTACGTAGTCTATTCACGTCACCTAATACTAAATTTAAATATATGTGGAGCTAGCGAAACAGCCAGAGCCGCACCATGAATTGCCCGATAGACTTCAACGTAAGTTGATGCACGTGCACACTGGGCACAGCAACGCTGCGCTAGCAACGCGAGCACTCTTTAGTCTGACGCCAGACGCGACCAGCGCGACCAGCGTTTTTCGGCGCGGCCGGGCGAAACCCGTCGCGAAATGCGACATAGTGCATTTTGCGCCGATTACTTTACTAAGCCAGCACTGCGTCTGATTCTCTTTGTGACCGAGGGACGCCCGCCGTGCTCACACGCGCATGCGTCTAAGCAACGCTGCGCGACACGCATCTCCAAGTATAAAGCAGGCATATCGGTGCCTGGCGTGGCATCGCCGTCGTTACGCGGCGAAACGAACGCCGGCGCGCACGCGTGTCTGGTCCCGTCGAAATGTATTTGTGCCTTGGGCGAGGCGTGTAGTCCCTGGCACGAGTTACGTTCCGTTTGGTTCTTTCCACTCGCCTCTCGCTTGTTGCGCGACATTTGCTGCTGCCGCCAAGGAAGCCGAAGACGAGAACTTTTCATCTGCTGGCACCTTGAGGAAACGGCCGCTCCGACATAATCTGGATATAGAGACGTTTATTCGTTTCTCCTTCTCTCTCTGCACCCCTGGTTTTATCCCCTGTCTCCCCATTCAACCACTCTTACAGTCCAATCAAAACGCACAGATGTGTCTCTCCTCACCACAACCTCGAAGACCCACCGCCTCTTGCCAACTCATCGGTTCTCCGCCGTCGCTCAGGTTTCTTTCACACCGGTTCCCGGAATGATCGACGACGGGCGTTGCCAGGTCGTGGAAAAGCGCCTCCTAGTAAGTTCCCGCGATGCCGGGTTGACAGGCCATCAATACAATTGGCCCCTGCGCCATTGCCGTCGCCTCCGCCTATTCTGATTGTCCGGCGGACGCATACGTGTACCTTCCACGTGTACCTTCCACGTGTACCGGCCACCTGCAGCCTGGCTTGGTCTCCTGTAAGGCGCCATAATTGAGCCCGACAGCGGCACGGGAGTTGTGGCGTCCTTTGTGGCCAGCAGACAGTCATCGTGCCGCATTCCGGTGGCCCTGCTTCCTTGTTGGCGAGGGGTCGCCGGCCGCTGGGTGGGTAACATAAGGTATTCGGGTAACGCACGAAGTTCGACCCCAACACCTCCCCTCCAGCTGTGTTGCACTGTATCTATGACATGCGACACAAACACAGCCACATATGCACACATGTTCACTGGCTCGACCCGTGAGGCACCAACTGTCACTCGTACCTCGTTGACTCCATCGCGCGCACGCACTAACAAAGCATACACCCCCCTTAACTCGCCGTCCCTTTTCTGCCTCATCGTTAGGAGTCACTAACCGCGACATTGCGTCGGCATTAGCGTTCAGACACGCCTTTTTGTGCTCAATTTCCAGGTTATACTTCTGTAGTGCCAACGCCCAGCGTGTCAGCCTAGCGCTTTGCGGAGTGGTTAGAGTCAGAAATTTGAGTGGGTTCTAATCGGTAATCACCTTGATTTTAGCGCCAAACAGCCCAACATCCAACTTCCCCATTGCCCAAATGATTGTATAAGCTTCCTTTTCCATTGTGGCCCATCGGGTCTGCGCCGGGCTAAGCTTCTTGCTCAGAAAAGCGATAGGGCGCTTCTTGCCCACCAGATTCTGCTGTGACAGGCACGCACCAATGGCGTAATCGCATGCATCTGTGGCGAGGATAGATTCTTTCCTCGGATCTGGTGCCTGCAACGCCGACGCCTGCACTAGACAGTTTTTCACCTTGTCAAAAGCTTCCTGCGCCTCTGCATTCCAAGGTAATTTCAGCGGAATACGTCGGCCAGTTAGGTTAGTCAGAGGCATAACGACTTTGGAGTACTCGGGCACGTAGTCCCTATAATAGTTGGCTAGCCCTAAGAAACTACGAAGTTGTCCCTTTGTTTCGGGAGCCGGGATCTGCTCTATCACCCTGACCTTCTCTAGATCGCCTTCGAATATCACTCCTACTGCAGTTACTCGGGCGTGATATGCGCGAAGCTTGCTAGTGTGAATGGTTCTGCGTGAACCGTCCTCGAGCTCATCTACTAAATAACTGTACGGTCGCAGTTTTTCGACCACTGTGATCGGTCCCTTCCACTTTGCCACTAGCTTCCCCTCTCCTTCCTTCTCGAGCCATAGTACTTTGTCCCCTGTGAAAACTGTTCGTCTGTGGCCCTTAAGTTATAGCGTCCTACGTACTCCTTCTGAGTGAGTTCACTCTGTCGGGTGGCTCCTCCGCTAGCTTTTTCTAAACTACTTCGGAACTTCGCAAGATATTCCGCTGCTGGCATACCCAATGATACCGGCACTTCCCAGTCTCCTGACCAAGTCCTTTTGAGAATGGATAGAGGCCCGTTCGGCACCCGCCCGTACATGAGCTCGAACGGTGACCGCCCTGTAGTCGCATGTGGAACCTCACGATATGCCCATAACAAAAACGGAATCATCCTATCCCACTCGCGTCCATGTTCGCTGACTATGTGAGAAAGCATTCATTTGAACGTGCCGTTCCAGCGCTCGACTAAGCCGTTGCTTTGCGGGTGATCGGGCGTGGAAAATCTCGGTGTTGCCCCAGTCTTTGCAAAATCTCCTGTGTCAACCTTGACGTAAAGTTGGTGCCCTGATCTGAGCAAATTGTCTCTGGCACCCCGTGTTGAGAAAATATCTGCTCTCCTAAATGACCTGCCCATCGTGAATCGTGAGCCATTTTCAGCACTTCTTTGTGCCTGTGTGATGGTAGCATTAACTGTTTGCAGATGCGACCCGCGAGGTGTTCCTGATAATACAATAGCTCGTCTTCAACGAGCATGCCACGCGTTCCGGCCTTTGCCTGCGCCCAAGCATCTCGCAAAGCCGGGTCTGCTTCCTGAGCCTCACGAAACTCCTGTCGTTTGCTTTTGACCGGCTCGGAACCTTCGCTGTTGCTCTCCGCGGTTATGACGCCTGCCATCGCCCGTTGCTCCTCGCATGCCTTATCTGACAGCTCTACCATAGCTTCGGTCTCCTCGACTGCTGAACACTCGTCTGACACTATGTCACGTTTAACCCTTTCCTCGAGAAGCTGTGCGTAATCGTTGGGCGTGATCAGCGCGTCAGTGCCGTCTAGCAGCTTATCTGTGATTGCACAAAGCACGGCCGACTGCACTGCCTCGGACGTCACGTAAGGACTCCCTTCAGTAGCTATGAGCGGCACGTAAGCCAACTCAGCGGTTACCTGTTGCCCGAACGCTCCCGTCAACTTTATCTGCGAACCCGTACTATCGTACTGAGGTGCCACTGCCTTTCTCATGACGCTCACGTTGCTCCTGAGTCCACCACGGCGTTTAATGATCGACCTGAGCTCTTAAGTGTTAGTTTCCAGTGAGGGTTGTTTCTGCTCTTTTCGCTGCCACAACCTGTCTGCCATTGCTATTTGTGACCCGAATGCAGAAGCCGTCACCCTCGCGACCACTGGACCGTTTTCTTGTCCTGCTGGCCTAGTGCCTTGCCTTGCACCTGAGCCCTTATTGGGGCAATTCCTGGCAATGTGGTCGGCACCCTTACACTCAAAACATCGCCTTTTCCCTTTTCCGTCCAAGGTTGTATCTACCACTGTTTTAGCTTTCTTTTGCCACTCCTCTACATTCGCCTTCTTTTGTGCTGCCTTGCACTTTTCGCTCTCCTCGAATCTCTCCGCGAGCCTAGCCACGCCACTGGGCAGCAAAAAGAACTCCTGTTGAATACAAATGACATGCGCTCTCGCTTCCGGGCTGAAACATTCTTTCAAGCGATCCGCGACGACTAGCAGCTTGAGTTCCTCGAACGTGCCTACCTTTCAACTCTGGACATAATAGTCGAAATAATTCTCAAGGCGTACGGCAAACTGATCCCAGGACTCCCTTTCTCCCTTTTCCGATCCCGCAAACAGCCTCTTGTACTCCTCCGCCGAAAGCCTGAGACCCTCCAAAATGCTTGACTTAAGCTTAACATAAGCTTTGCGCTCCTCTGCTGTAAGCCTGCACAGCAGCCCGCGTGCCCTTTCACTTAACTGTGGCAAAACTAGCCCGGCCCACCATTCACTCGGAACTTCATACGACTCGAGCGTTGCCTCAACATCCTCGAACCACATTGGCGCCAGCGCCTCTTGGTTCGGCATTTGTGCCAGTACACCTTTTAACAAGCTTGCAAATTTCAGTCGCCTGTCTTCCTCTGACCTTCCGCCAAGCGCTACGCTGTCATCGCTCTCGTTGGACTCTGCCCCATTACGGGCTCGTAGCCGCTGGTTTTCCAGCATCAAGCGCTGCTTCTCTATTTCCGCCTCAGTAATTTTAATTGAAGCTGGAGCAGCGCTAGCTGCTGTTCCGACGCCGTATCTGACGTGCCACTACCATGACCCCCCGTGCCGCTGTTGGCGACTCCCAACGCCTGCAAGTTTCCTGCCCCGTCCCCGTTCATTTTCGAGTTGTCTCTTTCTCTGTCTCGCAAGTTGTAATGCATTGTCATCGCCTGCGCCCAACAGAAAATCAAGAGGTACCCGCCTGAAGTAGCCTTTCGATGCACTCTTCCTCCTCGGAATCCGGTGGACTAGCCTTGCTACGTTGATCCCGCAGCGTGGTAGTCAGTTGAAGGTGGTTGTCGTCAGTCTCGGCCGATGTCGCTCGCCGCTGTCCTCCTCAGTTCAGCCATGCAGATCCTGTCGACTGCGCCAGTTACGTTCCGTTTGGTTCTTTCCACTCGCCTCTCGCTTGTTGCGCGACATTTGCTGCTGCCGCCAAGGAAGCCGAAGACGAGAACTTTTCATCTGCTGGCACCTTGAGGAAACGACCGCTCCGACATCATCTGGATATAGAGACGTTTATTCGTTTCTCCTTCTCCCTCTGCACCCCTGGTTTTATCCCCTGTCTCCCCATTCAACCACTCTTACAGTCCAATCAAAACGCACAGATGTGTCTCTCCTCGCCACAATCTCGAAGACCCACCGCCTCTTGCCCACTCATCGGTTCTCCGCCGTCGCTCAGGTTTCTTTCACACCGGTTCCCGGAATTGTCGACGACGGGCGTTGCTAGGTCGTGGAAAAGCGCCTCCGAGTAAGTTCCCGCGATGCCGGGTTGACAGGCCATCAATACAATTGGCCCCTGCGCCAATGCCGTCGCCTCCGCTGATTCTGATTGCCCGGCGGACGCGTACGTGTACCTTCCACGTGTACCTTCCACGTGTACCGGCCACCTGCAGCCTGGCTTGGTCTCCTGCAAGGCGCCATAATTGAGCCCGACAGCGGCACGGGAGTTGTGGCGTCCTTTGTGGCCAGCAGACAGTCATCGTCCCGCATTCCGGTGGCCCTGCTTCCTTGTTGGCGAGGGTCGCCGGCCGCTGGGTGGGTAACATAAGGTATTCGGGGAACGCACGAAGTTCGAGCCTAACAGCACGCATCTCATGATTATCATGCTTTCACGAGTCACATGCTTCGTCATCTATTTACGGGACGTAACACCAAATTTGGCATATATGAAGCTAGTGAAATGGCCGCGAGCGCTTTATGTGTGTGGCATGCAGTAACGTTGTCACATGAAACGCATGTCATGATTATCACGTTTGCACCAGTCACATACCTTTGTCATCCATTCACGTCCCGTTACACCAAATTTGGTATATGTAAAACTAGGTAAAAGGCCATGAGCGCATCGTGAGCGCGGCATGTAGTCATGTATTACACTCGTCATACAGTCACGTTATGCCCTACCAAGTTTGGTATTGATACCATTATTGAAACGACCAGGAGAGCTAAAATTCGTTCCCAGTATCTGCGTGTTAATCTGCATATTTCGTGGAAAGACGATAATCTTGCGTGTGGAGAGAGTGAACAAACATTTATTTCATGTTCTGTTCGAAAAAAATCGATGAATGCTATTGTAAATGCGCTGCGTTAGAGTGCCTCGAGCGTGCAGTGGAGAAGAACGAGAGCATCAAGTCACGTCAGACGTGAGGCATGAGCGCCAACTGACAGTTTTCTTTGAAAACGAAGCGCGTGGCTCTCAGACGGGTGTGCGCGCCTGTCTCAGAGGTGATAAGGTGTAGAACGCAAGGCAACGGGTAGGGGCCACCATTGTCTCGCCTTTTCGTGCAAGTGTTGCATGGTAAGCGCAGCGTGATAAGAGCTACAGTCCTCAAAATTACTTATGTATGTCTTTTCTAATAAAACATGCACATGCAAAATATATACATGTTAATAAGGTTCCCTAGAAATGCGCAATAATTTATTTTTTAATTGACCATTGCACAAGTATGCACGCTAAAGCTTGAGAAAAATTGGTGGGTGCTGCAAATGGGTCAGCAGTTTCAAGTACCCGATGCCGTTAGGACTGAATAAACAGACAAATGTACAGACAGACGGGCAGACACACAGATAGACAGATCAAAATTTTTCCGTTGACGGCCCCCAAGCAAGACTATTGCCTATAAAAGCGCAGGCCGTAAAAGAGTACGTGCGGGCCGCTCCTCTAGCCCGGCCGTGCAACCTCTCGTTTAGTCCTTGGAATGTCCGCTGGATGGAGGTACTTCTATATTATTTTGTGCCGCTCACCTAGAAGACGAAGAAAAGGAATAGGTGTGCCTGCTCTCACCATCTTGTCTTTTTTGCCGCAATATTCATTGATTGATTGGTGAGGTTTAATGTCCCAAAACCACCATATGATTGTGAGAGACGCCGTAGTGGAGGGCTCCAGAAATTTTGACCCCCTGGGGTTCTTTAACGTGACCTGAATCTGAGCTCACGGGCCTACAAAATTTCCGCTTCCATCGGAAATGCAGCCGCCGCAGCCGGGATTTGAGCCCGCGACCTGCGGGTCAGCTGTCGAGTACATTAGCCACTAGACCACCGCGGCGGGGCTTTGGCCGCAATATTGCGAACTGCAAATATTGTAAATAATACGCCAGATTTCTGTCTTTGCCCCTCGTAACGTTATAGGTGGAAGGCGCGGGGTACTCACTTAACGCAACGCGTAACTTCGCAGCAGGCGTCTTCTTTCACAGTCTATCATGTCGACGGCCAATTTCGTCGATCCAGCCCCCGCTATGCCGACTGCACCGAGACAAGTTGTTATGATCCACCATCGAGACCCTGGCCCCTTCTGCGGGAGTGATTACGTGCACGTGGAGAAGTGGTTGGTCAACTACAAACGCACCAGCAAGACGAATCACTGGTATCTAATTTCCATGCTTGGAAATGCCAGTTACTACCTCAGGGGTATCGCCAGTGTGTGGTTCGACACGCACGAGGAGGAGCTGACCAGGACGTATGTAAATAAAAAAACGAAATACCTTTTCGGAAAGCCTAAATCATGCCAACGAGCCGCCCAGAAAGAACTCTCATGCCGGGTTTAAACCCCAACGGAGCCATACATGATGTTCATACATGATGTCTTAGCATGTTCATACATGATGTCTTAGTTGATAGTCAAACGCCCAAAGCCGACAAAGTCAGCAACCTTCTCAAAGACCACACTGATGAAGCCTTTCCCTTGTTTTTTATAAAGACTACTTCACGATTGATGACATTATGAGAAAGTGCCAACGGTTAGAAAAAGCAAAGAGCCGACGAGTCACGAAAGCAATTTCTTCGGCTCCCTAACACAGCGGCCCCGTTGTTGTGCGAAGACGTCCTAGGTTCAGCCGCCAGCCAGTAGCGAAAACATTCTGCGTCTTGTGCGGCGAGAGATCGACGGAGCAACTCTATCGACTCCTTAGGCTCGTTCTCACGACGAAGCGCGCCCGACAGTGTCACTAATCTTGGCCGTCGTGCGTGAAGAAGTGCTAAACGCAGACATCCAGCCAGTATGTGCTCTAATTCGTCCCACGGCTAGCCCTGCTTCATACTACCGACAACAACAGATATATCCAGGTACCGGGGTCCTAACCAGCGGCACACGCGTGATGACAGGCCGATATGTTTCAACTGCAATGGCATCAGCCACATTTCCCGCTATTGTCGCTGCCGTCGGGTATCCTCCCCTCGTTTACCATACCGTTCAGACGGCAATATATCTTCCCCTTTGCACAGCCATGAGGACCTACCGAACCCTGATTCCCGACAACGAGCCCTCGTTACAACCCTTTGCCGTCCCCCCAAACCCAGTGACGTACTTTGTCACCTATGCCCCGTGGCTCCCAATCACCTTTTCCATGCCGTCCCTCCTCGGAAAAATAACCAGTGTAGCTCCCGGAGGTGACGCTGCATTGACCTATCAACCCGGATATCCGCTGTGAACTCTGGAAACCAGGCAAAACATTATGAACGTAGAATTATATGGCGCGCCTGTTTCGGCACTCATCGACACAGGTGCCCAATTATCAGTCATGAGCGCTCACTTTTCTCGTCGTCTCCGTAAAGTTGTTACACCTGCCTCATCACCTGTTGTTCGCGTAGCCGATGGCCGTAGACTTACCGTCCTTGGAATGCGTTTTGCACGTGTGGGCTTCGATGACCAAAAGACCTCAGTTCTTTTTGCTGTTCTGGGCGAGTGTCCTCCTGATCTGATTCTCTGTCACAACTTTTTGAGAACATTTTGCCCTGATCGACTGCTCATTTGGTTTGTTACAGATAGAGCTTCCTGGTTTACCTGACCTCACTATCGCACCGTCACCACGTTTATGTGTCGTTTAGTTTATTCGCTTGTGCCAGGTACGGCGACTTACGTTTCGCTTAAAGCAGCCCTACTGGTATGTGAAGGCGACTACTTGATTACCCCCTCCATGGACGTTGTTCTGACGCGACGAGTAGGTCTGCCTCACTCTTTTGTGACTGTTTCTGCGACTAACTTTTGCATACCTGTCCTGAACTTTGGACGCTGCGCACAACAATTTCATGAAGGTATCACGCTGGACACAATACTACCTTTAGACGCAAATGACCCTTTTGCCACAGCCATTGATGCCCCACAGTTACCTGCAGGCAGCCCAGCTGCTAGCCCAACGTTTGATGACGTGTTTGAACCTTGGTTGCCCCAGACCTGGACCCTTCTCAAAGACTGGATCTTCGCCTTTTGTTGGCGTTATACCATGACGTTTTTTTTATTTTGCTTCATCAAAACAGACCATGCGTCGGCTTTTTCTCATCTCGTCGACCAACCCACGTCACCCTCTGTGTTGGCCCATTTCGATGACTCTGCGTATACCGAAGTACGCACCGATACCAGTGGTCATACTATCGGCACTGTTTTTGGTGAAAATCAACGTGGTCACGACTACGTCATTGATTACGCCAGCCGCCTCCCCTACGCAGCTGAGCGGAGCTATTCTATGACTGAGAAAGAGTGCCTTGCTATTGTTAGGGCTGTCGGGAAATTTCGTCCTTATCTCTACGGCAGACCCTTCACTGTGATAGGTGATCACCACGCGTTATGCTGGCTGTCTTCACTCAAAGATCCAACCGGTCGACTTCGTCGTTGGCCACTATGACTACAAAAGTAGACGTTCACACTTGTCTGCAAGTCTGGATGCTTGCATCTAGACGCTGACTGCCTGTCCCACTATCCACTGGACCCACCAGACTCTTTGGTAAACGATACCATTTCGTCTGTGCTAACTGTAACTGACCTGTTAAACCTTTTTACTGAGCAGCGACGTGACTTGTCTGTTCGTAACATTATCGACCGCCTCAACTCTACAGCTGCCGATTCATCCCTTCGTCTTTTTGTGCTAAGTGACGGCACTATGTTTCGTCACAGTCTGATATCCGATAGTCCTGTGCTCTTACTTGTGATTTCGGCCCATCTTCATTCGACTGTTCTTGCCCAGCTTCATGACTTACCAATGGCGGGGCACCTCGGCATTCCCCGCAACTACATTCATGCACGCCGTTGGTTCCACTGGCCAGGAGTGTATAATTCAGTGCGTCGTTACATGACCTTGTGGGATCTTTGTCAGCATCGGAAGAAGTCAACTTTCCCGACTGCCAGCTGCCTTCAATCACTCGACGTCCCATATTAACTGTTTCATCGTATCGGCCTCGACTTGCTTGGTCTGTTCCCCACGTCTTTCTCGGGAAATCAATGGATCACTGTTGCCACAACTATGCCACATTGTTTGCAGTTACTCGCGCACTTCTCACCAGCTGCGCGAACGTCATAGCAACATCATCCTTCAGCACCGAGCACCGCGGCAGCTTCTGACGGACCGTGGGAGGCAGTTTTTAACTCGGGTCATCAATGGCATTTGAATGTCTTGCTCGACCGAACATAAGCTAATCACGGCCTACCATCCACATAAAAATGGCTTAATGGAGCGGATGAAGTAAACAATTGCCGAGATGCTGGCAATGTACGTGTCTGCCGACCACCAAGATTGGTATGCAGCGTTGCCTTTTGTCAAGTTCACCTACAATGCTTCGCGGCACTAGACGGCTGGCTATTCCCCTTTCCTTATTTAATTTGATTGAAATCCAACGTTGCCTATGGACACGATGATGCCTCCTTCGACGTACCCACCCACGGAATACGCTCAAAAAGCTATAGCTCGCGCCGACCATGCACGTCAACTTGCACACATTAGGCTAAGTGACTCGCAAGCGGGCCAAAAATATCGATACGACAGTCGTCACCGATACGCCCACTTTCCTTTAAGATCTCTTCTTCTCATGTGGTCTCCAGCAAGCCGTATTCGGCTTTCTCAGAAGCTATTATTCCAGTACTCCGGACCATAGCGTGTGCGCTGTCAAGTGACCAACGTCACGTATGAAATCGAACAATTGTCTACGCAACCCCATTCACGAAACCCCACACTGACATCGTTTACGTTGTCTGTTTGAAGCCTTATCACGCACCGAACTCCCACAACGTACATGTATAGTGACCACTTTCACTACCTTCCTTCTTCGGCTGCACCGAGTTGGTGCTTTCGCTGCAGGAGGGTAATGTTACGTGCCACTCACCTGGAGGACAAAGAAGTGAAGGACGAGGTGTGCCTGCTCTCGCTATCTTGGTTGTTTTTCGCCGCAATACTGTGGACTGTAAATATTGTAAATAATGCACCCGTTTTGTGTCATTCCCCCATGTGACATCATGATGAATATATGATGAAAAGATGCGAGATGGCGGTACTTGGAGTGTTCACTTAATGAACGGACGAATGGACGGACGCATGGCCGAACAGACAGATAGATGCATGAACGGGTGGACAGACGCACAACCGGACGCATGGATGGATGTATGAATGCACGGATATGCGTACGGACGCGCGAACAGATCGACAGACGCAGGAACCGACGTACCGAAGCACGAACGGCGTGACGCACAGATGAACGCCTGGACGGAAGGAGAGACGCAGAGACAGACGAACGTGCGAACGGACGCACGGTTGCACCGACGGACGCATGGACGGGTGAACGGAAGCAAACACTGCACTCGATCGTCTTCGCTGCACGCTAGAGGCACTCTGACGCAGCGCCTCCAGAATACCATTCACCGATTTGCTTGCGCAGAACATCAAATAAACGATTTCTTCACTATCTCCAGATGCAAGATTATCGTCTTTCGACGACATTTCTAGTGTAACATGCAGATACGAGGCCAATTTCTTCTTCGTGACGTACTACGTCAACGCATGGGGGTGCTCGAGACATTTAAAAAGCGTCCAGTAAAACGTAAACAATGTCATAATGAAGGTAAAGCATCAGGAGAGATCACTTATAGAAATACTTGGCACATTTCTCCCCCTTTTTAGAGAATATTAGCTACACAGCATTATACTATAGGTGAGCTGCGTAGAACAACTTTTTTCCTAACTCGACAATGTTACTTTTGTGAGTAGAATATTATGAAGTTACGCCCGTAGGAAAATTATTCGGTCACACCACTGCATCACCTTTGGAAAACGAACCGTACGGGTCATCTGAAGGCGCACCTGCCGGAGTAGGCCATTGCTCTCGTACGGCAGCAGACCCGTCACCATCACGTAGAGGATTACGCCTAGTGACCACACGTCGGCTAGCTTGGGCAGATAGCAAATGCCCTGTAGAATCTCTGGTGCCGCATATGCTTCGCTGCCGCAGAACGTCTCGCTAAGCTCCTTGTGCTTGGTGTGCTCGTCGGCTGCAAAATAAATAAATAAATAATTGCGTTCAGTTTGTCCTGTCTCTGACTAAAGCAAGTTCATAACTTTTTCGGCCAAACCTTGTTTTTTTGTGTTTCTGGCCATGGAATGGTCAGTGAAAAAAATGCCCCCACCTCGCTGAAGGAGATTGTGAGGAAATGCAAATGCATCGTGTAGCGTGCATGGCGGTGTTTCGCACGTGAGAACCCAGCTTTATAGAAGAATATTGCTAGTTTTCAACGCGAATGCATTTCTTAGTCGGGCTATGTCAGGCGTTAATCGGGATCCATCCACCGACCTATCCCATAGCAACAGCTGCGGGCGCACGCGTCCCAAGCAACCAGAGCCTCCACCATGTCACGTTTAGGCATCATCAACTGTCAGCAACACCTGCGGGTGCGCACTCTTATGCTCGCCTATAGCAACCGCAGCCCCCAACTCCTTTACTTGAAGGTGACGTGCCACCGCTAAATCGACACCGCAGCCCCCACCATGTCACGTTTCGGCGTCAGCAACTGTCAGCAACAGCTGCGAGTGCACACACTTATGCTCGCCTCTAGCAACCTGAGCTCCCAACTTCTTGACTTGAAGGTGATGTGCCACCGCTAAAACGACACGTGAGCCCCCGCCATGTCACGTTTCGTCGTCAGCAACTGTCAGCAACAGCTGCGGGTGCGCACTCTTATGCTCGCTTCTAGCAACAGGAGCCCCCAACTCCTTTACTTGAAGGTGACGTGCCACCGCTAAAACGACACCGGAGCCCCCACGATGTCACGTTTCGGTGTCAGCAACTGTCAGCAACAGGAGTGGTTGCGCACTCTTTTGCTCACCTCTAGCAACCGAAGCCCCCAACTCCTTGACTTGAAGTTGACGTCCCACACCTCAATGCGGTGCGTTTGAAACACGTTTGTAGTGGTTGTGCTACCAGTGTTTGCGCAGCGTTTGTGATGATAAGACGCTGACATTATAGCCGTCAGGTGCAATGACTAAAGCCAAGTTCTAGGGACTTAGGGATGACAGGTGCAGTGCTTTGCCGCTCTTTCTCTCACCGCTCGCTCTTTCTCTCTGCACTCGACTTTTAGATGCGGAAGCATCTTATACTCGCGCCTTGTAGTGCGCCGTCCGCGCCGTCCGCACCGCTTCTCGAACATTCGACAGCTGACGCGCGCGCATGCGCCGTCGCGCCGTCGCCCACCATCTGTGCCGCGCGCGCTTCTCCTTCGAGAACATTCGACAGCTGACAGCGCATGCGCCGTCGCGCCGTCGCCATCTGTGCCGCGCGCGCGCTTTTCCTTCGAGAACATTCAACAGCTGACAGTGCATGCGCCGTCGCGCTGTATATATACTCAAGGTCGGCGCTCGCTCGCTCAGTTGCCGCTCGTCGGTTGGTTTGTACGGCGCGTCGACGTCCAAGGTCACTTTGAAATGAATTCCAACGAATCCACAAACACAATGATCGACGTCCCTTCGACCAGCGCCGTCCTTTCGCATACGTGTGTACGTGTTCACTCATTTAACACCCCCTCCTACAACCACGTTAACCAATTTAGCCATCAACCCAAGTAAGTCGCAATTTAACACCCCATTTCACAACCACGTTAACCAATTTAGCCATCGACCCAAGTAAGTCGCACTTTAACACCCCGTTAACCAATTATATGCTCCGCATCCTCCTCAGTGTTCCCCCGAGGGAAGCTTCGGGCAATTTTTTTCGTCCGCTTGCCCCTAACTCTAGACCATTCGCTGGCTGGACGCCACTAAAGAACATCCGGAAATGTATGCTCGACGCCGCTGTGAAACCGTGCACGCTAGCTCCAAGGGCACGAAGCTTCCCCGCTTCATCTTGTACCACAGTGTCGCGGCCTACATGTGCCCATATATAAAGACTATCCCGGCCTGCTCTCTCTATGGCACCATTGCTCATCAACCCTCAGCTTGCCCGCGACCTACTTCCAGTCGCTGTATCTGCCCTCGCACTCAACTGCAAGTGATTCCGGGATGCCTCGCTTAACGTAAATTCAACCATACATGCCTCCTTTGCTCCAGCCCATGGGGTATCAGGGATGCCCAGGGAGGTGTCGGAAACCTAAACTACCATAGATCCCAAAGCGGACTGCACCCCCTTCAGCAGGGCCGCCAGCAGCTACGTAAGCCAAGCTCGACTCACGTCTCATTGATACGCCGACCCCACCACCGGCCACCTTGATGCCCTACATGCCGCTCCTCGTGGGATCACCTCAGGTAAGTAGCCGGGCAGAGATGACTGCTCCTCAGCATTTCTTCTCCTTTTTCCTGTTCTTCCGCAGAGCTCTCCACGCTACAAAAACAGAACACTCTTCTTCAGCGGTAAATCGCAGCTCTCACTAAGCTGATCGCACCTCTCGAACTGCAATAGCAAAAATCCGCAGGATCTCCTACTGCTACCCCAGTGGTGGAATCCGCCCCCCATAACCTTAACGACTCTGCTAAGCCCACCCCGCGTAGACATATCACTTCACCTACTATGGCGCCCGGCTGCTCCTACGATGACACAGAACGTATGACCCATGGCCTAGGGAGCTTTACCCTAAAAATGCACAACATCAGAAAGAAAGAAAGTTCAGTCTGCAGGAGTGAATAGTGAATGTCATGAAATAAAGAACTCGAGCCCTAAACCAAGCACTCCATGTTTTATTCTATGTCTCATGTAAACCTCCTCTTCCTCCTTTTACATATTGTCTTCATGTTGCCGCTTGTCCGCAATCATCGACAACATGTTCGCAAAAGGCCAAAGCCGTGGATTCTTCATGACTTTCTTCCAGAAAATGCACTTCCTGAACAGGTTGTTCTGTTTGTCGGTCCAAAAGCTGATCAGACTGTATTCGCAAGTTTCACGACCTATAGGTGGCGCCACTGTACATCCAACATGGCGGTCATAGAGATGATCACCCCGTGAGAGACGGTACCAGAAAGCACATTTTTGGCTAAGGTTGCAATTCTTCGCACTTTCGTGGCCCTTTGAATTATGTTTTGTGAAAGTAGGGGAGCGCTCATATACAGTACTAAGTAAATAAATCCCGGGTAGCACGTTGGGTATAAAAATATGCACAAAACTGTAAATAAGGAACACACATACGCTCTTCACGATGCTAGCTGTACGTAATCACGTGCAACGCCTGGAGTCATCATGGAAAAGTATTATAATGGGATCCCCCCCCCCCTCAGTGTACATTTTTCAGTAATGTCAGAAAAATTTTCAGAGAACCGCTTTATCTTACAGTTTTGCTTACATTGCATTCTACGCGAAGCTTGTTCAGCTCACCTAAAAGCACGAAGTAAAATAAGCAGAGGGAAAGAATGTTGTTTTTTTAATACCGAAGCACAAGCACCAACTGAAGCATGTCAGATGATTGGCAATCTAAGTTTATGGTACTTTCTTGATTAAAAGGACAAGAACGGAATATTACGAGAATGAATTTGGCAAGCAGCAAACAAAACTAATGGTAATATGCAATTTTCGCGTTTAAGAGGTGGCGTTCCTGTTACTATTGTACGTTTCGTTGTTTGAGAAGTAGAAAATATGCATCGTGTGAGACAAAAACGACAAAAAAAGCGCTACCAACAAGGAAGACAAACACAAATTGCTGCAGATGTGAAGGTTGATGGTGTTTGATGTTTTGTGGTGCAAGGGCCATTTCATGGCCAAAGAGCGCCAGTTCATCTTATTGAGATATGGACATTGATTGTGATAAGCAGCTGTAGAAGGGCCATAAATTTCCTCGCGGTAAGGCGGGTAAAAACATACAAGTAATAAAATCATGACAATGCCGTGAAAGGTGTGTGTGGTGTGAATAGATGACGAAAATCGGTGACAATAAAAAACGATAGTGGACATGTATGGCATTAGCACAAGTACCTCACTCGTTCATACCCTTGCGTCCAAGGGCCGTGAGGCAAGTGCTTTGTTGTGTAGCCATCACAGCGAAAACCTCTCTAGAGAGGTCGTGCTACGGAATGCCCGGGTATATGTTATGAAAACTACGAATTTCTTTTAAAAATACTAACAATGATTTATGACTAAAAAGTGGTTCCCTAACGACGAACATTGCAGGGTCTAAATGTACATGTGGTCGGTAGGGTAATGGAAAGTGTTGTTTTCTTAGAGTTTTTAACTGTTTGCACTGGATTAAATTGTGAAGAACTGTTAGTGCTTCACCAGATCTGTCACACAATGGAAGATCGCCACCGGACAAAATATTTGTGTGTGTCGTGTATGTGTGTCCTATCCTGAGCCTCGTTAGTATTACCTCTGTAGACGTGATTTCAGTACTGGTGACCAGTGGCTAAGCTGCGGCTTATTAATGTGTAGTTTGTTTTGTGTGTGTCTATCCCACTTGCTCTGCCAGTAGTCCCTGAGCATTCGTTTGAGAGACGGCTTCAAATCAAGGGCCGGGATCGATATGGGTGTAGTGGCAGTGCTGTCGTGGACGGATGCAGCAAGCTGATCCGCCATCACGATGCCTTGGATCACCGGCCAGGGGACGCTATAAGGAGCTTCACCTCTAATATTTCAGGAGGAGAAACTCCGTGGCCGTGGCAGCTCACGATGGCAACGCGGTAGAGTCACGGAGGAATAAGCTTGACGCAGAAGCTCAACAAATGACGCTTTTGGCGTGTTGCCATCTTTCATATGCGTTTCAATGGAGACGACGCATAAAAAGGACGATAGGTGCTCGTACAGTGTAACGTTTTTAGATTATTATCTTCAACATCAATTGGTAGACGTGACGAATATTTTGGTTGCAGTTACTAATTGACATTGTCAAATTTAGAGGGCGTACAGCGCCTTGACAGACCTGCTAAATGGTGCCTGAGTAGACGGCGTCTGGCGCCTTCACGTGCTCACGTCTATGAGCGTGCATGCATAGCTGGCTTTGGGAGGGTAAGTTACCAGCAAGCTGCCGCGAACCCTTTCACGATAGTCGGTGCCTCACGCCGCGCCGGAGACGCCGACTTGGGGGATCACTTGGTGTCAGCGCGCGCTTTTCATGACGCGACGAAGTGATTTGAACATATCAACCAGTGGTTCTTCGGGATGCGGCAGAAGTGTATTGTACCGAACTGCAATAGTGGGTAGGCATCCTGCAAGGACAAGGTATTTGCCTTCAAAGGTTTTAGTCACCCAGTGAGGTGAGGTGTTGGCTTGCACCATAGCGAGGATAGACTGAGAGCGCACTGCGGCATAGAAAGGCGGTGAATGGGGGGAGCTTGGTGGCGGCCAACTGCCCTTGGACAAAGCGAAACGGCCAGTGTTCTTACCAGGCTCCGTGCCTTCATTGTTTACGGCCTTTTCCAACTACTTCCCAATTGTCCAACTACTTGCCAACACACACACACACACACACACACACACACACACACACACACACACACACACACACATACACACACACACACACACACACACACAAACATGGGCTTGACCTGACCTGAAGTGCGGAAAGCTTGCAAAAACAGACACTTTGGTAATTAAAAGTCAAAGTAAGCATGCCTGCTCATTTTATCGGCATTTTGATTTCGCGATCACTAATACCGTCATTTTTTCGCGTGAAATCGCCTTGAACGAGAGCACGGTGAGGGCAGCGAGTACGTTTTTCTTTCTCCGCTAGCGGAGTTTCACGATAGAGGGCGCTTCAGGGCTGAGCCCAGTTTGATTATGCAGTCGTGATTATGTCAGCGGCCACCCGGGAATGGTTGGAGCGGCGACAGCGGGAAGTAGGACGCATCGCTCTGGGCTGTCATGGCATGGTGGCGAACGAGGCGGTCCAGGGGGACATCGGCTGGTCGAGCTCCGAAGCGCGTGAGGCGGCCAGCAAACTGATGTTCCACTGCCGCCTGATGTACATGGCCCGCGAGAGGTCGTCTCGTCGAGTTTTTGACTACCTCATGGCAACATGTATGCGCACCAAGTGGGTACGACGAGCGTACCAACTTGAGGGGTTTTTCCAGGCGCCACTGGCGGCTGAAAACCAATGGGGGCGCACTAAGGAAATTCGCCAACGTATTAAGGAGGCCGAGGAGGAGAAGTGGAGGCAGGCACAAGTGAACAAGTAAAGTCTCCTCCTCTACCGCCAGCACAAGGACACCTTTGCTCCACTCCCACTGTACGACAATGGCCTTGGAAGTGTGCTGTTGTTTGAGGCGAGAGCAGGCCCCCTGCTCTCGCCCTGCGTACTCTCGTCCGTAAGCAAGCTTACGACGGTGAACTCGTGAGTATGGTGTGTCGCGCGTGTGGTAGGGCTGACGAGACCATCGCATACATCGTGACTGAATGCCCGCAACTGAGCCCATCCAGTTCAATTACAGATCTCGCTGCCGCACTGCGTTTTGTGGACACAGGTGATGTGGTGGAATACGCCGCAGTGAGGCGCAGCAAAACTCGCCTAGAACAATGGAGGAAAATAACTCTCCGGGGACTTCGGGAGGGTTCTTAACTCGGCAACCCGCCCAGTCTGTATTTTATTTTCTTATCTTTTTTGTATTTTTTTACAATCGACTAGGGTGCCAAAGTGTGCCCGCCCGTTACAAAGGGAATGGCCTCATTACCATCATCATCATCATCAGTTTCGTGACGTTTTCAGGATGCCCAAGCAAGCGCAGTTAAGACTGCTCAAGAATTCATGCTCCGTGACCCGAGCCCTAGACCAGGAACTTCATGCTTTATTGTACTGCTCGTGCTAACGCCCTCTTCCGTCTCTCTCTTCCATATTGCCACGTTCCATTTCTCAAGTTTTGTTATCGCTACGAAACACTACACAATTCTCAGCGCAAAACGCGCGTGTAGTTTTCGAGAAGCTTCCGGACTTTAGTAGATAATTTCGATAAGATCCCGCCCACTCTAACTGTACAGATTATTCTGGAACCTACGCCACCGCCAGTGATAACGCTTGAACATTCGATGGCAAGAGTATAAATGCCGACGCACTTCACCGCTTGTGAGTAGTTGATCGACGCCCCGTTCGCCGCTTACCTGGTGCCGGGATTCCCGCGATCAGGCACGCTGCCAGTCGTCGACCTCATCTCATCGAGCATCAAGCGAACCCCTGGACAACCCCCCGGCTCTGTCCAGGCCTTCATCGTGAGCCACCGCCCGGGCACCACAGCGCAAGCCGTGGGAGCCACGGCCAGGACGGAAGTGTGATGGCTTTCGCAGCGCCACCGCCGAAAGGTCATTGCTTTAACTTCAATGCTCCAGAGGGGAGCACCGTCGACGACATCATAGATGCCCTCGAAGCAGTAACCGGCCAGCCGGTATCAAGTCCCTCCAGCCCATGGGAGGTGCAAAGTTCGGCGCCGCAGCCACTAACGTCTATGCAGCCACCAAGCTGAAAAGCCGGGGTGCCATTCTCTTGAACGGCGAGTCAGTTCCACTAGTCAGCGTAGGTCCTGAAATAGTCCACGTCACAGTCTTCCGGGTACCGCTGTGGGTAGGCGACGCAGCCTTAGCGACTGTTCTCTCCGCCTACGGCAACGTGCAACATATCCACGAGCCAGTGTTCAAGGGCCGCCCTGGGTTTGGCACAGATGTCCGTGTGGCACGAGTGGAAATGAAAAGCAAATACCGAACTTTCTGAGAGTTTAAGGCTACAATATATGGTGACTCCGCTTCTAACTGCAGCGGACGATCACCGCGGGTTCACGCTTAGCGAGCCACAGGGCCGCTACTCCGTTCACTCGCGTGTAGCGCACCGCTCCGCGCGCGCTCAACTGATAAGGCGTTTAGCGCGGCGCGGCAAACAGACAGTGTTCTAATGTAAAAGTACACAACACTTTATTGCCTCTGGCGGCACCCCGAACAACAGTACAACGTCCGCTCCCGGGACGCGGGTAGCAAAGGCACCCGCACGCGGACGTTCACAATAAGGGGAAAACCGCGAGCACGTCGCAGCTGGCAATGGCGAGCTTTGACACGCCGGTCGGGAAAAGGTCCCTCGCGGCTATGCTGCGCACTCTCACGATGGCCACTGGGCCTGGTCGCGAGTGTTAGGGCAAACCTCGTACGCGTAGGCCTAACGCAAGTGCGGCTCGTTGTGGTACGACCACTTCAAGCACTAGGCACCGCTGTGGGCTTAGCGTACGCTACCGAAGCTAGCACTCAAGTAAACACGCCTGCCGAGGTGCCCAAGGCCACCCCAGGCAGGCTGCAGTCCGGCGATTCCCAAAGGGGACGCGGACGAAGGAAAACACGTGCTTACCCGGCGCCGACCAACGGAGAGAGACCGCTCCCTCGGCGCGCGCAGTGGCGCGCGCCGTGCCCGCGCGTGGCGCCATCTATCGCCACGTCGTGTCAACAGAGCCGGGAAGCAAAAGGGTGTGGCCGTGTGGCGGAATGCCCGCGAAATGGTCGCAGGCGCGCCTCAGATCCCCACATCCTCCTCTCCTTAATTCACCCTATATACCGGTCTGCAAAGGCAGCCGGTCATCGCCCATGCATGCAAAGGCGTCATGCAATGGGCAACAGCTAGCCTCAGCCTCGCTCTGCAACTGCTGCTGAAGGGGAAAAAAATAAACAACACAAGAATACACTTGACAAATCCAAAAAACATATATTTTGCCTGCTGCAGCGTTCTTAAGGGGGGGGGGGGCTTCACTGTGCCTTATAGTTCCAAAAGACGGTCAACATCCATGGTGGCGACGCCGTCCATGGGTGGTCCGTCGGTGGCTACGGGCGGTGGCAGCCCTGATAGCAGTGCCGCGAAATGGGGGTCCTCCCCCATTCGCTGTCGGCACAGGGCCGCCAGGTCCGCGTCCGAGCGCTGGCTCAGCGGTGCTGGATCCGGCGTCTTCCTGTCGGTGGCCCTCCCCTCGGCGGCCGCCTTTGTTCGCGCCACGTGCATGGCACCCTTATAATGGCACTTGAAGTGCACGGTTACTCGGCACGTGGCGCAGAACCCCACCGCTGCATCGGTGGGTAGCTGGGCGCCCCCGGCCGCTTCCTCGCTCTCCGTCAGCGTGCAGCCACGGAATGGCCACGGGACACGGTCCAGCGGCAGGTCGCGCCGAACACGCCGCTGTGTCTTCCACGGCGCGTCGCTTATAAAGTAGCGCGGGACCTCCTGCCCCTCCTGCCGCGCCCACGTGGCCACGCTCCGCCCTGGTGTTTTGGAGACCGGTGGCGGTGGCGATGTTGTCGGTCCCCGCCGCCGGGACGCCCGCCTGGTAGACTTGGGTGGCGCCGAGGTGCCCGGAGCGGAAGGTTCTGGCCGCCGAGGCGCCCGCCGTGTGGGTTTCTGGCTGGAGGGCATGTCGCTGAAGGCCTGCGACCACGATGACCGGCACCCGAACAAGAATGGCGCACCGCTGACAGTCTCCGGCTTCCCCCGTCACCCCACCGACAACCAGCGCCACCTATGTTGACGTAGGGGTCCTTGACCGGTTTTTTTTTTCCTCTCCGCACCACACAGACACACACACCTGCACCACCAGAGTGTCCTTCGTCCCTCTCCCCCCCCGCTACAGCAGGTATCACAATCCTCTCGTCCAGCGAGAAAAAAAAAGAAAACCCGGAAAACAAACATCAAGTAACAACAGCACCAACATGACAATCAGCAGCAGCAACTGGGCGGAACAGACTTCTTTGCAAGCACTGGCTGTAAAGAAGTTAGCTCACTGAGACTAGAAAGTAAAAATGAGGGCCTTCGGTTGCGGAAATAAGCCCGCCGTCCGGCGCGAAATCACTAAGGTGACCGCTTCCTCAGATTATACCGGTGCGTGGTCCGAATGCGGTCCGCCGCGCCGGGTGTGCGCCGTTGCTTGCGCGAAGAGCCACTGGGCGCTGGCGCAGGCTCGTCAGACCTCGACGCAAAGGCTTTCAGGTCTGCGATATGGGCACGGCTGAGTTTTCCCGAAAGCGGGTCTTTCAGCAAGTACGCGAGTGGAGTCCAAGCTTTCTCCACTCGGTATGGACCAAGCCACTTTGGAGCGAGCGCAGTTGAGAAACCCTTGCTCGCGTCGCTAAGAGCGTGGTTGCGCTTCAGGACGAAGTCACCCACCTTAAATGAAAGGCGGCGACGTTTTCGGTCGTACTGGGCTTTTTGCTCGGCCCTGGCCGATGCCAAACTTTGCCTCGCTCTACTGAGAGCTCGACAAAGCCTGTCCCGAAGTGTGGAAGCGTAAGCAGAACAGTCTGCCGGTTCTTCCTCGTCTCCGAGCTGGCATTGCATGACACTGGTCACCGGATTTGCCAACTCCCTTAAGAAATTAAGGAAGGCGGGAGAGAAACCAGTAGAGCGACTCTCGGAGGTTCGGATTGCAAACGCGAGTTCACTCAAATGGTCTGCCCAGTCCCTTTGACTTTCGGCAAAGGCCGCCAACATCGGTTTGAGCGTACGATTGGTTCGCTCCGTCAAATTGGACTGGGGATGGTAGGGCGAAGTGGTGCAGTGATCTATTCCTAGGGAACGGCACGTATCACCAAACACCCGAGCGGTGAAATACGACGCATTGTCCGTGATCAATCTTTTCGGAAAGCCGAACCGACAAAACACTTCCTGTAGCCTCTCTAGCACCGCTCGCGCTGTCACTTTCCGCAGCGGAAACAGCTCCACCCATTTCGAAAAATGATCAACAACTACCATCAGATGTATGAACCCCTGCTTACTCCTGGGGAACGGCCCCATTAGATCGCAGGTGGCTACTTGCCACGGACGCTCACTGACAATCGGTTTCATCAAGCCGGGCGGCTTGCCACCCCTTGGTTTCACCGTTTGACAGACGTGGCAGGAACGGCAATAGCGAAAAATGTCACGCTTCATGCCAAGCCAAGTCACAACCTTGCTCAGTTTCGCAAAAACTTTAGAGCCACTCAGGTGACCGGCAATGGGCTCGTCGTGAGAGGCTCGCAACAGTGCGGCTCTCAGACTTTTGGGCATAACCACCTTAAACGGGTCTACTGACTCCTCATCGGTGGCTATGTACTTCAGCAGGAGTCCATCATGGTCCAGCAAGTATGTATCCGCGGGGGACCCAGCGACACACGCCGGTTCCCGTCCCCCTGCGCCCGCCGCACTACCAGCAGCGTCTCGGCGCTCCGTCTCCCTGAGACCGTCGCTCAACTCGCGACAAAACGGATCATCTTGCTGGGCCTTCAGTAACTCTTGTCTGCTGAAAGCGATTCCCATTCTCCCAAAGGGGAGCTTGGTATCGTTCCCACTCAGGACTGCAGCCATCGCCTCCGCTCGCATTGGCGTCACGGGTTCGCTTCCCTTTCGCTCCCCCTCTCGCCCGCTTCGCGGCGCGCTGCTTGCCTGGCCCGTGGAAAGGGTTTGCTCGTCGCCGCACTCACCCTTTTCTCCACTCGGCGGCTCCGCCGCCGTTTCGCCCGCGCCGCTTGCTTGCGCAAAGGCACCGCTAGCGGTTGTCGCACCGGGATCCAGGCTCCTGGTCGACACTGGGGCACGAGATAGCGCGTCAGCTACCACGTTAGTGCTCCCCTTCCGATACTGCACTGAAAAGTCATAATGCTGTATTAGGAGAGCCCAGCGCGCTAGCCTGCCTGCAGGCTCACGGAGCCGCATCAGCCAGCTAAGCGCGCTGTGATCTGTTTGCACCACAAATTTCGTCCCATCAAGGTAGACATCAAACTTCCGCAGTGCAAACACGATGGCGAGACACTCCCTCTCGGTTACGGAATAATTTCTTTCCGCGGGTATCAACGAGCGGCTGGCAAAGGCCAGCGGCTGCAACACACCATCGTATTCCTGTAGGAGAACTGCTCCTAATCCCAGATCGCTTGCGTCAGTCTGGACAATAAACGGTCTGGTCAGGTCGGGGAGCTTGAGCTGCGCTGTCTCCGCAATGGCGCTAGACAGACAGCAAAACGCCTCTTGCTGCTCAGGTCCCCATCGCCACTCAGCTGACTTACCCAAGAGCTTGGTCAAGGGCGCCTGCACTCGGGCACAGGACGGAATGAACGACCGGTAAAAATTGGCCATTCCGAGAAAGCGGCGCAGGCCGCGTACGTCCTTGGGCGCGGGGAAATCGAGGATTGCTCGAAGTTTCTCCCGATCCGGCTCAATGGAGCCTTCGCCCAGCGTGAAGCCAAGTAACTGAACTCGGGTTTGCGCTAGTTGAGCCTTTGCGGGATTTAACGTCATCCCGGCGGCTCTCACCCTCTCGAGCACATCGGCAATGTGGGCCAAATGCTCTTCGAAGGTTCGTGAGTAAATCACGATGTCGTCGAGGTAGCACATGCAGTAAGACCACTTTGCTTCCCAGAGGACGCGGTCCATGAGTCTCTGAAAAGTCGCAGGAGCATTGCAAAGACCAAAGGGCATACGAGTGAACTCAAATAACCCTCTGTGGGACGTGAACGCGGTCTTGCACCGGTCACGCTCATCCATCCGGACCTGTAGGTAACCTTTGGAGGCATCTAATGTGGTAAAATACCGCGCAGTGCCGAGGTTTCCTACGATGGAGCTAATCGTGGGGAGCGGATAGGCATCCTTACGAGTCACTCCGTTGAGACGGCGATAGTCTACGCACAGGCGATGACTGCCATCTTTCTTAGGCACCAACACAATTGGAGACGCCCAGGCGCTGGACGAACGGCGAACAATGCCAGATGAGAGCATCTCGTCCAGCAAGCCGTCAATTACCTGCCTTTTGGCCTGGCTGACGGGCCTGGGGTTACACTTCAAAGGAAGCGCGTCGCCAGTTTCGATCGAATGGCTCACCAAATCGGTACAGCCGGGTTGATCGGTGAAGAGCTCATCGTATTCGCGCAACAGTGCCGACAAACGAGCCTTCTGTGTATCATTCAATTGAGTCGCACAGGCGATCAAAGGATGCGGAGCCTCTTCGTGTCGTGCCGCTCGATCCCGATGGGGATTTTGAGCCGACGAGTGCATAGCGCAGGGGCCTGCCCCCGAAGTTTGCACGTGACACGGCTTCGACGCTTCAACTGCACAGGCAACAGAAAGCGCCGGAGGGCTGATGAACGGCTTTAGCTCGGAAAAAGGTCCGTCGCGATAGCCTCCATTCGCAATGTCCACTACGATACCGGTTTTTAGGAGAAAGTCCCGACCGAGAATCACAGGAACACTGAGCCCGGGAAGATGAACGAAACGCGCGCGTCTCATTCGGCCTCCCCATCTGACAGTCAACCTCGCGGCGCCCGCCGACTGGGCCACGCCTTTCGCGAGGGTGAATGTCGTTCGGCTATCCCGCAAGCGCACCGAGCGCTTCTGCAAGTGGGACAACACCTGTTCGCCAAACAACGAAGCGCTTGCGCCCGTGTCCAGCAACGCCGAGAATTTGCGACCGACAATGGTGACCGAAATAAACGGCGCGTGCGCACCAGAAAGACTGCTTGCCCGATACGCAGAGGGGAGAAGCAAGGGTTCGGCCGCTCGTGCCTTCACGAACGGCCCGCGCTCCCGTTTCCCTGCCTCACAGGAGGCACGAACGCGGAGCACTCCCTCGCTATGTGCCCTCGTTGACGGCAGCGGAAACAGCGCACTCCATCGCGGTCCCTTTCCCGCGACGGAGCAGCTTCGAGCTGCCGGCGTGGGTTCGCCGCGTGATCAAAGGAACCGCTCTGACGACCGTTACCACCGGTGATGCGCTGGGTCGGATTTCGTCCCTGCTCGCGCGCGTCGAGTTGCGATGCAGCACAGGCTGCCCGCCTCCCGTACGTGTAAGGATCTAAAGCTCGATCGCTTATCTCCCACGCGCGCCCAGCTGTAGGGGTAGCCGCAAAGGCAGCTCCGGCGGGCTGTTGCCGCTGAGAAAGGGTCATGGCCCCTCCCCACGCGCAGCGCGGTTCGAGGGCCTCGCTGGCTGGCGGTGGCGGGTGATAGGAACGCGCGGCGAGAATGTCGCCTTGGATGCGCTTTGCTTCGACGGCCAATTGCTCCAAATCACGGAAGCGACTGCCGCGCAGGTACGCCGTAAAAGTCGGGTGTGCCTGCCTAATCACCCGTTCGACGCGCTCCTCGTTCGAGGCTCTGGGCTCAGCGATAGAAAAAAGGTCTTCCATCGCGCGTACGTACTCCTGAAGCGACTCATCAGGAGCTTGTGTGCGGAGCTCGAGCTCGCGCCGCATCCTACTCTCGTAGTCAGCGGGTAAGAATTCGCGCAGGAAGGCCGCGCGGAACTCATCGAGGGTTGCTGCTCGGTGGCCGGAAAGCCGATGCCACCTGGCCGCCGTGTCAGTCAGTGCAGCCGGGACGACGCGTCCGAGCACTTCCTGGTCGTCTAGACCCATGGCTCTCTGATAACGTGCGAGGGAGTCCAGGTAATCTCTTGCACTTTGCAGATCACCATACCCGCTGTAGGTCGGAACGGCCAACAATACAGCGGGATGAGGGCGATTCGGAATGGCCGAAAGCGCTCGGACTGCCCCCGTGAGTGCCTGAATCATTTGGGCGGCATTTTGCAGCAGCGTCTGTGCGCCCGCTTCAAAGGAAGCTGTCGGTGCAGTAGCGGCGCGAGCGAGCGATGGGGAACTGTCTCCGAGCTCGATAAGCGGCGCGGTTTCAAAATGGATACCGGCCGTCGCGACTTTGGGGAGCGCCTGTTTTTCACAGCTGACTCTTGGGGCAGCTTCACGTGAAAATGCTAGGCCGCTTGCGGCTAGCGGTGCAGGCGCGTGCTCGAAATGAGCTTGGCTGCTAGGTTGCGTAGCAGCCAGCGGGCAAAATTTGGCAACGGCTGAGGCCGCGGTGCCGATCTGCGCCCCGGAAGCTCCACTGAGAGCCGTTTCGGAGCGCTGTGACATAGAACTGCCATGCATTCCATAGGGAGCAGTGGTAGTCCAATTTGCCCTTGTGCACTGTTCGGGTTGGGCTATGGCCCCGGACCCAAAACACGCTACCTCTCCAGTGGGAGCTGATACGTAGCGCCTCGTGTCATCCCGACTAGGGCTTGTGACCAGTGAGGGTGCACGACTGTGATGCTCAAGGGGGGCACTGGCCCTGTTCTCGAGCAATGCGGTATCTGCTAAAAGCGTCAGCGGACAGAACTCACGCGGAGCAGACATTACGCGGGTAAACGCGGCGAGCCTGATTCGCAAAGGCGGCTGACTCGGCTAAGACTAATCAAAGGCTTAATGAGCCTTTGATACCGCGTTGGGCGCCAGTATGGTGACTCCGCTTCTAACTGCAGCGGACGATCACCGCGGGTTCACGCTTAGCGAGCCACAGGGCCGCTACTCCGTTCACTCGCGTGTAGCGCACCGCTCCGCGCGCGCTCAACTGATAAGGCGTTTAGCGCGGCGCGGCAAACAGACAGTGTTCTAATGTAAAAGTACACAACACTTTATTGCCTCTGGCGGCACCCCGAACAACAGTACAACGTCCGCTCCCGGGACGCGGGTAGCAAAGGCACCCGCACGCGGACGTTCACAATAAGGGGAAAACCGCGAGCACGTCGCAGCTGGCAATGGCGAGCTTTGACACGCCGGTCGGGAAAAGGTCCCTCGCGGCTATGCTGCGCACTCTCACGATGGCCACTGGGCCTGGTCGCGAGTGTTAGGGCAAACCTCGTACGCGTAGGCCTAACGCAAGTGCGGCTCGTTGTGGTACGACCACTTCAAGCACTAGGCACCGCTGTGGGCTTAGCGTACGCTACCGAAGCTAGCACTCAAGTAAACACGCCTGCCGAGGTGCCCAAGGCCACCCCAGGCAGGCTGCAGTCCGGCGATTCCCAAAGGGGACGCGGACGAAGGAAAACACGTGCTTACCCGGCGCCGACCAACGGAGAGAGGCCGCTCCCTCGGCGCGCGCAGTGGCGCGCGCCGTGCCCGCGCGTGGCGCCATCTATCGCCACGTCGTGTCAACAGAGCCGGGAAGCAAAAGGGTGTGGCCGTGTGGCGGAATGCCCGCGAAATGGTCGCAGGCGCGCCTCAGATCCCCACAAATGTCATGTGTGACAACCGGGGTGTCAAGAAAGTGGGCTCTAAGTGCAGGAATACTGGCCACATCACCAAAGTTTGTGCCACGCCCCGTTGCACTCGCTGCAACATGTTTGGACAAGCCACAGAGGGATGCGCAGAACCGTGCCGCAAGTGCTCGGGCAGCCACGCAACAGCTGACTGCGTACGTCCGAAGACCTTCGCAGCGGCTGCAGCAGCGGCAACCGAAGAACAAGCGTTCACCGACCTCACGCCCGCATTGCAAGATGATTATCCGGCACTCGAGCCTACGAGCGACACTGACACAAGCGACACTGACGCCCATGCTGAACAACAAGACGCAGGAGACCTGCCTCCCCTGTCTGAGGAAGCCTCGTCAATCCTTCACGCCCCGTCCGAGACCAGCGACTTTTCGCCGGACGCCTATGAAGAACACAGCTCATCCAAAGCCGAAGCTGGAGTGCCCGTACTTAGCAGAAACCACGAGAGCTACAGTTCTGACACAGTTGGCACCACCAGTAGCTCCGAGGCGCCGAGAGCTTCGACGGGAAGTGGCACCCGAACAACGGGACGTGCAGACGCTCCGGTCATCGGCCCAGACAGGACCACAACGGTGATTATGCCAGTGACTACGACAAGTGCCCGCGCCAGCAAGTACTCGGCTCAGACCCGCAAACTGAGCCTGTCAAGCCCCATTTACCAAATTACAGGTGCGGCCGCCGGTGCGAGTGTCGGTGGATATAGACCGTCCAGCCACTAAACGAGCCCACCCACCGACCACGGACTCTGCGGGCTCTACGGACAGTAGTAAGCCCAAAACATTCGCTAATGCTCTGACGACGCCAGAGTATTTCTCTATTTAGTCATGTTCACTCGTTGATCGCCCGCCCCACCCTCTGCAAGGGTTTTTTTTTGAAGTTTGCGCGCACTCTCCCTTCTTCAAAATGGCTACGGTGCATTTTCTTTCCTTAAACGTCAGGGGTTTCAGACGTCAAGATAAGCAGAGAGAAGTCATGCACTTCGCAAGGTCACGTCATGTCGACATCCTGTTCTTACAGGAATGTAATTTTAGAAACCCTTTCGATGTGCAATCCTTTTGTTTCCATTTTGGGGTCGAAGCCTTTTTTTCGCTGACTGATTCAAAGGCGTGCGGAGTCAGAGTTGTTTTCTTGACGCCAGCGTTACGTCGAATAGCACACTGTGTTTATGGTTTTGACGGCCGCACACTAGCAGTACACTTTGACCTCCACGGCAGACGAGCAAGGGCACTCGTAATATATGCCCCAGCTCAAAGAGGGGGCACGGTCGATTTTTTCAATTCACTCGACTCATTTATGTTTGGCAAGCAGACAATATAGCGGAGTTAGCGCATTGCGACAACTCATTCGCAATTTCAAGCTCAGGGATGCGTGGGTCGACACTCACGGAAATGACTTTGTGGCAACATGGCAACGGGGTCCCAACATGACCCGGCTAGACCGCTTCTATTTTCCAGAAGTGCTAGCCACAGATGTCCTTAGTTGCGAGGTCCTACATTTCCCACCGGACGTCCCATGCATTACAGACCACTTTCCAGTGTCTGTAAAACTTTCTTTGAACAATCCACTACATTTAGAAATCATTGAAAAATGAACACCACACTCGTGCACGACCCGGAAAGCGTAGCATTACTGCGCAATGCACTAGAGCAAGCATGCAAAAGGCCGCCTGAACCGCGCAACAGGGACGCATTGAAACACAGTTGGCACGCCGAGCTTTCCAAAGCGGGGCGCAAAAGGAAAGCGCGCCTGATGACAGAGATAAACGACACGCTACGAAAAGCGCACATGGTACGCAGAGGCGAGACGTTGACGTTCGCACTGCATGACTATTTCGATCAGTTAAAGGCGCGGTACAAACTTTTGCTACGTCTTAGTTCGCGCACGGCTGCGCAGTCTTTTATCAATTGACGACCAGTTTCAGATCCAGCTGTTCTTCGAAGTGTTCCAACGGCTTCTTGGGTGAACAAATGCATGTCCCTTTCGTTCAGTTGCCGAACGGCGAACAGTCTACACGAGCAGAAGACATAATGAGGGTCTTTAAAACACATTTTTCTAATCTTTCCAGGGCGGAGAACGCAAACGATATGAACTATACCACCATAGTTAGTGAGTTTTTGCGAGGGATTTTCCCGCGTACCGGAGGAGCTCCGCGATGGTCTGTTCAGCCCAGTGACGCTGGATGAATTACGCATCGTGCTTCAGCGCATGAACACAACCGCCGCCGCCGGCCCTGACGCGATACCTTTGAGTTTCTACAAAACCTTCCTTGAAACAATACAAGACCACCTTTTGACAATGCTAAATGGGCTTCTTGGCGCCGGAATCAGACCGAATACGTTTCTTGAGAGCAGAGTTATACTCTTGCTTAAAAGCGAGGGAGAGCCGTCCGATCCAAGGGCGTGGAGGCCCATTTCCCTACGTAACTCGGATTATAAGATATTGGCAGCCATCCTAGCAAGCCGCATAACAACCATTCTACCGTAAATAGTAAGCGACATACAAACATGCTGTGTCCCAGGTTGCACGATCTATTTCTTGCTTGCGCTGACTCGCGTTTTATTCACGTACGCTACAAGAACACAAATATCTGGCATTTTTGTTTCCTTGGATCAGGAAAAAGCTTTTGATCGCGTAGAATGGAACTATTTCTTCGCTGTGATTGAGTGCCAGCACATTTAACCGACACCCTCCGCTTACTCTACACATACTTAGAAACGTCATTAGTAGTGAATGGCTATACATCTGAACTTATTGCAGTAAGTAGGGGCATTCGACAAGGCTGTCCCCTCTCCGCAATTCTCTTTGTAGTATGCATAGATCCATTATTGAAACAAATCCAGAAATGCACTCCTATACGCGGTTTCCCTCTTCCAGGCTTGGGCGAAGTGAAAGTAGCGGAATACGCCGATGACATCTCGTTGTTTACTCGGAACATAAATAGCTACGGAGCCTTTCTGCGAGTATTCCACACGTATAGTTACCGATCGTGAGCACGTCTTAATCCCGGAAAAAGCAAGGCATTGTGCTTCGGGATGCACAGTGAAGAGTTCCCTGATGGCGTCCAAATTGTCCAAGGTCTTAAAGTGTTAGGTGTAACTTTCCTTTAGACTGGTGAGTTAGCCCGCACCACATGGAAAAAAATACATGGAAAAAAGTGGACAGACGCATTGAAGTCACCAGAACGTTTCAACTACATTTTACTGAGAGAGCTTACATAATTAAATACAGCATAACATCGCCACTGCTTTACGTAGCCAGAATTGCCCGACCACCTCGACGGGTTTTGCTGAGAGTGGCTACTGCGTGCGGCTCCTTTTTCTGGGATGGCCAAGCCGCCGAAGCTGTTGCCAGAGCCTTAGTCCGCCTACCAGAAAATGGGGAGGGCTCAGTGTACCCAACCTTGATGTAATGTGCCGCATGTTGGCTCTCAAAAACACCTTGGCACTCTTAGAGAACTCATCGTATCGAGGCAGGCAACTTGTGGTGTGTCTGCTAGGAACATCTAGAAGACTTTTTGGTTTAGCAAACGACACGGGACCAGCTGCTGAGCAGCCACCAGCGTATTACACACATGTTATAAAATCTTTGCAACAATGGCGAAACGATTTTCCAGTTCAAGAACTTATGAAAATGTCCCACACCGACATGAGCGAATTATTAGCATTTAATAGCCTATCTGAAGAACAACGCGGAAATGCCGGGCGAATAGACGCCGGACTCTTGCAAACACGTCTCTCCCCTCCGGGGTCCGTGACCTAAACTGGCTCAGGGAATGGGGGGCTTTACCAACGGCCGACCGCCTTGCGGCGTGAGGCGTGGTGCCCTCCGCCACATGCCCGCAATGCGGTCGCGTCGAAACACTAAACCATGTCTTCCATGAATGTATAGTAGCGCGCACCTTTTGGCGCATAGTTACCAGGATGTTCCAAACAAGTATGCAGTGGAAGTCTAGCCACAGGGATAAATTTGTCGTACTCCTAATGGCTATCGGAGCCTTCGTGTTATGGAAACGAAGGGGACTGGCCTGCTTGAGGGGACGCCCCCAGAGAGCTATGTTTCCCCTACATGGGCTAAGAAACATAATGCTTATGCATCTTAACGCAGAACTAGTCATGCTGGTAGAGGAGGCTTTCCTCCGACGGTGGTCTACGCGATTTATTATCGTAAAAAACAACAGAGTGTCCATGCCTTTCCTCCCCTATGGAGGAGGTGGGCTACAGCTTGTACCACTGTGACATTGCAGTGTGTATTTTTCTTCTCTTCTTTAGAAACATGTCTTTTTTGCAATATTGTTCTTGAGCGCGAAAGCAAATTGTCCTCAGACGTGAATGCAAAACATCACGCAACACTGTGAATGACCTCCCCTTGTTTGTTCATATAGCCTTACTCTTTATCTAAGTTTAATCATCTCGATGTCATGAATGTCCTGTATTTGTTGTACAATTTTTGCATTGTACGTCACTGCATACGCTATAAGTTCTTTCGCTTTATATAACAGCTTGCATTGTACATACACAATGTTCACCATTGTCCATTTTTATGTGGGCACATAAGCTGTGTAATATATATCCGGAAATAAAATTCTCTTAAACGCTTAACGCCTCTTAACGGCTAAGATGAAAGTCCGAGCTAGCCTTTTTTTCGTTCGGCCTGGGGTCCCGTACGCCGACGCTGACCCCAAGGAGCATAATCAACAGGAAAAAAAAAGTGCCTGCTTCAGCGTATTCCCGCGCGGGGCACCGAAGGCGGCAGTCCCTAGTTGTCCAGCTGGTGACCCCCCCACTGCAGCAAGGAGCAGAGGATGAGTCTGGGAGTGACCCTCTCTCACGGATCCACCTCGCCGCTACCACAGCAGCAGCTACCGGCCACACCCACCTGATCAAGACCAAGAGCCCTGTCAACGAGTGCGCAGCGACAGCTGCGCGTTACCAGTTCTACCAGACACGCCCCCGGCCCTGCTGCCGGCGCGAAGGAAAGATTGCGCCCACCATAATGACGTCTGTTTTTGCACCCCCGGTGAGAGAAAACTGTTTCTTATTTAACGTTCCGGAAGGAGACGCGTCCGTAGACGAGCCTATGGATGCTATAGAATTTACGTACGGCAGGTGATGATAGTGTGCTGGTCCTCCAGCACATGGGAGGCTCCAGATTTTTTTTTCTTTACGCGGAACGCTAGCCAGGCAACCAAACTCATGGTAGCAGAGGGCTTCACCGTTCATGACACGAAGGTGCGAGTGGAAGCAGTAGGGCCGCCTGTCACATATGTAAACGTCTACCGCTTGCCGGCGTATGTACCAGATGAAGCAATAACCTCGGTTATGCAACAATTTGGTAAAGTTAAGAGCGTGACGTTCGCCACAGTACCGATCCAGTACAGTAAAATGAATGGAGTTCGGGTAGTGAAGATAGAAATGAGCAAGCCGGCTCCAAACTTCACCTTAATTCAGGACCATAAAGTAATGCTGGAATACCGCGGCATGCGACGCGTGTGCGCACGTTGCCAGGGTGAGGGGCACATGGCCACCACATGCACCACTCCTTATTGTAAGCAGTGCATCGCTTTTGGCCATAGCACGGAAGGGTGCGAAGAAGCGTGCAAGCGATGTGGTGGGTGACACGGCACGTGCGAGTGCTTTCGGCGCCGCTCGTACGTGGCTGCCGCGCGCGGTTTCCCACCAGTTCATGATGAACCAGCAAACGACGAGCATAACGGTCACCCTGTGACCTCACGCAGTGCGGAACAGACGACGGGACTCCAGGTCCTTAAACCGAGATCTCTGGCGGCTACCACCAGCAGAACACCCAACTACTGGGAGAACGCCGCAGAACACGAGCGGGTCGATGAGCACGCCACGCTACCAGAACCCGAGCACCTGATGGATGCCGGGGAAAACGGAAGTGAGTCGAGCCATGATGGCACTGATACGGAGCAGGCAGTGAGCAGTAGCCCTGAAACCAGCTCCGCCGAGACCTCGAAAGAGTCATGGGAGGTCTCTTTGTCGGAGGACGAGGAGCAAAAAGTACCAGACCACGAGACTGGTGAGGAGTTGGCGGAACTGCTCATCGACGAGGCACACTTCCCGCCTTTGGACTTCGGCAACGCCCCACCTCGAGATACCGGCATTACGCCTAGCGTTGGTAGTGACCATGCCAGGACACCTAACCCGTTGCAGCCGGTAATTGACCCCAGACCGGCAGACACGACACCGCCAGAAAGCCCCGCTAACGAGGCTGACAAAGGCTTTCCTACAAACCCGACGCAGCCCGCTCGCGGGCGCAGTGACCGCTCGCGCTCACGCTCGCCTCGGGCGCAGAACAGGCCAGAGGATTCTGGACAGGCTATACCTCAGGGCTCCGACAATATACATCGCCGACAGACCCCTATGGTATCGAGTAGCGACAGCGATGCCCCTCCCTGAGCAAAGTCCCGAAGACTAGCTAGAACCCCACATGGGAGAGGGGAATCGCCTGGAAGAAAGGCCGGCGATAGACCCTGACGCGTCACGAAGTCTAATGCACACCTTAGCGCAAGCGCGCTTGAGGCGCCCCTTCCTCACCTTCCCTCGAAGCAGAAGCCCGAGATCATTTTTATGCGCAAACTAGCGCAGGTTAACCCTCGACGCACCCCCCTCTCTCCGAGGCACCGGTTTGAAACGAAGCGATATGGCGCTCCGAGTTGCTACATGGAACGTCCGCGAGTTCCGTGATAAGATAAAGCAGCGCGAGCTTCTGGCGGTGGCTCAAGCACTTGAGATTGATATCCTCTTGATCCAGGAGACCAACTTCATGTCGCCACTTGATGCCGCGGTCTTTAAAAGAGAACGCCACGTCGAAGCTTTTTTCCCTAACGAGTGCCAGATCATGCGGTGTTGGCGCCATCTTTATCTCAGGAAGATTCCGTCACAAGGCCCACTGTATCATTGGGGAGGATGGGTGCTCCCTGATGCTCGACGTCTACATAGACGGCAGGAGGGTCCGGACTCGTGTCTATTTACGCACCAGTCACGCGTACGGACAGGAATGCCTTTTTCAGGGGGCTGCACGGCCACCTGCAGGAACCACTACCCCACGTTCTGTTAGGCGATTTTAATTGCGTAGTGTACTCGACATGGGACATCCGAGGCCCGAGCAGAGGGAGGTCTACTTCCAATGCTAAGGAGTTAGTCAGAATCCTGCGTAATCTCAGGTTCATGGATGCTTGGGTACACCTTGATTACAATCTTTTTGTACCGACCCGTGTATGCAGGACCACCGCGAGCAGGATCGACAGGAGGTATGTTCCAGACTTCCTGCTACATTCAGTGGTGTCATGCGAAACAGCAACCCTATCCTCCAGGGTAGAAAGAATGACGGATCATGCCCCGGTCGTGTTCACAGTGAAAGGGACAGCCGGACCTCGTCACGACGACCCAGCATGGCGACTTGACCCCACTCTGTTACAGGACAAAACTAGCCTGCAATATATCAGGTCCTTCCTGGAAAAGTCGGCGCAGAAAGCCCCTTCTATAGCACCAGATGTCTGGGAGATCTTGAGAAAAGAGTGGAAAGGGTTCCTGCAGAGCGAAGAAAGGAACAGAAAGCACCGCCTGACAGCACAAACGGCCGAAGTGTTACGCAGAATGCGAATTGTTAAAGGCGCAGAGACCCTTACCTCCAGCCCAAGGGACTACTTGGCATCCCTGGAAGTCGAATACAAACGACTCCTACAAGAGAGGACGCGTAAGACGTCAGGAACGCATGGATCGTCGGGCGAAACGGACGTGGCGGCTGCCTTGCGCGAGGTTTGCGGTAACGGAAGCTCTAGAATAACACAGGCCATGCATCCGGATGGTTCGACCACGGATGATCAAGCGGAAATAGCTGCCATTTTACGAAGCTATTTCAAGTCCCTCTTTCAGGAAGTTGCCCCTGAAGATGGCTACTCACTCTCTCAACCGGTCGCAGATCTCTGCCGGAACCTCCGCAGACTTGGCGAAGGCGCTTACGAGACCCTGTGCGGTGAAGCGTCAATTGAGGAGGTGCGATACGCAGTCACCCACACGTCCCCGAACTCGGCCCCGGGAACGGATGGCATTACGGCCGGATTTTACCAGGCATTTTTTGACCTCTTAGGGGAACTGCTTGTAGCACTTGTGAACGAGGTGCTAAAACAGCCCCGGAAACCAGCCTCGTTCGGTGTAGTTCGAATTGCGCTGCTGCTGAAGGACGGGGTCCCCCCCGGCCCTACCATCGTCTTGGCGCCCCATAACCCTCCTCAATGTCGACTACAAGGCTGTGACGAGTCATTAGTATTCGTGAGAAACAGTTCCTACCAGAAATCATCTCTCCAAGCCAGACTTGCGCTGTCCCTGGAAGATCCATGCTCGCAAACCTGACAGTAACTAGAGATGCCTTTGAGTATGCGGCCAGCAAGAGACTCTCGGGTGCCTTCCTGTCGCTCGACCAGGCCAAGGCATTCGACAGAGTCAGGCATGAGTACCTGTTTGAGGTCTTGCGAGAATTTGGACTGCCGGAGGACTCCATCCACGTTATTAAGTTCCTGTATAGTGACCTGACATGTTGCGTGACCGTCAATGGCATAGCGACTGCAAGCTTTGCCTACACCAGAGGCATAAGGCAGTGGTGCCCACTGGGCCCCGCTCTTTTTTTCCTATCTATCGAGCCGTTGCTGACGAGCCTATCAGGTGATGCGCACTCCAGGGGACTACCTCTGACTGGAGATGAGCAGTTGAAGGTATTGGCCTATACCGACGATGTCTCCTTGTTTGTTAGGGACAGAAGCAGCCTTGAGCGGTTTCGACACACTTACAGCCACTACGCCGAAGCGTCAGAGGCCGGAATCAACGAGAAGAAAAGCAAGGCTTTGACTTTCAGTTCGTTTCCATCAAATGCAATGGGTAACATGGAAGTGGTCGCTACAGTAAAGGTCCTGGGTGTCTGTTTCTCAAGGAAAGGCGTAGCACTCACCACGTGGCAGAATGCCATGGAGAGAACCATGGAAGTGTTGCCGAAAGAGCCAACTACTTAACGCTGACCCTCCGAGAAAAGGCCAGTATTGTAAAACCTGCCATGTGTGTCTTCGCGTTCTTCGCGAGTAGAGTGGCAGTGATGCCCCGCCGCGGTGGTCTAGTGGCTAAGGTACTCGGTCACTGACCCGCAGGTCGCGGGTTCGAATCCCGGCTGCGGCGGCTGCATTTCCGATGGAGGCGGAAATGTTGTAGGCCCGTGTGCTCAGATTTGGGTGCACGTTAAAGAACCCCAGGTGGTCGAAATTTCCGGAGCCCTCCACTACGGCGTCTCTCATAATCATATGGTGGTTTTGGGACGTTAAACCCCACATATCAATCAGAGTGGCAGTGATGCCAGCGGCAACCGCAAGTAAACTGAACAGCATCATCACAGGCTTCCTGTGGGGAGGAAAGCCGGCCCCGGTAAAAAGAAGCCTCCTACAGCTGCCCGCTAAGGAAGGGGGCCTAGCACTGGCACACGTGCTAACCACCAGCAAAAGGCTCGCCTTAAAAACGGCACGCTCCCTGCACCAGATAAGAGACTATATGTGGAAAAGCCTCCTTCTGTACTGCTCCAGTACCAATAATGGCTTTCTAGGAGCCGACAGGCACCCAGGTTTATTGGCGGAAAACCCCTCCCCCTTCTACAAAGCTGCGGCGAACACCAAGAGAATGCTCGACGAAGAGGTCGCGGAGTACGACGCCGACAAAGAAGCACTGGTCCGTATAGTGGAGGAGGTGACGAGACGCCAGATGTCGGAGGAGGAGAGAAGCAAAGTACGGAAATGGCGAAGGAAACAGGCGAAGCTTGGGGGTGGCCTACCAAAGGAGATCCAAGATCTTGTTTGGAAGAGGAATGGGGGGGGGGTCCTCCCAACAAGGAACAGACTCCATCGGTTTGGGGTAGTCCCATCTGTACGCTGCCCTAACTGCCGTGCTGACGAGTCATTGGAGCACACACTTCTCGAATGCCCTGCGGCCAGGCCTATCTGGCGACTGGTGACAAGGGATTCCCGCATACGGCCACCGCGGGCTCTTCACCGTAACAAAGGCGCATTCGCTAGGTTGGTGGTCGCTTGCACGTCTTACATAATATGGCAAAGGCGATGCCTAGCGGAAGCCAAGCACAGGACCATTAGAGCAGCCTACCCAGCGGTATCCCACATTAGACTATAAATGTGGCATTACCTCACAAGAAAGCTCGAGACCAGCGGCGGCGAGAAGTTTCTCCGCCGCTGGCATACCAGGTTTTTCTTTTTAAAGAACAGCAGAGTGCTGAGCCCAGTCACGCCTTAATATTTCCTCCCCACCCGGCTTTTCTTTTTCTTTCCTTTTTTCCGGGGTGAGGGGGGGGGGCAAAAGAGTCGCTAATCCACCTTTTACTATGTCTAAATGAGTTAGCCATAAGGTAGTGCATGAGTGTACTCTGCGGGGTGAACACTGTTAAGAGAAAGGGCATGCTTGCAAGCTAAGCCGTTATATACATGTTCGCCATTGTTTAATAACACGCTCCAATATATTGTATCAGTATGAATCGCCAGTACCCATCCGCTATTTTATACCATGTCCACAATCACAATACATATTCTGTTCATTTGAGCAACAATGTACGGCCACAGCGCCCCTGTCAATATTCCTGATAAGTTTTAAAAAATCAACTATGTGCAATGTTATGAAAAGTGTATGTGTATATTTACATGTTATTCGTTGAATGAAAATTCCCTTTGTGCTATCTGTACAAGACTGCTTCTGTAATAGGATTTTCCGTTTGCCGGGCACAGGTTCGCCCAAATAAACGGTTCAATCCCAACACAAAGTATCCTGTCTTCGGCCACGTCACGACCCTGTGACATCTGGTGGAGATGCTGCTTCGTTCATGTATCGGACGCCCCCGTCAAGCCATGAACCCAGCCCACGTCGCAGAGAAGACACCGACGCCAACCAAGAGCAGCGAATAGGCCGCCGACAGCAAGGTCTCCCACCGGAGTACGGGCTTCTACAAGACAAGGCGCGGAAGACCAAGGCCAAGACCTCGACTGCAGCGACAATGACAACCGGAGCGCCCCAGCCCGCAATCGTCATTCATCAACCCAGGGAACCACCAACGTTCCATGGGTCATCGTTTGAAGACTCGGAATCCTGGCTAGAAACATACGACCGTGTGGCCGCCCTCAACCACTAGGACAACGAAGAAAAGCTCTGTCGTGTGTACTTCTGCCTGGAAGACACCGCAAGGACCTGGCTCTAGAATCGGAAGTCCACGCTCCGAACGTGGGATGTCTTCTGCGGCGCATTCCTGCAAACGTTCGCGAACGTCGCTCGCAAAGAAAGGGCTGCTGCTCTACTACAGACCCGGGTTCAGCTACCAAATGAAAAGGTTGCAGTTTTCACAAAGGAGATGACCCGCCTATTCCTCCACGCTGACACAGACATCCCTGAGAAGAAAGTTCGTTTCCTCATGCGAGGGGTCAAACAGGAGATCTTCGCGGGACTAATGAGGAATCCACCGAACACCGTGCAAAAATTTGTATCCGAGGCGACCTCTATCGAAAAAACCCTGGACATACGCACCAGACAGTATAATCGTCGCCTGACTCCAGAATGCGCTGCTGCTCAAGCCAGTGAATCTGAAGACCTGTGAGAAACAATCCGAGCGATCGGGCGGGAAGAGCTGCAGAAGCTTTTGCCTTCGGCGCAGCCTCAAGTGGGTTCGATTGCCGAAATTGTGCGAGAAGAAGTTCGGCAATCGCTTCGAATTTCCCAAACACCACTGCCTGAGCCAGAAACTATGAGCTACGCCACTGCAGTGCGCCACAACGCTCCTCCCCGTCCACGCCAAAACACCGACCCGTCGCAATTCCGTCGCCAGACGCCACCGCCGCCACCACGCCCACCAACGTCCTGCCGTTCACCAGCGGGCCAGCGCAGTGCGCCGAGGAAAACGGACGTTTGGCGTGCACCTCACAATCGCCCGCTCTGCTACCACGGCGGCGAGGCTGGGCACACCTACCGCCGTTGCCAGTACCGACAGATAGGACTGCGTGGCTTCGCCGTCATTGCACCACGTCCGCAGCCAGGAGAACGGCCACGTGACATCGCTGACTACCTGACAGGAACTCAATGGACACCACGAAGTCCTTCCCGTTCACCGTCGCCCAGCCGCCGCATGTCACCACACCCCTGGCAGTACTCTGGCCCAATGCGGGGCCGGTGTCCTATCCCGTATCCGGGAAACTAAGGGCAGCAACCGATGGAGGTGCGGTTGCTGTGCGACGAACTACCGAAGATCCTCCGACGACGACAACGCCGCGACGGAGCTTTCCGAACACAACGCCAACCAGGCAAAGCCCTGACGGCGAAAGCTCCTTTACCGAAGGTGGCCTGATGACGCAACATGGAAGCAGCGGAACAAGCCGACGCAGCCGTGACCCGACGCCACGCCCTAACTCTAATGCTAGACGGTGAACTAGCGACCTCGACGTTCTTATCGACGGCCACAGTGTGACCGCTCTCGTCGATACTGGAGCCGACTATTCCGTCTTCAGTGGGTCGTTCGCCGCGAAGTTAAAGAAAGTAAAGACAGCTTGGGAAGGCCCTGGAATCCGCACAGCCGGAGGTCATCTCGTAACGCCTGCAGGAATCTGCACAGCGAGAGTCACCATTAACGGCCGTATTTATCCTACAGACTTCGTAGTCCTACAGCGTTGCTCGAGAGATCTCATCCTTGGTATGGACTTCTTATGCCTCCATAGTGCTGTCATCAACCTAAGAACAAAGTTGATAATGTTATCCACAGAAGAAGAACTACCGCCGCGCACGCCGTCTGGAAACCATGCCTTGAATGTGCTGGAAGATCAAGTTACCATTCCACCTCGCTCCAGCGTCATTATTTCAGTCGGCGCTCTAAATCACCTGACTTGGAAGGCGTCGTTGAAGGCAGTCAGCATCTGTTGGTCACCCAAAATATTTGCGTCGCAAGAGGAATTGCGCAGCTGCGGGGAGGCAAAGCCACGGTTATGCTCAAGAATTTCAGCAATGAGTACTAACATGTGAACAAAGGAACAACGGTCGCATACATCGAAGAAATTGTGGACACCACCAGTGCTTTCGCCCTCGCTGATTCTGCGGAACCTGCTCAGAGGAACCAAGCCCCTCCCACAGCTTTCGACATCAATCCAGACTTCCGAACCATAAGCAGGAACAGCTTAAGGCCCTGCTCCTGCAATACGAAGATCTTTTCATTGTCATCAAAAATTCCGCAGACCCCAATCACGAAGCATCGCATCATAATCGAAGAAAATGCAAGACCACTCCGTCAGAGTCCGTACAGAGTTTCGACGCGAGAACGTGAGAGCATGAAGAGACAAGTTGATGAAATGCTGCGGTATGACATCATCCAGCCATCCAAGAGTCCTTGGGCGTCCCCTGTGGTGTTAGTGAAGAAAAAGGATGGGACCCTACGTTTTTGCGTCCATTATCGCCGCCTGAACAAAATCGCAAGAAAGGACGTGTATCCTCTCCCACGAATAGACGACGCACTTGATCGGCTCCGTAACGCCAAGTACTTTTCGACCATGGGCCTCAAGACTGGCTAATGGCAAATCGAAGTCGACGAAAGAGACCGAGAAAAAGACGGCGTTTATAACACCGGACGGCCTCTTCGAGTTTAAGGTGATGCCCTCTGGCCATTGCTCAGCGCCTGCAACTTTTCAATGCGTTAGGATACAGTACTGGCCGGTTTGAAGTGGCGGACTTGCCTTGTGTACTTGGACGACGTCGTCGTCTTTTCCTCAAGTTTCTACGACCATCTTCAGCGCCTTCAAACTGTACTTCAAGCCATCAAGACGTCCGGACTCACACTGAAGCCAGAAAAGTGCAGATTTGCGTACAAAGAGCTTTTGTTTCTGGGGCACGTGAATACCAATTCTGGAGTTCGTCTATGAAAAACAGCCGCCATCGCCGACTTTCCGCCGCCCACTGACAAGAAGGCGGTGCGCCGATTTCGGGGCCTGTGCGCCTATTATAGGCGGTTCGTGAAAAACTTTGCCCACATCGCCGATCCACTCACTAACCTTACCAAGGCTGACGTGGAGTTCAAGTGGGAAACGCCGCAGGAAAACGCTTTTCAGGAGCTTAAACATCGCCTCGAGACGCATCCGTTGCTTGCCCATTTCGACGAATTCGCCGAGACAGAAATACACACTGACGCAAGCAGCGTAGGTCTTGGCGCCGTTCTTGTGCAGATGGCTGATTGACTTGAAAGGATTATTAGTTACGCCAGCCGATCGCTATCCAGAGCCGAAGCCAATTATTTCGCAACAGAAAAAGAGTGCTCGCAATCATCTGGGCTACGTCGAAATTTTGCCCCTACCTCTACGGCACGCCGTTCAAAGTTGTGAGCGACCACCACGCATTTTGTTGGCTAGCCACCTTTAAGGACCCTTCAGGTCGCCTCGCACGATCGAGCCTGAAACTTCAAGAATATGACATTACCGTCGTTTACAAGTCCGGCAAGAAACACTCCGACGCCGACTGTCTCTCTCGTGCGCCTGTCGACCAACCATCACCCGATGACCCTGATGACGACTACTTCTTGGGAATGATAACTACCGACAACTTCGCTGAACGACAGCGGGCCAACCCGGAACTTAAGGCCCTAATAGAATACCTCGAAGGCAGGACCGCCGAAGTCCCGAAGGTATTCAAGCGCGCACTTGCGTCGTTCTTCCTGCGAAACGGTCTTCTTCAAAAGAAAAACTTTTCACCACTTCGAGCCAAGTACCTCCTTGTGGTGCCTTCAGCTCTGCGTTCAGAACTCCTGCAGACCCTGCACGACGATCCGACGGCAGGGCACCTCGGCGTTTCTCGCACGCTCGCGAGGATACAAAAAGGTACTATTGGCCACGTCTTACCACCTACGTCACTCGTTATGTGAGGACATGCCGGGACTGTCAACGACGCAAGACACCACCGACAAGGCCGGCGGGACTTCTGCAGCCAATTGAACCACCTCGCCGACCTTTCCAGCAGGACCTACTGGGGCTGTTCCCGACATCGGTTTTCGGAAACATATAGATCGTGGTAGCTTCCCACTACCTCACCCGTACGCCGAGACAAAAGCCCTGCCAAAACGCAGTGCATTGTAGGTAGCTAAGTTCTTCGTCGAAAATATCGTCCTACGTCACGGCGCCCCGAAGGTCCTTATCACCAACAGAGGAACGGCATTTACTGCTGACCTAACTCAAGCGATCTTGGCATACAGCCAGACAAACCACCGCCGGACGACAGCGTACCACCCACAGACCAACGCCCTCACAAAGCGGTTAAACAAGACAATCGCCGACATGCTGGCAATGTACGTCGATGTCGAACACAAGACGTGGGACGCCATTCTTCCATACGTGACTTTTGCATACAACACGGCGGTGCAGGAGACGACACAGATATCTCCATACAAATTGGTCTACGGAAGGAGCCCGGCAACGACGCTCAATGCCATGTTATCCAACGTCACCGACGAAGAAAACCTCGATGTGAGTGAGTTCCTTCAACGCGCCGAAGAAGCCCGACGACTCGCGCGTCTCCGTATCAAGAATCAACAGACGACCGACCGCCGCTGTTACAATCTTCGACGACGCTTCGTGGAATACAAGCCCAGTGAACGTGTTAGGGTATGGACGCCGATATGCCGACGTGGAGTAAGTGAAAAGCTTCTGCGACGGTACTTCGGACCGTACAGGGTGGTTCGACGTCTCGGCTCACTTGATTACGAGGTTGTCCCCGACGGCATCACGAACTCTCAATGACGCCGATAGCGGCCTGAAGTCATCCATGTCGCGCGCCTCAAGCCGTTTCAATGCGCGTTATTAAACTGAAACAGTGTTTTTTGTATTATTTTTGTATCGTAATTTATTCATTGTACTTTCTTGCATTATTGTTGTACCTTCATCTTTAGTTAAAGCATCGGGATGATGCCTTTTTCAGAGGGGGGCAACGCCACGTTCCATTTCTCTAGTTTCGTTATCGTGCCCCGCCGCGGTGGTCTAGTGGCTAAGGTACTCGGCTGCTGACCCGCAGGGCGCGGGTTCGAATCCCGGCTGCGGCGGCTGCATTTCCGATGGAGGCGGAAATGTTGTAGGCCCGTGTGCTCAGATTTGGGTGCACGTTAAAGAACCCCAGGTGGTCGAAATTTCCGGAGCCCTCCACTACGGCGTCTCTCATAATCATATGGTGGTTTTGGGACGTTAAACCCCACATATCAATCAATTAGTTTCGTTATCGCCCCAAAACACTACACAATTCTCAGCGCAAAACGCGCGTGCAGTTTTCGAGAAGCTTCCGCACTTTAGTAGATGATTTTGATAAGACCGCGCCCACTCTGCGAACTGTACAGATTATTCTGGAACCTACGCAACTGCCAGTGATAACGCTAGAACATTCGATGGCAAGAGTTGATTGATTGATTGATATGTGGGGTTTAACGTCCCAAAACCATTATATGATTATGAGAGACGCCGTAGTGGAGGGCTCCGGAAATTTCGACTACCTGTGGTTTTTTAACGTGCACCCAAATCTGAATACACGGGCCTAGATGGCAAGAGTATAAATGCCGACGCACTTCGCCGCTTGTGAGTAGTTAATCGACGGCCGACGCTCCGTTCACTGCTATCTGTGCAAGACTGCTACTGTAATCGGACTTTCCGTTTGCCGGGCACAGGTTCGCCCAAATAAACTGCTATATCCCAACACGAAGTATCCTGTCTTCGGCCACGTCACGACCCCGTGACAATATTTCCTTCACGTTGCCGCCCGTCCACCATCATCAAAAACAAAACTCACAACCTTTCGGTCATCCACAACAGTTGATGAGTACACTATCCACCACGCTCCGGTAAGGTGTAGTAACAAATTATGACCATGATACGCAGGGTTAGCTCTTTCAACGCGTATTTTGTACGCATCCGTCTTATTCAGTGCGTATTCAATAGGGGAAGTACAAGTTTGTTAATTTCTTAACACACTGCCAGGTGTGTGTGTGACTACATTACGCAAAGCGTCAGCGTGACTCGTAAAATAAATCCAAACCAAAAATAGCTCTGCAACCAGTGGAGTTACGACCCTGCTTTACGTATACCTAACTCCACGTTCCCCGCGTACGCTGGTCCCGCGAAAAATTGTGTTCGGCCAATAAGAAAGAAAAAAACGCACTTTGTATTTCCCTCTAAATGGGTAGTGGCATTCAATAACTATAATATGCCGTGAGTAGGCGATCTTAACATAGTTCAGCGTCCAATCGGTCTCGCTCTTTTGACTGTCAGACCGCTTTCTTAGGATCCCCTCTGATCGTCAACTGCTACAGCTACCACAGGCATCCATCACTCCAATGACATGTTTAGTCAATCAACAATCATTGACCTTAGTCGTCGGAATGGCGATGTATCGCTAAGCGTCAACCTGGATGCACTTATGTTAAACGTTCTTTTAGCTTTGAAACGTCAACATAAATGTAAGCTTTCTTGCAACAATGTGCAGTGAAGAGTAACGTTCTTTTGTAGGCAGGCATTTTACTTTCCTGTTACGCTGATACCCATGAATGAAGAATTCGGCACATTTTCAAATGCGAAGCATACCTTAGCGTACTTTCAGCGTCTGTCTACGTATCAATCTAACCGCCTGCGCCTGGGTGCTCTCATGATGAGCTCCTTAAGTTGGGGCGAACCAAAAGTACTATGGCAGGGTAAGGTGGTCTGGCGATTATGACTCACTGGGCATGACATAAAGAATGCGACAATCCCCTAGCGTACGTCACCGAATCTTTTCCACCAGACACGTGCGTCACATAACCGCCTACCACAGACAAGCATGGGCCAGACGTAATTGACAGTTTCTGTCTACCCACTACCCAGAAAGAAATAATGAGAACCGCCATTAATAATTTTAATGCAAGAGCGTTGGGAAAACAGTTATAATCAGCTCCGTTAACCAAATATTTTCAAAGTATATATATATATATATATATATATATATATATATATATATATATATATATATATATATATATATATTGTAAATGCAAGGTCAAAAGAGGTATCAGTCTCTACAAAAGCAGCAAGAGCTGGTCGGGTGTACGGGCAGCGTCGCAGCAACAACCAGGCAGTCTTAGCTCGTGCCTCACGCCAACGTGTCGATGTCGCTTTAGTAGTGGGCATTCCTCTTCACTACACTTCGTCCCCCGTCGGAAAAGGAGCCATCCTGGCGACTCACGGTGAACAGAGTACGAGCGGATCGTAATAAGGTTTCAACCACTGTACGTGGACAGTTTCACGACCTCGAAAGCGCTGTTCTGCGGATGGCGTAACATGTTTGACGATGTAGTTAACAGGTGAAGTCTACGAGACAATGCGGTAGGGTACCTAGTATTTTGAAACAAGCTTCAAGGAAAGGCCTGTAGGCACCGCGGGAACCCAAAGCCACACAAGAGTGTCCGGAACAAAGTTAGGGTACGGCTGGTTATTGTCACGTCGAGATTTTTGTCTCCATTGGTCGACAGTTGTAAATGTGTGGGTGAGCTTACGGCATTCCTCGGCATGGCGCGCAGATTCAGAGATAGGCGTAGACTCGGAGGAATCTGGGTGGTAGGGCAGAATGGTATCTAGTGTGGTGGAAGGGTCTCGGCCATATAACAGGAAAAATGGCGAAAAGCCCGTAGCTGCCTGTGGAGCAGTGTTATATGCGTACGTCACAAAAGGGAGAATGAGGTCCCAATTGGAGTGGTCTGAGGCAACATACTTTGATATCATGTCCTCTAGGGTACGGTTTAATCTTTCCGTCAAGCCATTGGTCTGCGGATGGTAAGCGGTAGTAGTCCGGTGACTGATATGGCATTCGGCAAGGAGTGCGTTGACGACTTCAGAGAGGAATACACGTCCTCTATCGCTGAGAAGTTCACACGGCGCGCCGTGACGGAGAATGAAGTTCCGCAGGAGAAGAGAGGATACGTCGCGAGCTGTGGCAGCAGGCAAAGCGGCTGTTTCTGCGTATCGCGTCAAATAGTCGACAGCGACAACAATCCAACGGTTTCCGGAAGCCGTGAATGGAAGAGGCCTGCACAGATCGATCCCAATGCGGTCAGAAGGCCTGGCTGGGCAAGGGATTGCCTGGATCGGACCAGAGGTGTGATGAGACAGGGCTTTCCATCGTTGGTACTGTGGGCATGACTGAATGTACTTGCGCAAAAAGGTGTACATGCCTCGACAATAAAACCGGGAGGAAAGCCGAGCGTATGTTTTGAAGATGCCCGCATGTGCGCACTGAGGGTCAGCGTGGAAAGATGAACATATTGCAGCACGAAGATGGCGTGTTATGACGAGTAACCACTTTCGGCTGTCGTACCTGTAGTTCCTGCGATAAAGGAGGCCATCGTGGACCTCAAAGTAAGCCGCTTGACGGCGCAACGTTCGAGAAGATGGAGAAGTCGACGGGTCCAAAAGGAATCGCAGAAGAGTGCTGATCCAGTCATCCTTACGTTGCTCAGACGCCATGTCGCAATTTTATGGGAACGCAACCATTTAGTCCACGGCAGATAGACATGCAGAGCTTTCGGAGGACACAGGTGAACGTAATAGGGCGTCGGCATCAGTGTGACGTCGACCAGACCTGTAGACAACACGCATGTCGAACTCTTGCAACCGCAAAGCCCAGCGAGCTAAACGGCCGGAGGGGTCTTTCAATGTGGATAACCAGCAAAGCGCATGGTGATCGGTGACTACGTCAAAGGGGTGACCATATAGGTATGGTCTAAATTTACCTAGAGCCTATATAATTGTCAGACACTCCTTCTCTGTCACAGAATAGTTCTTTTCCGCTTTGGTGAAAGTATGGCTTCCGTACGCGACTACGTACTCCTCGAATCCCGATTTGCGCTGCGCGAGCACTGCGCCGAGTCCAACACCGCTGGCATCGGTGTGTACCTCAGTTGGAGCAGTCGGGTCAAAGTGACGCAAGATTGGCAGCGAGGTTAACAGGCGGCGCAACTTTTCGAAAGCATCATCACAGGCGGGTGACCAAGCGTAACTTTTCGAGTCACTGCGCAGAAGTTCAGTCAAGGGGGTGCTGATCATCGCGAAATTCCGCATAAAGCGGCGGAAATAGGAGCAGATGCCAAGAAAGCTGCGTAGATCCTTCAGAGACGCAGGTTTAGGAAACTGCAACTGCCCGAAGCTTGGTGGTGTCAGGGAGTATACCGTCTTTAGAGACAATATGGCCGAGCCTGGTGAGCTGATTTGCGCCGAAGCGGCATTTCTTTAGGTTGAGCTGAAGGCCGGCGTCAGTTAGGCACTGCAGTACTTCATCTAGCCTGCGGAGATGCATTGGAAAATCTGGTGAAAATATAACTACGTCATCCAAGTAGCACAAGCATGTTTTCGACTTCACGCCACGCAAAAGATTATCCATCATCCGCTCAAATGTTGCGGGCGCGTTTTAAAGACCAAAAGGCATGACGCAGAATTCGTAAAGGCCATCAGGTGTGACAAAGGCAGTCTTAGGCTGGTCTTCAGGTGCCAGAGGGACTTGCCAGTAGCCACTTCGTAGGTCAATAGAAGAGAAGTACTCCGCACCTTGGAGGCAGTCACCTCGACACCGCTCGCCATCCCCGATGCGTCGTCGTCCTTCATCGCCGGAGCGGCAAAACTGACTGCCGCAGTTACAGAGGTAGGAACTGCGTCGCCCGCGAAAAAACCGAGGCCTCTCTCTTCCCCAACGAATGTTCTCGACGTATATGTGGACGGCGTCGCTGCACTCGGTCATGTCGACACTGGTGCCGCAGTTTCAGTGATCAGTGCCAGATTAATGCCGCTTGCTCAAAAAGGTTATGACGCCAGTAGCAAGTATATCACTTCGTACAGCCAGCGCAGAGCACGTCACGCCAACCGCTACCTTATGCCCTTCTATAACTTCATGACGGCGTCAGCGGACTGCTCATCTCGAACCTCTTGTCGTGTCCTGTATCACTACTTCGGGGTGAGTGCGTCGAGTGGGTTTACAGTCTCCACCCTTCTGCAATTTTCGACATGTCGACTGGTCCTTCCGCCAAACACGAAGTCGCTGGAATCACTTGTGCCTCTTTACCGCAGACTACTAGGCTTGACGTACCCAGCACCACCACCAAAATATAATGTAAATGCAAGGTCAAAAGCGGTATCAGCGTCTGTACAAAAGCAGCAAGAGCTGGTCGGGTGTACGGGCAGCGTCGCAGCAACAACCAGGCAGTCTTAGCTCGTGCCTCGCGCCAACGTGTCGATGTCGCTTTAGTAGTGGGCATTCCTCTTCACTACAATAAATATATATATATATATATATATATATATATATATATATATATATATATATATATATATATATTGCCACGCTGTGTTGGTGGCAGAAGACGAGAGCGAAGAAGTGAGTGGCAGCTATGACTTAGTAAAAAGTCCTCCACTTTGAGTTCTTGTCTATAGTTCCCTCTTGCGACAGACTGGTGGACGTGCTGGGTACTGTACTGCAACGTATTATGCCTGCTGGCCCTGAACCAGAAGCAACCACTACCAGTGCACCAGGGTCTGCTGATATCCATCGAAATAGCCACCACCTTCAAGGACTACCACCACAGTATGACCCCTTGGCAAGTTCCGTGAGGACTATGTTTGCCACATCCGCAACCCAAACCGAGCATGATCCATTCGCTAGCGTACCCTGTGTCATTAACACGCCTCGCACACCCAACTTATTCTATGGTGATGCCGGTGAGGATGTCGAAGACTGGCTTGATCATTTCGACCGGGTCGCTGCCATCAACGACTAGGACAATCGCCGTAAGTTGAAAAGTGTGTATATATCCCTGTTAGACGCGGCAAGATTGTGGTATGAGAACCACGAAACTTAATTCACAAGTTGGCAGGAATTCCATCGGCAGCTTCGCGTGGCGTTCAGTAACCACGAACGGAAAAAGAGAGCGGAGCAGGCACTTTCTTCGCGGTTTCAAATGCCAAACGAGAGCGCCGCCTTATTTGTCGAAGAGATGTCACGGCTGTTTTGACGGGCTGACATCACATGCCAGAAGACAAGAAAGTGCGCCTGCTAATGCCAGGCGTAAAGGAGCAACTTTTCATGGGCCTTGTGCGCAACCCTCCTACGACTGTGTCGGCGTTCATACGTGAGGCGACAATTATGGAGCGCATTCTTCGGCAGCGGTTGTCGCAGTATGAGCGTCAGACGGCCATGTCTGCTGCGTGCTTGCTTGTACCAGGAGGGGATAACAGAGAGGTCCTCACAAAACTCATACGGCAAGTTGTACGTGAAGAACTTCGGAAATTTCATGCAGCGTCCCCTCCCAGTGGCGCTGCTTTTACGGACGTCATTCGTAACGAAATCAGGCAATTCGTTCACTCCTCACCACTATCGCAAGTCGACCCCACCAAGCTTTCCTACGCGGACGCCCTACGCGTCTCTGCGCCGTCAACGGCATATTTTGCTCATCCACCTGCTGGGACCCCCAGACGCTTTCCTAGTCCAGTCCATCGCCTGCCTTATCAGGCCGATTTTTGTCCTGGCCCGTGTAAGTCCACTGTCAGGCGTGCACCCGATAATCGTCCTTTGTGCTACCATTGTGGCGAATTTGGACACAAGTACCACAGTCTGTTGCTACCGACGAATAGGCATATGCGGATTCCACCCAGATGCACGTTGTCCACGCTATGGTGACCGCCCACAAGAAATTGCGGATTACTTGGAAGGTCGTCATCATGCTTCTGTCCCGCCGCGATGACGGTCACGGTCACCATCACCCCGTCCACCCGCATCAACGCACCGCGCCCGACCAGCCTTTGGGTCGCCTGGTGTCAGTGGTGCAAGACCACGCCGGGGAAACTGAAAAAGATGACCTCCGGAGGTGAGGCCGCTGTCACGCGAACCGACAAATACCCTCCGCCGCTGCCTTACGACGTGCCGTTAAAGCCTGTTTCTGAATCTGCCAACAGAACGTCCACTGCCATTACCGTTTGCGCCTACTGTTAACCGCTGACTGCGCTTGTCGACACGGGAGCTCATTACTTGGTGATGAGTGATTCATTGGCAACCCGTCTACTCAAGGTGCTGACAACGTGGCAACTTATCACCGCAGGAGCACACTTCGTATCCCCTATAGGAAGGTACACCGCCAGGCTTCAGATTTGTGGGTCGGCTTTTGTAGCCTCATTCCTTGTACTGCCCAATTGTTCTCGGCTGGTCATTTTGGGCGCAGATTTTCTGCGAGAGTCTGGAACGATAATTATTCTGCGTGATTTGTTCGTCAGTTTTGCTAACTGTGCTTCTCCAGATTCCGACATCGAGGACGAACATCGTGGCGTAGCCTTACGCGTAGTCGATGATTGCGTCACGTTGCTACCTCACAGTAGTATCTGCGTGCTTGTTGAGTGTTCATGGAAGCAGTCGATTACGGGCATCGCCGAAAGTAACCTGACGTTATTGCTTGATCGGGAAATCGCCATTGCTCGAAGTCTCGTTCAACTCCTAAATGGCCAGACTACGGCTTTAGTTACTAAGTTCAATGGCGAGCACGGGTATTTTGAGAAAAGCACTATAGCTTATTTGGAGGCATTGGATGATTCGGACGCCTTCCCTTTGATTACGACAATCTGAATTGAGAACAGCTGCGATACTGACATGACTAGTCGCTTCAACGTGAATCGCCAGTTTGAATAACCTAAGAGGGCAAGGCTTCTCAGTCTCTTTTCATTCTTTAGTGACTATTTTGCCTCTACTTCGAAAGTCCGGCAGACTCCTCTAATGAAGCACAGAATTATCACTAAGCCCAACGTCCAACCCGCGTGCCAACATGCTTACTGCGTGTCGCAGAAGGAGCAGAATGTTATCCGTCATCAAGTGAAACAAATGCTCGACGACGACGTAATTCAACTATCGACTAGTCCTTGGGCGTCACCAGTTGTTCTGGTTAATAAGAAAGATGGTTCAATACGATTCTGCGTCGACTACCACAAACTGAACAAGATAACGAAAAATGACGCAAATCCTCTTCCTCATATTGTTGGCTCCTTGGATCGCCTGTGACATGCCCATTGCTTCTCTTCCATGGATCTCCATAGAGGATATTGGCAGACTGAAGTAGATGAAAGGGACCGAGAAAAAACAGTGTTCATTACACCTGATAGTCTCTATGAACTTAAAGTTCTCCATTTTGGCCTGGGCTACGCTGCAGCCGCTTTCCAACGAATAATGGACACAGTTATTTGTGACTTGAAGTGGCCCTCTTGTTTAGTGTATTTAGACGACGTAGTCGTTTTTTCTACGACTTTTGAACAGCACATTGATTGGCTTGAGGCGGTTTTTCTTGCTATCCGCACTGCGGGCCTCACTCTGAAACCAGAAAAGTGTTATTTTGGATATGAGGAACTCAAATTCCTTGGCCACATTGTCAGCAGCAGTTGTGTTCACCCCGATCCTGAGAAGGCTATGGCAGTTGCTTTGTTCCCGAAACCGAGAACAAAGCATGATGTTCGGCACTTTCTGGGACATTGTGCTTATTACCACCGCTTCGTGCCGAACTTTTTGAAAATCGCCGACACTCTACAACAACTCGCCAAGGACGACGTTGCCTTCGTCTGGGTCCCCAAATAATCCGACGCCTTCCGTGACCTTGAACAACGCCTACAAACGCCAGCGATCCTTAGTCACTAAACACCGAAGCAGACACAGAAGTCCGCACTGACGCGAGCAACCTTGGCCTCGGAGCTATTCTCGTGCAATATCAAGATGGCGTGGCACGCGTCACCACCTACGCTAGCCGCACGTTGTCATCTGCGGAGAACTACTCGACGACTGAAATAGAATGTTCGGTGGTTGTATGGGCCTTAACAAAATTCAGGCCCTACTTGCACGGACGCCCTTTCCGAATCGTCAGTGACCACCACTCTCTCTGCTGGCTAGCGAATCTGAAAGATCCTTTGGGTCGTCTCCCTAGATGGAGTCTTCGGTTACAGGAATTCGATATAACGATGGTTTACCAGTCTGGCCAGAAACACGCCGACGCTGACTGTCTTTTCCGCGCACCCGTCGAGGTCGCTGCAGAAGACAAAGATGAAGACTTCAGCTGTCTTGCTATTCCCGCATCTTTAACGTGGCTGAGCAGCAACTCGAAGGCTTAGAATTACAACCACTGATCGAATACTGTGAGGGACGTTGCCCACAACCCCAACGTCAGTTCGCGCATGATTCGTAATCTTTCTTTCTACGCGAAGACATCTTCTACAAGTGCAACTTTCATCAAACAAAAACTGTTTACCTCATCGTCGTTCCTGCTGCTCTCCGCAGTGATATTTTGCATGCTTGTCATGACGAGCCATCGTCAGGGCACCTTGGCATTGCGCGTACTCTGGCGCGGATCAAAGACAAATACTATTGGCGGAAACTTATACAAAAACCGTACGGCAGTACGTCAAGACATGCGCAGCCTGTCAGCGCCGCAAAAATCCAACGAGGAAACCAGCCGGTTCGCTTCAGCCTTTGCGACCCCCTTACGCACCTTTTGAAATGGTCGGGATGTATTTACTCGGCCCATTTCCGGAGCAGCTGGTAACCACTGGATTTTGGTTGCCACCGACTACTTGACCAGATACTGCGAAACACAATCTGCCCAGCGAGCTATTGCTTCTGAGGTGGCTGACTTTTTCATCAACAACATCATTCTCCGCCACGGTGCTCCTGCTGTCGTCATCACAGATCGTGGTACTCCTTTACCGCACATTTGCTCCGTGAGATCTTGTTGCTGAGTGGCACGACGCACCGAACAGCAACTACCTTCAGACTAAAGGGTTAACCAAACGCTTTAACGAAACTATTGCAGATATGCTTCCGAAGTGTGTCGCCAAGGATCAGAAAGTTTGGATGAAATCTTCCCGTATATAACACTGGCCTACAATACGGCCCCGCAGAAAACCACCGGCTTTGCTCCTTTATGTCTGGTTTACGGTCGCGACGTCACCACAACGCTTGACATCATGCTGCAACCAACTCTGCCGGACACGATTACCCCGGATGCAGATGTATTTGTTCAGCGTGCTGAAGACGCCTGGCAGCTGGCGCGCTTTCGCATTTTATTACGGCAAAATCAAGAAGCTCACCGGTACAACACCCACCACAGAGCAGTAATATACGAACCTTGTGACCTAGTCTGGATTTGGACTCCTATACGTCAACGTGGACGCTCAGAAAAATTGTTATGTCGGTACTTCGGACCCTACCGAGTTCTTCATTGCCTCGGCGAAGTGAACTACGAAGTTGTCCCAGCAAACACGTCACACCGTTCTCGTAGACCACGCTCCTCGGATGTGGTTCACGTCTCCAGGATGAAGCCCGACTATTCGCGTTGACTGCAAGTTAAGAACTTTGTGATGTGGGAATAGCAGTCAAGACAATTGTACATTTCTTTCTTGCTTCTTTATTTTTCATCTCGTCCTTTTTCTTTTAAGTGGATACAGAAATTTTTGACTACCATTCGTTGTTTTAAGAGCCGTGGCACTCATATGATGATTCTTCTTTTTCTTTCTTTGGGGAGAGGGTAAGGCCATGCTGTGTGGGTGGCAGAAGACAGCGAAGAAGTGAATGACAGCTGTGGCGGAGTAAAGAGTCGTCCACTTCGAGTTCCTGTCTATCGTATGTATATATATATATATATATATATATATATATATGAAAGTAGATGCGCTTTCACATAACAACTGTTTATTGTGCCGACGTTTCGACGGGAACCCCGTCTTTTTCAAGGCATAATACTATTTACACATGTTCCGTGTCTTCTTATATCCTGTCGAGACAGGAGGGGAGGGGTCAAAAGAGAGAAAGAAAAAAAAGAAAAAAAATGAAACATCGAAACGGGAGGACATACATTAAATAAAATATAGAAAATCTAGGAGAAAAAGCAAGGCCAACACGGCGTAATTAGAAAGGGGCAGCATTTCAACAGAGTAGGGTAGAGGTAGATGAGCAATGTCATCATTGTCAACAATACCTCCCCCACACCCACTCTTCCCCAAGTGGGCAGGGAGCCGCCGTTCTTTTATTTCACCTTTCCGTGTAGTCCGCTGGCGGCTCGTTCCTCTTTGAAGTGTATGACATGTTAATGGGGAGGGCTTAAGCGCTTTGAGTGCGTGCTGGTGGCGTCGGGAGGAGCGAAAAAGCCGGTGAATGAGGCACCGCCATCGATATTCATTGTATGCATTGGCTCCTTGTCAGTGAAGGAGCAGAATGTGCGTTAAAAATTAAAGAAGGAAAAAAAAGAACAGGGGGGAGGGGGGATGCTGTACGACATCTGAGACAGTCACCACACAGTTGCGGCTCACTGGGAAGACATGCGTGCATGTATGAAAAGTTAACGAAACCACCTAGCTGTCAGCTCCTTGTGTCAGTGAAGGAACAGAATGTACGTTGAAACTTAAAGAAGAGAAAGAAAAAAAAGGGGGGGGGGGTACCGTACGACATCCGGGACCACTTCTCTGTGCGTTCCGGCTGTGCTTGATGAGGCAAATTATTTCTATGTTGTCAGATGCATAGGCCAAAAGCTTTGTTAGCGGGTAATATTATTGTCGTAATGAAACCGGACTGATTAGAGAGAAGCGTTTGCGTCTTTTAGCGGTCGTAACGCAGACAGAGTGCCTGGGTGTTCATTTATTCCGTATTTTATCGCGTTAAATTTGTAGATAAAATAAGATTCTCGTTGTTCCCGTTCTCTGATTGTTCGAAAGTTGTTTTCTAGTAGTGTAACCTGGATGTCATCAAAGCTGTGGTCTTTCAATGTGCAGTCTTTTGAAAGTGGAAGGCCTGGCAGAGATCGTACATGTGCCCGATGGTTGTTGAATCTAATTCTAAACGAAGTGTCTGTCTGGCCCACGTATTGCTTGTTACATACCCCACATTCCAGGAGGTAAATAACGTTGTCTGAGTCACAGTCTAGTACACCTCTTATCCTGTGCTTAAAATCCGAGTGGGTGCTTTTCGCCACTGTCGTTGTCTGCATGTGTTTGCATACCCTGCATCTGCTTTTTCCGCAAGGGTGACACCCAATTTGAGGTTTCACACCTATCTTTGAATTTATTAAATGATCCTTTATATTTTTCGGCCTTCTGTATACAACACAAGGAGGAGAAGTGAAAATTTTGGATAGTCGCACGCTCTGTTCCAATATGTTAAAGTGTTTTCTTAGGACCTTGTTTATGTTCGGTGGGTTGCTCGTGAAAGTTAATAGCAAGTTTTTGTTGCGGTGTTGGTCGGCGTTTCTCTGGTGGTTGAGAAGAACCTCGCGGTCCAGATTTTCAGCTTTTTTGATGGCGTCATCGATGATAGCTGGCGGGTATTCTTGATTAAGGAGTACTTCGCGCATATGTGTGCTGTTTTTGTGGAAGTCCTCGGTGCGGGAGCAGATTCGTCGAAATCTGTGTGCTTGGGAATAGGGAATGCTGGTCTTGCAATGTCGCGGGTGGCAGCTTTTGAAGTGCAGGTATGGTTGCCTGTCTGTAGGTTTTCTGTATACGTTAGTTACCAACGCACCATCGTCAACTCGAATGAGTACAACAAGAAAGTTTATTTCAGTGTTAGAGTACGTGTGTGTAAAATAAATGCTGGGGTGTACCTGGTTGAATGCCTGTATGAATTTGAGGAGCTTGGTTTCCGAATGTGTCCAAATTATGAATATATCATCTAGGTACCGTTTATAGAGTAATGGTTTGATATTATAAGATGAAAGAAAATTGGACTCTGTGCGGTTCATGAATATGTTAGCGTAGTTTGGGGCCATTCTTGTACCCATTGCCGTACCGCTGATTTGAAGATACGGCAATGGGTACAAGAATGGCCCCAAACTACGCTAACATATTCATGCACCACATAGAGTCCAATTTTCTTTCATCTTTTAATATCAAGCCATTACTCTATAAACGGTACCTAGATGATATATTCATATTTTGGACACATTCGGAAAACAAGCTCCTCAAATTCATACAGGCATTCAACCAGGTACACCCCAGCATTTATTTTACACACACGTACTCTAACACTGAAATAAACTTTCTTGATGTATTCATTCGAGTTGACGATGGTGCGTTGGTAACTAACGTATACAGAAAACCTACAGACAGGCAACAATACCTGCACTTCAAAAGCTGCCACCCGCGACATTGCAAGACCAGCATTCCCTATTCCCAAGCACACAGATTTCGACGAATCTGCTCCCGCACCGAGGACTTCCACAAAAACAGCACACATATGCGCGAAGTACTCCTTAATCAAGAATACCCGCCAGCTATCATCGATGACGCCATCAAAAAAGCTGAAAATCTGGAAGCCAGATTCTTCTCAACCACCAGAGAAACGCCGACCAACACCGCAACAAAAACTTGCTATTAACTTTCACGAGCAACCCACCGAACATAAACAAGGTCCTAAGAAAACACTTTAACATATTGGAACAGAGCGTGCGACTATCCAAAATTTTCACTTCTCCTCCTTGTGTTGTATACAGAAGGCCGAAAAATATAAAGGATCATTTAATAAATTCAAAGATAGGTGTGAAACCTCAAATTGGGTGTCACCCTTGCGGAAAAAGCAGATGCAGGGTATGCAAACACATGCAGACAACGACAGTGGCGAAAAGCACCCACTCGGATTTTAAGCACAGGATAAGAGGTGCACTGGACTGTGACTCAGACAACGTCATATACCTCCTGGAATGTGGGGTATGTAACAAGCAATACGTGGGCCAGACAGACACTCCGTTTAGAATTAGATTCAACAACCATCGGGCACATGTACGATCTCTGCCAGGCCTTCCACTTTCAAACCACTACACATTAAAAGACCACAGCTTTGATGACATCCGGGTTACACTACTAGAAAACAACTTTCGAACAATCAGAGAACGGGAACAACGAGAATCTTATTTTACCTACAAATTTAACACGATAAAATACGGAATAAATGAACACCCAGGCACTCTCTCTGCGTTACCACTGCTAAAAGATGCAAACGCTTCTCTCTAATCAGTCCGGTTTCATTACGACCATATATTAACCGCATACAATGTTTTGGCCTATGCATCTGACAACATAGAAATAATTTGCCTCATCAAGCACAGCCGGAACGCACAGATAAGTGGTCCCGGATGTCGTACGGTCCCCCCCCCCTTTTTTTTCTTTCTCTTCTTTAAGTTTCAACGCACATTCTGTTCCTTCACTGACAAGGAGCTGACAGCTAGGTGGTTTCGTTAACTTTTTCATACATGCGCGCATGTCTTCCCAGTGAGCCACAACTGTGTGGTGACTGTCTCGGATGTCGTACAGTCTCCCCCTCCCCCCCTGTTCTTTTTTTTTCCTTCTTTAATTTTTAACGCACATTCTGTTCCTTCACTGACAAGGAGCCAATGCATATAATGAATCTCGATGGCGGTGCCTCATTCACCGGCTTTTTCGTTCCTCCCGACGCCACCACCACGCACTCGAAGCGCTTAAGCCCTCCCCATTAACTTGTCCTAAACTTCAAAGAGAAACGAGCCGCCAGCGGACAACACGGAAAGGTGAAATAAAAGAATGGCGGCTCCCTGCCCACTCGGGGCAGAGTGCGTGCGGGGGAGGTATTGTTGACAATGATGACATTGCTCATCTACCTCTGCCCTACTCTGTTGAAATGCTGCCCCTTTCTAATTACGCCGTGTCGGTCTTGCTTCTTCTCCTAGATTTTTTATATTTTATTTAATGTTTGTCCTCCCGTTTCGCTGTTTTTTTTTCTTTCTCTGTCGACTCCTCCCCTCCTGTCTCGACAGGATATAAGAAGACACGGAACATGTGTAAATAGTATTATGCCTTGAAAAAGACGGAGTTCCCGTCGAAACGTCGGCGCAATAAACAGTTGTTATGTGAAAGCGCATCTACTTTCATAATTATAACCTTGCGGCAACCGAAGTTATTCTTCTGCTTCTGCATATACATACATATATATATATATATATATATATATATATATATATATATAAGGAAAAGAAGTGTATACCTAAGGGCTCGTTTTTCCTTGTTTTAACACAATATTAAGTGAGATCTAACAGACAGCAATGCCAAGGAATGTACAGGGGAAGTTATTAGAACCAATGCAATGTAAATAAGAAGAAAGAAGAAAGAAAAGTGGATGAACAAATAACCAGCCGTGAGCAAGAATCGAACCTACGACCTTCGAATAACGCGTTCGATGCTCTAGCTACTGAGCTATCACAGCGGCCTTCCCTCCATCCACTTTTTGGGTTTATATGTGAATTTGGAAGTAGGAGTGACAGTAAGCGCCATCTATTAGCCAAACAACGAGTGTGAAAACACTCTTATTCGCATGTTTGGCGTCACGTAGCACGTGAACTTATTATGAGCGGGCAGCTGATTAATTGTCCTTCTTATACAACCTAAACACACCAAGTCTGCCAGTACGAGACCCTCGTTCAATGAAATAAGGGAAAGAAGTGTATACCTAAGGGCTCGTTTTTCCGTGTTGTAACACAATATTAAGTGAGATCTAACAGACAGTAATGCCAAGGAATGTACAGGGGAAGTTATTAGAACCAATGCAATGTAAATAAGAAGAAAGAAGAAAGAAAAGTGGATGAAAAAATAACCAGCCGTGAGCAGGAATCGAACCTACGACCTTCGAATAACGCGTTCGATGCTCTAACCACTGAGCTATCACAGCGGCCTTCCCTCCATCCACTTTTTTGGGTTTACATGTGAATTTAGAAGTAGGAGTGACAGTCAGTGCCATCTATTAGCCAAACAACGAGTGTGAAAACACTCTTATTCGCATGTTTGGCGTCACGTAGCACGTGAACTTATTATGAGCGGGCAGCTGATTAATTGTCCCTCTTATACAACCTAAACGCACCACGTCTGCCAGTACGAGACCCTCGTTCAATGAAATAAGGGAAAGAAGTGTATACCTAAGGGCTCGTTTTTCCGTGTTTTAACACAATATTAAGTGAGATCTAACAGACAGTAATGCCAAGGAATGTACAGGGGAAGTTATTAGAACCAATGCAATGTAAATAAGAAGAAAGAAGAAAGAAAAGTGGATGAAAAATAACCAGCCGTGAGCAGGAATCGAACCTACGACCTTCGAATAACCCGTTCGATGCTCTAACCACTGAGCTATCACAGCGGCCTTCCCTCCATCCACTTTTTTGGGTTTATATGTGAATTTAGAAGTAGGAGTGACAGTCAGCGCCATCTATTAGCCAAACAACGAGTGTGAAAACACTCTTATTCGCATGTTTGGCGTCACGTAGCACGTGAACTTATTATGAGCGGGCAGCTGATTAATTGTCCCTCTTATACAACCTAAACACACCAAGTCTGCCAGTACGAGACCCTCGTTCAATGAAATAAGGGAAAGAAGTGTATACCTAAGGGCTCGTTTTTCCGTGTTTTAACACAATATTAAGTGAGATCTAACAGACAGTAATGCCAAGGAATGTACAGGGGAAGTTATTAGAACCAATGCAATGTGAATAAGAAGAAAGAAGAAAGAAAAGTGGATGAAAAAATAACCAGCCGTGAGCAGGAATCAAACCTACGACCTTCGAATAACGCGTTCGATGCTCTAACCACTGAGCTATCACAGCGGCCTTCCCTCCATCCACTTTTTTGGGTTTATATGTGAATTTAGAAGTAGGAGTGACAGTCAGCGCCATCTATTAGCCAAACAACGAGTGTGAAAACACTCTTATTCGCATGTTTGGCGTCACGTAGCACGTGAACTTATTATGAGCGGGCAGCTGATTAATTGTCCCTCTTATACAACCTAAACACACCAAGTCTGCCAGTACGAGACCCTCGTTCAATGAAATAAGGGAAAGAAGTGTATACCTAAGGGCTCGTTTTTCCGTGTTTTAACACAATATTAAGTGAGATCTAACAGACAGTAATGCCAAGGAATGTACAGGGGAAGTTATTAGAACCAATGCAATGTAAATAAGAAGAAAGAAGAAAGAAAAGTGGATGAAAAAATGACCAGTCGTGAGCAGGAATCGAACCTACGACCTTCGAATTAGGCGTTCGATGCTCTAACCACTGAGCTATCACAGCGGCCTTCCCTCCATCCACTTTTTTGGGTTTATATGTGAATTTAGAAGTAGGAGTGACAGTCAGCGCCATCTATTAGCCAAACAACGAGTGTGAAAACACTCTTATTCGCATGTTTGGCGTCACGTAGCACGTGAACTTATTATGAGCGGGCAGCTGATTAATTGTCCCTCTTATACAACCTAAACGCACCAAGTCTGCCAGTACGAGACCCTCGTTCAATGAAATAAGGGAAAGAAGTGTATACCTAAGGGCTCGTTTTTCCGTGTTTTAACACAATATTAAGTGAGATCTAACAGACAGTAATGCCAAGGAATGTACAGGGGAAGTTATTAGAACCAATGCAATGTAAATAAGAAGAAAGAAGAAAGAAAAGTGGATGAAAAAATAACCAGCCGTGAGCAGGAATCGAACCTACGACCTTCGAATAACGCGTTCGATGCTCTAACCACTGAGCTATCACAGCGGCCTTCCCTCCATCCACTTTTTTGGGTTTATATGTGAATTTAGAAGTAGGAGTGACAGTCAGCGCCATCTATTAGCCAAACAACGAGTGTGAAAACACTCTTATTCGCATGTTTGGCGTCACGTAGCACGTGAACTTATTATGAGCGGGCAGCTGATTAATTGTCCCTCTTATACAACCAAAACACACCAAGTCTGCCAGTACGAGACCCTCGTTCAATGAAATAAGGGAAAGAAGTGTATACCTAAGGGCTCGTTTTTCCGTGTTTTAACACAATATTAAGTGAGATCTAACAGACAGTAATGCCAAGGAATGTACAGGGGAAGTTATTAGAACCAATGCAACGTAAATAGGAAGAAAGAAGAAAGAAAAGTGGATGAAAAAATAACCAGCCGTGAGCAGGAATCGAACCTACGACCTTCGAATAACGCGTTCGATGCTCTAACCACTGAGCTATCACAGCGGCCTTCCCTCCATCCACTTTTTTGGGTTTATATGTGAATTTAGAAGTAGGAGTGACAGTCAGCGCCATCTATTAGCCAAACAACGAGTGTGAAAACACTCTTATGCGCGTGTTTGGCGTCACGTAGCACGTGAACTTATTATGAGCGGGCAGCTGATTAATTGTCCCTCTTATACAACCTAAACACACCAAGTCTGCCAGTACGAGACCCTCGTTCAATGAAATAAGGGAAAGAAGTGTATACCTAAGGGCTCGTTTTTCCGTGTTTTAACACAATATTAAGTGAGATCTAACAGACAGTAATGCCAAGGAATGTACAGGGGAAGTTATTAGAACCAATGCAATGTGAATAGGAAGAAAGAAGAAAGAAAAGTGGATGAAAAAATAACCAGCCGTGAGCAGGAATCGAACCTACGACCTTCGAATAACGCGTTCGATGCTCTAACCACTGAGCTATCACAGCGGCCTTCCCTCCATCCACTTTTTTGGGTTTATATGTGAATTTAGAAGTAGGAGTGACAGTCAGCGCCATCTATTAGCCAAACAACGAGTGTGAAAACACTCTTATGCGCGTGTTTGGCGTCACGTAGCACGTGAACTTATTATGAGCGGGCAGCTGATTAATTGTCCCTCTTATACAACCTAAACACACCAAGTCTGCCAGTACGAGACCCTCGTTCAATGAAATAAGGGAAAGAAGTGTATACCTAAGGGCTCGTTTTTCCGTGTTTTAACACAATATTAAGTGAGATCTAACAGACAGTAATGCCAAGGAATGTACAGGGGAAGTTATTAGAACCAATGCAATGTGAATAAGAAGAAAGAAGAAAGAAAAGTGGATGAAAAAAATAACCAGCCGTGAGCAGGAATCGAACCTACGACCTTCGAATAGCGCGTTCGATGCTATATATATATATAATATATATATATATATATATATATATATATATATATATATATATATATGGGTGTGTGTGTGTGCGTGTGTGTTTGTGTGTGTGTGTGTGTGTGTGTGTGCAAGACAGCGAGCCTGCAACTAAATTGACGTTGCACCAACATTAAGCCCTGCCAGGCAGAATTCTTGGGCTTTATTCCTGCTTAGGCCCTGATATATACTTCTATGGAAACAGGCATAACGTAGGGTTAACTTGTAGTTGAGCGGCATCGTCTGAAGTCGATCTACGTAGCAGTGTCCAGGCCTACCATCCTCGCAAGCACAAGCATTACATATCAACTTGCCGCTTCTGGTGTTCCTCACCCTCATGTTGCTGTTGACATCGTTACGCAAGGGTAAACAAGTTGTTATATAAAACATGTGTGACTGTTCAGCGTATATATGTTTGCGCACACAATATTTGTAGATACTTTAGGCCTCAGTTCATAATGTTCTGCTATAATTAACATAGTCACCTTCCCTTCGCATAACATTGGCTCTCAAGTTACGTGTAATCTGGCGCATTATAAAGATGCTAGTCTTTCTTGGGATACGTCAACGCAGACATTTTGGTCTGTTTTCCTCTTGATCTGTGTTTCGCACAATGTAGCAACCCGGTGAAAGCAGATCCCCAACGCTTAACCATCGTGACCTGCCTTCTGCGTGTTGCTTGCGAACGTGGTCATTCAAAAGAACAAGTAATATGCATATTAGAGGTGAACATAAACACGCAAGTTTTAAGAAGCATTTTTCTTCATTATGCCTAAAGGCGTAGATGCGTAATTCCAATCCCCGCAGTGATTATGACGCTGCGCAGACGATGTGACGCTATGAACGAAAAGCGTGTGTTTCCTACGCTTCACTAAAATGATACGGTGCGGTCACCTACCAGTGGCTGTTTGTGCTGGAAAAACTTTATTTTCTTCAAAATACTGCCAGATTGTGTCCATATTTCATGCAGCGCCTATAAACAGCGGCCCGCGCCAATGGATCCCGGAATAAGAATCCCGCTCACCAATATTTCCGCACAGAACTTCAAAAGACTTATAACGCTTTATTTTCCCTCTCCAGACAGAATACTATCGTCTTTGAACGACTTTTGCCACTGAAGCGCACAGATACGCGGCGCATTTTGTAAAAATAAATTCAACTTCACGCTTCGGCTCTACACTCACTACCCGTCCTCTGTGAACACTCTCAAAGCCAGCTACCAGTTATGCAAATATTCTGATAGCATGTCTTACGATACAACAAAAACTCCATGTGTCGGCAACACATCCTAAGAACAGATACCTGTCTACTCAAGTTCATTCTAGTTAACCATCCACAAATTTTTTTTTCAATTTTCGAAGAAATTTGCATTTAGAATTATGCAGATATTCCTGTCTATTACAGAGCGCCTCGTGGCTGGCGTGTCATGGTCATTGTCGCTTCGACGCGCTCAAATATTATTTGCCTTATTTACTTACCTTTTCACTGCAGGCCACGGGCATAAAAACGGCTGACTCTCTCGTCATTAAGAGGAAAGCCTCATTCGCAAAGACCTTGGTCAATATGAACAGGACTTCTATGGCCTAAGTATGTGTAGCACTCTAAAGCACGTTTCATAAAAGCACAGTATGGTTTTTCCTACTTCTACGCATTTGATGCTGACTGGTAGGAGATAACACAATATAGATAACACAGTTTTGTACATTGTGACAAGGGCAAATCCGACTAAACTGCACCACAGTGCACTCGTCCACATGAGTAAATTATTTGCTGTCGCTCTGCATTATAAACCTTGTCACCAAGAAATCAAGTTCTCAGATCAAATATTTTGTTTCAACTCAACGCTACAGGGAACAAATACACTACAGCATAGATAATCCCGAGATTATCTCCTTTTCAACACATTAGGCTACAAGACAGCGACATGCACTAACAATCACTATGTTCACTATCGCAACAACTGTTTTAAGTACTCGTTTTATCTCAGGTATTAAGCGTTTGGAATCAACTGCCCAACGATGTAGTGTTGCAGCTACCCCTGAATATGTTCATGTCACAAGTTGTGTAACTTACTTATATTCCTTTTAGTTGAGTTAGCAATTGTGCTATCGGAATCAAATGAAACGCGAGCAGTGGAGCACGTGTTTCAAGCAAAAGAAACAGTACAGTGTTGGTCGTCAAATTATCACCATTGACAGGCGTGCACATCCGATTTCGAAGCACTGCGCAGTCCCCCTATAGTGTGTTATCTCCATTTTTACTCTAATTTTCATATGGTAATAATGGTGGCTATCGTGGGCATCCCAAGCGCTTTTGATCGTATCACTCGCAATTCCTTGCTTTTAATTGGTTCAACATCACAGTGCATTCGGTGTCCAAGCACGATACTAAAAAAGAAAAGTATAATTGGTTTTTGGTTAATTTTCAAATGATCGTCATACCTATTTCACCAGCGCTGCTTTACGTGCACCCTTCTTTCAGAAAAGTAACCGGAAAGGCTTCACTATAACTGATAATGTCAAGCGTTTCTTTGGAAGAGAAGAGCGCAGAATATTTCACTCTACCGGTACGAAATCAAACGGCGTGAAATTTCCAGAAATATGAACCAAGCTTTGTCTGCTACAAATAGATTTTGCCAGGCACTCCGTCATGATGGACGCCTCTGGAACCTTCTACGTGGACACTAGCAGCGGGCGACGGACAGTGTGAAGGACCTACTTAATGTACAAGCTGCAAAGGAGGCTTCGTTCATCACAGCTCGACAGATCAAGGACAGCTTGAACATTTCGGCTAGCATGTCAACCATCAGACGTCGACTGCATGAGAAAGGCCTGTGGAGCTATGTGCCAGCCCAAAAGACTGCACTCTCAGAGCCCAATAAGCTAGCAAGACTTGCGTATGCCCGAAAACACTCAGCATGGACTGTGGAAGACGAGTGGTGTGTAATATTCACCGACGAGTCAACGTTCTCTACTATTTGGGTCCAGCTTCAGAGAATTTAGAGAACTGGCAACGCCAGGTCTGATATTCTTTCGATTTAGTACGTCGGCTGTATCGTTTTTGAGCGATTGCTCCAATTCAATACGTATGCTTTGTTGTTGTCGCAACTCCGAAACGTGCCTGCGCTTCGGTGAAATCATTGTGATTCGATGTATTTCTCAGGACGCTGTAATTAGGTCAGCTATTTTCGCAATCTTTGATGATGACAAGAGTGGCAAAAAGGCTTGAAATAACGGTTTACATTTCTTTTGCAGATTTGAGCCGCGGAAGCTACAGCACGTAGCAAGCAGCGACCGCTGCTCCGTCAGCGTGTTGGGTGCGTTTTTCAAGGTCTTGGACCACTGGTTCGCATGGAAAATAGGTTCAGTGGTGCGGCATACAGCGATTTGGTCGAAATAGTCGTGGTGCCCTATGCTCTCGACGGACCGTTCCCTCATCGGTTGTTCCTTCTTCCAACAGGACTGCAGCCCCATCCACATGACCAAATCAATATCACGCTTGCTGGAACAGGGGAAGTGATGCTGTGGGAGTGGACGCCACAAGGCACCGACGTGAACACATATGAAAATGTGTGGTGGGCAAATAAAGAAGGCACTCTTGCGGCAGCCTGCCCATTCAGCGCGACACTCACGACGCGCTGTGAGCTGCCATAAAAGAGGAATTGGAGTACATACGCACAAGTGATCTTGTGAAACGGCTCTTTAGTCTTCCCCGAAGAATGGGCGCCGTTGTGGCAGCTGGAGGCGAATTCACTAAGTGTAAAACCTAAGGGGCAAATAATGTTTTTCGCGGAAACGTTCGCGCCTTCTCCTCGGTGAAGTCTCGCTGAGGAGCGTTCATGAACACGATGCTTATTTTTTGCACACTTCTGTTATCATCTGCAATAAAGACATTTCGCAAGTCGACTATTTCATTTCTGTGAGTTTCTTTATTGGGATATGCGTTTCAGCTTAGGTGCACCTTCGTTTCCAAATGTAATTATAATTAGATCGCTGCGCTATTGTGACCTGAGGCATCAGTAAATTTTACTGGTCATGATAATGGTTAGTCAGATTCACCTTTTCTTGTATCATGCCCAGATGACGAAACTGCAGTGCTGCAGTGAAGGCCGAGTACGGCAATTTAGATGACCTAAAGCACTCGACATACGCATGCCGGCGACCATTGCGACTGTCCCCGATATAGGTTTGTCGATCGAAAGCATGATTGCGGTGCCACAGCATGAAACTGCATGAGTGCATCTATCTCGAATCATTTGGTAACAAGCTGCTCTACACGTGACACTATTTGTGATTGGTTTGGCGTTGATAGCATTATCGCTTTTGACGAACATATACTATCATACTCGCCTCCGGCTGCAGTAGTTTAACTTCTGATTTTTTTATTTTCTTCCTTTCAAATTGAGCAACTAGAACACAAGCAGAAATATTGCGCTCTTGGGGTGTCGCGCAGTGCTGCCACACCAGATGCGCGGGCCTGTCTATATTGATGACTGGTAGACGGCCCACACTATGCTTTTGATAAGGCTTGTGCCACGTGCTCCACTGTTCGCGTTTCGTTTGATGCCGATAGAACTTGATGCGTTTTTTTTTCATTTATGCTTGAAGCGTATTTCATCCTATATCCGCACCATCTTTGTACCACATGTAGTTATATTTCTGCTTTCGTTTTTAATATTTCTGTTTGCCCTACTAGTCTTGCCAGATATTTGTCACCAAACCTGCGGAAGTCCCTTAATGGGGTTGCAGTACTTTAAATAATATTAAAATAGAACTGTGCTTTTCCTAGTGGATCCACGACACAAGGCATGCCTGGGAAGCTGCGTCTTTACGGGTCACTTCAAGGAGGTGGAAAAACCTGCACTGCTATGTTCTGTAGGCTGGTTCTCGAACGTTCTCGTTTCCTTTTCGCAACAATTTCTAGCTTGCCGGATAACCGCCCTGGCTGCTCGTTCAAGGTCACTTGAAAGTCCCTGATAACTAAAGTCTTAAGTATGTTATGCCTATTAAACGTAAAGGTGACGAACGACTTTGCCAGTCACCTACTAATGACGTGGCTTGACTGCTGCCTTCACCCTTTTCTATCTGAGAACGATTCAGCCTGTGATGAATCACTCAACCATTGCATGTGTATCTTGTTTTCTTGAACCTGTCCTTCCCGCGCGAAGTGGCATTCCAAAATGTACGCACTGCAGTAGCGGGCGAAGCTGAAGTCTGTGAGCTTGACTACGTCCACTGTCGTGAGGAGGACGTTCTCGCACTTGAGGTCTCGATGGGCGACGTCGACCTTGTGCAGGTACGCTAAGGCGCTGGCCAGCTGCATAAAAAACTGGTGGGTCGTTTTCTCGTCCAGGCGTTTCACTTTCTGAAATAAAAAAAATTGACGCAAAAACTCAAGCGTCCACAATGTGATTAAAGGTAGTCGAGTCGCTATAGGGAACCAGCGCTGGAGTTTCCATGACCACCCTGGCAGTGAGAGCGCACACTTCTCAGCTGTTCCTGTAGACGAAAGTAGCGGCTGGTAGAGGAGCTGCGTGTGGGCATCGCCGTAACAAAACTCCAGAGTGCTAGCGGTACTGCTGCGTATTCAAGTGCAACAATATACAAAAAAGAGAGCAGAGGGAGGACGTAGAAAAAGCAGGCGGCTTTGCATCTAAGCGGTCAGGAGAGCAAAATTCTGCTCTAGCTCTCCTGTCTAGGGCTGCCGGGTTGATTTCTAAACCGAAAAGCCAAGGTCAAACAGTCGAGTTTAAACGGAGTCTTGCCGAAAATAAAACGAGCGTGTTATGCGACGTACGGCATAAGTGAACTTTTCTTTTTTAATCTGGCCCACTTAGCGTTGAGAAGTGCACTTCAGGACTAACAAAGTTTCCATGCGTTAATTCATCCGACCACCACCACCAAGCTCCATTTATTGCCACCGTGTGAAGGAAATGATACGATAGGTAGGTAGCCTTTTCTTTATTTTTTTTGTAAACAGCTGCGTGTAAAGAAAAGTTGACTTGTCCGCAAGACTTGTACGGGGCCACGTTTAACTACGCTTCTGAGCTGTTAGAAATGATACTCTCGCGGTGAACACCCGGTGCCGAGATGCCTCTTTTTATCCTAATTTTTGCAAAAGACAGGGTTCTTACAAACGAAGCAGCGGACTACTGGACGCTTAGCTTCCTGGAGTCAGCCGATGCGGTAAGCATTTTTTTTCACTGGCTTCCGTAGCTCAGTAACACCTGAATTTATGCCTTGCAAGAGAACTGGCTAATGTCTCCGATTGTTACTCGTTGTTTAGTTCGCCTAACACACAGTTTCTGTTTTTCCGCTTTCTTGTGTCTGCCCAAAATGAAGGTTTCTGTTGAACATGAATAGTTTCTAGGTATTCAAGTGCCACATAAAATATCGTTTTGAGGTACGCTGTATTGTGCGCATCAAGATTGTGACCACTTGGGGTTCTCCAATGCGCTTATATATCTTCACGTGTTTTTTATATATTTCACCCCCATCGACGTGTGGCCGCTGTTTTCGGTAATGTATCCCGCACCCTGAAGAATAGCAGCGTCATCCAACAGTAGCATTAGCCCGAAACTAACCACGCAACCAGAAAATGAGGAAAGGGAGCTGCCATTATGGTACAGCACTGCCCCTTTGGTACTATATGCATAGACGCAGTCTGCTTTCCAGGGCTTCTCTCCACCTTTAGTTTATGTGAGAGTAGCATTTGGACAAAGATAGTTTTCTGAACCCCGGTGCAGTATTGCTGCCGCAATGGCTTTTCGGGCTGTTCGTTCCAAAATGAAGTACAGCATCCGCGCACGCACGTGCTCTCCCCGCTGTACGCTGCAACCGGTCGTCTGGGCGCCAGCAGCTGAGTTGTGTCGCGACTCTCCGCCAGGTGCTCTTTTTCGGCGTGCCACCTATCCAGCGCTGGTCCCCCATAGCAGTGCGCTAGTGACTCGACAACTTTTACCAGTACGCTAGCATAAGAAAGGATGGGCATATCCTTTTAAGTTTGTGATAAATTCCTTCTATGCCGATATTGATGTGCGGTCGGTCACTCAAGGCGAATTTTCGACGCTGTCGTGACGTTCTGCATAAAGTCTAAGGTTCCTAACAGTGTCCCGTGATCGTAGGTTCTATGTCGTGAAGAAAACGTGCGACGGCGACCAACGGTCGCGGCTCAGGCAGAGACAAAATGTGCCAATCGTTTTGAGCATCCCCAAAAGTGGCTACGGCAAAGACTGCTCACATTCAACTGCCATGCGCAGTCACCCGAGGTTCATCTTCACATTGCAGTGATCAGCAGATACCCTATACATTTGGAAGTGCTGTGTTCTCACACTTTTTTCCGCGTCGTAGTGATGGGCAGCCCGAATTTGGTTAGACTATCAGCAGTGACACTTTTGAGAAATGAGGGCGCACATTATTGCACACCCGCATTTGCTCGTTTTCATATCTCCGTGTCTTTGCACGTGAATTCCTTTTCAAGGGTGCATGTGGAAGCTCCATTATGAATTTTCTTAAGAACACGAACACATTTTGGTCGCGTACCTCGAATCGAATCACCTGCGAACTGTCAAAATAGGCCAGTGGCATGGTACCTGAAAACCAGCAGCAGGAACAGCTGAAATTCTTTCACACAGAAACACGCAAAACACTTGAACCCCGCTTTCACGGGAATTACCCGCACTGTGAGGAAAGTCACTGGGATATTTTCCACATTATGTAGCCATGTCGAAAAACCCAAAACCTCACTCCTATACCCAACCCTTCCCGGGAGGACTGGGCGGCAGCCCTGCTCGGCTGATCTGACCTGACGGCCCAACGAATCTTAGTTGAGTGAGTCAGGGCCGCGACCGACGCCAACAGGATTCTGTAAGGGGAAGGCCACCTAGTTTTTGTACGTGGTGTCCCCTTGAGAACTGTTTTCCACCTTCTGTGTACATAACTTTCATAAATAAATATTTTTTACCACCACAGGCTATAGGCTGGTACATTGAGCCAAACTTGATTAAAAGTGTGCAAGGAAGGCTGCCATGAACACAATCGTATTCACGCATAACGTTTTGGTAATGAATAAAGATATCACGACATATCTACGGAGTGAATGATGATGAGTGGGAGGAAGCGTGCGTCCATGCATCCGTTCATCCGTCTGTCTGCCTGTTGGTCTTTGTGTAGTGACGAGCCCACGCTAACGCGGCTCTCTGCGCCCACTGCTCCGCTTCGCCCATGCCGTTATCAGATAGGAAGAAGACGCGGCACCCAGTGGCGCTTTGTCTCAGAGTCTCACCTGATTCATCAACCCATCATCCTCCGTAGTTCTGTCCCGGCACGTCCTGCACCCCCCCCCCCCGGGGTCATGTGAGAGGAGAAGATTTGTTTTGGACAGATACCCTGGCAAGGGGGCCACCACTTGCCACCTGGTGCCAAACAGACGCGGCCTGCCTCCCGGCATACAAGCCAGGGAGACCCAACATAGGGGCTACCCTTCGGTGCGGTAACTTCGACCAACTCACAAAGCGGACGTACCCTCCTGACCACTAGGGCTCAGCGGAACGCATTCCATCCCTCGGGGACTACAGGACTACTGTTTGAAGCAGAAGCCAATGCCACTGCAGGCAAAGCCAACGCACCCTGCCCCACTAACGATGCGACAAGAGCGGCGAAGACCCAAAAGACTCAGAGAGGCACTGCAGGTACAGTGGCTAGAATAGGCAAGTGTGATGAGTGGCAAGTGGCGCCTATAGGAGCGGACTAAAGCCTCTGAGGAGAAGCCGCGTGGGTGCCCGCGCAGTCGTTTATACGTTGTTTGCGCGTCTTTGACAGTTTCGTCGGGCGTGTTCGTCATCGTTTATTTTTGTGCTTTCACGCTCTGACAGCGATGCTTCTGTATGCACTCTCATGACACCAAAACAAAGTCATTGCTTTGTCCCAGGGTGCACTGCACGCTACAAATTAGCTAAAAAGAAGCATGCGTTGTTCGGCGTTCGAAAGGACGAAGCTCTGTTTGCGCAGTGGCGGAGAGCGAACCCACGCGCTGACAAGCTGCTTTAAGAAAACTAGGCTGTGTGCGAACTGCACTTCTACGATGGGTACATCTCCTGGAACTTCGAACACACAGTGAACGGTGAAATCGTCCGCGATGAAAGGTGCTGGCCCTTAAGCGTGTGCAGGATTGACGTTCAGGAGAGGTGGAAAAGAGAAGGTTCTTTACTGCGCCCCACTCCCTATTAAAATAGTGTGTGAGGTTTGCGCCCCCCTTTTAGGTGACTAAAAGAGCGCCCCACCGACTAGGCAATGTATAAAGCAGATTTAGCCCCCCCACCCCCCGCCCCTGTCTGGTGACTAAGGGTCGTGTGGATGCCTATGTAGACCTTTCAAAAAAACTCTTCGCATTTGTAGACGTCCTAGAACTCATTTTTGTAAGTGGTTAAGCTACAGTGAGCTTAACAGTGACAGCTCGGAAAAGCTTGTCTCCCGCTTGCAAAAAAAGTGTCACACTGAGCTAAGCACAACATGGTCTGAGCCTCACCAATCAGGTGACCAAGTTTTTTCTGCTCAGTCATTTGCATTTTACAAGAAAACATTCCACAAGGAGCGAGCATCATCCTGTGAAAAAAGGAAGTACCTGAAGCTCAGGCACGTCACCTAGCCAAGGGAAACGATGTTCTAAGGAGCGCTTGTTAACTATAAACTTTTTGTGGATAAAAAAAAGACGCGCGACCAATTTTTAAGAATGCATTGTTGTAAACAGATAGTGAGTCACTCCTCAGAAATGCATTTCATGACCAGTGTGCAGAAAATAAAATGTTCTCATCCAGAGACCACTATTGATTTTTGTCGCTCAGTTTGATTATGCGTTAGCATAAGTAGCTGTAGCTAGGCATGCAGGTTACGAATGATGGGGCTTTATTTACACATTGGTGCTTGAAGAAATGATGGTTCGCCGGGGAAGGTGTTTCAAGCGATGGCTCACAACTGAGTTCATCGTTCCACTGTTCTATCACTTCACATTGATGAAATGTTTCAGTGCCGTCATGGGCTCACTTTTGGCACCTTGTCAATATTTCCCTTCAATCGTGCACCCGTGTAGCATCCTGTAATTCCAGAATCTAATTAACATGTTTGCTCGAATGCCATTTAAGGCTATGCACGAGCAACAAAATATATTATAAATGGTTAGCACTGACCGCGTGCGTGATTGATTCCCGTCTATGCGCAGCGCATTGATGCTTGGGTGACGTGCAAACGTGTGCCAGTGCCATCTGGCGCTTTCCTCCTAAGGCGTTACGCGCTAGTCGGCGTTCATCACATTTCCATATTTTAGCCGCTGTACTCCAGGCCCCGGAAACTCTCAAGTTCAAATAATCAAATATATATATATATATATATATATATATATATATATATATATATATATATATATTGGAACAGGGTTTATTGGCACAAGTAGTGCTTGCAGAGCAGGTCTATTGATTCGGGAACCGGGCGGCAGGAACCGACGCAGGATACACATCGCTCGGGGCAACAGCTCGCGCTCGGCTCCTCTTCCTAAAGGCGTGACCCACTGCGGCACATATTCTTCTTCCTCTCTACAATACCCCGGCGATGAAGACGAGCCATCCTGGCAAGTCAAGGTGATGATATTAAGAGTGGGTCGTGATATAGCTTGAGACGACTCACGTGGACAGTCTCACGACCAAGGCGTCGCCTGTCTGTAGATGGCGTGACCGGCTCGATCACGTATGTGACAGGAGATCGACGTTCGACGACGCGATAAGGACCGTGAAACTTGGGGGCAAACTTAGCGGACAGACCTGGGGAGTGGAAGGGCAGTCGAAGCCAGACAAGTGAGCCCACGGCAAAAGTCTCGACTTGCTGGTCGCGGTCGTGGCGGTCCTTTTCGAATGCTTGCTTGTGCGAGGTGAATGATCGGGCCAACTGACGACACTCTTCAGCGTGGTGCAAAATTTCAGAAAGAGGGCTGAACTCTGAGACGTCGGGACGATACGGCAAAATGGTGTCAAGGGTGGAGCATGGCTCACACCCATATAGAAGAAAGAAACGCGAGAAGCCTGTGGTTGACTGCGTCGCGGTGTTGTACGCATAGGTGACAAATGGGAGAGGGACATCCCAGTTTGATTGGTCGGAATTGACATACATGGCGAGCATGTCTCCTAGCGTTCGGTTGAAGCGCTCAGTTAGACCGTTGGTCTGCGGGTGGTAGGCTGTAGAGGTGCGGAGCACCGTGCGGCATGCCTGAAGGAGTTGTTGTACAACTTCGAATAAAAGACACGCCCTCGATCACTTAGCAGTTCACGTGGTGCCCCGTAACGCAGTACGAAGCGTCGCAAAATGAAATTGGCTACGTCACGTGCACCAGCCGTGGGTAGTGGAGCTGTTTTAGCATACCTCGTCAGATGGTCGACGGCGACAATGATCCATCGATTTCCAGTGGCAGTGTAAGGAAGGGGACCATATAGATCGATACCAACGCGGTCGAAAGGGTGCGCCGGACACGGTAGAGGCTGTAATAATCCGGGTGAATGGGCAGCTGTCTTTCGTCGTTGGCATAATGAACAAGACCGAATGTACTTTCGTACAAAAGTGTACATACCACGCCAGTAGTAATGCTGGCAGATCCGCTAATATGTTTTTAACACACCAGCGTGAGCATGTTGTGGGTCGGCATGAAAATACGCACAGACATCAGATCGCATGTGGCGTGGTATAACCAAGAGCCATTTACGACCATCCGCGTGGTAGTTTCTGCAGTATAGTTGCTCGTCCCGTATCGTGAAATGTGTGGCTTGGCGGCGAAGAGCGCGTGCGTACGCAGACGTTGAAGAGTCGGAAAGAATGTTAAGGAGAGATGTTATCCATGGGCCTTTCCGCTGTTCAGACGACATGCTTTTGACGGAAATGGGAGCGATAGAGAAGTTGGTGTCCGAATGCAGGTCTGCGGTGGATCTCACTAGGTGATCGTGAGAGGGCGTCCGCATCAGAGTGTTTTCGTCCTGAGCGGTAGACGACACGAATGTCGAATTCTTGTAGTCGAAGAGCCCAACGTCCAAGGCGACCTGAAGGATCTTTTAGCGACGCCAACCAACAAAGTGCATGGTGATCGGTCACAACGTCGAAACGCTGTCCGTACAAGTAAGGACGAAACTTGCTTAACGCCCAAACGATTGCGAGGCATTCTTTTTCAGTTACGGAGTAGTTCATCTCCGCTTTCGTGAGTGCGCGGCTTGCGTATGCGACGACGTACTCTGCAATACCTGGCTTTCGTTGCGCGAGTACTGCTCCCAGACCAACGCCACTGGCATCTGTGTGCACTTCAGTGGGGGCACTTGGGTCGTAATGGCGTAAAATCGGTGGGGACGTAAGTAGGCGGCGCAGTGTAAGGAAAGCTTCGTCACATGCCGGGTTCCAGTTAGAAAGATTAGCTGGACCGTTCAGTAGTTGTGTAAGTGGGGCTATTATTGTTGCAAAGTTGTGGACGAAACGACGAAAATACGAGCACAAGCCGATGAAGCTCCTAAGTTCTTTGAGTGAAGTCGGCTTCGGAAAGTCTGCTACGGTTTGAAGTTTGCCTGGGTCGGGGGAAATTCCATCCTTTGTCACAACGTGACCAAGTATCGTAAGCTGGCGAGCCCCAAAGCGGCACTTCTTTAGGTTAAGCTGGAGGTTTGCCTTGGTAAGACACTGAAGAATGGTGCGCAGACGGTCGACGTGGGTAGGGAAATCAGGAGAAAATACAATAACTTCATCGAGGTAACATAAGCATATCTGCCATTTAAGGCCGCGTAAAATGTTCTCCATCATTCGCTCAAACGTTGCAGGTGCATTGCACAGACCGAATGGCATAACCATGAATTCGTATAGGCCATCCGGCGTAACGAATGCTGTTTTGGGACGGTCACACTCTGCCATCGGAACCTGCCAGTAACCTGAACGTAAGTCCAGCGAAGAAAAGAATTCGGCACCTTGTAGGCAATCGATAGCGTCGTCGATGCGGGGAAGAGGGTATACATCTTTCCGGGTAATTTTGTTCAGTCGCCGGTAGTCGACACAAAATCTAATCGAACCGTCTTTTTTCTTCACTAGCACCACAGTGAAGACCAGGGGCTAGAAGATGGTTTGATGACGCCGCGCTGAAGCATATCATCCACCTGTTCTGCAATTACACTTCGTTCCTTGGGTGATACGCGGTAGGGGCGTTGCCGCAAAGGAGGGTGCGTTCCAGTGTAGATTGTGTGAGCGACGGTGTTAGTTTGACTCAGTGCCTTTTGAGGAAGGTCAAATGAATATCGGAATTCATGGAGAAGGGTCATTAGCTGGTCCCGTTGATCCGGAGGAAGCTTGCTGTCGATGGAACGATTGAAGATATCTGAGGAGTAGTCATCCGGCGTGAATAGAGGAGTAACGGCGTTCAGTTGAAGTTGCTGGCCAGGGTCGTGGGACTCAATAGGCACAATAACGTTGTTATCAACAGAATGAACATAGCCCAATGTTTCGTGAGCTCTTAAGGTGAGAGGGCATGAACTAGGATTGCAAACGACAATTCCAGAAGTATCCTGGTGAGGTGGCAGAACGGCGTATGGCAGAGACGTACCGTGGCGGCGACTGAAAACGTCAGATGGCGAGAACACAACGGTAGAGCCGGATAATTCAGTGCGATTGACGGGGACAACGATGGCACTAAGAGGAGGAACATCAACGTCGGAAGCAACAAGAAGCTTGCTCATGTGAGTACACTCATTGTCCGTAGATGGCGCATCTGAAAACACAGATAATTCCACCTGCGCGCGAGTGCAGTCAATTATGGCGTGGTGGCGTGAAAAAAAATCCCATCCAAGTATCATGTCGTGGGCACAAGTGGTCAACACGAGAAACTCGATGTGGTACAGGACGTCTTGAATGTTTATTCTTGCCGTACATGCTCCGACTGGTCGAAGTGGTTGCGCACTCGTGGT